>CM060420.1:144892263-146109324 GCA_030545235.1 Helianthus tuberosus
GGTCTTACGCGGGTAGCGTGAGATCAAATTGGTGGCGCAGCCCGGTGATGACACGTGTCATCATCGTGGCGAGGCTAGGCAGTGACCCGGATAGGCTACGCCTTTGACAGGGTTTTACGCTGGCCGGGTAAGCCTTTGCTTACATTTACGCGGGCCATGAGAAAGTGAGAAATCAACACTATAAATAAGAGGCATCGGATCTTCAGTCTGTTCGTTCAATTCTTCTCTGAATCTCGAATTTCTCTCATAGTAGGCATTATACTCGGGTCTAATACCCCCCCCCCCTAAATAGCGAAGTTCTGCTCCGTTGTAAGTATCATAACCCTTGGATACGTATTAGATACGCTGCCCGATCGATCTAGGGTTCCGTAACGGCTGTCGTGGTTCTGCCCGACGTAGTCGTTGGAATGCCGTCTCGGGGAGGGTATTACTAATGTTAAAATGAGTTATTATACTAACGCGTGTGCATTTGTGTAAATTATAGATTGCCACCATGAAACCCTTAAGGATAATCTAAGACAGCAATGTGAGTTGATCCGATTTTTGTGAACCTTTTGTTAACTGTTTTTACAAAACCTCATACAATTAAATGTATATTAAGCAGTTATTGAGTATTTGTAAGAATACAATTATCATGAGTATGTTGGGGTTTTGTATATACAAAATTTGTTACCACCTGGTCAAGGAGTAACATTTCCACAAGTCGGGTCTGACAGTACCATGGATGTTAATTGTTATAACTTGGAAACAAATGTAATTGCGAGATCGCCCTCAATATTGCACAATTGTTTTTATTTAAACTTGATTAAACTGGGATTCACTCACCAGTATTTCCCACTGACAAATGTTTTTAAAACGCGTTTCAGGTAACAAATTGTGAAAGCCAAATAGAAGCCAGCTGGACAGCACTGAAGGCTTGGAAAAGTGGCAATAAAGTTACCAAAAATAAAATAGATGTTTTTATTAAATAAAATAAGATTTATTCCTATGAAAATGTGTGTACTGCGAACTTGGGTTTTATCCCATATGTTTAATATTATGAAAATGTGGTATTTCACTCTGATCAAATATTTCCTAACTACGGTCCTGATGAAAAATTCCGCTGCCAAATTAGACAATACGCGATACCACCGAAACTGGCTAGCGGCCGCCCGTTCCCGAGGAGATAGGGATCGGGGGTTGCGACTGAAGGTGGTATCAGAGCTAAGCCACTGATTCAGCCACAGAAGCGTTCTGCTGACATCAAAATTCAATCTGTTAGGAAATAAATTGTGGAAATACGTGCATAATTGTATTTTATTGCTATGTGTTATTTGACTATTTGTTAGTTTACAGTATGAGCGACGAAAGACCATCTGACGCGTACCGTCAAATGTCTGGTTCGCCTAGAAGCAAAGGCACCTCCTCTTCTCAGCATGCCCTCTTAGGGTACTCTGCTGATACGGAAGAAGGAATCTTTGTGTTTAAGGCTCAGTCAGAAGAGCCATTTCCTCATAAAAAGAGGGGATGGTTCAGTAGAGGGGCACACGAGCGTAGAAACCGTATGAAAAAGTTACAAGACCAGAGAGTACTAGCAGCAGCTAAAAGAGAAACAGATGCCTATGCCCAGGATATGCTTAATAGGGTTATAGCCAACATCCACATCTTAGCAACCACTGCAGTTGACCCTAACCTGGAGCAAATGATAGCACCCCAACCACAACCCCCAATTCCTGACCAACCAATGGAAATAGAAAACCCTGAAAATCATGTAGAAACGCATGATTTTAATCCGGAGGAAATACCTAGGTTACCAGCACCAAACCCCTTAGACCCAAATTACGACCCCTGGTGGGATGGCGTTAGGGACTATGTGCAACGCTACCCGATACATGAAGACACGCCCATGCCAAACATAGGAGCCTACCCAGGTTTGGATCCCTTAGATCCCTATTACCACGATGAATACAATAGGGAAAGTTTAGAAGATCCTTACCGATTTCAGGCCCCTACACCCCCATACCAGGAACCCGCAGCCCAGATTCCGAACCCAGTCCTAGAACCTGCACCCCCAATGAGTGCAGAAAATGTACAAGAACTTAGGACATTTGGTGAGGAAATTTTAGAGAGTAGCGAACGGATGAGACAGGTGGGAGAGCGACTCATCTGGAAGTACAAAGAACGCAATATGGATTTCTGGATGAATCCATATCCATGAATGTGATGGTAGAGACGGTAGTAGTAATAATAATAATAAAATATGTGTGTACGGATGCCTACTATTATTAGTGTAATTTTATTTCAGTTGGTATTGTAATTTTTAATTACAGTATGGTGTGTAATAGATGCATAATATATGAATAGAGTAAGTCGCAATGATCGACGCTTTTGCCCAAAATGCGTGTCATGTGATTGGCTATATTAAATATTATTTTGTGATATTAATACGGGGTAAGTGTTTAAAATTCAGATGGCCGATGAAGGAAATCAAGGAAATCTAAATAACGATAACCCGAGTAACTGATGCGTGTGAAGTGTCGTTAGTTTTTAATGTATATATTAAGCCCTTTTTAACACTTTTGTTTAGCCAAGTTTTAAATTTATAAAACACGATATTTACTAACACTAAACACACATATGGGCAAGTGCACCCATCGTGAGCGTAGTATAGTGTTGGTCAGATACCGAGGTCATCCAAGGACACAAGAGCTTTTAATACCGGTTTATCCTCAACGTCTAATCAAATCAAAAGTTTAGAAAAATGTTTTAAACTAAGAAAAATAACAACTATCTAAAATGCTGAAAATTAAAAATAAAAGTAAAAACAGATAGACAAGATGAATCACTTGGTTCCGACTCGTGTTTAGTGTAACCTTTGATTATTTTCGCACTTTTGCACTATTTAAGAGATTATCTTAGTTATTGTAGTAGGCCCCTCTTTTGGAGGTGACGTTACCCTCAACCCAGTAGTTTGAGTCAGCAAGGATACAATCCTAAAGGGTCGGATTATTGAAAGATAATTAATTAAGTTATTAATGCATAATGTGGTAGGCCCCTCTTTTGAAGGTGACGTTACCCTCGGCTAAGTAGTCTGAGTCAGCAGAGATACAGTCCTAAGTAGCCGGGTTAAAGTTTTAATAGTAGTTTAACTTATGAGGGGATCAAAGAGTTTGGACCCCCGCCATCCAATACCGTTAAGTATTGAAGGAGGTCCTACTAAATTTGACCCAGGTCCTTTGCAGGATCTATACACTGAACAATGGTAAGACTCTTACCAAACTGTTCCTTTAACCCCCGACCAGGTAGCCAACATACCTCCATATAGACCGTGGAGATACGAATGGTGAAAATCGTTTATCTTATATAGACAGTAAAATAATGCCAAGACACCACGGACAAACGATAAGGAAAAATCACCTTCAACATAATAAACTAGTTATTAAAGTCATTAATACATAACCAATTAAAAAGTGCGAAAAGATTAAAAATAAAAAAGTATTACACTAGACACTTTGTCTTCACCAAGTGATGTAAGAGACTTAGGCAAACATGGCCTTGATTGTCAAGAACTCTTACGATCAATCTTGGATCCCGAGACGACTCACACACTCTATGATGGACAATGGATGATGGTGGTGGATGATGGTGTTATGGTGGTGGTGGGTGGTGGGTGAAGTGTGAGAGAGGTGGTGTGCCAAGGGATGGTTTGAGCTTGAGCCAAGCACTCCTATTTATGGGCTGAACAGAAGCTCGGGCACGGCCCCGTGTCTACATCCTTCTCTTTCTTCATTAATTGCTCTCGTCTTTATTAGTTGACCACGGCCCCGTGTCCGCTGGGCACGACCCCGTGTGCAGAAGCATATCTGTACTATCAAGATTTGCCTGGATTCTGCGAATCTTATAGTTGACCACGGCCCCGTGTCCGCTGAGCACGGCCCCGTGGTGGGCGATGGAAACTTCTACAACTTTGTCTTTTATGCTGACACATGGGCACGCCCCCGTGCTCACTGAGCACGGGGCGTATCAGCCTTCTGCTCTCTTGTTTTGCTTGGGAAGATGCTTTCGGGGAGGTCGGGCATGCCACGTTTATTCATTTTCTTGTATTTATGTTAGATTTAGCTTCCTTTTTGCTTCTTTTGTTAATTTGAGCTCATTTAATCCTGAAAATACAAAAGGAAGACAAAAGCACACTTTTTCCAATATTAGTACTAAAAAATGGTTAGTTTTATGCCACAATTGATGTAATTTATATGTTGCATTTAGCAAACATCAAATACCCCCACACTTGAATCTTTGTTTGTCCTCAAGCAAAACTCTTTATAATATGGCTTTAAACTCCCAAATGGAATGGGTATAAGAGAAGGTTTTTGGGCTTGTCATAGAGTGTCGGGTTTTCCAAGATTCTTTATTTAGTTTTATTTTTATTTATTTACAATCCTATTCGTCATGATTTATTTAAAACTTTTCATAAGATAAATTACTTATTAGGGCATAACATGCCTCTTTAAAATTTTATTTATATACAAGTTCACATACCTCACGGGGGATCACTCAACACTCGGCCGAAGATGTATTTTAGTGAATCACTCGAGAGCGGCATGGAACTTACTCCTACCATAAGCTTGCCAAGCAATCAGTCCTCCTCCTTTTTAACTATATGCCTTTGTAAATATCAAGAGGACTTTTGGGGTGAAGGGTTAGGCTTGGGTTAAAGGTAGGTGGTTGGGTTAGTAGTTAGTAAAAGGGCGAAAAGCGTAACAAGCGTCGGTTTTCGTGAGACTTTCTTTAAACTTTTTATTTTGATGAAGCCATAATTCAAACAAAGTTACTTTTGATGAACTTGCTTTTTATTTCTTTTCCTTCATCATCAACAAAGTTTCTTTTTTTAATAGTCATACGAAAAACCGGGCTTATTACTAAAACAAAGGGTTAAAAATAAAAAGGTTTTGGTGGGTGAAAGGGTGTTTGGTTTGGGTTAAGAAATGAAAAGGTTTAGGCTCAAAGGGGTTAACTAGGGGATTTTGGGTAGGTGGTAAAAAAAAATAATGGTATAGAAATAAAAAGGGTTAGTCCTAATGCCTCCATCATTTACTTACTCGGGTTTAAGTTGGTAAGGACCGGGAATGTATCGTCGTGGCAAGTTCTAGAGTTGTAAGAACCAAGCGGCTATTCACACAAGAAACGAAAGATGAGTATTTAATCTAAAGATGTATATTTGTATGCTCAATAAAGGCTCAAAACTCACTTTTTGTGGGAATGGGTTTATAATGTGATAAGTATATATAATCAAATTTTAACTAGATTTGTCATGCCGTTTCATAATTTTCTTATGTTGGTTCTTTTTATCAAGACGCGGTCGGTTGTAAATTTGTAAAAATATAACCTTTTTAAAACTTGTTATTCCCAAATTAAACCAAGACAAGTAAAAAAAAATGAAAATTTTTGAAAAAAATTTGGGGTGATTAGCGGTTCCAATAGAGTTTTGTGTAAGGCTTGTTTTTAGGACTTGCAAGATTCAAGGTTTTAGCATCCCCCCCACACTTAAATTACACATTGTCCTCAATGTGTCCCAAAAATAAGTTTTTAGGTTGATTAAAATGTGTAAAAGTGGGTTAAAAACAAGATTTTATGGTACTGGGTAGCTGAACACGGGGTGGTGTTGGCTGAGCACGGCCCCGTGGTCAGACTGCCAATATCAAATTTAAACAGAAGGCTGGGCACGGGGGCGTGTTCAGTGAGCACGGCCCCGTGTCCAGTTACCTGAACTGGGCATTTTCTGCAGAACCTCGGGCACGGGGCGTGTTGGGGTGAGCACGGCCCCGTGCTGAACTTGCTGTAATGAAGAAAAATCATTAGGAGGCTCTGTTTTTGTGCATGGGGTGTGGGTTCAAGTTTCCCTTAGTAACCTCCATCATTCCGGGTGTGTTTTATTCCTGAAAATTAAAACTAAACTAGAAAACGTAAAAGTTAATCTAAACTAAAACTACGGATAGTTACGCGGAATGCCTCCGTGGTGCGCCACGTTTATAAGGGTCCTTGGCTAGACCCACCTTATCAGGTGGTTCTGGCTCGTCTTCAATTAGGGAGTCGTCATTGCCGAGTGGATATTTCATTGATCGCTCAAGGTCGACACTTTTTTTGAATGCCCCTAATTGAAGAGGTAGATTGTTGTACTTCCGGTTTTTCAAAGCTTCGTGTGTTTTTACAAATGGTCGTCCCAACACTAGAGGAGCGTCATCGAGGATGACAAAGTCGGTTGGGATTACCATTTGATTTGTTTGAACCAAGATCTCCGCAACTATACCGATTGATTTTATTACATTCCAATTAGATAGAAAAATGGGTATTTGAAGTGGAGAAAAATCACTAATACTTAATTTTTCGAAAATGTAGTTTGGTATTATGTTAACACAAAGATCTTTATCAATCGTGACATTACTAATAAATGAATTTTGAAAGAAACATGGAACCGGTGTAATGTTAATTTCAAATGAGTCTTCTTTTATTAGCGAGGTTTGATCATTAGTTAACTTAACACTTATCGTTTCGTCAATTTTAGTGTTAGTGTTTAATTCTTTTAAAAACTTAGCATGAGTTGGAACTAAACAATGATTTTCAAAAGAAGGTGACAAGAGATTAATTTTTTTCAAAATTAGACTCTTCTTGAATTTTAACGTTGTCGGACTCACCTTTTTCGTTGTTTAACTCATGTGTCGGTTTTTCACGTATTTGTTCTTCCATTTTCACACTTTCAGTTATCTTGTCTTTATTTAATTCTTCTCTTGCGCGGGACTGCTCTTCCCTTGCGCGAGATTCTTTTATATAGCGATCGATAACTCTAAGGTGTTCTAATATCCTATCGGTCACTTCGATTATAGAAAAAAGATCGGGATTTTCAAAGCTTGAATCCGGTTGTTCGATCCTTTGTTCCTCATAATACCCATATGAAATAGATGGTTCACACCATTGTTCTTCATTGTAAGCATATCATGGATAAGGGTCGTAATTTTGTTCTTCATAGTACTCATATGAGGTAGGTTGTTCACGCCATGGTTCCTCATAATAAGCATATGAAGGTGGTGGCTCGTATCTTGGTTCCTCAAAGTATGAGTAAGAAGGCTCATACCTTGGTTCATCAAAATATGAGTATGAAGGAGGAGGTTCATACCTTTGGTCTTCATAGGATGTGTATGAAGTTGATGGCTCGTACCTGGGCTCCTTATAGTAGGTGTATGAAGTGGATGGTTGATATGAGTTACAATATTAAACCGAGTGCGGGTTACCACAATTAGTGCAATAATTATTCCTATAATCATCCTCCTCATAGGTGTAGTTGTAACCTCCTGAGTATTGATCCATAACAATCACTCAGCAGACCACAACAAAGTCTCGAGATCAGAAAACGAAAATAAAAACGGAAACAGAGGCTGGACACGGCCCCGTGTTAAGTGGACACGGTCCCGTGTACAGAATCTGTATCTGGGCGTTTTAATTAAAGTTACTGATTTCGTTGAGCACGGGGCGTGTTCAGTGAGCACGGCCCGTGTTCAAGCTACTGTTACTGGGGGTTTTATGAAAAATGTGCAGCACGGCCCCGTGTTCAGTGAGCACGGCCCGTGTTCAGGTTACTGTAAATGCAAAACTAAACTAAAATGCAGAAAAATGTGCGCGCATTTTAAAAAGGTTTTGAAAAACTGATTAGGCCGCTGATTCCTAACTTTCTTAAAATCCTTGTGTCCCCCGCAACGGCGCCAAAAACTTGATGCGTGTGAAGTGTCGTTAGTTTTTAATGTATATATTAAGCCCTTTTTAACACTTTTGTTTAGCCAAGTTTTAAATTTATAAAACACGATATTTACTAACACTAAACACACATATGGGCAAGTGCACCCATCGTGAGCGTAGTATAGTGTTGGTAAGATACCGAGGTCGTCCAAGGACACAAGAGCTTTTAATACCGGTTTATCCTCAACGTCTAATCAAATCAAAAGTTTAGAAAAATGTTTTAATACCGGTTTATCCTCAACGTCTAATCAAATCAAAAGCTTTTAATACCGGTTTACCCTCATCCTAGTAGTTTGAGTCAGCAAGGATACAATCCTAAAGGGTCAGATTATTGAAAGATAATTAATTAAGTTATTAATGCATAATGTGGTAGGCCCCTCTTTTGAAGGCGACATTACCCTCGGCTAAGTAGTCTGAGTCAGCAGGGATACAGTCCTAAGTAGCCGGGTTAAAGTTTTAATAGTAGTTTAACTTATAAGGGGATCAAAGAGTTTGGACCCCCGCCATCCAATACCGTTAAGTATTGAAGGAGGTCCTACTAAATTTGACCCAGGTCCTTTGCAGGATCTATACACTGAACAATGGCAAGACTCTTACCAACCGTTCCCTTAACCCCCGACCAGGTAGCCAACATGCCTCCATATAGACCGTGGAGATATGAATGGTGAAAATCTTTTATTTTATATAGACAGTAAAATAATGCCAATACACCACGGACAAACGATAAGGAAAAATCATCTTCAACATAAGAAACTAGTTATTAAATTCATTAATACATAACCAATTAAAAAGTGCGAAAAGATTAAAAATAAAAAGTATTACACTAGACACTTTGTCTTCACCAAGTGATGTAAGAGACTTAGGCAAACATGGCCTTGATTGTCAAGAACTCTTACGATCAATCTTGGATCCCGAGACGACTCACACACTCTATGATGGACAATGGATGATGGTGGTGGATGATGGTGTTATGGTGGTGGTGGGTGGTGGGTGAAGTGTGAGAGAGGTGGTGTGCCAAGGGATGGTTTGAGCTTGAGCCAAGCACTCCTATTTATAGGCTGAACAGAAGCTCGGGCACGGCCCCGTGTCCACATCCTTCTCTTTCTTCATTAATTGCTCTTGTCTTTATTAGTTGACCATGGCCCCGTGTCCGCTGGGCACGACCCCGTGTGCAGAAGTATATCTGTACTATCAAGATTTGCCTGGATTCTGTGAATCTTATAGTTGACCACGGCCCCATGTCCGCTGAGCACGGCCCCGTGGTAGGCGATGGAAGCTTCTACAACTTTGTCTTTTATGCTGACACTTGGGCACGCCCCCTGGTCACTGAGCACGGGGCGTGTTCAACCTTCTGCTCTCTTGTTTTGCTTGGGAAGATGCTTTCGGGGAGGTCGTGCATGCCACGTTTATTCCTTTTCTTGTATTTATGTTAGATTTAGCTGCCTTTTTGCTTCTTTTGTTAATTTGAGCTCATTTAATCCTGAAAATACAAAAGGAAGACAAGAGCACACTTTTTCCAACATTAGTACTAAAAAAGGGTTAGTTTTATGCCACAATTGATGTAATTTATATGTTGCATTTTGCACACATCAGTAACATTAACTTGGTTAATGAGAATCCGAGCATCAATAACAATGGAAACCAAATGGATAATAGTGTCGTTCAACACATAGTGGCACAAGGAATTATAGATGCAATGTCATTTTTTATTCAAACGGTTCAGGAAGCGAATAATAAAAGTCAACATAGCAGTAAGCGACCAACTGAACCAGAAAACAACGTAAACAATGGACCCATACTTCAAGTGCTCATTCCCAAAAGAAGAAGAACCATGCCTTATGGTTGTTCTTACAAAGAATTCTGGTCCTACAAACCAATAGAATTCTCGGGCAATGAAGGACCCATTGCAGCTCTACGTTGGATAGAAAAGACTGAGGTTGTTTTAAAAATAAGCAAGTGTGCTGAAGAAGATAAGATAATGTTTGCTTCTAACCTGTTTAAAATTCAGCCTTAGAATGGTGGAACACTATCCTTCAATCAAGAGGAAGTGATAAGGTATACAACATGGAATGGGAAGAATCTAAGAATATGGTAGAAAGGAAATTATGCCCTCCCAATGAAAAGGAACAGATAGCGAATAAGTTTCTGAACTTAAGGGTGACCGGAGTAGATAGTAAGGGTTATACTACCACATTCTTTGAATATGCTAGAATAGTACCAACCATTGCATCACCAGAGCCGGTATTAATCTCCCGTTATATCTAGGGATTAATTGGAGAGATAAGACATGTAGTCAAGGCAGCTAAACCTCAAACCATAGAAGAAGCTGTCGAACTAGCCAACACCTTGACAGATGAATTAATTCGTACTAGGGAAGAAGACCAGAGGAGAAACTTAGCTCAAAGGTTTACCCAAGAATTCCGTTCTGGGAATTACAATCGTAGGAATATGGGTTCTACCTCTGCACCATTCTGCAAGGTCTGCAAGAAAAAGCATTCGGGAAAATGCTCCACTCTTTGCAATTTCTGTAAGATGCCAGGACACAAGGAAGAAGATTGCAGGAGAAAATCTAGTAATGGACTGTGCTTCAACTGTGGAGAAAAAGGTCACATCAAGCCGAATTGTCCGAAATTGGCTCCAGCTGCGAACAATAAGAACGCTAAAATTGCTAGAGCATTCGTTCTGACTGCAGATGAAGCCAAGATGATTCCAGATGTGATAGCCGGTACGTTTTTAGTTAATGATGTTTTTGCTAAAGTATTATTTGACTCTGGTGCAAACCAAAGTTTTATTAATACTTCGTTTTGCAAACTTCTAAATCAGTCATTAACTAAACTACCACAAGAATTTCTAGTAGAGACAGCTAATGGAGAAACGGTTAGGATTTATGAAATCTTGCAGGGAGCAAGAATAGAATTTTTAAACCAAAAGTTTATGGCAAATCTTTACCCAATGAATCTGGCAGGATTTGATATTGTATTAGGAATGGATTGGTTAATAGCCAATAAAGCCAGTATTTTATGTGATCAAAAGTTAATCCAAGTAAATTCACCAAAGGGTGAAAAGATCACAATTAAAGGTGATAAACCATCTAGATCCACGAAATTCATCTCTGTGATGAAACCTGCAAGCTATATAAGAAAAGGATCTATAGTGTATTTGATTTCTATAATCACTAACACTAAAGGAAAAGAATTAAAAGACATTCCAGTAGTGTCTCAGTTTTCAGATGTATTTCCGGAAGAATTACCAGGACTACCGCCAGCCAGAGAAGTCGAATTCAGAATCCATCTATTACCAGGAACAGCACCAATTGCCAAAGCACCCTACCGTTTGGCACCAGCAGAGATGCAGGAATTAAAGAAACAATAAGACGAATTGCTGGAAAAAGGATTCATACAGCCAAGCTCGTCATCGTGGGGAGCACCAATTTTATTCGTTAAAAAGAAGGACGGATCAATGCGTATGTGTATCGACTACCGGGAATTAAACAAGGTCACGATTAAGAATCGGTACCCATTACCGAGAATCGATGATCTGTTCGACCAATTGCAAGGAGCTCGATTTTTATCTAAAATTGATTTAAGGTCAGGATATCATCAATTAAAGGTACAGGAAGAGGACATTCCTAAAACTGCATTTAGAATAAGGTATGGTCATTATGAATTTACTGTCATGCCATTTGGTTTAACCAATGCCCCAGCTGCATTTATGGACATAATGAACCGAATATGTAAGCCATATTTGGATAAATTCATAAATTTTTTTATTGATGATATTCTCATCTATTCTAAAAGTAAAGAGGAACATGTGAAGCATTTGCACACCCTTTTAAATCTATTAAGAAAAGAAAAGTTATATGCTAAGTTTTCCAAGTGCGAGTTTTGGTTAGAGCAAGTACAATTTCTTGGACACTTAGTTAATCATGAAGGAATTCATGTAGATCCAACAAAGATCGAGGCGGTTACCAAATGGAAAACCCGTGAGTCACCAACCGAAGTTAGAAGTTTCTTAGGATTGGCCGGATATTATAGGCGGTTTATTCGAGATTTTTATAGAATAGTCATTCCTTTAACTAAGTTAACCTGTAAATCCATTAAGTTTGAATGGGGACCAAAACAAGAAGAAGCTTTTAGAATTATTAAGCATAAATTAACTCATGCACCCATACTAGCGTTACCAGAAGGAACTGAAGACTTTGTAGTCTATTGTGACACTTCTAAGTTAGGTTATGGATGTGTGTTGATGCAACGCCAAAAGGTTATAGCTTATGCATCTAGACAACTTTAGAATCATGAAGAGAATTATTCAACCCATGATCTAGAATTAGGAGCTATAATTTTTGCCCTTAAGATTTGGAGACATTACCTTTATGGTAGTAAGTTTACCATATTCACCGATCATAAGAGTTTAAGGTACGTTTTTGGGCAAAAGGAATTGAATATGAGACAAAGACGCTGGATGGAGATGCTTAGTGATTATGATTGTGATATCCAGTATCATGAAGGAAAAGCAAATATAGTGGCAGAAGCTTTAAGCCGAAAGCATCACGAAAAGCCAAAAAGGGTACGTTCTCTTAAATTAAATCTACAAGTAGATTTAAATGATCAGATAAGAGAAGCACAAGAATTAGTAATCAAGGAGGATACTGAAAAATTAAAGGGTATGCGAAAGGAATTAGAACAAGGAACAGATGGAATTTGGAGATTCCATGAAAAGAGAATATGGATACCTAAATTAGGAAACCAGCATCACCGTATATTAGAAGAAGCTCATAAGTCCAAATATACGATGCATCCAGGAAGTGATAAGATGTACCAGGATTTAAGGAAAAATTTCTAGTGGATAGGAATGAAAAAGGACATAGCAGCCTATGTTTCTAAATGTTTAACCTGTTCCCAAGTTATAGCTGAACATCAAAAACCCTCAGGTTTATTACAACAGTTAGAAATGCCAGTGTGGAAATGGGAATTGATAATAATGGATTTTGTTACTAAATTACCCAAAACAAAGAAAAGAAATGATACAATCTGGGTGATTGTAGATAGGCTAACCAAGTCAGCTCATTTCCTACCAATGAAAGAAACTTTCAATATGGAACAGTTAGCTAAATTATATGTAAATGAAATCATTTCATTACATGGAATTCCTTTATCAATTGTTTATGATAGGGATAGCGGTTTTACCTCTCATTTTTGGGCAAGTTTCCAAAAAGCAATGGCAGGAATACATGATGTATTTCATGTATCTAATCTCAAGAAATACTTAGCCGATGAATCACTAGTAATACCTCTTAAGGATATAGAGGTAAATGAACAACTCAAGTTTGTAGAAAGACCTCTACAAATTGAAGACAGGAAAGTCAAAAATCTCAAACACAAGAGACTAGTTATGGTCAAAGTAAAGTGGGACTCCAAAAGAGGACCTGAGTACACATGGGAGCTTGAATCAGAAATGCAAAGGAAATATCCACACTTGTTCCAGTAGATCTCGAGGACGAGCTCTGAAACAAGGTGAGGAGAATGTAACAACCCTCAAGAAACCGACACCCTCGAATTATTTTCGACACCCTAATATATTTTAAAATATTCCAATATGTCCAAAAATACACCCCATACGTGAAAATGGGCCCCGAATACCCTAAATATTATCAAAAATAATTAAAATTCTGATTTTTGGGTTTGGCGCGGGCCGCGTAGACCTCTTAAGGGTCTTACGCGGGCCGCGTGAGATCAAATTGGTGGCGCAGCTCGGTGATGACACGTGTCATCATCGTGGCGAGGCTAGGCAGTGACCCGGATAGGCTACGCCTTTGACCGGGTTTGACGCGGGCCGCGTAAGCCTTTGCTTACATTTACGCGGGCCGCGAGAAAGTGAGAAATCAGCACTATAAATAAGAGACATCGGATCTTTAGTCTATTCGTTCAATTCTTCTCTGAATCTCAAATTTCTATCATAGTAGGCATTATACTCGGGTCTAATACCCCCTAAATAGCGAAGTTCTGCTCCGTTGTAACTATCATAACCCCTGGATACGTATTAGATACGCTGCCCGATTGATCTAGGGTTCCGTAACGGCTGTCGTGGTTCTGCCCGACGTAGTCCTTGGAATGCCGTCTCCGGGAGGGTATTACTAATGTTAAAATGGATTATTATACTAACGCGTGTGCATTTGTGTAAATTATAGATTGTCACCAGGAAACCCTTAAGGATAATCTAAGACAGCAATGTGAGTTGATCCGCTTTTTGTGAACCTTTTGTTAAATGTTTTTACAAAACCTCATACAATTAAATGTATATTAAGCAGTTATTGAGTATTTGTAAGAATACAATTATCATGAATATGTTGGGGTTTTGTATACAAAATTTGTTACCACCTGGTCAAGGAGTAATATTTCCACAAGTCGGGTCTGACAGTACCATGTATGTTAATTGTTATAACTTGGAAACAAATGTAATTGCGAGATCGCCCTCAATACTGTACAATGGTTTTTATTTAAACTTGATTAAATTGGGATTCACTCACCAGTATTTCCCACTGACAAATGTTTTCAAAACGCCTTTCAGGTAACAAATTGTGAAAGTCAAATAGAAACCAGCTGGACAGCACTGAAGGCTTGGAAAAGTGGCAATAAAGTTACCTAAAATAAAATAGATGTTTTTATTAAATAAAATAAGATTTATTCCTATGAAAACGTGTGTACTGCGAACTTGGGTTTTATCCCATATGTTTAATATTATGAAAATGTGGTATTTCACTCTGATCAAATATTTCCTAACTACGGTCCTGATGAAAAATTCCGCTGCCAAATTAGACAATACGCGATACCACCGAAACTGGCTCGCGGCCGCCCGTTCCCGAGGAGATAGGGATCGGGGGTTGCGACATTATATGTCTTCTTCTCTATTGCCTTCAAATCGTTCAATTCACTGATGCTAACCTGATAGAAACATCTCTTTGATTCTACATTTACTACCTTACATGACCACTTCGAATCTTTGCTTTAATAAGTGGTCGAAACTAAGTATCTTAATTTCTTTTAAGAGATCGCACATACATAACACTCGCTATTTCTTTCATTGAACCTTCAACTTCAAGATCAATATTACCAAAGCCCTTTTTTCATCTCTTTTGGTTTTGATCCCTTGAATTTTCTTGGATATGGTAAATAGGCTGTGATTACAAATCATGTGATTTTTATAGGCTAGGTTCACATACCATATCTCATTCTACTATTAATTGTTTGTCTCTATCACCATAAACTCTCTCTTTTGCAGGGTCTCATCCCTTTGTTTTGCCTCCCTATCTTCGAAGTAATTCATGAAATGCTCTGGATTATTACAATAAAAACACGACTCTCATGCTTCCTTCTTTTGCTGAGAGTTTTCACCCTTGTTTGTTCATCACATTACTTAAAGAACTTTGATGGATAACATCATCCAGTTTAAATTTCTTGGACTTGACAAGCTTCCTTCTTCCACTGTTTGAAATTGTTCTTCGCCCAAACATACTGTTGTCTAGTATAGAGAACAAACACAGTGATTGGGGTTTGAATTGTATTGATAATTGTATTGAACAAATTTTTAGGGTTACAAAGAAGGGTGTTTATATAGAACACCAAGTTACACAATAGCCCCTACACTACGACACGCTATTCACTTTTGGACACTCCCCCTCAAGTTGAGTAGTGGGATCACCAATACTTAACTTGCTCAAGCAGCTACTAAACACGTTCCCGTTAACAGCTTTTGTAAGAATATCTGCGAGTTGATCTTTTGACGATACATATGGGAGCTCTATGATACCATCCTCCAATTTCTCCTTGATGAAGTGCCGATCTACCTCCACATGTTTTGTTCGATCATGTTGGACTGGATTTTCTGAGATCTGTATAGCAGCTTTATTGTCGCACATGAGTTTGGTTGATGTAGTAGGAAGAAAGCCAATCTCAGTTAGGAGTTTACGAATCCACAGAATCTCGGCTAGGCCACGTGCAGCCCCTCAGAATTCGGCTTCTGCACTAGATAGAACGACTACCTTTTGTTTTTTACTTCTCCAGGTAACTAGATTTCCTCCGACCATGGTGAAGTATCCTAAGGTTGACCTTCTCGTTCCTTTATCCCTTGCCCAGTCGGCGTCTATATAAGCTTGGATTTCTAAGTTGCCATTTGATTTAAACAATATACCATGACCTGTTGTTCCCTTGAGATACCTGATTATTCTTAATACCGCTTCCATGTGACTCGCTTGGGGCTGGTGCATAAACTGACTCACCACTCCTACTGTATATGCTATATCTGGATGAGTGTGGGAGAGGTATATTAGTTTTCCCACCATTCGTTGATATCTCTCCTTATCTGCTAGTTCGGCTCATCTTCCATGTGTAGGCCGTGATTAACCACCATTGGGGTTTCCGCCGGTTTGCGCTCAATCATTCCGGTTTCAGCTAGCAGATCAAGGATATATTTCTTCTGACAGATAAAAATCCCTTGTTTAGATCTCAGAACTTCAATTCCAAGAAAATACTTCAATCTCCCTAAGTCTTTCATCTCGAACTCCGAAAATGTTTATCTCTAAGCATTGGCATTTCTTCTTCATCGTTTCCCGTAAGTATCATGTCATCAACGTAGATAATTAAGCAGGTCACAAGACTGCCCCTGCGTTTCAAAAATAGGGTATGATCAGAGTTGCTTTGTTTGAAGCCATATTTCTTCATAGCAAGGGTAAACCTCCCAAACCAAGCTCTAGGAGACTGCTTAAGCCTATACAGAGACTTCTTTAACCGACATATTTCTCCAGCCTTGAAATCTCATTGAATCCAGGTGGAGCATCCATATAGACCTCCTCGTTCAGTTCTCCGTGAAGGAAGGCATTTTTTACATCAAATTGATGAAGAGGCCAACCTTTATTGGCGGCTATTGCAAAAAGAACTCTGATTGTATCGATTTTGGCTACTGGGGAGAAGGTTTCAGAGGTGTCAATTCCATAAGTCTGAGTATAACCCTTTGCAACCAGCTTGGCTTTGTATCTTTCAATCGTGCCATCAGGCCTATGTTTGACTGAAAACACCCACCGACATCCCACTGGTTTCTTTCCTGGTGGAAGAGTGCATTTCTCCCACGTGTTATTCTTCTTGAGTGCTTTCATTTTGGTCTCCATGGCCTTCTTCCATTCTTCAGATTTCAAGGCTTCCTGTGTTGTAGATGGCATTTGTTCAGAGCACAAGGCAGCAGCAAATGCTTTAGCTTCCTTAGACAAATTTCCAGTGGCAATGTTTACCACAGGATACCTGGACTTTGGAGCCACCTTTTCTTGAGAGTATCTCTTAGGGGGAACTCCTCTATTTTCTCTTAGAGGGAGAGAGTATCCTCCGGTTGTCTCTGTTGCACCTGGTTCAACATGTTCAACAACTGGTTCCACTTCTTCAACAACTGGTTCAACCTGTTCAGCATTTGGTTCAACATGTTCTGTAGTTTCTGTTTTTGTCGGTTCTGTGTGTTCCCCTGTTATCTCATAGTTATAAGACGTAGTACATTCAGAGTTCTCAGTATTTCTTACCTCTGGTATCACGTTGGATGGACTTTCTTCAGTGGTACTGTGCTCCGCAGATTGTGTGGCTGTGTTTGAAGGACTCCAAGTACTGTGATGGTTTTCTGTTGTTACTTCTTCAGATGAGGGAAGTTGACTTAGCCAACTCAGAGTGTCTATACTTTCATTCTCCCCCTGACCACTGAGTTGGGTGTCATAAAAGTATTTCGTTTCAAGAAAGTCAACATTCATTGTGGTGAACATTTCATGAGTTTTTGGATTATAACACCGATAACCTATTTGATCGATCCCATAGCCGAAAAATACACATTTCTCAGCACATGGGCCAAGCTTGTTTCGGTTAGTTTTGGGTATGTGGACAAATGTTGTACACCCGAAGATTCGAGGTTCAAGGGTAAGAGGATGGGGAATACTAACAGACTTAGACAGACAATCTAAGGGAGTCTTAAATTTAAGAGCTTTTGTGGGAAGCCGATTTAGGAGATACACAGAGGTTGCAACTACCTCCGGCCAGAAAGATTTAGGTACCTGAGATTCAATTAAAGGGGCTCGAGTCATTTCAAGAATAATACGGTTTTTCCGTTCGGAAACACCGTTTTGTTCGGAGGTATGAGAACAAGAGGTTTGATGAATTAATCCTTTGGTTTTAAAGAATTGTGTCAAGGATGTATTGACAAATTCCCCCCATTGTCGAATCGGAGGATTTGGATTTGAGTTTGGAACTGATTTGAATCATAGCATAAAATGTGATAAATTTCTCGTAAACTTCAGCTTTGTTTTTTAAAAAAAATATACCCATGTCATGCGAGTGCAATCATCCACGAATAGTATAAAGTACCGAAGACCCTGCCCCCCATCACAGGAGCAGGACCCCACACATCAGAATGAATTAGTGAAAATGGTGAAGCAACTTTCGTATTGCTAAGTTTAAATGGTTGTATATGGCTTTTAGCACGAAAACAGGTTTCACAATCTGTTTTTCCATTTGAAGGGAAGAGTTTTGGAAACAAAAGGTGCGAATAACCACTGGATGAGTGTCCCAAACGTCTATGCTATAGCCAGGCTTCCCGGTTTTCGGTTCCATGTGCCAACATCACAGTACCCTGTTGAACCACTTCATCCACATAGTACAATCCGTGGCGCTCAGTACCACGTCCAATAATCACACCCGTCCTGATATCCTGTAGGAGGCAGAAAGTAGGGTGCATTAGTACCGTGCAATTTAATTCTTTGGTAACATGACTAATTGAGAGCAATTTGTGTGATAATGACGGAACATAGAGGCAATTTGACAATTTCATAGTTGGTGAAATTTCAATTACTCCTCCTCCTTTCACTTGCATTGTTCCGTTATTTGCTATATGGATTTGAGTTTTTTGAGGTTGGGTCATTGAACGTATGTCCAACGGTTCAAACGTCATGGTGTTAGTGGCACCAGAATCAAATATCCAAGAACTATTTTTTCCATGGTTGATTTCCATTTTTTTTCAATTTTTTTATTATTTGTTTTACTGATCTGGCGTATTTATCAACTACGCTAGATACTTGATCTCACGTTCAAGATTAAAAAAACTGCCCAATTTAGCTGGAAGCCAGTAAACACGACGTTAAAAGTAACGTTATTAAACGAATAACTAACCCAGCGTATTTATCAAATACGCTGGACACTTGAACTCGCGTTCAAGATTTAAAATCGCTGGAAACAAATATGTTGGACCACTCAAATCCGCCAGAATTACGACGCCCGAGAAAAAACGTTATCTTACAGGCGTATTTATCAAATACACCAGGCAACTTGAACTCGCGTTCAAGATTTAAAGCTGCCCAGGAAAAAAAATCCGCTACGGGCGTATTCATCACAAAAAATGAAACTCCAAGATTAGGGATGGCGTATTTCTCAAAAAGAGGAAATTAGGGTTTTGCAGAGAAGCGGCGATTCAATGGAGATCAACGGGACGGTTTTTATCAAGATCGAATTTAGGGTTCTACAGATCAATGGGACTGTTGTGTGACTGTAGTCGTGAAGCTAAGACAGGTTCTGATGTTTTTCAGATCCGATTGAATAACCACACGCAGGTTGTTTTGTTGTTTTGAGAAGTTGAACTAGAATCAGAATTTGCAGACTTCCGGTAAGAGATTGGATGATTTGGAGTGATTTTCTTTCGAAGTTTGATCTTGGAGGGACTGATTCGCCTGAACTTTTAGGGTTTTGTGCGGCGGCGGTGCTACTGGTTTGATATTGGCGGCTGCTGCTGTTGTTGTTTGATGCATTGAAAAGAAACTTGCAGGTTCGATTTTGGAACTTTAATTTTGATTTTGGTTTTGTTTTTTTCTGGTTTGAGGTTGGATTGATGATGACCACTTTGAATCTTTGCTTTAATAAGTGGTCGAAACTAAGTATCTTAATTTCTTTTAAGAGATCGCACATACATAACACTCGCTATTTCTTTCATTGAACCTTCAACTTCAAGATCAATATTACCAAAGCCCTTTTTTCATCTCTTTTGGTTTTGATCCCTTGAATTTTCTTGGATATGGTAAATAGGCTGTGATTACAAATCATGTGATTTTTATAGGTTGGGTTCACATACTATATCTCGTTCTACGATTAATTGTTTGTCTCTATCACCATAAACTCTGTCTTTTGCAGGGTCTCATCCCTTTGTTTTGCCTCCCAATCTTCGAAGTAATTCATGAAATGCTCTGGATTATTACAATAAAAGCACGACTCTCATGCTTCCTTCTTTTGCTGAGAGTTTTCACCCTTGTTTGTTCATCACATTACTTAAAGAACTTTGATGGATGACATCATCCATTTTAAATTTCTTGGACTTGACAAGCTTCCTTCTTCCACTGTTTGAAATTGTTCTTCGCCCAAACATACTTTTCCCGACCGTAACTTGCTTTCCATCTTTTTTGCTTTTCAAATGAATGATAATCAGAAATTTGTGACTCTGACACCGCTTGTTGTAAGGATGATGATATCCAGTGGCGGATCTTGCCCGTTGAACGTGTCAGAGCCGAAAGACACGGGCACTAAAAAAAGCCCGGGCAAGCCCGCCAAACATATATATAAAAAATTTCGATCGAAATGCGGAAAATTAGCACTACGGCCGAAAAACTTGCCCGGACCGTGGCCCTGCCAGAGCACTTCTAAGAACCGCCCATGATGATATCGTGTTTAAGATTGAACGAGAATGAAAGAACAAATTGTTAGAATGATAATGTAATGGGTCAGTAAATGATAAAACACACAATGCATGTGCAAATTAGAAATCCTTATGGATTTACAAGACACTAAAAATCTATTAGTAGATAATCCTAAATAACCGACGACTAACTGTAACTAACGTTAACTACCAAACTAATTAACTTACGGTGTTAAGGTATGACTGGACATAAACATAAGTTCGTTTTACATTCATAATACTAATAACTAATAATAATGTTCTTGATTTTAGTTTCCTAATCAAAATTTTGGCGGGGGTAATTGGCTAAATACCATATCACTAGGTCATGGGTATAATATATAGTGGTAACACAAAAACTAAATGAAAAACATTACATCAAATCCCATTTTTATAAGATGGTTTTAAATTTATCGGCTAACGTCAAATGTTAAAACCTAAAATTGACAATGCAAATTCAGATTCAAATTCAAGTTATACAACTAAATAAATGAGTGAATTGATGAAATATATAGGATTAAAACGTTATAGCAAACATAAAATTAAATAAAAGCAATAAAATAAAACAGAGAACACAAGATTCTAGTACTACAAATGTAATACACCCCCCTTCCACCTCAACATACTCATCACGTCATTTGGCTCTTTAACGTTGATTTCCCATTCACACCCTCATCAAAGTCGGCTACAAGGTTGGTTGTCCCTTTGTGGACTCATTTAACATGTGGTGACCCCATTGATAGGCCAGGCCTGGGCGGCTGGGCAATTGGGCTAGCTAGTGCAAGTCATCCTCACACCCTATCAAGTCATGAGACGATGTTGTTGGGTTCGAGAGTCGAAGTGTCAGAATAAATTGCCTGTATGTCTGGCTTGATTTGCCTTTTTTCATATATTTTATTGGCTATATAACTCTAAACAAGTCAAAATAAATTTATGTTTTAAGTCGGGCCCTTGTCTCATATATAAATAATTAATCAATTTAAGAGTAAAACATGATATTGGGGATTTAGTTAAATGGAAAGTTGGCACATATATGAAATTAGAGACAAGAACTATCACATGACATGTCTTTTGATTCAAGAAACATGCCATGCCCTACCATCTTTAAATCGCACACGAAGTAATCGTATTCAGGGTTGTTAAATTTTGATCCAAACATGCCACCAACTAATAATGGATTTAACACTTGAATCTAACCAGGAGAAATCAGATTCCACTAATTATCAGGATGAATGCATGTAGACATTTGGGATATATGTTTTAATTACATGCCTACTGTCTCGTCAATCAAACCAAGTCACCAATATGTTGGTTGGTGTAATTTAGTTAAGATATTTTTATAAGACTTTTGACCTAATTAATTCAAACCAACACTGATACATAGATGGTATTATCAATCATATTTGAAAGGTTGATTTAATCCAAATTTTAGGCATGCTTACACCAAATTATTACAAGACAAATAGACAATATGGGATATTAATCCACTCCCACCACCTCACTGAGAAGTTCAAACATAGTGAGTGACAATTTATACATATTTTACTACTACACAACTTGTTATTTAGTAAATCTAGCAACCGAGTTGCGACTTCATCCATGTTGGCCGCAAACTTGTTACAAATTTGTGATTGGTTCTATCCGGCCGCAAACAATAATATGAATAATAATGAATTAAAATTTAAATATATAATTCAGTCGCAACGAGTGAAAAAATAAATAGATTAGAACTTAGAGATAATTTCGGTCACAAAATTGTTGAAAAAACTAACAGTAAAATAACAAATCAAAATTCTGTTGACAAGTTTGTTAAAGTAAATAAATAAAATGCCCAGGTTTCTGGCATCGTTCGGGCATTGACTTTTCAATAGGAAATATGACATAAGTTTCCAATCAATAATTTCTTATTTTGGTATAACAAGACTATCATTAATATTTATCATGGAGGAAATTAAACAGACAAAGGTTATGCTTATCAACATAACGATACTTCATATAACCAAGCTATCAAGTATTTAATTACTTGACCGTACGTAATCAGTTGATTTAATAGCATTTTCGGATAACATATCACTGATGGAATCGACCACATAAAATACTTAGATGTGGTGATCCAAACGGCATTGTGAGTAGAACGGTAGTTATAACCCAACCACTTACAATAATTAATCATAAACCAAAGAGTGTTTCTAATTGTGACTGTATCAAGAGATGTTAATTTCCTTATCCTCTTGTCTATTTGAAAACCAAGAGGAGCTGAGTACACCATGTTTAGTTCTAGTAACATGACAAAGAACGACTAGAAGGTTTGAGTATTCTAGCTAGAAAATTCTCGTTGAATACCAATAAGTGTAATCTTCTATATATATCGCTATAAAGTCACACGTATGTGTAGTCTATTTTTGAGTTCTTCCTCCAACCAACCCACATATAGTCTATTTTTTGCTACATACGTAAAATCATACTTGATTCACAACTTCCATGTATGTATCCAACATTTTTTATTTGAATCTGTTATAGTTTTTTAATCATATTTGTTAGCTATGATTGAATTAAGTATTCTGTACAAATATCCTACTTTACAAGCTTTTCATTATTTCCTCTCCCTCTCTTCATGTCGATCCCATGACATAATACATACATATACATATAGTGTGTGTATTATATTTTACTAGTTTTTCTCTTCTTTTTGTGTCGTAGCCTTCATGCCGCTATGGTTGTAGCTCGTGTCACCATATCCTTGCCTATATTCACTCTTTTACTCGCCTTATGGCCTTAGATCTGTCACCAATGTTTGCAACCATATAGTTTTCTGAGTAAACTTTCGTTTTACTCCCTCTGGTTTGGTCATTTTAACGGTTTTGCCCTAAACATTTCAAAATAGCCATTTTACTCCCTGATCTATGAAAACCTTCATGATTTTGCTCTTCGCCCCTAAACGTCATCCACTTTAACAGTTAAAGTTTGTCACGTGCAAAACAACTGAGTGACAATTATGTCTTTTCCCAACCCTCCCTTTACAATTCTAGCTTAAAACCCTAACTGTTAAAATGGATGACGTTTAAGGGCAGGGAGCAAAATCATGAAGGTTTTCATAGATCAGGGAGTAAAATGGCTATTTTGAAAGGTTTGAGGCAAAACTGTTAGAGTGACCAAACCACAGGGAGCAAAACGGAAGTTTACTCTAGTTTTCTTATTGTATACGTCTTGCCACCGCACCTCTGGTGGTTGCCGCCAGGATTGTCAAAACAGTCGTTGGTTCTATAGTCACAACCATAGCTGATTTAAAAAATGGTTGTTCTATTTCCACACCCCTATAATCTAATTTTCATATCCCTATTTGTATACGGGCCGTATAGAATGTTTATGCGCAGATTTTAATGTGGTGAAATGTTTTTTATGTTTTTATATGTATACGGGGATGTATAGTTATATACTGGCCGTATACATATTTGCATAATTTTGTTTCGAAGGTTTGACAAGGGTTTTTAGTTTTGAAATCTGTATACGGGCCGTATAATGTTATACGGCCCGTATAGAAAAGTTATTTTTTTGTTGCAATCGGGAAACCGTTTAATAAATTTTGTAAATTTTAAAATAGTGTTGTATATATCGGATTATGTTACGAGCTTGTAGTAACGTATTTATTATGTTTAATAAGTTTCCACTTTGTAAAACGATAAATATTAGAAAAGTTAATTTTTTGTTGCAATCGGGAAACCGTTTAATAAGTTTTGTAAATTTTAAAATAGTGTTGTATATATCAGATTATGTTACGAGTTTGTAGTTAAACGTATTTATTATTTTTAATAAGTTTCCACTTTGTAAAACGATAAATATGTATAGAAAAGATATTTTTTTGTTGCAATCGGGAAACCGTTTAATAAGTTTTGTAAATTTTAAAATAGCGTTGTATATATAGGATTATGTTACGAGTTTGTAGTTAAACGTATTTATAATGTTTAATAAGTTTCCACTTTGTAAAACAATAAATATGTGATATGATTATGATAAACTACGACAACAATTATTAAACAAACAACTTAACATCTGTTGGTGCACCTTTTTGTGTCTGTAACTAGTCTTGTTTACCGTTGTATTTTGTACGGTCTTTTAACGTTTATCGAGTATGTAATTCGCCGTCGACCAAGTCGGATATCCTCCTATCCGCTTGTGTCCGACATATTTTGTCTCTGTTTGTTATGTAATGTTTACGAACAATGCATGTTGCATATAAGGGTATAACTGTCATTATGATTGTGTTTGTATGATGTTTGCTGCAACTGTCTGTTTGCAGCAGACAGTTCAGCATTTGCAGCCTTCGACGAAACACCCTTTGTTTCGTCGAACACCTCAGGACGAAACACACTTGTGTCCATTTCATTTTGTTTCGTCGTGATCAGCGACGAAACAACCTTGTTTCGTCGACTGTTGGGCTGCTTCAGGACCAATGTTTGTTTCGTCGAGCCCATCTTTGGTTTCGTCGATGCAAGGCCCAGGTTGGTATATAAACACATTCTGGTTTCACTTTGAAACTAGATTAGAGCATACCCTGAAAGTTATTCTGTCAAACTGTGTGTATATCAGTTGTTCTTGGTTCTCATCCCATTTAATCAATAGATTGCGTTTCATTGGCTACATCGTGTGTTATTATTAACTGTGTTTGGTTTGGCATCGTTACGGGGATTCCGCACCCGTGACATTGTGTGTTATAAACAAGGGTTTGGTTTTCGTTATCGATCCTCAGATTTCGGGACCTACAAGTGGTATCAGAGCTTTGGCTCTTATCCTTGTTTAAAATCAAACATAGTTGGATTTTTATCAAGTATTAAAACTGGTTGTTCTTGATTTTCTGGAAATCTTGTTCTTGAAAAACTCATTTTTTCTGGAAAAGTGTTTAAAATCTGCTTGGATATTGTTGTTTGCAAAAGTTTTATCAAAAACCTTTGTTGTATTGCATGTTCACTTGATAAAACCGGGTTTTATTTGAAAGTTTGTGCAAATTTCGTGTTTCGGAAAGTTGTTAAGTTACCGGAAAACTCATAATTTCTGGGCTTGTTCTTCATACCTTCAAAGAACCTTCAAAAAGTTCTTCAGTATCTTTGAATTTAGAATTAAAAGAAATTGATAAAAGATTTAAATTGATTAAATATTATTCACCATACTGTTTGGTGAAACAGACATGTTGTGCGTTGAAAAGTTTGTACTGTGTCAGTAAAGAGATAAGATTTTAGTTGAAAAATTTTACCAACTATCACCCACTTGTCTGAACCTTATCCACGACGAAAAGCACAAGCGACGAAACAGGAGTGTGTTTCGCCAAAAGCATCTTCGACGAAACACAATGAGTTTCGTCATAAGACATTTCGACGAAACAGGAGTGTTTCGTGGAAAGTGTTTCGTCGAGATCTCTTGTCATTTTAAACAGAGGACTTGCAAAAGTGTTCTAACTTTGTGTTTTCAAGTGTTTTATCATGTACAGTTGTTCATATATCAAACATGAGTTGTACGAATCCATGGGATTGGAGTACGGACTCACGACCAGCTCAAAAGCACACTTCGATGGCCGAATATTTAGCGAATTCCATACCTCAACAACAACAGTCAATAAGTGCAAGTCAATGGGCATTGGTGTCGAATCAAAATCAAAGCATTCAGAATCTTTTGCTTAGAAAGAGTGAAACGGGCAACAACAATCGCCCACCAAAGTTGAATCACATGAACGACTTTCCAGCATGGAAAGGTCGTTTCCACACATACATTCAAGGGCAAAGCACCGAACTTTGGACGTGTTTTATTACTGCATGCAACCCTGATCTCGAAACAGCAGCCTCAACTTCAGCGGGTCTTACTAATATGCTTGAAGATGACAAGAAAGCCTATGACTTAGAGAAAAAGGCGTTTGCTATTCTTACACAAGCGCTTCACAAAGAAATCTATCATCAATTCGGCTATTGTAAGAACACGAAAAATTTATGGGATGCATTGGTAGCGAGAGGAGAAGGAAATGCAGCTACTAGAAAGATACGCCATGATTTATTGAAGAAAGAGTTTGAATCATTTCAATTCTTGGATAATGAAACCCTAAATGATATGACTTCTCGTTTTTATCATTTGATTAGTGAAATGTGTTCTTATAAAGTTGATGCAACTCATCCAGAAATGATTGCACGGTTTGCTGATGCTCTACCTCCTAAGTGGAGTCCATTCATTGAACTTCTAAAGCATACGGGCGCTCTGGATACAGCCAATGGCACTCTCTATGAATTCATTCAGAAGTTGGAGCACAAGAATGAAGGGGAAATTCGGAAAGCTAAAAGGATTGCACCTCCTCAAAACACAGAAATGTATTTGCCGGGTTTTGGTCCTTCAGCTAGTTCTAGTTCCATTCAGCAACCGAAGCTTCAAACGCCGTTTGTATCCAATACAAGCTCATCTCCATTTCCACAGTTCGATCTAAGTGCTTATCTTTCATAATCCATACCTCAACCTCAAGTTACCACTACTCAACCACAGTTCAATCAAAGTGCTTATCCTTCGCAATCTCAACCCCAACCTCAAGCCCAACAACAACAACAACAAGCACATTATACCAACAATCCTTCACCCCAAGACACCAACACTGTCAGAGTTGATACTTCAAACCTATCAAAAGTTAGCATTGAAGTAGCAAAGGAGCATGTGGAACTCATTAATACAATGGTCAGTGCTTACTGCGGTTTGGTCGCAGGTCAAATTGGAAACATCAATATGCCCAATGAAGATTATCAACAAATCGACCTTGATGAAATGGAGTTGATGGATATAAAGTGGGCGTTTGCAAGTGCAGTTAGAAGGGCAAGGGATTTCATGACTCGAACGGGAAGAACTTCGATGGAAAGTAAGAAGGATACGAAGTACGGGTTTGATAAAGATGTGGTTATATGTTTCAATTGTGGCGAAAAGGGTCACTTCAAACGTGAGTGCACCCGACCAAGCAAACAAGGCAATCAGAACCCATTCAGAAATCAATCAAGTACTTCCAATGTCAATGTCAATCAAGAAAATCGTGATCGAAGGATGGTAGCGGTGAACAACAATCAGAATCAGAACCAGTCTGGACCATCAAACGCCAATCGAGCATTGACCGTTCAAGCTGATGAAGGGTGTAATTGCTTGGTACAACTTGGAGAAGGTGATCAAGAAGGAGGAGGAACAGCGTGTTATGCAAAGATCATCAATCACATCAAGCACGTTCACAAGGAAGAATTTTCTGAAAGTGAAGACATTTCGGGTTATACCGGGAGTTCTGATGAAGAAAGTTCTACTTCGGGCGATTATCATTCTGAATCTGATGTAAAGGAAGAAGCGAGTTCTGATGTTGATGATTTATTGCATGAAGCAGAGGAGTTGAAATGTCAGAAATCAGTTTTGATCAAGAAGGCTGCTGTAGCATCTAAAGAAATGGAGAAGTTCTTTTCTGAAGACGGATCTTTTCTTATCAGACTGCCTTTATGGCAAATGTCTCAGCCTCTACGAGTCAGGTAAATTCTGAAACTCCTGCTCCTAGTGTTTGTAATGTTTGTGTTGATTTAAAGCTTGAATCTGAAAAGCTTCATAGTCATAATCAAAGTTTGGTTATTGAAATGTCTAAGTGCAAAGAGGCAAATATGGCTCTGGTTAGAAACGAAAAGGAGTTTAAATCTGTAATTGAAACCTTAAAGAAAAGTGTTTCCGAAGTGACCAAAACTGTTTATCATAAACAAGTTAGTATTAACGATTACATTAACATAGTTGAGGAAACCAAAAAGGAACTAGCCATTGCCAAATGTGAGCATGATGCAATCAAGCTCAAGTTGGAGAGTTATTCTAACTCCCGATTTGTGCTCGATCACATTATTGACGTTCAACAACTGAAGGGAAACAAGAAAGGTGTTGGCTATAGGAAGTGTCCGCCCCCTTTGAGACACAATTATACTCGAATGCCTGATGAAGAGGACATGCCTCGTTTTGAACCCAGTGTGCCTCTTGATTATGAGGAAGTTACTACTGGCCTAGGGTTTAAATCGGACAGTTCTTCAAGTACATCATCAGAGCAAACAGAAACTTCAACATCTACGAAACAAAGTCCTCCAATCATTGAGGACTATGAGTCGTCTGATGATGAACCAGAATCAGATATGAGAAATCAGGATAAATCACTTGACAAGATGAAAGGAGTGGAAGTTCCAATTGAGAATCATATTCTTTGTGATCCTCCTACTCCTGCTGTTCACCCAGTTATCAAACAAGTGATAGATCCTGTAAAGAATGACAAGAAATCTGTGTCTGTCGTTAAGAGTAATAACGTGTTGTACACTTTGGTTGGTGATTCTAAAATCTATTCAGATCACGATTTTCCAATTAAAAATGTCAATCCATCTTCGATTGATCAAGTTTTTGAAGATAATACAAACAAGTTTTTGGGAAAAACAATTCCAGGAGTCATTGTAACTCAATGTGACCCAATTCCAAAAGCTGAAATCAGGAAACAATTTGGAAATCAAAAATCAGCAACAACCTATTGCTTCTAAGGGTAAACAACCAGAAAGGCGAGCTCAAAAGCCTAACGTTTCTCAATCAAAATTTGAAACAAAAGGAGCTCGTTATCAAAAGAAAAACAGTAATGTCAGATTTGTAGCATCGAATGGTACGGATAAAATTGAGACTTTTGAAAACAAATCAAACAACGATTTTTTCCAACAAGTCACGATTTTAAAGCGTAATAGCCAAAACACTTACACTCAACATACAAACGGGTGTGATGAAAAAGCAAGTACCTCGGGTTCTACGGGTTCGACATCTGTTTGTCGATCAGATTCTCCTAAGTTTGTGGAAAGGAGAACATGCTTTAAATGTGGGGAGTTTGGACACATCATTAAAAATTGTCCAAACACTCCAAAAGATAAATTTGTTGAGAAAGCACCACCTGAAAAGATTCACCCTCAACGTCGTACCGTTTCACCAAAACATGATAAAAGAACTGTTAAGGAACAAGAAACGAAACAACGACGTCAAAACGTCAAAGCTGTTGAAAAGGCTTTAAAATCTGAAGTCAAACAGTCAACAGGGAACCAAGTTCTTCACAATTTTTAAAACCAGAAGTTTTAGAATCTGTTCATAAAAATGTATCTGGTAAAGCAAATCAAACTTGGAAACCTAAGACGGGTGAAAATTCAGGGGGAGGTGTTGTGTTACAAAATCATTAAGAAATCGAGATCATCTTTCGTGATGCTCAGGGACGACCCAAGACCACTAAGGCTTGGGTCCCCATCCTCAACTGATCATTGATGATATGTGCAGGGTGTTCCAGGAGGAACTATTAATAGTCATTGGATTGTTGATAGTGGAGCATCTAGGCACATGACAGGCGACTTACGGCTTCTATATGATGTGAGAAATATTAGAGGAGGCTATGTCGCGTTTGCTGGAGACAAAGGCGGGTACATCACTGGAGAGGGAATGATCTCCAATGGTGTTGTGTGTTTCGATAAGATCAATTATGTTCATCAAATTGATCATAATCTTCTCAGTGTTTCGCAGATCTGCGATAAGAAGTTCACCGTGCATTTTGATGATGCCGGTTGTTATGTGCTGAAACCTGGTTTCAAAATTCCAGAAGATTGGATTCTCTTATCGGCTCCAAGAGTTAATGATCTTTATATTCTTGATATGAGCCAAGCGATTACGACTTCTGCACAAGTCACATGTTTTGTCTCAAAAGCCACGGAGGAGTCTATATCTTGGCACAGAAGAATGGGGCACATTCACTTAAGAAAAATGAACCATTTGGTGAAAAACAATCTTGTGAATGGCGTTCCCGTGAGAAGTTTTCATCTACAAGATATCTGTGTTTCGTGCTAGAAAGGGAAACAAACAAAGAAGTCTCACCCTCTGAAGAAAATCAACACTGTTAGAATGCATCTCGAACATCTTCATATGGACCTCTTTGGACCTATGAGACACAAGACAACATTCGGGGATGTTTATTGTTTAGTGGTTACTGATGATTATTCTAGATTTTCTTGGGTAGCTTTTATGGCACACAAGAGTGATACTCCTGGCATCCTCAAGGATCTTCTTACAATGTTGGAAAATCTCTACACGTTGAAAGTTAAGAGGATCAGAAGCGAAAATGGAACTGAATTCAAGAATCGTGTGATGGATGAGTTCTGTACTTCTAAAGGCATTCTTCATGAATACAGTTCTCGATACACTCCACAACAAAACGGTGTCGCAGAGAGGAAGAATCGAACTATAATTGAAACTGCAAGAACGATGTTGGTAGAGTCGGAGCTTCCTGTTCAGTTCTGGGGGGAGGCTGTGTCGACTGCTTGTTACACATTAAACCGAGTTCTTACAGTTAAGATACATGGCAAGACTTGTTTTGAACTTCTACAGAAAAGGAAACCGGATCTTTCATTTCTAGAACCTTTTGGCGGTCCATGCACTATGATTGAGCCGGATGGAAAGTTTGGCGCAAAAGCTATCGAGGGTTTCTTCCTTGGATATGCTACTCCGAATTTTCGCGTATGGAATCTGGCTACCAAAAAGATTGAGCTATGGAGTGAAGTAAGGGTTCAAAGGTATACAAGTGTTGTTAGGGCTCCGGGTGATCCTTGGATGTTCGACTACGATGGGCTATTCGACTCCTTTAATCTGCCAACCTTTGACGAAGATTCTGCAGCTGCTAGAATGTTATTTGATAGTGACAACGCTGCTGACTCACCATTGGTTAGACCTGTTATTGTTAACCCCCAAGGTTCTAATTCGGTTAACAACACGGTTCAAAATGAGGGATTTGAAGATGCTACTGAGTACAATGAGTCATCGGAAGATGATGAATATCTGGATGCGACTGAAGGCACTTCAGCTCCAGTTGCTCCTGTTCAGGTACTTCTGTGGAAACTCCTCATGTGCAGGATGTTGATACTGCTGAAGGAAATGCATCCACTTCCACGCATATTCCCGGTGTGGAATTGGTTGTTGATCTTAATATTAACAATTTGGGTGTTAATGCTCGTGTTCCTGAAAATCCTGAAATAAGGATACACGATACCCATCCACAGCAGAATATCATAGGAGATCTCCAACAAGGGGTGCAGATGCATAATCAGCTGAGAAACAACCAGAGTGCTGGTTTGTATTCAGCCATTAGAGAATCTGGTCTTCAAAATGATTGGTCCTTCGCGTGTTACGTTTCACAAGAAGAACCGAAATCTTGGAAAGAAGCCTTAAAGGATAATTCTTGGGTTGAAGCAATGCAAGAGGAATTACAACAGTTCCAGAAACTGGGTGTTTGGAGACTTGTTGAAAAACCCGACAACTACAAGAAAATTGGCACCCGTTGGGTTTACAAGTGCAAAAAGGATGATCGTGGTGTGGTCATTCGCAACAAGGCGAGATTGGTTGTTCAGGGCGTTCGTCAAATTGAAGGCATTGATTACAACGAGGTTTATGCACCAGTTGCTCGTCCGGGGGCTATTCGGATCTTTCTAGCTTATGCTTCTTTTAAAGGATTCAAAGTCTATCAGATGGACGTCAAAAGCGCATTCTTGCATGGTATTGTTGAAGAAGAGGTGTATGTCGAACAACCTCCAGGTTTCGAAGATCCTATCCATCCCGATCGGGTTTGGTTGCTCAACAAAGCTCTCTACCGGTTACATTAAGCACCGAGGGCTTGGTATGCAACTTTATCTACTTATCTGCTGGAGAATGGTTTTCGCCGGGGTCTTATCGACTGTACTCTTTTCATCAAGGAACAGGATGGAGATCTTTTGTTGGTACAGGTATACGTTGATGATATCATTTTTGGTTCTACTAACGATACTTTGTGCAGGCAATTTGAACGTGTTATGCAGGAAAAGTTCGAAATGAGCGCAATGGGAGAGATGAATTTCTTTTTGGGCCTACAAATTCAACAAACTGAGTCTGGGATATTCATCCATCAGACTAAATATTTTGGAGACATCTTGAGCCGATTCCAGATGTCTGACGCAACGCCCATTGGTACCCCACTTCTGACTAATCACGGGATTACTCCGGACTTGAAGGGTGAAAGTGTCAACTCTTCTTATTATCGCGCTATGATCGGATCTCTCATGTATCTCACAGCATCGAGGCCTGACATCATGTATCCAACGTGCCTGCTTGCAAGAGACCGGTCTCTGGTACCCTAAGGATGATGGTTTTGACTTGGTTGCTTTTAGTGATTCAGATTTCGGCGGATGCAAAATAGATGGGAAATCCACAACGGCTGGATGTCAATTCTTAGGAAGTCGCTTAGTCACGTGGCAGTGCAAGAAGCAAACTTGTGTTGCTACATCAACTTGTGAAGCTGAATACATCGCTGCCTCAAGTTGTTGCTCTTAGGTTCTATGGATCCAGCAACAAATGCGCGACTACGGTTTTGAATTCCTATCTACCTCTATTTTTGTTGATAATAATGCTGCTTTATCTATCACTAGAAATCATGTCCAACACTCCAAGACCAAGCACATCGAAATTAAGTATCACTTCATACGTGATTGTTTTGACAAAAGATTAATCGATGTTGTTAAAATCCACACTGATGAACAGCGTGCTGACCTGTTTACAAAAGCTTTTGACAAATCTCGTTTTGACTATCTTTTATTGGTCAATGGTATTAAGGTGAAACAAGAGTAAACTTCTGTCGGCTGATCGTTTTTGTAAATATTTTCTTAAGCGTCAAAAATCCAAAAAGATTTTCAGTTTGCTTATCTTTTCGCATTTTAGGGGGAGAAATTTCAGAAAATACAAAACATGTGAAAATTCAAAAATCCAAAAATATGTCGTTTACTTTCTGTCTGAAAAATCAAAAATTCAAAAACAATAGAAAACAAAAAATGAGTTTCTTGGAGAAAAGAAGGGAAAGTGATGATATACACTGGTGTGGTCTGTCAATATGGTCAAAAGAAAAAGAAAAAGAAAAATTGAAAAATGATAAGTAGCTTTACTAACGATGTATCGGTAGCCTCACAATCAGACTAAAATGTGCAGGATTATATAAACCTAACAGACTTCAAGTCAGGTGGGAACCATTCATTGGCATATGGTCTTAGTACCGAAATTTCGTTTGATTGATTGCCAAGGTTCTGAAATATTCGGTCTTTATGTTGTCTTATCATCTGGGTATCATGGTTGTATCTTTTACCGAAAAATAACGGAGACGAAGTCTAGATCTTCCATGAAACTATACATACGTGTACATATTGCATTCGACCTCAATAAGTGATCAACAATCACATGTCCCTCAAACAAGTGATAATATATCACATTTATCCGGGAGTCAAGTTCGTCTCTCTGCTGTACGAAAGTACTGACCTGTTCACGGACTTGCTCCTGTGCCCTCATGCATCGAAAATCAAGTTCCTCATCAATAAGTGATTTTATCACATAGGGCTTGTTTTCAATCAAAATAAGTGAGTTTCTCACATTCTTTTAAACGGTCAAACGGATGATAAGCAGTATACTCACCGGTAAGATGATGTGCATACCTTGATACGGGAATGTGTCGTGAGTGGATGTACACCGACAAGTAAGTATAACTCTTATCGTAAATCATATCTCCTAATTATGATTACATCTGATAAGTTGAGCTTAGGTGGACAACAATACCGATAATTGTGGTAGAATACTTATCTAAAGCTTTAAACAGAAATCAGAAACCGTTTTGACAAGGACCGTAAGCCGGTAATGATTCTCTTACCTTGAAACTCGCAAAAAGATTGTTCACTATACAAATTCTTTATGTTATTGTCTTTCGTTTAACGTACTTTAATTTGTGTTGTACTGTAAGTTGTACAACTTGTTTTGATTAGCCGATGGTTGGTATCTCAAAGTTTTCTGCCGGAAGCCTGAAACCTACTTCATAACACGTCCTTGCATTTGAAAACTCAGTCAAAATGGAAATGTGTTCAATTAATCAAAATCTGTTCAGTGTGCAAAAATTTTCATGCCTTAGTGTTTTTGAAAAATGATGTCGACGAAACAAAGTATGGTCGACGAAACAAATTATTATCGACGAAACACACTTGGTCAAAGTCAAAGGTTTCAACTTGGTCAACCATGGTCAAACCTGTTTTAGTAGTCGATGAAACACCTCGTTTCGTCGAGGTTGTGACTAAACGCAATGGCCCAGTTTTGTTTCGTCGTGGGCTAAAATTTTAAGGCCCAAGTCCAGCCCAACTTATCCGTTTCGTCGAGCCCAATATCTGTTTCATCGAGATGTTCGTTTCTCCGAAGTAAGTCGGTGTATAAAAGGGGTCCCAGTGTTCAACTTTTTCAAAACCTTCTCTGTTTGCCTTCTCTTTCACTCAAAAACCCATACCCACTGTTACCGACTTCGACTCTCAAAAACTCTCATTTTGCTTTGAAATTTAGCAAAAATCAAAGGTATAAAAAGGATCCTGTTCATGTTTCGAACATTTTGGACCGACTGTTTTTGTTTGAAACCCTCGGAAACCCCTGTTTACCAAATGATTTTATGATTTAAGCTTTTATATTGTTTGGTTTCTTATAAAATCAGATAGATTGAGGGTTTATGTGTGTATATGTGCCTTGATTTGGGTTTGGGTTCATGTAACAAAAACAAGGGATGTGGGTTTGTTTGCTGATTATAATTGTTTTGGTGGTTTCGGTCAAAACCCATGTTGATTTTGAATCTAAGGTTGTTTTCTGTTTGTCTAGGGTTAACATAAGTGTCAAATTGCTGGCTTGTGTGTTTATTGATCATTGATTAAACATGATACGGCGAAACTCCCTTGTTTAGAAAACCCCCAAAAACGACAAAACGGAGAAACCCTAACTGTTCAAAAACCCCCTTCACGACGAAACAAGTGATGAAACAAACAAGCGACGAAACGGATTCGTTTCGACGAGGTACTGTCGACGAAACAAACTGGTCAACGGTCAACTCTGTTTCATCGCACATCATTCTGTTTCGTCGAAGACTGTCTGTTTCGTCGTCCATGCCTTAGCAAATTTTTCTGTTTGGTGCATTGTAATAGAATACTTGTAATTATTGTGTTAAATGTCAATTTAATGTTTAACTTGTACATATACATGTCCAATACACATGTTATACAATTAAGACTTATTGTGGACATTTTCATATACAGATGGCACCGAAAGAAGGAAAACGTAAGAAACTGACTAAGAAGGAAAACAAGTCGGAAGAGGAGATAATGTCTGAAAAGCGTCATAATCAAATTGCTTTTCTGGATCCAGAAGAAAAGCTCGCTGAACTGAAAGATATCACGAAATGGATCAGGGAGTCTCGGATCAATCATGTTGTTACTTTCTCAACACCTGTCTACAAATCTCTTATCAAAGCTTTCTGGGATTCAGCAAGTGTTGTGCAAGTGGATGGAAAAGAAGTTATTCAGGGTCGTGTAAATGATGTGGATGTTATTGTATCTCCGGATATCTTGAACGAGGTCTTACAGCTACAAGACCATACGGATGCCCCATATTCTATACCTATCATGGGTACGAGAGGCTGCTTGTTACGAATGAAGTGTACAGGAGACATCTTCAGCAAACAAATCAACAAGGGTGATCTACCGTTACGCTACAAGTTCCTATTACACATTCTCATTCAATGTCTTAGCAATAGACGTGCTGGATACGATATGGCTGGAAATGATCTAGTTGATTTCATGGTGGCGTTGGTGCTGAATAAACCGTTTAGCATCTCAAAGTTCATCTTCGCCAATATGAAGGAGAATATGATGAGGACTGGAAGTAGAATAACCGGGAACAAGTTCTGGATGTATCCGCGGTTTCTTCAAATGATCATGAATGTTCAACATCCTGGTCTTCCTAAAGCCGACAACGACATTCTGAAGATAGAAGCAATGAACTTCAACTCATTAAGGATAATCAAGAACCTTGCAGCCAAAAGATACAAAGAAAGCAATCCTCCAAGGAAGTTGATCGGTGCGCTAGGAAATATTGATTATATTGCTCCAGCTGATGATAAATGGCGTCATGATGACAGCCAATCTGATAACGAAGAGTCGGAGTTGAAGAGAAAAATGGTTGAAAGGTTTGGTCCAGTTCCAGTTGATTCTGATATGTCGGAGAGTGATAGTGAAGATAATGGTGATGATGGTGGTGATACAGGTGCCGTTGGTACATCTAGTGCTGGTGCGACTGGTGGTACATCAGCTGGCGATGATGAAGAGGATTCTGATTCTGACGATCATCTAATCGAGCCTGGATACGAAATGTATCTTGATGAACGTGGTGTTAAAAGATACAGGAGGATTAGACAGGAAGATGATCCTGAATACGTTCCAGAGGTTAATGAAGCGGAATGTTTAAAGAAAAGGAAAGCTGAGAAAGCTGCTGAAAGTCAAAAGAGGAAATCAAGAAGTTATTTGAGTACCTCTGCTCGGAAATCTGTTCCTCAAGAGCCTGTTCAAGAAACTCCTGTGGTATCTTCAGCTGCTGAAACTCCTGTGGTGTCTTCAGCTGCTGAAACTCCAACAGTAACCCCTCAGGCCGTTCCACAAAGGTCAATGGCTGCTGCAATTAGAGCAACTACTTCTCAGCCTAGTGCTGACCGTCAAAGGATTTTCTCAGAGATGTCTCAAGACGAGAAGAACAACTTCCTATTCTCTCAATTCGAAGCGGCTGCTGATCGTATTCAGAGGCAAACTGACTTTATCAGGATCACAAAAAATGATCAGGTCAGTCAATTGGTGGAAATTAACAAGTTGAAGTCCACTGTTGATCAACAGCAAACTGTGATAGAGCGCCAACAAGCTGAGATTGATCTACTCAAGGCTGAAAATGTACGTTTGAAAGCTGCAGACGAGGAGAGACAGAGAAGCAATTCTGTTCTTCAAAAGTTGGCTGAAGATCTTAAAGGAATATGTGACTTTATGAAGGAATGGTATGAAACTCGCAACACTACGATACTTGATGGCGTTAAGACGATAACTGCTGGCTATGAGTTTATTCGAAAGCAGGTTGCTACTCTGTGGGATGATCGATGTAAGCAACAAGAAGTTATGCAAAAACGGGATGATGATCCTGAAGATCAAGGGAATCCTGATCCTTCTACTACATCAGAGCAGCCGCCAGCCGATACATCTTCTGCAATCGTTGTTGTTCAGCCGCCAGCGATCGAATCTTCTCAAGGAACCTCTTCTGGAACAGTTCAACAGATTGAAGGTACATCTTCTGTTCCTAGCAGTGCTGATCTTGCATTGCAGGCTATTCATCCAGTCACTGGGGAATTACTTGAAGAAGGAGAAATTATCGAAGATCTTTCACATGAGCAATTGCTTGCTCTACATGCTATGAGAGAGATTGATGACGCTGAGATTGATAAGATGCCGAGTGAGCCTGAAACAACAAATGTTGAAAATATTGAATAAATCGTATTTGAAGGAAATGAGAAGAAATCTTCATATGTTCGACAAGACGGGACTGAATTTCCCCCTTTCGATGAAGAATGGCTAAAAGAGAATGTGGAAGTTATTGATGAGCATTTAAAGAACCGTGATACGTCTGAAAATGCCACAGATGCGTTCTCCGCGTGGCGACAACAGTTCTTATCCAAGGTTTCCAAACCTGTGCCAGACGTCGCTCAAGTTACAGTTTGAAAAAGTGAAGCCGAGTGGAAGAATTCTCTGTTGGATGTTTGTCAAGGAAATTCATTGCATCGCCATAAAAAGGGAATTCGGTATCCAGTACTTCAGTTCGCTGCTGAGCATATTATCTCTGTCATTTTACGATGTTGCAGCTCTGACAAAGCTAAAGCTCCACAATCGCTCAAACTTCGAGGGAGCTACATTGTTCGAGAAAAGGATAAAGTTCAACAAAAAGTCAGGCTGGAAAGATGAATCGTATAAGCCGCAGTTTCCTATCTACCAGCAGATTAAATTCACTCTTGATCCTGCAACGAACACGGGGTGCTACAAACTTGTATATCAGCCAGCGAAAGTCGTAGATAAAATCCCATTAATGTCGATGCCACAGAACTTTCTTGATGAAATGGCATTATGGTGCTACGATTCAGACACGCACGAGGCGGTGATTGATTTTAGAGATGATCGTGATAATTTCCGTATGTTGGATCCGATGTGGATCATCAACATGTCCACATCCGACATTGACAAATTGTATAGGCACGACATTTTCTACGAAGACAAGGACGCGCATCAAGCGTTGCGATTTCAGCGCGTCGCTTGTTTCTGCTACTACCGAGGAATTCATGCGGGCAGTTCGTGGTCCGAACAACACTGAAGTTAGAAGATTGGAAGACCGAAGACGAGTAACAGACAAGGGGGCGTTTGTTGGTGCACCTTTTTGTGTCTGTAACTAGTCTTGTTTACCGTTGTAATTTGTACGGTCTTTTAACGTTTATCGAGTATGTAATTCGCCGTCGACCAAGTCGGATATCCTCCTATCCGCTTGTGTCCGACATATTTTGTCTCTGTTTGTTATGTAATGTTTACGAACAATGCGTGTTGCATATAAGGGTATAACTGTCATTATGATTGTGTTTGTATGATGTTTGCTGCAACTGTCTGTTTGCAGCAAACAGTTCAGCATTTGCAGCCTTCGACGAAACACCCTTTGTTTCGTCGAACACCTCACGACGAAACACACTTGTGTCCATTTCATTTTGTTTCGTCGTGATCAGCGACGAAACAACCTTGTTTCGTCGACTGTTGGGCTGCTTCAGGCCCAATGTCTGGCCCAATGTTTGTTTTGTCGAGCCCATCTTTGGTTTCGTCGATGCAAGGCCCAGGTTGGTATATAAACACATTCTGGTTTCACTTTGAAACTAGATGAGAGCATACCCTGAAAGTTATTCTGTCAAACTGTGTGTGCATCAGTTGTTCTTGGTTCTCATCTCATTTAATCAATAGATTGCGTTTCATTGGTTACATCGTGTGTTATTATTAACTGTGTTTGGTTTGGCATCGTTACGAGGATTCCACACCGGTGACATTGTGTGTTATAAACAAGGGTTTGGTTTTCGTTATCGATCCTCAGATTTCGGGACCTACAACATCTAAACATAAGATTAATATTTAGAATGTTTTACATCTAAAACAAACAAAAAGATAAATTCTTACAATGTTTCAAACGTAAAATAACAAAAAAAAAATACAATAAGCAGCTACGGCGGTGGTGGTGGTGGTGGTGCAGCGCCAGCTCGTGGAGGTAGGGGCGCGCCAGAATGCATAGCCACAATCGCCTCGACCATCCACTGTACATCCCCTCTGACTGCAGCTACACCCGACTCGACCTAACCGAGTCTCGACTCGACCTGAACGAGTCTCTCCTCCACCTGATCGAGTCTCTCCTCCACCCCAGGTGGAGGCATCACATGTTGTCTCACGCTCCGTCAAACGTACGGGCGATCACCCTGTATGATCGACCCCCTCATGTACCCCACCTCCCTCTCCCTCGCCTCCCTCTCCCTCGCCCTCGCCTGCCTCTCCATCGCCTCCCTCTCCATCGCCTCCATCCCCATCGCTTCCCTCTCCATGGGGTCCCTCACCAACACCATACGCCCAAACCATCCCCCCTCCCTCGACCTAGTGAGCCAAACCCATCGATTGGGCTATGTCCCTCCCAACCTTGTCAAGCTGGAGTGTCAGGGTCATACCCTTTGCCACCTGCGGGGACAAGAGGAGAGGGAAATGATTCGCCAGACGTGTGACGAAGCCCACACAACTGATGTGGGTAGAGTTACGCTTAAAAGCGTACTCGGCGAGATATACGACCAACCTGTACGCCAAGTTCCCCCCCCCCCCCCCGCCGGTAAGTAAGTCGTGCAAGTAGAATAGGTCATTTTGGGTGACCCATTCCCTGCTATCATGACGACCGGTGATCGTCACGGTGATACACCAATGTAGGTATCGATGTAAAGGGTCGTAAAGGCAAGTCGCCTGTGCCTTCGGGGATCGCGAAGTCGGTTTCGCGAACTCCCCGGACCCAATAGTGCGCCACCAAGGCCACAACACATCACTGGATGTGCTGATGTGGGCATCAAAAAATTCCTGGGACACTGAGTACTCCTGTGAGTACAGACCCAAGGCAACGGCGAACTCAGGAAGTGTCCTCCTCTGAGGCTTGGCGCAAATAGTAAAAGCTACGGCATGTGTCGTCAAAAAATGTTGTAAACCCCCACCCCGAGTGTCCGTAAATGAAAAAGTAGATAAAAACTCTAAAGTAATCTCCATGTGGGCCCGCTCTGCGGCGGCATCAAATAAGCGGTCCCACGCGGAGTTAGCTGGCATGAGCTCCCGGACCCGACCGATCGATCCAATATCGGTCAAAAACTGAATATCAATGGTCCGAGGTGCATCCAGCACCATCTCTCGTAATCTGCCCAAAACTCTATAGGTTCTTGTATACGAACGTATTGTACATCTCATATACGCTCTGTACACATCAAGTATAGGTTTCGTATACTCACGTGTTATACATCTCGTACACGATCCGTAAACATGAAATATACGACCGTACGCGCAAGTATTATACGCATGTATAAGCTACGTACACCTTAGATAAACGTTTCCTATACGCACGTATTATACGTCGTGGATACGCTAAAAATACAACAAATTGGGAATAAAATATAAGTTTATACAGTCGTATACAATGTTTACGATCGTATACAGCTTGAATACTCAATCTGTATACGACCGTATATATCGTATACGGTCGTATATAGTTTGAACATTCAAACATTATACGAGCATATATAGTGTATACGATCGTATACAGTTTGAATATTCAACTGATATACGATCGTATAGATTGTATACGACCGTATACGCTTTGAATATTCAACCTTTATACGATCGTATAAATTGTATATGACCGTATACACTTGAATAATCAGTTTCAATTTTATTTTTCAAATTCAATCATACAATCTTAATCATTATGCCTATCTACGCTATTCGATCCTTATTATACATGACCATAATCTAACATGTTTCGGAATTTGAAAGTATACTATACGAAAACGTACCGTATAGGAAGAACGAGAAAAAAAGCCACAAACGCCGAAGAACGCTATCCAAGAACGATCCGAGAGAAAACCGAGAGAATTTTTAGAGAATGTTGAGGCCGTATGGTGGAAATGATGTCGTATAAATGTTATACGACCTTTTCTTTGATGTATACAGGTCGTATATATGTATACGGCCCGTATACAATCATTTATTATTTTTGAATTCAGTCATATACTCCATATACGATCCCTGTATACGAGGCGTATACATTTATACAGCCCGTATACAATTGAGTATTTTTCATTTTTCTTAAATTACTATATGCGGAAGTGACGAGGATACAGTCGGTATGTGTTAACGTTGATTCGTTTAAACGTTTTTTCAAGTTCAATTTCAACAAGTTGCCAAAACATTTAAATAACGTGTATGTTCATCATTACAAATTGTCAAAAAATGAAATAACATTTTAAACGTTTTTTCAAGTTCAATTTCAACAAGTTGCCAAAACATTTATATAACGTGTATGTTCATCATTACAAATTGTCAAAACATGCAAATAACATTTTATATTCATAGGCCACCTAAATCCACGTATGCCCTGGTCCTGTATTCATCAACGATCCTATTATATTGGTCAATACGTTCCTTGTAATAGTAATACCAACTTTCTGATGCCGTATTCCGTGTCGGTTGTCGCCATTATCCAGATGGGGTTGGCATTGGATATTCCCCTTCTAATCTGACGTGAATAAAATGGTTCCTGTGTACATGTACAAGCGCGACTGTTCGATACAGAATACTTTCTTCGGTTGTTCTGAACATGGGAAAAAATGAAGCACAACCAGTGTCACTTAATAAGAGACAAGCGACATTCCATCGGTTTGCTATCAGAAGCCCCGTGAAAGGCATTTGTAGCCACTTATGTCCAGGTGTTGCGTCTACCAGACCAAACTAATGACTCCAGAACATTTTGATACTCAGGTTCATTTATTTTTTTCCATAATTCGTGGTACCGGTTGCACTCAGCATGAAGCTCCTTCCGTATTAACGGCCACTCCCACTCTTTAAGCGATAAGCCGACCGTTATAGATCGAAACCCACAATTACCATCACCCTTCACATTTTGTATGTGACTGAGGTGTGGATAGAAGAAAGGTGGAATGAACTTTTTGAAGTGCATGAACATATTAACTTGGCGATAGGCAGCAAAGGTAAGTGTGGTTGCTCTTCCTTTGATTTTGCGACCTTCTTTTTCGTTTTCAAATTCTTAGCGCCTTTCGCAATCTCGCCGAAGAACATAGGTGTTTCAGCACAATAACTTTGTGACTCGACAAACGAGTTGTGCCTGGTAGGTTCGATGATTGACTCTTGTGTGCCAAACCCAACGGGTGAATCACTATACTCGTCCTGCGTTGTAAAAAAGTTTGTAACACCCCGAAAAATTTTAAATTATTTATTTAAAATTAAAATTGATAAATAAACGAGTTAACTAACTAGGATTTAAAATAACCCAGTTAGGTGAAAGCCTTGTAGTAACCTACAAATGGGTTAAAACGCTAAAATTAGAACCAAAGGAAAGTTTAGGGACCAAATGTGTTCAAAATGAAACTAATATTAATAAAATCTAAATAAATAAAACACAAACACATTTGTCTGTGTTTGGTGAAGATCGACCAGAGCAGGGGCGACCCCAAGCTCCATCAAAACCCTAGTTCAGCATAAAATCTCTAAATTGAAGGATCAAACTCAGTCCAAATCAAAGTCCGAACATAGATTAGTGATTCTCTTCACAAGGGGGTTACAAGGTATGTAAAATTTGGTGTTAATTCTCTGTTTGAAATTCTCATGAAATTGGGAAAATCTGAGATTTATGGTTGCATGTTTGATTTATGATGGATTAGGAACAATATAGTGTCTAGGGACAAACCCTAGACAAATACAAGTTGAAATCATGTAAATTTTAGTGAAAATCTATGAACATCATTGTAGGTGATTAGTGGGTTATGTATAATTTGATAAACACTAGGAAATTGGGTGTTGTTCTAGTGTAATTTGACAATTGTGAAATGACTTCAGAATTTTAGAAGCTAACAATTGTGTAAAATGGATTGATTGATGTGAAATTCGGGCTAGATAATAAGCTAGGGATTTGCTAAATAATCAGGTAAAATTCTGCCCTTAAAGTGTTTGTTGAAATGCCTCAAAGAAGGCTCGAAACCGGAATTTTGAAGTTAAAACACCTAATTGTGATGTTTTGGCTATTATGCGAAATGTGATTAAAAAGAGTTCTAAATGTGATATAATTGAACTCTATAGGAAAGGATACCGGAACGTCGAGTGGACAAGCCGGTGGTGATTTGCGGTTGAAGGGCGTGCACTAAAGGTATGTAACTTGACCCGTTACATTAAGTGAATTGTGGTTATATTATGTATAGTCGCATTTAGAATAAAAATTGTGATGATTTTTGCAACTATGATCGTTATCTAAATTAATAGAGTTAAAACTTATAAGGAATCGTTTGGTAGTCATCGCATTGGAGGAATTCCACAAGATGAGCCAGCGGGTCAAACAATAGTGTAAATTGTAGAATGGGTGTTTTAATTAGTTAGCAATGGCGTTATCAATCACAAGAGCATTGAACCATGGAATTGGTAAGGAAGCGCAAGTAATACCAAGCCCCGGATGATGGGTATAAGGCGCCATAGGCTTACTAGTGAGAAGTAGTAAAATAGAATAAGTTAGAATGGGTCGAATAATAGTATAAGTGGCTTTTAGCCGTAATGATCGGTGAGTCAAAGTTGGGTATGATAGTCGTAAGAAACATGTCCGTAATGAATTTACAAATATACAGGAAAAGAATCACCTAAAACGACGTGTGGAACAGGTTGAAATCAACAAAATAGTCAAATGGCAAAATCACAGAGTCCACCGTAAATTACGGTCTCCACCGTAATTTACGGTGGAAAACAAAAACGTTACGGTGGTTCACTCTTGTATTACGGCAGACCAGAATCATTCAGGGTCTACCGTAACTTACGGTAGACACCGTAAGTCACGGTGGAGCCCAGAAAACTTGTATTTTATTTATCACATTTCGATGTCGGAACTTGTGTTTATGTACTATATATTAATGTCCAAACTAATGTTTTAGTGGTTTTGACCCTAGGTGACGATGTGGATCTTACGGATGGTGGTCAAGCAAATGTCGAAGAACCGAACACGACTTTTGAAGCTTCCGCAATATTTTAACTTTTAATAGACTATGTTTACGGGATGTAAACAAATTGTTAAACAACTTTTGAATGTTTTAACTTAGTCGTTAGTTGACTAAGGTTTTGTCACTTTTGAACTTACTTATGGAATCTATGTTATAACTAGACATCTTTATCAAAAATGGTGTGAATTATTATTAAATTCAAGTAAAATTTAACGGGTGTTACAAGTTGGTATCAGAGCTTAAGGTTGTCAACAAAGTGTTCGGTTCAAGCTTGATCAATCGTCCGGTAAGAATTAACTTATTATGTTAATAAATTATATCTTATGTAAGAAATGAGAAATAAATAGATGTGCATGGGAAGAGCGTGTTAACACACTCAAACCCGGAAAGTGCACCAAATGTGAACGGTTAAAGCAAGTTGGGAACATGGCTAAACCGAAACAAATGAAGCAATGTTATAAATGAAATGTTTAACGTTTAAATGTAAACATTTCAGTTTCAAGATGTCTGATGGAAACGATGATAATCCGGTGCAAACAAGCACCGAACAAATGAAAGAGATAATTGCCGAAGAAGTAGGGAAGGCAATTGAAGGTAGTCTATCTGGGTTTATAGACAAAATTCAAAGCACAGTGTTGTCGCTTATTGAAGAGCGAGTTAAAAGGTTGGAGGATAGTGTCAACCTTATGAAAGATAAAACGGGAGACCGTAAAGGGTGCTCATATAAAGAATTTATGGCGTGCAAACCGCCAATCTATAACGGGGAAGTTGACCCGATAATCTGCCAAAGATGGATAAGTGACGTCGAAGGAGTGTTTGAACGAACCCACTGTGACGTAGGTGACTTTGTTGCTTACGGAACGGGTCAATTGAGGAGTCAAGCCAAGGATTGGTGGGACAATAAAAAGAAGGAAATGGGAGCCGAATCGGCAAGGGTCATGACTTGGGATGAGTTTAAGGTGCCGTTCCTTAAACACCACAGTCCCAAAGCAGTTATCAATAGGATCAAAGAGGAATTTATCCAACTAAAACAAAAGGGAGAATCAATTGATAAGATCACGGGCATCTTCATGGATAAGCTGAGATTTTGTGACGAGTTAGTCACCACTGAAGAGCAGAAGATATACTACTATTACAACATGCTGAGTGCTGAATACCGGGAGTTTATGACTCCCTCAAAATATGAAACTCTCACAGAAATCATCAACACCGCCCGGGAGCGGGAAATCGAGTTAAAGAAACAAGTTGAAAGGGGTGAGCGAAGGGCACAGGATGTGAATCCAAGCCCTACAAAGAAAGCTAGAACTGTTGAATCAGGGAAGAAACTGGAGGCTAAAGGCGGGTCGCCAAGTTGCAAAGTATGTGGAAAGGGGCACAAAGGTGAGTGCCGCTTCAAAGACAAGCCATGTCCGGTATGTGGGAAGACGGGGCACACTGCATCGCTATGTCCCGGAAAAGTTTCCGTTTGTTACAAATGTTATCGACCCGGCCACAAAAAGTCTGAATGTCCCGAGTTGGTTGGAAAGAGAGACACAAAAGAGTCTCCATGAGAAGCTCCCAAAGCGAAGGCTAGGTCCTTCCAACTTACCGCGGCTGAAGCGAAAACAGAACCCGATATGGTCTCAGGTATATTCACAATTAACTCAATTCCAGCACGTGTATTGTTTGATACGGGTGCGAATAAATCCTTCATTTCGCATGGATTTATTCGACATCCTTCATTTGTATTGACGAAATTATCTGTGCCCTTAGAAGTTGAAATAGGGGACAATAAAAGTTTTATAGTTTGTGATGTTTGTCAAGGCTGCAAATTAAGCATCGACGATGAGGAATACTTGATAGACCTAATCCCGATGTTAATGGGGGAATTTCAAGTAGTTGTTGGGATGGATTAGCTATCTCAGCACCATGCAAAGGTCGTGTGTTTTCGTAAAGAGATAAAGCTAACATCTCCGAGCGGGAAACACGTCACTATCTTTTGCGAAAAAGGAGGTCACCCCATAATATGCTCAATGTTGAAAGCTCATAAGCTTATGAAGCGAGGATGCAAGGCATTCATGATATACGCAAATGAGCCCGAGAAAGAATCACGGAAGATTGAAGATGTACCGGTAGTACGAGACTATGAAGATTTGTTTCCGGAGGATTTACCGGGGATACCGCCTGAACGGGAAGTAGAGTTCGGGATCGAATTGATTCCGGGCGCAAAACCCGTAGCAAAAGCACCGTACCGACTCGCACCGTCGGAATTACAAGAGTTGATGTCCCAGATTCAAGACCTGCTTGACAAAGGATTCATAAGGCCGAGTGTGTCTCCTTGGGGCGCACCGGTATTGTTTGTGAAAAAGAAAGACGGAAGCATGCGTATGTGTATCGATTACCGGGAGTTAAACAAACTCACGGTAAAGAACCGATACCCGTTTCCGAGGATAGATGATTTATTCGACCAATTACAAGGTGCGAACTGGTTTTCAAAAATTGACCTTAGATCGGGGTATCACCAATTAAAGGTCAAGGAGGAAGATGTGTCGAAGACGGCCTTCCGCACGCGATATGGACTTTACGAATTCCTCATGATGTCATTTGGGCTGAAAAATGCACCCGCGGCTTTCATGGACCTAATGAACCGGGTTTGCAAACCGACGTTGGATAAATCAGTCGTTGTGTTTATCGATGATATTTTGGTGTACTCAAAAAGTGAAGCTGAACATGCACACCACTTACAAGAGGTGTTAGAGACACTTAGACGAGAGAGGTTGTATGCGAAATTCTCTAAGTGTGCCTTTTGGTTACGAGAGGTGCAATTTCTTGGCCACATCATAAGTGTCGATGGGGTATTAGTAGACCCATCAAAGATCGAGGCCGTGTCAAAATGGAATCCCCCGAGGAACCCTTCGGAAATTGGAAGCTTTTTGGGGCTTGCGGGATACTATAGGAGATTCATTCAAGATTTCTCCAAGATTGCGTCACCGTTAACAAAACTAACCCGGAAGGAAGAGAAGTTCATTTGGGGTGTTGAACAAGAAAGAGCGTTTCAAACGCTAAAAGAGAAGTTAACTCAAGCTCCGGTACTAACATTGCCGGACGGGGTCGAAGACTTGGTGGTTTATTCGGATGCTTCACTATCGGGGCTCGGATGCGTTTTGATGCAACGGGGCAAAGTTATAGCTTATGCCTCGAGGCAATTGAAGATACACGAGAAGAAATATCCCACGCACGATCTCGAGTTGGCTGCGGTGGTATTTGCATTAAAAATATGGAGGCACTACTTATATGGGGTAAAGTGCACCATATTCACCGATCACAAGAGCTTGAAATACTTCTTCGATCATAAGGAGTTAAATATGCGACAAAGGCGATGGCTAGAAACGGTGAAAGATTTCGACTGTGAAATACACTATCACCCCGAAAGGGCAAATGTGGTGGCGGATGCCCTAAGCAGAAAGACAGATTATGCTCCGATACGAGTACGATCATTGCAACTCATTGTGACCTCGGGCTTACTCGAACGAATCCGAGAGGCACAAGATGAAGCAGTAAAGACGGAAAACTGGAGAAAGGAAAGGATTGTTGGCCAAGTTAAGGATCTCGAAGTAGGAAACCACGGTTTGAAAGCACGTTTCAATAGAATTTGGGTTCCTAACACATGTGGAGTTAAAAAGCTTCTATTTGATGAAGCTCATAAGTCCCGTTATTCCATCCATCCGGGAGCGACCAAAATGTATAACGACTTAAAGCAAAACTATTGGTGGCCCGGAATGAAAAGAGATGTGGTGAAGTACGTGAAAAAATGCTTGACATGTTTACAAGTCAAGGCGGAGCACCAAAAGACATATGGTAAACTCCAACCATTGGAAATTCCGGTTTGGAAATGGGAACATATTACGATGGACCTATTAACCAAACTACCAAAGAGAAACCGCGGTTTCGATGCCATATGGGTAGTGGTGGATAGATTGACGAAAAGTGCTCACTTCATTCCGATTCGTGAGACTTATACGTCAGAAAAGATGTCAGAAGTTTACACTAATGAGATAATAGCACGTCATGGAGTACTGGTATCCATCGTGTCTGATAGGGATACCCGGTTCACTTCAAATTTCTGGCGAGATTTCCAAGAGCAAATGGGAACCAAATTGTTCATTAGCACTGCGTATCATCCTCGGACAGATGGACAGAGTGAAAGAACAATACAAACATTGGAGGACATGCTACGGGCGTGTATAATAGACTTTGGAGGAAGTTGGGATGTTTACCTACCATTGGTCGAGTTTTCGTATAACAACAGCTACCATGCTAGTATTAAGATGGCACCGTACGAAATGCTCTATGGTAGGAAATGCCGAACCCCGGTATGTTGGGGTGAAGTGGGTCCACGTGAACTCGCCCATCAAGATATAGTACGAGCCACTAATGAAAAGATTGATGTGGTTCGGGCACACTTGATGTAACATCCGCCAATTTTAGAGCTATAGGATTGACGACCCGCCCGTAGACTTGTGGTTATGTCATGAGCATCTTGCGTCTCATTTGGTTTGATATGTTAGACACATGCCATATTTATTGTTTATCTTGAATCACATGCTTGCCATGAGGAATTGTTTAAAACTTATCTTTTGCTATGTACATACCAAACTTGTATACTCGCCATTGCTTTTGCATTGAATTGTATTTTAAACATGTTACAGGTTGATGATGACGATGATATGAAAAGAAGTAGCATTGATGCCTAGATACACATATAGACGTTTAGGTTTAATATGTTGTATCAATTTTGATTATGTTGTTCGTATTTCTTTTGAACTTGTTGTTATTTGAGATTATGTAATGTTGACAATTTGAAGTTATGAAATGAAATGGGAATTATTTAAATATTGTCACAAATAGCGTTATGATGTCTCTAGCAATCTTCACACTTCGTCTCATCCCGATGTTTCCGCCATTGGTTGGGGTGTGACAGATTGGTATCAGAGCCATAACTATAGGGAATTAGGTAGAATTGCCATGCTTTTACCTAGTCTATAGTTTTTAGAACCTTATTCGTATGTTTACTTAAACTACTACATGATATCTTATTTGTTTCTTATTTATGCTATTTTAAACATGTGTATCACTCGTGAGAAATATTCAACATGTTATTCTTATGCATTAGTGCTTGTCTTATTATGTGTTAATACTTGCTTCGTTGTTCGATTCCTTATGTGCTACTCTAAACAAATTTCTCTATGTGTTAATACATGTTTTATCATTTCGTTATCCAAGCGCCATTCTTGATATGCTTTCTTGTATGTTTATACTTGTTTATGTATTTCCTTTGACACACACTTCCCTCATGCATTTTACTCGATTATTCTAAATCCGGCAACACTCATAATACACAAACGAGACGACTTCACCAAAATAGGCGTGAAACCCACAACTTAGTGAACGACTCTCAATCCTTCTACTTTTCTTTTACACGGAATTCACCACCAAGTTAGGAGTGAAATCCTCACCTTGATGGAGAAATTCGGATTTCAAATTCTAGTGGACCCTTGTCAAAGTGTCAAAATTAACTTTTGACCCGACGAGTACCAACCACACTTGGGATACTAAATCGCCAAGTTAGGGGTGAAACCCGCACCTTGTCGACTAGTTCCACTCCTTGATTTTCATTAATCCCGCCAAGTCTCGAAATTTCAATTGAATTGGGGACATGTAGTAACTGGAAGGGTAAATACCGTCAACCGACTTGTCGGCGAGAGTATTTCACCTATTAGGCCAAAGCATGCTCCTCAAGTTCGAAAGACTTTTCGACTACTTTGGTTAGTCAAAGGTTCCGTTTTGGAACCATCCTAGATTTTAACCAAACATGTGTTCTACTATTTATTTTTTTTTATGTGACGAAATCATTCAAATTCGAAAGTTACTTTCGATATTATCTTCTCACACACACATCATACTAAATCTTTTCATACACTTATACATATGCATGATCTCATATAATTTAAATTCATAATCCTTGTAATGATAAGTGGTGACATATCATCGAGATAGGAGTGATTTCCTTACCTTGACAATTAACTCCACTCCCTTTTTGCTTCAAAACGACCTCACCAACGAGTTAGGGGTGATTCCCTTACCTAGGTGGTCGTTATCAAAACGTCTCTTCAAAATATCTTATTACACAAACTCGAACATGTTTTGTACCTAAACTATTTATCATCATTCAAAATACATACGTACACGATTTCGGAATACATTGTTTTATCAAGCATACTTTCTATCCTACAACCTATTTTTACTTAACTCGTATACACGGATTCTTAAACTTAACTTAAACGTTTTACTACACAAATTTCTAAACCTTACGAAATGCTACCTATCAATCTAATCGGTCGAACAAATCTCTTGCCCATGAATTTCATATTCGACTTAATCACTAAAACGCACTCTTGATATATGTCACCAAACTAAAGACTTTCATTCTCAATCGGAGGATCAAACCAACCTTTCTTTTACACCTATAAGATCTTATGGATGTTATATGATCGTTTTACCAAAGATTCTTTTCACATCAACAAATCATTTGTTAGAATTTTTTTAACAATCACAAAGTCCTCTTGCTAAAATTCTTTTCTAAAGGATCCTCGTTTTCACAAGAACCTCCTAAATTCATAACTTCTTGTTTAATGAAATGAAATCACTTTCGATTAAAAAAAAAAAAAAAAACCTTTTTACACCAATTTACAGAACACGTGGGCAAGAAGACTTCTTGGGGACCGATAACCTTCAATATACGTAAACTCTTTTCAAACAAAAGTAGCATTTCTATTTATTACAAAATACGTTATGCATAACCAATGAGTACCTTATATCCTTTTTCATATGCCACTATATTCTACCTTCCAAACCAAGCTCAATCTAAATTTGGATACGATAAACTCAACGTTTGTTTAAACAACTATATATGCATGTCATATTACACGTTTTAGTTAATATCTCACGACAATCTCACGCGCGCCACTCATTCCCTTTCCTTTCATACTCAAAATTTTAATCTTTTACGCGCACAAACTCGTGTATTTTGATCTAGACTATAAACAAAATCATTATTTCCTACATCCATACTTATACATTTTTACGTCATCACTAATGTTCACACTTACACATTTATGTTATACTCACGATTCAAAATTCGTACGTTTTACGTTACATACACCCACAATTATACATTTACGATGCACTTACATTCATGTTTGTATTACATTCATGTTCATGTTCACACATTTTATGTTCTCATTTACGCATATACAACCTTGCTTACACTTATATACATGCAACATATATCCTGTTCATACTTAAAACCCTCATGTTTTACACCTATATTCACGTTCATATCTATGCACATACATCTTATGTTCACACCTATAATCGTATTCATACTTATACTCTAACGTTTCATGTTCGACTTATACTCATACGTTTCATGATTTTACGTATACTCATATATTTCATGTTTTCACTTATACTCATACGTTGCGTGCTTATAGATATACACATACTACTCGTACGTATTATGTTGATACACGTACTTGCGTGCTTAATCATACTTAAGCTTATACTATTGCTCATACTTTCATCTCATACTCATACATTCGTACCTACACGCGAGTGTAATCCGAGTGATTCACTTGCGTGGGTCCCATACATACTTAAGCATGGACTTGCTTACGTACCACATTCTTACACGTACACATTCTTAACTTTTTAAAATTTTGGATGCCCTAATTCGTATGCAACTAGTACAAGCTATGCGGATCAGGCGACGATCAATATAATCGCGGGTGCACACGGGATTATAGTGATTGGCTCATGAGAACCATAGAGTGTACTACTGTGTATGGTAAGACACAGAACGTAACACGACACCGAATACGAGACGGAGGTAATATGGTCAAAACATGGTGGATACGCCGTGGTACTTCCTATATATAAGTGTTTTCCCCATGTTACCAAAAGCTCGTAAGAGGTACCATGAGAAATTCGGTGTTTTGCAGACCTATTTAGACCTAATACAAACTTTATACAACTCACAAACGCATTATGTCCGATTATTCATGACGAGACTTCATCCTTAACACATTACGATCATCCATCCAACACTTGCGCTATTCTTGTACTTGCACTCTTAAGAGTCATTCGTTCATTCTATGTTCGTATTATTCACCTTATCCTTCTAGTTCATGCAAACCCCGTTTACAATCAAGTTTGTTTAATCATTCGAATCCTAACTTATCTTATTACCTTTAGAACCGTCCCTTTAATCTTTATTCTTACGTAAACACATTTAGTGTGTCGTCAATACTTTATTTTACCAAGCTTTCTCGTTTCACTCGAGAAGCAAATTTTACGAATATATGGCCTTGTACTACTTCAAAACTTCCTACGCAACCTACCTCACTTTCTTGATTTCAAACCTTTATATAAATATCCCCTTCGTGAATACAATACATTTTTAGAGCAATCCAATCTAGCTATCCAAAGTCGTTCTTACATATACATGTTCCACGCATGCTCATGCCACTAAACCATTTTAGCCAAACCAATCATTTTACAAACCTATTTTTATTCTCCCAAAATTTTGTACTTTCAAAATGTTTCAAAAATTTCAAGTCTCAAACTTTTACTAAAACTTTTCAAGTCTACCTCTTGAATAAATTTCGGGACGAAATTTCCTAAAGGAGGGGAGACTGTAACGCCCCGCGTTTTCATACTTTCTATATTTAGTAACCATCGTTTGTAAAACTATTTTTGGAAACTTCGTAGTCTTGTAATCGTTCTTTTATTGAAAGCAATGTAAATTCCGAGACTTGGATTATGAATTAAACTCATATTTTGTTAATCACATGATACACATACTTTGTATAGTCTTATACATTCAATTTCGTGGAACAATTGGTACTTATTCGTAATTTTTGGAAACAATGTGCTAAACTTGTAAATACATGAAACTTATGCCCAAAACGTGTTTTGAACGTAAACGACACTTGATTATGATACTTATACACTCAATTATACTTGGTTTATACTCCTCAAACTTGGATTTATCTTAAAATATACTTTTATGGCAAGATTGGTCCCTAAAAGCCCTAAAATCATCAAATAAGCAAGTCTGGGGGCTAAATTGCAATTTTTGAAACTTATATGGAAATCAGAAGTGGCGGGCGGCCCGCTTTAACTTACCAGAAACCTAATGCGGGCCGCATTAGCCTTGTATCCGGAGAAAAACACAACAGCTCGCAAATGTGCACGAAATCCCAACTCCAAACCTTCCCCAATCACCATTTATCCACCTCTAAACACCTCCAATCACCTCCAAACTCCTCCATTATAAATACAACTCTTCTCCAACCCTTTTTACACTTTCACAACTCATTACACTCCACAAATCCTCTCTAATTCTGCTATAAATCTGAGTTTAGGACAGATTCATACACTCCCACAAAAGTGAGTGTAACTTGCTTGTTTTGAGTCCAAATCACTTGATTCTTTCTTCTACTTCTTTAGTACATCCTTGGGCTTGATTCCTTGGTTTTTCCTTGGAGAAATCATGCTTGGAATTGCCCTAAAAAGGACCTAAACTTTCTGTTTTGTTTGATGTTATTCAAAAACTTGTTTAAACTTGTCTAACTTGTGTCTAACACATCTCATACCTATGTCCCAATGCTTACAACCTCTTCTATGGTTGGTTAGGCTTAAAAACAAGGTTGAGACACTTGAAATCAGAGGATTAAACCTCAAATACTTTCTGTTTTGTTTAGGGTATTTCACCCACAAGTCATGTTCAAGCTAGTTCTTGATGTAGAGTGATTATGGAACAACTTGGGTTGTTCTAACATAAAATCCTCACATGATTTGATGATTTCCTATTAGTTAGATTGTTTATATTATTGTACTAATCTTAGTTCTTGACCCTCCTTGGTTGTTTTTACATCAAGTGTAGTGGTGAACATACAAGGGGTTCCTAAATGGAAGCATGTTCTTCCTACCCCTTACATGACATTCATGATACTAGAGGTGCCTAAATGGAGATTTAATCTCCTACCTCCTACTTGAATTATTGGACTAAATAATATGTAATACTTAACCTAGATATATATATACCCTCATTCGAACCTTTGATATTGAACTAGTGTTTACATGTTAAAGTAGTAGAACATTATTTAAGACCTAAACCTTGTTATGATTCTTATGGGTGTTCAACTCATGAAAACATTATCATAACCCTTGTGGTTACCAAGTGTCATACAAGTGTTAAGTGTTGAAGATGATTATTTCCACATGTTATTCTCATATCTTATTTTTATGTTGTTTTAAATACCGAATCTCGACTCTAAACATACTTGAACCTTAACCCTTACACATTCAATCTTTAACCTCATCAACTCGTCAATAATTGGATAATTGGAAAGCATATGCAAACCTTGTGAGTATACTCGCAACCCCTTTTTACTTTTACCACTTTTGGGGTGTAACATGTTTATTTATCAAAAACTTACACATGAACATTTTTCTTATGCAATGCACAAAATAATACATTATATATGAATACTTTGATACATCTTGATGCTTGTTAATACTCATATTCCTAAAAATGGAAACTTATCATCAAGATAGGGGTGATTCCCAAACCTTGATGATTAGCTCCACTCACTTTCTAACTTCACCAACGAGCTAGAGGTGATTCTCTTACCTCGGAGGTAGTTACCAACTTTTCTTCGTTCTCAATGAAATTTTATGATTGAACGTTCCTTTTCAAAAATTTTGGAATTTATTTCACGTGCATGCTAATACGTTTTACTGGATTCGTGTTACTTGGGTGAAACTTTATGTGATAAACTTGTCATTAACTTCGTAAGAAGCCACACCTTAACATACACGATGGGTTGACCTGTGTATTCACATGCCAGGGATACGTTAATCTTGTTAACTAAGTATGGCATGTGGATTGTTCTAAATTTTTATGAAAATACGTTAATCTTAGATTTCGAGGACGAAATCTCCTAAAGTAGGGGAGACTGTAACATCCGCCAATTTTAGAGCTATAGGATTGACGACCCGCCCGTAGACTTGTGGTTATGTCATGAGCATCTTGCGTCTCATTTGGTTTGATATGTTAGACACATGCCATATTTATTGTTTATCTTGAATCACATGCTTGCCATGAGGAATTGTTTAAAACTTATCTTTTGCTATGTACATACCAAACTTGTATACTCGCCATTACTTTTGCATTGAATTGTATTTTAAACATGTTACAGGTTGATGATGACGATGATATGAAAAGAAGTAGCATTGATGCCTAGATACACATATAGACGTTTAGGTTTAATATGTTGTATCAATTTTGATTATGTTGTTCGTATTTCTTTTGAACTTGTTGTTATTTGAGATTATGTAATGTTGACAATTTGAAGTTATGAAATGAAATGGGAATTATTTAAATATTGTCACAAATAGCGTTATGATGTCTCTAGCAATCTTCACACTTCGTCTCATCCCGATGTTTCCGCCATTGGTTGGGGTGTGACACTTGAAAGCGGCTCAAGATAGACAAAAGGCATATGCTGACAAAAGGAACAGGCCAATCGAATTCCAGGTTGGCGACAAGGTCATGCTCAAAGTATCCCCATGGAAAGGGGTTATCAGGTTTAGAAAAAGAGGAAAATTAAGCCCGAGGTTTATCGGGCCGTTTGCGATTGTTGAACGGGTAGGAAGGGTAGCTTACCGCCTTGAACTACCGGAGGAACTAAGCGGGATCCATAGCACATTTCATGTGTCACATCTTCGGAAATGTCTAGCGGATGAGACAACTTATATTCACTACGATGATATCGAAGTGGATGATCGCTTGAATTATATTGTAAGGCCCATAGAAATTTTACATCGGAAGATTAAGCACTTGCGAAATAAACAAATCGATCAAGTCAAGATCAAGTGGGAGCATAGAAAGGGTTTGGACACTACGTGGGAGTCCGAAGAGGAGATGCGACGTCTCTACCCTATGTTATTTGGTACGTACTTTGGTTTCAGGGACGAAACCCTTTCTAAGGGGGGTGGACTTGTAACACCCCGAAAAATTTTAAATTATTTATTTAAAATTAAGGTTGATAAATAAACGAGTTAACTAACTAGGATTTAAAATAACCCAGTTAGGTGAAAGCCTTGTAGTAACCTACAAATGGGTTAAAACGCTAAAATTAGAACCAAAGGAAAGTTTAGGGACCAAATGTGTTCAAAATGAAACTAATATTAATAAAATCTAAATAAATAAAACACAAACACATTTGTCTGTGTTTGGTGAAGATCGACCAGAGCAGGGCCCAAGCTCCATCAAAACCCTAGTTCAGCATAAAATCTCTAAATTGAAGGATCAAACTCAGTCCAAATCAAAGTCCGAACATAGATTAGTGATCCTCTTCACAAGGGGGTTACAAGGTATGTAAAATTTGGTGTTAATTCTCTGTTTGAAATTCTCATGAAATTGGGAAAATCTGAGATTTATGGTTGCATGTTTGATTTATGATGGATTAGGAACAATATAGTGTCTAGGGACAAACCCTAGACAAATACAAGTTGAAATCATGTAAATTTTAGTGAAAATCTATGAACATCATTGTAGGTGATTAGTGGGTTATGTATAATTTGATAAACACTAGGAAATTGGGTGTTTTTCTAGTGTAATTTGACAATTGTGAAATGACTTCAGAATTTTAGAAGCTAACAATTGTGTAAAATGGGTTGATTGATGTGAAATTCGGGCTAGATAATAAGCTAGGGATTTGCTAAATAATCATGTAAAATTCTGCCCTTAAAGTGATTGTTGAAATGCCTCAAAGAAGGCTCGAAACCGGAATTTTGAAGTTAAAACACCTAATTGTGATGTTTTGGCTATTATGTGAAATGTGATTAAAAAGAGTTCTAAATGTGATATAATTGAAGGGCGTGCACTAAAGGTATGTAACTTGACCCGTTACATTAAGTGAATTGTGGTTATATTATGTATAGTCGCATTTAGAATAAAAATTGTGATGATTTTTGCAACTATGATCGCTATCTGAATTAATAGAGTTAAAACTTATAAGAAACCGTTTAGTAGTAATCGCATTGGAGGAATTCCACAAGATGAGCCAACGGGTCAAACAATAGTGTAAATTGTAGAATGGGTGTTTTAATTAGTTAGCAATGGCGTTATCAATCACAAGAGCGTTAAACCATGGAATTGGTAAGGAAGCGCAAGTAATACCAAGCCCCGGATGATGGGTATAAGGCGCCATAGGCTTACTAGTGAGAAGTAGTAAAATAGAATAAGTTAGAATGGGTCGAATAATAGTATAAGTGGCTTTTAGCCGTAATGATCGGTGAGTCAAAGTTGGGTATGATAGTCGTAAGAAACATGTTCGTAATGAATTTACTAATATACAGGAAAAGAATCACCTAAAACGACGTGTGGAACAGGTTGAAATCAACAAAATAGTCAAATGGCAAAATCACAGAGTCCACCGTAAATTACGGTCTCCACCGTAATTTACGGTGGAAAACAAAAACGTTACGGTGGTTCACTCCTGTATTACGGCAGACCAGAATCATTCAGGGTCTACCGTAACTTACGGTAGACACCGTAAGTTACGGTGGAGCCCAGAAAACTTGTATTTTATTTATCACATTTCGATGTCGGAACTTGTGTTTATGTACTATATATTAATGTCCAAACTAATGTTTTAGTGGTTTTGACCCTAGGTGACGATGTGGATCTTACGGATGGTGGTCAAGCAAATATCGAAGAACCGAACACGACTTTTGAAGCTTCCACAATATTTTAACTTTTAATAGACTATGTTTACGGGATGTAAACAAATTGTTAAACAACTTTTGAATGTTTTAACTTAGTCGTTAGTTGACTAAGGTTTTGCCACTTTTGAACTTACTTATGGAATCTATGTTATAACTAGACATCTTTATCAAAAATTGTGTGAATTATTATTAAATTCAAGTAAAATTTAACGGGTGTTACAAGTTGTGTCTTGAAGGCTCCGTAAACGAATCATCCTTCCTTTGTTGCTGAGAACTTCTAAAGTTGGACGACCCCGTGTGTTTTTTTTTTTTTTTTTTTTTTTGCACAATTGGCTGTTTGAGCTTCGTCTTATTGAGTTGTACCAACTCATTCATCTTTTGAAGCAGGTTTTTCTTGACTTCTCTCGGCTGGGCAATTAAATGTTGTTTGAGAAGCGCAAGTTCTTCGTCTAAGTCGAAACAGTCCACCTCGCTCGGTTTCAGTATGGAGTCCAAATTTAACTTTCTCCAAAAAGGGTCTATCAACTCCAACGGGATCATTTGACCTAAGAAACATATCAACAAACAACATAAAATGTGAATAAGATTTTGCGTGATGAAATGCCATGATTATAAAATGTGGTTGGTCGAATAATGTATTACCATTCGTTGTATACGGTTCCAACCGACACGCGCACGGCAACCCACAGCTTGTATACAAATGGCACGCGCATGTACTGTTAGATGACTTTAAGTTTTCTATTTCATTTACTTCGGCGGATATCAAGTCTAGGCAGGCATGTGAAACCTTCTTTCGTAGGAGATAAAATATTGGTTTGTTATGTGGACCCAATGTTCGGCTCCTGCTTGTTTCAATGTTGCTTTTGATTTCTGTCACCTGGTTTCTTATGAGCTTATCAATAAGTGGTACCACTTTATCCAGGGTGTAATTAGAGTCGCCTAGGTACTGCTTCAAAAGGGCATGTTGACCATCTGCCCTGTTCGTTGTACGTTGACCGAAGTTTAGATGTTGGTCGCTCCAGAACGAAACAAACCGGCCTCTATATGGTTGTAACCAGATTGAATCTAAATAGTCCATAATCTCTGTAATCAAAGTCAAGTGCAGTTAAGACAAGTCAAATAAATACGATTATTAAACAAAAATAATATAAAACTTACCATCGGTTTTTTTGCTTGGCAACTTTGATTGTATTCGCTCGTACCAGTAGTTGTAGTCAAGATCGATCGTTGAGTTAATTAGCTTGCGCCACTTGTAAAGAAACCTTTCCAGCTTTCTTCTGTTTTAAAGCTTGGCCTGCAATGTTTGAGGATGTTTTGTTGTATGTGCCACCTACACAATGAATGTCTCGCCCTAGGAAACACGGTTGCACATGCGTTCATTAGGGCGTGATCTCTATCCGTTACTATTACACGGGGTTCCATAACACTGTCTAATGAGTGTTTTAACCTCTATAGAACCCCTGTGAAGTTCACCTGTTTCTCATTGCTTATGAACGCATGAGCAATGCAAAACGACATCAACGTGGATGTAACACCGATAAGCATCCTCGACTCGTTCGTCTATAAGCAACACATGCGGGAAGGCGCGCCAGAACATGTTCGACTCCGGGTGGATGAAGAAAACATCATCGACCCGTTCGTCGTAGGTGGAATGTTCTATGGTAAAAAACAAACCCAACCTTCTCCAACCGGTCGAAAAGTATCTGCATTCGAGTCTCGCCGACTTGTTCCATTCGACCCAATTTAGCCCGAGCGTTGTATATGGTGTTTCTTGTTGAGACATTATGGGGGTTCTGTTCTTTAATGGCAGCAAGAATGTCTTGTGGTTTATGTTCTGATGCGTCATTTGCTCCACCGTCCTCTCTTCCGATAGAGTCAGCCTCATTAGGGACGGATGACCCTCTGGATACAGAAATGGTTCGTGGTTATGTTTAGCTTCCTCAACCCTTAGATCCCAATAACCTAACCTCTTTCTGTATGTCCCGACCAGTTGGAACTTGCAACCGGTTTTCCTGGTCCCGCTGCGTCTGACCGTGGCTGTTGATTTGTGCTCGCCGGCACAATCGCACATAAGACAAATTTTTAACGGCTGACCGCTTGGGGGTTTATTGTAGATGGTGCGTTTGGTGACGAGGGCGTAGCCATTTTCGCGTCCGACATCTCTACACCACTCTACCAATTCATCCATGCTAGCGAATTTCTAACGAAAACACTTATATGTGTCAATTAATGATTAACTCAAATGATTAACCCATCGGTTTAGTTTTAGTATAAACGGGTTCGGGTCAGTTTTAGGTTGAACCTGCGAACCCGTTTGGGTTAACGGGTCGGGTTCGGGTCAACATGGTCGGGTTGGCGGGTTGACCTGTTACACATTTATACCATATTATATTTTCTTACAATATATTTTATGTCATAAATTAAATGGGGTGTGTATTTTTATGCCATGATTATAACTTAAAAAGAGAAATTAACATAGATTTTATAATTTAAATATGATATTATATATATATATATATTTGTGTTTTTTAAGTAAATTTTAATTTTAATATATTAATTTCAGAAAAAAAAATTCGGATTGAACGGGTCGTGTTCGGGTCAACCCATGAAACTTCGGGTCGTGTTCGGGTTCTTATGTATGATACGATTTTCGGGTTCGGGTAGGGGTTCGGGTTTGTGTAAAATTTTCAGGTTCAGGTCGGGTTGAACCCACCAACCCGCGAACACGACCCGTTGAGCAACCCTAATCTAAGATTTTAATAAAAACAACATCAAACGTAAAAACACTAAAATAGTTAACGCACAACAAATAAACGTATAATTAAATGTTATACCTGCTTGTTTTGAAACTCACTAGGTTCCTGGTCAGCATTTGGACCCTCGGGCGGTCCACCACTTATGGGAGGAGAATGAGAACTATCAGTCGGCGGTCCAACACTAACAGGAGGGGCTTCAAAATTAACCGGGTGTTGCGATGGATAATAACAGCATAATTAGGCTGAAAGGCATCCAAACCCCAAGTATCCTGACCTGCATCAGACGCAAGACTGGGATCATACGGAGCATTCAGATCAAACACGCCCGCTTTGTTATCTTGATTGTTATCATAACTCCCCTGATTCGCCTCGTTATCAAACACATTAAAAATTTCACGCCAACCCGACATTATAGCGTAAATAATTTGAATACAGAGAAAAATAGAAGTTGAATGAAAATGAATGAAATTAGTGCCGTTTATATAGAGAATTTTACGGAATATTACATCGTTTTAAATGATTAACACGCGAATCGAGGAATCTAACGTCGAATCAAATAACTCACACGAATATCGAGGAATCTAACGTCTAATCACATAACTAGCACAAGAATCGAGGAATATAACATCGTATCAGAGAATCTTACGTCTACTCGCACGTGAATCGAGGAATAATACGTCGCATCAAATAGTAATAAAACAATAAAATAAACGAAATTCAATGTATACGGGCCGTATAATTATATACGACCCGTATAACATCGTCGTATAATATATATATACGACCACGCTATAATCTTATTCTAACATGGTTGATACGGACCGTATAAGGTTATACGGGCCATATAACCTTATACGCCCGTATCAACCATGTTAGAATATGATGATACCATGTGGAATTATTAGGCCCCTTTAAAAAATGATGGTTATTTGTGTGAAGATGATTAGACTATAGCATAATTACTTTAATCCATGATTACTTTAATAGTAATGGTATTACAATCATTTTATATGCATTTAACAGAAAAATGTAATGACCATCCAAGTCAGGGACCGTCACCAATATAAATTGCAAACCACCAGGAGCATCTATCTAATTTCAAAGTTTTGGGGACCAAAGATGCAATATGTGTATACCATAGGGACCATCATGTAATTAACTCTAATATTATTTGAAAATGAAAAATTGTAGTTTTCGTCCCTGATGTTAATAGGTTCAGTCCACTTTTAACACCTTGCGTCCCTCATTTGAAGTGTTAACACATTGTGTCCCTATACTTAATGTTCGTTAACTTTTTAGTTAAGTCTCCCTCACATGCCCAACACCTGAGGGGTAAAATAGTCATTTCAACGTCATTTACCCCTATAATAAAAAAAAGATTTTAGTTGATGGGACCCACCATCTCTTCACTTTAACTCAATTATGCAAATTTTCGTGCCCATCATCTTCTCTATTTGCTTGAAAAGTGAATTCCACATTGATGGTCTTCATTGTCGATGAACTCCCACTGACGTCTCATTCTAATGAACACAAACACGGAAAATGACACCGTGAAGAAGAACGAACACGAAAAACGAGGTTGTAACCCTAGACTATCTCTCAATCGGCAACCCTCATCTGAACTACCATTCCTATTGTAAAAATCCAAGGAGCGATGTTAACCGCGGTGTAAGCACCTGGACCGGAATTTCTAGCTAAACAGGAGGTAAGAATCTCGCCTTGCATCGCTCTAAAAGCTCTTATGGCAATGGAATTACAATAATACTAAGGAGTGTAACAGTTAGCTCCAACCGACGGAGTGATGATGTGTACACCATTATCGATAATAGCCTTCACTCCAACATACCTTCTATACAACAATTCTAGCCTTAACAGCGATACCCTTAGCTTCACCTATTATAAAGTCAATTAATGTAGCATTCTTCACTGTACTTCTTGTTTCAAATACAAAAAAAAACGGGTCGATATGAGTTCACCTTCTGATTGAACCAATCTCAATCATACCAAGAAAATCTTAATTGCACTAGATACTTGAACAGACCAATTTTCAAACCCAGAATAACCTCAAGATCCAGATGGGTAAAGAAGTAAGAGAACAACCAGATTGATCTACAAAGATTAGAAACCCTAAAAATGGTGGTGGTTGCCGGAGATGGTGGTGGTTGTTGGAGCTGGTGGCGGTGATGGATGTGGTTAAAGTTAGATAAGTTGAGGTGGGGTTGGTCTCGTGGCCCCACTATTTTATTAATTTTTATCATTATTAGTTTAGATTTGAGTAAAATGCACGGATAGTCCACGTGGTTTGTCAAAATAACACCTTTAATCCTCAACTTTTGAAAATTAGACTCATGCTCCCTGTGGTTGCTCGGTTGTTACTCAGATAGTCCCTAGAGTGGATGGAGTTTAGTTTTCTCTGTTAAATGGAAGTAAAATGACAAAATTACCCCTATGAACTAAAATACAATCAAGAACTATTTAATCTTTTAGAAACTAAAAAAAACACTTTTAGTTTATTTGTGGGAACCACCCACAACCTACTTTATCTTCCACCACCACCTTCAACGTCCACAACAACAAAACCCTAGCTAGTTAAAGAGTGAAAAGTAACAAATTGTCAGAGTAACCCCCATCCACTCCAGGGACTCTCAGAGTAACAAATTGTCAAATCATAGGGACCACCGATGTAATTTCCAAAAGTTGGGGACTAAAGATATTATTTTGACAAACCACAGGGACTATCCGTACACTCTTTAGATTTATTTATTTTAGTTAAGAGCATTCACATTGAATTTTTTATCCATATTTATATAATTGCACTAAAAACTTTTTTTTTCTCTTCTTTTCATTAAATCATATTTATTTATACCTTAATTATTACCTTTTCTCTCTTCCACTCACAATTATTTCTAAAAATATTAAAAAATGTATTAGGGTGAACAATGTTTCCCATATATTTACAATGACAGTATTCCAATATATTTTCTCTCTCATCCACTAACAACCATTCAAACCACTAACAATATAAGTAACCCACTCAAATATTTCAGGGGAACCAATGCGAATGCTATAAATTACAATTTTTAAAGACAAATTTACCTCATCACTAACGGACAAGGTAACGAACGCTAGAACCAGGGATGTATAGTGTTACGACTTGAAACTTCAGGGGTGTAAGATGTTATTGGTGGGTTGAACCTGATAGATGAGGCAAACCCCAGAGACAAAAACAGGTGTACTCTTTGAAAATACTCAAAATCACATCAAACCCCATTTTTTTATAAATGATTAGTTTAATTTTATCGGCTAATGTCAATTTTAAAACCTAAAACTGAAAAAATTGCATTGAAGTTACACTAAATATATCAGTGAATTGAATTGATGACATATTGTGATCAACATGTTTTATAGCAAAAATAAAATTATATAATATGACACAAGATTCTTAGTACTACAAATGTAATACATCCCCTTCCACCTCAGCATACACATCAACCTTAATGTTATCATTCACCACCTCATCAAAGTTGGCTACAAGGGCTGGTTGTCCCTTTGTGCACTCATTTGACATGTGGTGGCCACATTGATAACACTTCACTCCAATTGGCCATATGATTAATGCTAGGTCAGGCCTGGGCAATTGGGCTAGTTCTAGTCATGCTCACACCCTATCAAGGCTTAAGACAATGGCGTTCCAGTTCGAATCGAGGATCGAACAAACTGCAGAACAAACTGCCTATACGTCCGGCTCGATTAGCTTTTTTTCATATATCTTATTAGTTATGTAACTCCAAACAAGTCAAAATAAATTATGTTTTAAGTCGAGGCCCTTATGTCATATATACACATTACATCAAATACTTAATCAATTTAAGAATAAAACATGATATTGGGGATTTAGTTAAATGCAAAGTTAGAGACAAGAACTATCACATGATATGTCTTTTTTGGTTCAAGAAACATGCCATGCCCTACCATCTTTAAATCGCACACGAAGTAATTCGGATTCAGGGTTGTTAAATTTCGATCCAAACATGCCGGCCACCAACTAATAATGGACTTAAGCACTTGAATCTAACCAGGAGAAATCAGATTCCACTAATTTATCAGGATGAATGCTTGTAGACATTTGGGATATATGTTTTAATTACATGCATACACTGTCTCGTCAATCAAACCCCAGTGAACAATATGTTGGTTGGTGTAATTTAGGATCTTTTTAGGAGTTTTAACATAATTCAAGTAACCAACACTGATACATAGACGGTATTATCAATCATATTTGAAAGGTTGATTCAATCTAAATTGAAGGCATTGCTTGCACCAAATCATTATTAATCCACTCCCACCACGTAAATGACAAGTTCAAACATAATGGCCCAAGTGACAATTTATACTTCTTTTACTACTACACACTTGGTATTTACACAACTTTAGTCTTAACTTCGTTTAGTAAGAAGAACTTAAATGACGGTAGCAGGGCAAAAGGCAAGATCACATCCTGCCGTCAACTTGCCCCCCACACCAAAAAAAACGGTTATAAACCTAACGACCGACTTGCGACTAAACTCATTTGGCCATTTTGGCTGCAAACTTGTAAAAAAATTGTGTAGAGTTTGATTCGGCCGGAAAAAAAAATAATCTAAAACAATGAATTAATATTTTAATAATCCAGTCAGCAAGTGAAAATAAATACGTTAAGAGCATCTACAATAAGACCCACTAAAAACACCTAAAAACATGTCTAGTCAGCTGCCACATCAGAAAAACATTCACCCTTCAAAAATATCAAAAACTCACCCAATAAGAAAACATAAAAACATTGTCACGTCATCACCACCTTTTTAATTTAACCACACATTTACACCACTTATTACTCTCTCTCTATATATATATTATATATATTAAAAGTATATGGGTCCCATCATTTATTCATTTTTTCTAGTTATTGGAGAAAAACACCACCCAAAAAATGATATAAAAAAACATGTCCCACAATAAGAAAAACATGAACATATGCCACATAGACATATAAAAACATGAAAAAATAGCTTATTGAAGATGCTCTAATACTTAAAAATAATTTCCAGTTGCAAAGAGGTCAAGAAAGTAATAAAAAAAGTAGATTTAAAAAACAGTTTTCAGTCACAAAACGGTAGAAAAAACTAAACAATTAAAATTAAAATATGCTCACAAATTTGTGAAAAATAAATTAATAGAAATCCGGGTCGTAAATTTAAAAAATTATAATTTAGTTGCAAATGTCGAGTTTTCTAGCATCGACTTATCATTAGGAATATGACATAAGTTTTCAATCAAAATTTACCATCAACATTTATAAAAGAAGGAAATTAAATAGACGAAGGTTGCCAACATAACAATAGTTCATAGAGCATTCACATCCTAACCATCAAATTATGTGAGGAGGGGTTTTATATTATAAAGAGTATAAAAAGTGGTTGTGAGTAGAGGAGAGAGAGAATGTTACTGTTCATCGGTATATTTGGGGGACACTGTTCACCCGTTATAATTTTTTAATATATTTTGAAAGTGGTTGTTAGTGGAAGTGAGAGAAAAATGTAATGATAATATTATTTAATTGAAAGGAGAGAGAAAAAAGTATTTGTTTTTAGTGGAAATATATTGATATAGGAGTTGTTTTTTAGTGGAATGTATGTATGTATAATTTGATGGTTAGGATGTGAATGCCACATGACGAAGATTGGCGGATTGAGCAGCTTAACCCATTTATATTACACTTTATTTTTTATAAAGTGTGTTTTATGTCAACAATTGAATTGATTGGATATTTTATGTCGTCATAGTTATATAAAAGAAACAATTGACATAAGATTTTTAATATTGTTTTATCTACGTTTGTATTTTTCTATTTCATTTTGTAACTTTTCGATTTCAAAATATTAATATTAGGAAAAAAATCCGGTCAAACGCGTCTTGTTCGGTTAGCACGCGAATATTTTTGTCGTGTTCGGGTTTATATTTCTGACACAATTTTTGGGTTCACATTCGTGTAAAGTTTTCGGGTTTGGGTAGTGTTGGACCCACTAACCCTAAACACAACCGTTTAACACCCCTGGTTCATATAACTAAACTATCAAGCATTTGCGGATAACACCTACTGGAATCGACCAAATAACTTAGATGTGGTGATCCAAATGGCATTGTGGGTATTAGACCACCCGTAGTGGGGCGTTATTTTTAAAAAAAATTGAAAAAAAACGCCCCAAAACGCCCCCTCCCCCACTACACTAGGCGTTTTGGGGCGTTACTTTTGGAAAAAATTGTTTTTGGCGTTATGTTTAAAACGCCAAATTGCAAAAATTGTTTCTGACACATGTGATGTTGGTAGCTTGGACCACTAAGACCCACCAATCAAATTACCCATGCTCTGACACACCCACATGCTTTTTTTTTTTTCATTAAAAATAATATGGGGGTTATTGGCGTAATGTCCCACTACGCCACTTTTGCTATAATGGCTCATCGCTGACAAGGACGCCACGTGTCGGATAATGCCCCATGGTGGGGGCATTATAACACATTACCACTACACATGGTCTTACAGTGAGTTAGGAACGCGACTACTTTCAAGAATTAATCATAAATCAATGAGTGTTTCTAATTGTTGTAACAAGAGATGTGAATTTCCTTTTCCTCAACCATGGATAGTAACATGACAATTGACAAAGAACAACCAGAAGGTTTGAGTATTCTAGAAAATTCTCGTAGAACACCAATAATTGTAATCATCTATCTATATCGCTATAAAGTCACACATATGTGTAGTCTATTTTTGAGTTCTTACTCCAGCCTACCCACATGTCAGTTTGCTACATACACGAAATCAATACTTGATTCACTATTCCATGTCTGTATCCAACATTTTATTATGTGAATCTATTATGTATTTTTATCATAACTATTAGCTATGATTGGATGAAGTAGTCAATACAAATATTCTACTTCACAAGCTTTTCATTATTTTATATTGTTTAACTGTTTTTTCATATTTCGCATGACATAAAACCCAAGGTTTTTTTTGACCTCAAACATTTGAGACACTGCTACCATCCTCCATCTTCCTCCTGCCGCCACAGACGACAACAGACGGTCATTGTCACGCTTGTATGGTGATCTTCTATCTTGTCCTCCCCCTCTCGTCATGTCATGTCATGTCGATCTCGCAACATATTATACATACATATGCATATATGTGTGTATTTATTTGTTAGATTTTACTAGTTTTTCTCTTTTCGTGTCACTTTGCAGCCTTCATGCCGCTATGGTTGTAGCTCGTGTCACCACATCCTTACCTATTTTCACTCTTTGACTTTGTCTTATGGCCTTAGATATGTCACCAATGTTTGCAACCATATAGTTTTCTTATTGCCTTGTGGTTGCCGCAGTGGCGTCTCTGAGAATTCACGTACCCTGTTCGAGCTCGAAAAATGTACCCATATGCTTTAACGATAAACAATATAATTACGAAAATGACAAAAATTGTAGTATTTGATAAAAAATACAATTATAATAATGACAAAATCATAGTATTCTAATGAGTTACATACCGTAATACCTAATAAATTAATAGCTAACCAATGATTCGTGCAGTCCTCCTTGCGTTCTTCCAGCAAATTGCTGGATCAACTCTTCACAATTTATATTATCTAAGACTTCGTACTCGATAGCTATCATCGCCAACCCACTAAGTCTATCTTGAAACATGTCTTCTGAATCGCCCTTTTAGTTTCCACGCAGTGTTTTTTTATTTTTATTTTTTAAAATCATATTAATATTGGGTTGGACCCAATAAACCTAATGTTAAGTTGGCTAAATTATAAAACATAAAAAGGTATTTGATAATAGGCCTCTATACTGGATTTGGTATGTGTTTACAATTTCTTTTAAATAACATATATATATCGGATTTTTTTTTAAATCCCGTGCCCTTCAACATTTCGGGCCTTGTGCGAAAGTCCTCCCCGCACACCATAAGAGCCGTCCCTGGGTTGCCGCCAGGATTATAGACACAGTCGTTGGTTCTATGGTAGCCATAGCTCATTTAAAAGTTATGATGATTATTTTTGTAAAGATGAATGGACTCTTGCACGAGTTATTCATCCTGGGTTACTTCCAACGTATAACAAACACTAGGGTTGAATTTTGTATCTATTACTCAATGCTCAATTTGGAAAATACTCAAAAGTTTGTCAAAATGGACCCTAGGGAATTTAACAGGATCATAGATATGTGGATAAAAATATGAACAAAGAACAAGTAGTAGGCGTGCTTTTTCTAGAAATTTCTTTTTTTAACATCAATAATATCGCTATTAATATTTTATAGATGTATAGTCTATTCTTTCCTCCAACTAACCCACAAATTAATTTGCTGCATACGTGACAATACTAGTTGATTAGGGTCCTCGTGTTATCAACATTTAACATGGTAGGCCAAGAAGAAAGGGAAGCTAGCGCCTCGATATGTTGGACCTTTTAAGATTCTGGAAAGGATTGGAAAAGTCGCCTACAGACTCGAACTACCGGAGGAACTGAGTAACGTCCACCCGACTTTCCATGTTTCGAACCTCCGAAAGTGCCTTGCAGAGCATGATTTAATTGTACCTCTTGATGATCTTCAAATAAACGAAACACTACACTTCATGGAGAAGCCTGTCGAAATCATGGACCGCCAAACCAAGTACCTCAGACGCTCGCGCATTCCTATTGTGAAAGTCCGATGGGAAGGCAAACGAGGCGCAGAGTTCACTTGGGAACTCGAAAGCGACATGAAGGCGAAGTACCCGCAGTTATTTGTTACGGCTTCGGCCTAATTTCGGGACGAAATTCCCTCAACTTGGGGAGGCTGTAACACCCCGTGTTTCGGAATTCAAAGTCAAAGTCAAGATTGAAGTCAAAGGGAGACAAGATTGCTAATTGCGATCTGTCACTCCTTGCCCAATTCCTGTTTTGACTTCTTTGACTCGTAGTTAGTCTATTTTATGCGTTACGATAGTTGTATTATGTGGAGTACTTATTAATAATCGAGGTTTATTCGATATTTATCGCTTGTTTATTCGATATTTATCGCTTGTTTATCGTTATCGCAATCGCACTCGCAACTCGATTTACGCGTTCTGGATATTGTTTTATGTGTGTGTGTGTGCCTTATGTGTTACTTGTGCATGTTTAATTATGTTATGTGTGGTGATTAATCGAAACTCGAATCGCAATCGAATCGCAAACGCTAAACGCAAGAGATATAAGGATGATTGTATGTTGATATAGTAGTTGGGATTAAAAGTAATTTGAATAGAAACTCTATCGCATCGCAACGCTTGCAATCGCAATCGAAACGGCAAAATGCATCGCACCGAACACTGGAACCAAGTGACTGATCGATCAGGTGTTCAGCCGATCGGCCAGCCGCTCGATCGGCCAGCAACTCGATCGGGCTGCCACCCGATCGACCAACCATTTCTACTTTGGGAAACCCTATAAATACCCCCTTGTCCACATCAAACTTACTACTTTTGGCACTCTCCTGTCCGACCAGCACTCCAACCTCACTTTTCCTTCGATTTCTCGCGATTCCGGTAAGATCTCAACCTAAATCTTGACTTCTTTGACTCGTAGTTAGTCTATTTTATGCGTTACCAAGTATTTACAAGGTTTTTATTGCTTAACACGTCATCAAAACGTCTCGATAAAACGACAAGCAATCAAAACAACCAAGTGTAAGACGAACGGAACGACCAGGACAGAATGCCGTCCGATCGGACTGTCGTCCGATCGGGTTGTCACCCGATCGACTTGCACCTTGGGTCCCACACTTAAACTGTTTACCAACATTTGAAGTCTGAACGTTGAACGAATTGTTGTCCGATCGGACTACCAGCCGATCGGATTACCACTCGATCATGTGACATTTAAACTTTAATCCTTAAACCATTTTCAAACATGTTCAATATCAGTGGGTTGCCACCCGATCGGACTACAATCCGATCGAGTGACAAACTGCTGTGAATTTGTTCTCACTAGAGTGTCCAACCAATCGGGTTATCGTTCGATCGAACGTCCGTCCGATCGACCGACCTGAAAGGTAGAGGTACTTCTGTGTTTTCAAATGCTACAACGAAAACTTCAAAAGTCAAGCCATCATACACAAACACATCATTCCCAAAGGAAGAAACAATCCACTCGAAAGGTCACCCGATCGGATGACCATCCGAGCGGACTGTCACTCGAACGACCAGCTGTCCGATCGGACTACCATCCGATCGAACTGCTGTCCGACCCTCTAACACTTGTATCGTTTTACGCGTCGCTTATCGTTATGTTATCGGTCTGTTCAGGCTAACCTAACTCTCTAGCGCTCCCTTCAGTCCACCAATCGCTGTGAGTATACTCGATCCCTTTTTGCTTTATGCACTTTTGGGTGTTACATACGTTACAAATTCTAAACCACATCAATCACACTACTCAATACTTTAAACGCTAACCGATTACCGCATGTTATACGTGACTGAATGAATGCTTGTTTGTTATGTTTACACATGGAATGCTGTCTAGCTGCCTTAGCAACGATAGTACTATAGTTTGGACTCAGCACCTGTTTACTCAGGGGTTGTTAGGGACAATTAGTTACATGGCTCACAGTGGTGAGTGTGTATCGCGAACTGCCTTGGGCAGTCAACCCGCAGTCATTGGTGTCAATAGGTTTATGTCGATAACTAACATGCCTCATTTCACACTATGTACGTGCTGGTTATGCGTAATCGATTTCGAACTCTATTATATCTATTAAACTTGTATGCTCACCTTTACACCATGTGTATTGACCTTTACTTTAACGTATGTGACAGGTGCTTAGGATGCTTATTTGCTTACTTTGCTGTGAAATCGAGGCTAGGAAAGACCTAGGTCAACAATAAACAATCGTCTGTAATAAAAATCTGAGTTGTCGGAACAGAACAATTTGACTAGATCTTCTCTGTAATAATTGTATTATCATTTATGACATGGTATGGGACGTGTTGCTTAAAATATTTGGTAAATATAGTTGTTATGGAAACTTCTGGACAATCTGTTTCGCTCAGTGCCATGCCCCGATGTTTCCGCCATCGGTTGGGGTGTGACAGAGATACTTCCACCACCCCTTTGATTCGTCGCTATCGAGATACTTCCACCACCCCTTTGATCTCTCCTTCACCCACAACCGCCACCGTTGTCCTCCGCCGTCCTCATCGTTTCTCAGCCGTGAAACGTCGACGGAGATTGATTTCTTCCCTTCCTCACTCTCCCATGTTCCCAATCCCCCATTTCAGATGCTCTGTTTTCAAATTCCGAACTGGGTATTTCGAATTTCGAAGTGGGTATCTCTGTTTCATCAAGAAGTTCAAGAATTTCACTCAAAGATTTGTTTTTTTTTCATCGAATTCATCAATCTTTCGTCTCTTATTGATGGAAGTTTCACCGTCATTGTCGAAATCTTGGAAGAAACTGTAGAACAAAGAGTATTCTTCCCGATTCAGAAATGGAACTGTAGTGATTTCCATTGTGTGTATGTCAGTATGTGTTTATATATTGGTGGGTGTGGGCGTGGAGGTGGAGGTGGGTGTAAGAGAAGGGAAGAAAAGAAGGGTTTTGTCAGATCAAGACGATGAAGATTATGGTGTGTGTATGTGTGTGTGTGTGAGAGAGAGAGAGAGAGAGAGATACAGGGCTTAAGGTGAATTAAAAGGTTGGTAGGTCCTACCTTTAATTTTAATATATCTACTTTTAGTGTTTTAATTTAATAGTAATAGTATTTTGGTCATTTCACATGGAGTTAACGGTGAAAACTAACGGACATCCATTCCAGAGATTATTCGAGTAACAAATTGTCAAACCACAAGGACCACCGATGTAATTTCCAAAAGTTAGGGACTATAGGTGTTATTTTACCAAACGACTATCCGTGCATTTTACTCTTTCTTATAAGAAAATTTAAGTAAAAATAGGTATTGTTATCTTTTTAAAAATAATAACAAACTTGAATTAGTTGTGAAAACATTAATGTGCTACCCCCTAGAATATACATGTTGAAGCATTGGTTGTCGAAGTCGGGTTATGGACTCGTGTGGAAAAAAAATCAAAGAGTAAACTTCCGTTTTGTTTCCTGTGATTTGGTCGTTTTAATAGTTTTGTCTCAATCCTTTAAAAATAGCCATTTTGCTCCAATAGTTTACCATGTTTTTTTCCATTTTGCTCCCCAACTCTTAACTCAGTTAAATCATTCAACTAAGGGTAAGGGTATTTCAGTAATTTTATATATAAGTAATTAATTATATATTATTAATTCTTCCCTTCTCCCTAGAACTCTTCTCTTCCTGTTAAATTAAGAGTTAATTTATGTGAGACCCACCACCTACCCAACCACTTCATCTTCCTCATTTTTCACCACCACCATCTCCACCTTCCACCACCATCCACCAAAAACAACCACCACCCTTCACTCCGAACTGCCACACCCTTCCCCATTCTCAATCGAACAAAATTTATTGTGAGGAATACCCCCAATTTTCATACAAGAAACCCTAATTTTCAAACACAACTCCAGCCGCAACCAACAATGAAAGACTCTCTTCTTCTATTTATGTCTTACACAACAACAATAAACATACCGGTTTCTACTCTTACTTTTCAAATAACGATGTGTAACACCCTTGCTATTATTTTAAAGGTTTTCGTATATATCATGAAAATAAACATGTAATTAAGATTAAGGATCCGTAGAAAATACTAGTAATTTAAAACTTTTACAACTTAAAAGTTTACAACATAAAATAATTAAGTTCGTCGTTTAAAATGACAACGAAACGCCGTGCGGAAGTTTGTATTTTGATTGTGTTCGGTCCTTCAACGAGCTTTATCTTCATCCGTAAGCTTACTAAGTTTACCTGTAATCAAAACCAACACAAATGTTAGTTTTGATACTAATATAACTAGTTTTATCAAGTCCCTTTCAACTAAGTAATCAAAACAACAAAATTTGCAGGTTTTATACCCGTCGCGCCGCGCGACGGGATTTTGATATACGGTCGCGTGCCGCGACTGGTGTCGCGTGTCGCGACGGTGGTGACCCCCACCTGTCGCGCGACGCGAGACCCCCAATTCGACAGAATGTTCACTTGGCTGGTGCTGCAGATACACAGCTCCATTTTTCTAGCTTAACCAATACAAAACGTGCATAACTTTTGATCTAGTTGTCCGTTTCGCGTGATTCTTTTTCCTACGCGTCCGTAATTAAATTACGGACCCATTTATCACCTCGGTTTGCATAAAAATCTTATTTATCCACTATTGGCTCATAAATCCTTTAGGTGATTATTTGACCCGTTTGGCATTATCATCTCACTACATGCTTTAGAAAAATAGTTATTTCCTATCATTTTTTTACCCATCCCGGGCTTGTCAAACCTTAACGTTTTCGCTCCCATCATAGAGTTTACATAGGCGTTTACATTCACCGATTCATTTCCATCTATCTAAGCATTTAACCACAATTTACAGCTTAGTCTATTTTGACCCGTTTAGGGGACTTTTGAGCATTTAAACATTAAACTCGCTCTTTTCACTTTGCACATTTTATTCCCATACTAAACAATTAATTTTATTCCTCCACAACAATTTTTGTGGTGGATTTAACATAAGGAATCCATAATCCCAATTTCTACCCTTCGGTTAGTCATTTTACGCATAAGACCCGTTTTTAGACATTCGACCCATGAATGTCATTACCTAAAATTCTTATACATATCTAAGGGCTTCATAATCATAATACAAGTTCCTAAACAACCTCTAAGGGTCGTTTACCCGATTTACCCATCAAGGACTTTTTGGTCAATTTCATGTCCTTCATTTTACGGCGAAGGACCATCACTATCTATTTGATCAAAATTGCACTTTTAACTATAAATTCAGTTAGGCGTACCAGGCTCGGGTCAACGTATAGACCCGATTTATACCTTGCTTTTATTTGCCGCTACTTTATAGAGACGCACTTATCCACCTCCGGTTCACTCCTGTGAACATACGACTTGACAATCAACGTTAATCAATATTGTCAAATGGTGTTATCGCCACCATTTGACCCGTTTGGCCTATATGACCAAACATTTGCATTTATAACCAAGTATGGTTTTTTAACTACCCATTCACACATCCAACCCATTTCGGAATTTACTACAAATATTCCTTTTTCTTACATTTTTAACCCATTTCGGCTTACGCCGTGGGTATCCGTTTAATCTCCACTTACATTTTGTCATCATGTGACTAAATTACCCTTTTTATCCCTTTTTCCATAACTAGTTACGTTACTAGATAGTTTTAAGAAAACTTATAATTTCTTAGTCAATTCATGACTAAACTACCATTTCGCCTCATTTTACCATTAACCTTGGTTTTTATCGTTTTTATTCGTTCCGACTAATTTCGGTTCATGTCGGAACCCCCTTTTTTTAACATAATCCATTGTTGTATTTATCGCCTATAAAACAATTACGTATATTACTAATGGGTGTAAGCTTTACTTACCTTGCATCCCAAATACGCTTTCCTTTATGCTTGACTCGTTTGACCCGCTTCTTCCCCAAGCTTCCACCTAGCTTGTTAGGCATCAAACTATCACCATCATTCACAAGGTGGTTAGATTAATCATAATTTAATACGATTATTCCACCTTACACATTTTATATCCAAAAATTATCATTCCTCATATTATAGGTCAGTTTAACTTTTTAAAAGTCAAACGTCCATTAGTATATACAATGCACATTCAAGTTCATCGACTAGTTTAGGCATTCTCAAACTACCCGGTAGGTGTTCTTTTAAGCCACCGTTTTAGCTATTTTTCTATCCATATTTATGTTATTATTAACATCAATTTAACTTAGCTCTCGTTTATCAATGATAGTTTCTCCTTTCGTGATGCAAAGTCTACGGATTTTCTTTCAAAAGTAAAAACCCGTTTCATCACTTTATTAGGCATTCACCAGCATGCCTAATTTAATCAAGTTCTACTTAGGCTGTTGGGTATGGTGACGGGATGAAGACGGGGACGGATGAAGACGGGGGGGGGGGGGGGGATGGGGTGTGCCGGGTGTCGTCGAGAAGAAAGAAAGGGGACCCACCTGTTTGCTCCGTCGTGAACGTCTAAATGTGGATGATGGGGACGGGACGGAGGGGGGCGGCGTGGAGGGACGATGGGGATGTGGCGTCGCTGGGGCTGAGGACGGCCCATACCGTCCAGCCTTACAACTAGTAGATTACATTCTTTTAAGCATCAATTTACTTGAATATAACTTTAATTTCATCTTAACATACTTAACCCATTTCGAATCATGTATGAACAAGTACTCAAACTTGTTATTTGTTTAAGTACCTTGCCTTTACTATCTAATATGATGATTTTAATCACATGTTAAACACTAACATCATCATATTATGAAAACCCATTTAGCTAGGTGTGGTAATCCATTCCAAACACCTAATCATGGCAATTTTACTTTGAATTTCTACTTAGGGTTTGTTCCTAAGCAATCATACTTCACAAATTCCACTATAACTTTTATACAAAAATTTCGTTCATGCATGTTTATCACAATTTCGAAATATCACCAAACGAAGAAATCGAACGTACCTTGTGATCCCCTACGCTTGGTGATCACGATTTTATTAAAAGCCCCAATTTTTTAGCTTGATTCTTCTTCGATTTGTTGGATTTTATGAGCTTTAGGGCTTGAAGGGAACACACCTTGTGCTCCTGATGTTGATCGACCAAAACGCATACATGTGTGTGTGTTTTTGGTTTTTATTAATTTTATTCCATAACTTTCCCTTTTTACGACTTAGGCCCCTCAAGTTTAGTCTTAATTGTTTAAACTACTTCTTCATGTTTCATTACATGTTTGCACATTAATAACTAGGTGAATTTATTCCTAGTTATTTTGTTTTTAAAGGGGTAATTTTTACCACCCACGGCACTTTACCCGTCTTTATTATTAACGTGGTTTGACTATCGAACCCGTTTTCGGGGTGTTACAAGTCTACCCCCCTTAAAGAGGTTTCGTCCCCGAAACCTTATTTACGTAGTTCATTGGTTTAAACCAAACGAACTTAGTTTTATTTGTTATAATATATATATATATATATATATATATATATATATATATTTATTTATTTATATTTTTTAAGACATTCATTCTTTTGGTCAATAGTTATCATTTATATTAACGCGTGCGTCTTTCATGCGTAAGGACTCGCGGGCCATTACTTTCAGTTTAAATCCTTTATCTTTATTGATTATTTATTTTAGCGGTTAGACTTGTTAGTCACCGGTTACCTTATACCCCGTCGCTCGGGTATATCCACTTTGCCTTCTCGAGGCTTACAAACCTTTATCGTCCCCATTTCTTAGTTCACGCTATAACGTGGTTATATTCAATATTACTTTTCTTAACCGTGATCGTATCACGTCATGTTTAAGTTTAGATAATTTTTTCATTATCGAAAATCTTCTTTTCGAATGTGTCTTTATGCATCCATTCTTTTAGTGCTATCCAATTCCTCTCATAATATTTATATTTGTTAAAACGTTATTCTTCACTAAAACCGAATTTTAGTTTAACGTTTTCTCTTTAACTCATGTCAATCTCTCATATCAAGGAATTTACGTCCAAGGATTTATTCCTTTCCGTTGTCATTTCGGTACTATCTTTGCCCTATTTGTGAAATAACACAATTTAAATGATTGTGAATTCTTTTATCATTCCTACCCGTTTAGATGTTTTTAGTGAAATCCTTCATTTTTGTCAACCAGACTTTTCATGATATCTTAGTTTTAACCCATTCGGTTAACTTAGAGAAACTCATCGCTTTTATACAAATGTTACCTTTCCGTTATTATTTTACGTGGGGAGTTACAACCAGTCTCCTCGTTTTACGTTACTGACCCGTAGGTTCTTTCACTTAGCCTCGCAGGCTTTTTCCTTAGATTTCCACCTTTTTATGTTTAGAATTATTTACTTTTGCTTTTTGGATTTCATTTGACCTTGACCGTAGTCTCAGACTACATTTGTTTTCTTTCAAATTATCTTTCTGACTTTATGACTTCTAACGTCATCTACACGTCGGTTTGCCCTACACTTACCGTTACCCGGTTCTTACCTATACTTCTTTACGACCCGTTACCCGGGTTCTTTATCTTAATGTTTTTAACATTTTTGTTTCGCTAGTTTGCGTTTTCCTTACTATTTCAAGCGTTATTCCTTAATTAACTCGTTTGACTCATTTTGGGTGAACTTTCATCACTTATGAGTGTCAAACTTCGTTCTTTATTCGACCCGTCCAATTTTGAAATAGTTGAACGTAATTATCAAAATTTATGTTTGCAAAAATCATGTCATCTTTTAGTCATAACTCTCATTCCGAGTCTTCTGACTTTCAATTCGCGTTCCCGTCTCTTGGTTTACGCGTTTACTCATAACCCTACCCATCCATCGGGTATCTTTACTGAAGTCACTATTTTTGCAACCCTTCCGGTATGTACTAAAATTCCGTTTTGATTTATTTGGTCGTCTTAGCGAAATCCATCGCTTTTATTCATTCAAGTCCTTTATTCTTTATTTAATTCACTTGACTTGTCCGTGTGAATTTCATCACTCGTGACAGTCAAACTTTTATCTCTATGCCTTAGCATTCTCATTAGTTGGTTCGTATTTTCATTTACTTTAATCTCTGTCCCTTCTCTCAGGCTCGTCATTCTTACGTAATACGCTTCCGTCGTCCGACTTGTGTTTATGTTTACTATCAAACATTTCATTTATTTGATTCATTTGGGTACTATTTAAGTTAGTCCCATTCACCCCGCCCTTACTACATTGGATGTAAATGTGTCCATTACTAGAAGTTCATGGTATCATATGCCACTACTTACTAGGCCAGAGTAAGCGATTAACACATTATACACATGACTTTTTTATAGTTTTTACATCACACCCTATGTAAGTAACACCTCTATTTATTTCATATCTTTGATTTCATTTAGTAAAACTTTATTTAATTGCAAAACAACAATCATTAGTTTTACTAGTTTTACATTTGAACATATAAAATGTTTTTCTTTTCTATCGAACTATTATATAATCACATTCATTAATGTGATCACTACTTTTCTCAATAGCATTATATTGAGAGTTTTCCACTTGGATAATTACCCCCCGTCCAAGTTTCCATATGAACTAATCCTATTATTTCTTTGTTATTCATCATCGTGAATAACACATGTTTCTATTAAACTTCTCTTGGAAACATCATCCTGAATAGATATCCTATTCAGGTTTTATCAGATATATGCAACCGTCATTCCCTACGCGTTTGTTGCATATTACTACTTGTGCAATTAAATTTAAAAGCATGCACCTGGTAATGCTTGCCCTAACAGGCTTCTCTTGCCGTTAACTTTGTTCGCGATCGTCACGCGATTTAGGTCCTTAATAAGTATGCTCTGCTTGTCATACCTCGGACCGTTCCACCGTCTTATCCATAATTCGTCCAACTCTCGTCACCTTCATATGCGAGTATCCTTCAACTAGACATTTACAAAAGTTAGTAATTTCGACATTAATAAACGCCCGTATTGTAATACAAGGCTTTTTACTGTACATGTCAACGCACGTGATTTCGTTACCTATACCTATCATTTTCATTAGGGTAACGTGTATTACACAATAACCCTATGTGTTGTCCATTAACATACTTGTACTTACCAGATTTGCGATCAAGCCTCGAAACGAACGCTTTATTCTTTTAACCTTGAGCTCTGATTACCAACTTGTAACACCCTTGCTATTATTTTAAAGGTTTTTGTATATATCACGAAAATAAACATGTAATTAAGATTAAGGATCCGTATAAAATACGAGTAATTTAAAACTTTTACAACTTAAAAGTTTACAACATAATATAATTAAGTTTGTCGTTTAAAATGACAACGAAACGCCGTGCGGAAGTTTGTATTTTGATTCTGTTTGGTCCTTCAACAAGCTTGATCTTCATCCGTAAGCTTACTAAGTTTACCTGTAATCAAAACCAACACAAATGTTAGTTTTCATACTAATATAACTAGTTTTATCAAGTCCCTTTCAACTAAGTAATCAAAACAACAAAATTTGCAGGTTTTATACCCGTCGCGCCGCGCGACGGGATTTTGAGTACGGTCGCTTGCCGCGACGGTGGTGACCCCCACCTGTCGCGTGACGCGAGACCTCCAATTCGACAGAATGTTCACTTGGCTGGTGCTGCAGATACCCAGCTCCATTTTTCTAGCTTAACCTATACAAAACGTGCATAACTTTTGATCTAGTTGTTCGTTTCGCGTGATTCTTTTTCCTACGCGTCCGTAATTAAATTATGGACCCATTTATCACCTCGGTTTGCATAAAAATCTTATTTATCCACTATTGGCTCATAAATCCTTTAGGTGATTATTCGACCCGTTTGGCATTATCATCTCACTACATGCTTTAGAAAAATAGTTATTTCCTATCATTTCTTTACCCATCCCGGGCTTGTCAAACCTTAACATTTTCGCTCCCATCATAGAGTTTACGTAGGCGTTTACTTTCACCGATTCATTTGCATCTATCTAAGCATTTAACCACAATTTACTACTTAGTCTATTTTGACCCGTTTAGGGGACTTTTGAGCATTTAAACATTAAACTCGCTCTTTTCACTTAGCACATTTTATTCACATACTAAACAACTAATTTTATTCCTCCACAACAATTTTTGTGGTGGATTTAACAAAAGGAATCAATAATCCCAATTTCTACCCTTCGGTTAGTCATTTTACGCATAAGACCCGTTTTTAGACATTCAACCCACGAATGTCATTACCTAAAATTCTTATACATATCTAAGGGCTTCATAATCATAATACAAGTTCCTAAACAACCTCTAAGGGCGTTTGCCCGATTTACCCATCAAGGACTTTTTGGTCAATTTCATGTACTTCATTTTACGGCGAAGGACCATCACTATCTATTTGACCAAAATTGCACTTTTAACTATAAATTCAGTTAGGCGTACCTGGCTCGGGTCAACGTATAGACCCGATTTATATCTTGCTTTTATTTGCCGCTACTTTATAGCGGCGCACTTATCCACCTCCGGTTCACTCCTGTGAACATACGACTTGACAACCAACGTTAGTCAATATTGTCAAATGGTGTTATCGCCACCATTTGACCCGTTTGGTCTATATGACCAAACATTTGCATTTATAACCAAGCATGGTTTTTTAACTACCCATTCACACATCCAACCCATTTCGGAATTTACTACAAATATTCCTTTTTCTTACATTTTTAACCCATTTCGGCTTACGCCGTGGGTATCCGTTTAATCTCCACTTACATTTTGTCATCATGTGACTAAATTATCCTTTTTATCCCTTTTGCCATTACTAGTTACGTTACTAGATAGTTTTAAGAAAACTTATAATTTCTTAGTCAATTCATGACAAAACTACCATTTCGCCTCTTTTTACCATTAACCTTGGTTTTGATCGTTTTTATTCGTTCCGACTAATTTCGGTTCATGTCGAAACCCCCTTTTTTGAACATAATCCATTGTTGTATTTATCGCCTATAAAACAATTATGTATATTACCAATGGGTGTAAGCTTTACTTACCTTGCATCCCAAATACGCTTTCCTTTATGCTTGACTCGTTTTACCCGCTTCTTCCCCAAGCTTCCACCTAGCTTGTTAGGCGTCAAACTATCACCATCATTCACAAGGTGGTTAGATTAATCATAATTTAATACGATTATTCCACCTTACACATTTTATATCAAAAAATTATCATTCCTCGTATTATAGGTCAGTTTGACTTTCTAAAAGTCAAACGTCCATTAGTATATAAAATGCACATTCAAGTTCATCGACTAGTTTAGGCATTCTCAAACTACCCGGTAGGTGTTCTTTTAAGCCACCGTTTTAGCTATTTTTCTATCCCTATTTTTGCTATTATTAACATCAATTTTAACTTAGCTCTCATTTATCAATGATAGTTTCTCCTTTCGTGATGCAAAGTCTACGGATTTTCATTCATAAGTAAAAACCCGTTTCATCACTTTATTAGGCATTCACCCGCATGCCTAATTTAATCAAGTTCTACTTACAACTAGTAGATTACATTCTTTTAAGCATCAATTTACTTGAATATAACTTTAATTTCATCTTAACATACTTAACCTATTTCGAATCATGTATGAACAAGTACTCAAACTTGTTATTTGTTTAAGTACCTTGCCTTTACTATCTAATATGGTGATTTTAATCACATGTTAAACACTAACATCATCATATTATGAAAACCCATTTAGCTGGGTGTGGTAATCCATTCCAAACACCTAATCATGGCAATTTTACTTTGAATTTCTACTTAGGGTTTGTTCCTAAGCAATCATACTTCACAAATTCCACTATAACATTCAACTTTTATACAAGAATTTCATTCATGCATGTTTATCACAATTTCGAAATATCACCAAACGAAGAAATCGAACATACCTTGTGATCCCCTACGCTTGGTGATCACGATTTTATTAAAAGCCCCAATTTTTAGCTTGATTCTTCTTCGATTTGTTGGATTTTATGAGCTTTTGGGCTTGAAGGGAACACACCTTGTGCTCCTGATGTTGATCGACCAAAACACACACACATGTGTGTGTTTTTGGTTTTTATTAATTTTATTCCATAACTTTCCCTTTTTACGACTTAGGCCCCTCAAGTTTAGTCTTTATTGTTTAAGACTACTTCTTCATGTTTCATTACATGTTTGCACATTAATAACTAGGTGAATTTATTCCTAGTTATTTTTTGTTTTTACGGGGTAATTTTTACCACCCTCGGCACTTTACCCGTCTTTATTATTAACGTGGTTTGACTATCGAACTCGTTTTCGGGGTGTTACACGATGATATAGAGCTGTTGTAAGGCAGCGATGACGATGATTGTGAGGTGCGAAGGTTGGTGATGAAGATGGTGAAAAGTGATGGTTAGTGGTGGTTATTTAGGTTCGGGTTGGTTATACTACGTTGTGGTGTTAGTGTCGTTCAATGTAGGTGGTGGATCTGGTTGGTCGGGAAGGATGGTGGGAGTCGAGTCAGAGATGGCGGTGGTGGTCGGTGTGGTGTGTCCGATGAGTTAGGGTTTCGACATAAACAACGGCAGCAACATCTGTATTTGGGTGCACCGACTTGAGATGGTGGAAGGATGCGGTGGTGATATATGGTGGTGGCTACAGTGAATTTGGGTTCTAGGTTTTGGGAGTAGAATGTGCAGACAAGGAGAATGTGCAGACAAGTGTTTGTAATTGTTATTTATTATTTATTAATATATTAATTAAGAACATATCATAAATGCCCTTACTTTTATTCTTAAAATTACTAAAATGCCCTTCTAGTTAACAGACATTATGAATGGAGTTAAGGCCATGGAGCAAAATGAAAAAAGCAAAGTAAACTATTGGAGTAAAATGGCTATTGTTAAAGGATTGGGGCAAAACCATTAAAACGACCAAACCACAGGGAGCAAAACAGAAGTTTACTCAAAATCAAATCATTCCCGAGTCTTTTGTGGATTTGTAACATGAAGGAAACCCGTTATAAGACTAACTTCATCGTTTCCAAATATGTACCACCCGTAGTAACCTTCTCTGACATGGACGGTGAGGTGGAAAAGATAAGGTGGGGAGCCAACCGTCTGCAAGGGCGTGCCCGTGGAAGAGAGAGACGAGGATTGTGAGAAGGAGAGGTGGACCATGTATTTGAAGCTCGTTGTAGAGGAGAGGGCAGAATGGACGGGCAGTCTGAGGTGGCTCCGGGGACAGAGGGAGAACAAGCTCTTCCCATTGGAGATAGTCTAAGGGGTCTGATTTGATAGTTAAGTTAGTAAGTGGTGTATATATGAGTATATAACATACAGACATAGGCACACACACACATACAAACACAATACTGAAATACATACACACATGCATGCATGCATAGATGGATCCTTAATATTAATGAAACCGTTATAACGGATCCAAGATTGTAGTCTTTGGCGGTCAAGTAACTATGTGGTATATATAATTGTATAACAAATAAACACATACACACATACATACATACATACATACATGTCATCTAGATGATGTTGGCGAAATAATCAGTGGAGGAAAAGAGAAATGGGGATCCTTGATATAGGGTTTAAGCCTCTTTTTATAGGATGGAAATCTAGGCTTGGAAGCCTAGGTATGACATTGGGATAAGTCTTGTGAACTTAGTACCATACTTGATTGTGAAACCAAGTCTTATACCTGACACAATGCATGTCTGTCATCCTTCAGGTAATACCTTCGGGTATTGGACATACCTATTAGTTTGTTAAAATTGCATGCTAGGATTTCAAAATACTTTCTTGCTGATTTAATATTTATATAAATCTTATTACCCAAGAAAATTAGAAATATAAAAAAGAACTAAGATTTATGAATTAGTATACTTTTCTGTTACCCAAAGATAAAGGAAAACAAAAATAAAATGTTTATGGGTACGATTCGGGTAAACGAGTATGCATGTTTCACGTACTCCCAATAAATCTATTGGATCATTTTTACCATTTTTATTCATTTGCTTAATGACATTAATACATAAATTCTATAAAAATATAACAAGTAAACTTTGAACCCAAAATACATAATACTAAAATAAATATTTATTATTAAGAATTTTAGTTGCCAGTTTAATTAATCAATCATTCCTTACTTACTTACAACTAAAAACCTAGCTAATTAATCAATCACGTCTGCCTTACTTATTTACTTACTTACATATATTACTATATAACAAGTTTATATAATTATTAATATCACTATATATAAACATTTTCGACTTTTATTTTATAAATTTATTTTTTATCTCGCATTTACATTTTTGCTCCTTGACTAATATTCCATTTACACTTTACTCATTCCATACACTTATACACTTATGTTTTACTTGTTTAGGCTAGACTTCGTGTCGCCGGCTCCAACTCTACTACTCGTTCGTGACTATCTCGGTTTACTATGCAAACCGCGAGTATACTTGACCCGTTTTATGTTTTAATACACTTTGGGTTGCAAAAATGTAAATGCGAGATAAAGAATAAATTTATAAAATAAAAGTCGAAAATGTTTTTGTATATTGATATTAATAATTATATAAACTTGTTATATAACTATATGTAATATCACATTAAATATTAAAATTAGTATAAGCATAAATATCTAAATTCATAAAAAAAAGTCCATAGCTAATAATTAAATTGTATCATTATCAAAATTCACAATCACACATACAATCATGCTTACACAAACACTCAATCCATCAACAAGTTATTCGTTATGCTATTTGTTATACATACTATAGGACACACTAAATGCATGTTATCTATCATTAACTTTGCAAGCCTACCTTAGCATGTATAGCGCTATAGGAGTAGCACAGCGCCCGTTGTGGGTCATTGTTAAGTATTCAATCTTTACAGTCTTATCGTTGCGATGATAAGATTACGCTAGTGGACAATTTGTTTTGATTTATAGTTCATGCAAGCTAGTATGATTCATATAGCTTCGTATACAGTTGCCATGTGGATTTGAGACATTTTTCCCTATACTATGCTATGTAGACAAACTTGTATTCTAACCGACCGTTTTGTATTGAAATATGTTTTAATACATGTTGCAGGAAATTGATGACGATATGACAAGAAAACTACTTAGGGTAACTCACTCGAAACTATTAATGATCTTGAAATTCTTATGTTTTAAATTTGCATTGTGGTGTATTTCTTTTATTTTCAAGACGATGTAACCTTTAGTAATGGAATAAAATTTGGTATTTAATTTATCGTCACAATTATAGTGTTAAGATGTTTTAAACAATTTATTTCGTCTCACTCTGATATTTTCACCATCGGTTGGGGTGTGACATTATGCCTGAAGCATACCTTTCTTAAGGTCTTTCATTATTTTGTTATCTATGTCATCAGCCACACTCAGAGCATGATATAATGGTTAAGTATGTTATGCCTGAAGCATACCTTTCTTAAGGCCTTTCTTTATTTTGTTATCTATGACTTATTTAGTTATTTATAACTACGTCAACTGGTACAGATGATGCTTGGTCTTGATAAGCCTTCCTTCGGATTACCATAACTTAAACAACCTTAGTTATTAATTATCCTTAGTTCCGGCATGTTTTGGCTCTATGTTAATCTATTATTGGAGGTGTTAGATTATTTTAGTGGTTAATTACTATATTATTTAAAAGATTTAAATTTGCAGGAAATATATCAATTTTACAGGAAGGACTCATGTTGTAAATAAATTGTGGGGGTATTTTGGTCTTTTCATAGAAATTTAAACGCCTATTTATTAGCATGGACTTTATTGATTCAAATCGACAACCACAGAAACTAGATTGTTCAATTTTGCCAAATAGGGACTAAACTTGTCATTCGTTGGTAACCACATGGACTTAAATTGCAGTTTACTCTTAAGTTTTAATTTATTGAAAACTGAGTTAGTATTCGTTTTTATGTTTTTTGATCGATGTAAAACAAGTATCATACCGCAACATAACTTTATAATTAGTACTATTGTAAGCAGTTCTTCACATACCGAATTCCTGTAACATCACATGGAGAAATTCCACTAGTTCTCACAAAAATTCTATTGATATAAGCATACTACAAAATCATCTAAACTAGGTATTTGTCTATGTGTTGTGGCGGTACGTTACCGCGGGCATTTGATCGACATTAGTTCGGTTCATTACAGTATTGTTACAATATTTGCACTCGGTATATTAATCAATACGTGTTTTACATTAGCCGAAAACAATAAAAAACAAACACCGGTACCAAATTTGTTCGAACGGTAACGATCAGTTCAGATCGTCACGATATGGTACCGGTATTCATTTAACGTCGTAGACAGAGTTGTAAAATGAATAGTTATTGAAACTGAAAATGATAAAAATAAACACAGGTATCGGTACCGTTGTTGTTCGGTCGGTTTCAGTTCGATCACTGCGATAGCGGCACGGTAGGGGTGTGCAAGAGTCAGTTTTGACCCAAAAACATGACCATAACCATGATGTCGGTTAATGGATGACCATAACCATAACCGATCGATTATGACAGTTTCGGTTATCGGTTTTGAGGGTTATAGCGTGTTAGTTATAGAGATAAAGTAGACCCAAATTCACGGTAGTCCTATCTTGGTGTAATTATGGGGATAAAGTAATTAATCTATTCTGAACGTTGTTAGGCTAACATTTTAAATTGACTCAACTCAAGATCCAAATCAATATAAATTTACAATAATGTAACACGTATACAATAATAAGAGCCTTTTTTCAGTACTAAAATGACTTGTAATTAAAAGTGACCATTACATTAATAGATAATAGGGGAATTTGCTTACGTGTTGATGTGGTGGTAGGTACGTTATCATGGGTATTCGATAGATATCTATTTATTACAGTATAGGTACGATGCATGCATTCGGTATAAAAATTGACATGTGTTTCACATCGACCGAAAACGATAAAAACGAAAACCGGTACTGACACCAATGTTGTTCAAATGGTATTCACATCGACCTAAAACGATAAAAATGAAAACCGGTACTGACACCAATGTTGTTCGAACGATATAAATTGATTCAGGTTGTCACGATACTAGTATCGATATTCATTTATCGTTGCAAACGAAGTTATACAAATGAAAAATTATCGAAACCGGAAACCATAAAAATGAATACGAGTACCGTACATCTCGGTACGGTAGGGTAACGATACATCGTCATTTTATCAAAAGCAAAAATAATACAAATATCGATGTTGTTCGGTCGGTTTTGGTTCACTGTGGGGGCCGCACGGTACCTTTTATCAAACAGGAAACCATAGAAATGAATACGTATACAGGCACAGATGTTGTTCGGTTTGGTTCGGCACAATATGATAGCGATACAGTATCAGTTTATCGAAAACAAAAACAATAAAAATAAATACCAGTACCGATACACATATTGTTCATCCATTTCAGTTCAATTTACAGTATCAGTTTATCGAAAACAAAAACAATAAAAATAAATACCAGTACCGATACACATATTGTTCATCCATTTCAGTTCAATTTTGTATGATAGTGCCACTGTATTTGTTTCCATTAAATTTGTATCGCAATGTTGAAAATTTTAAATATAGAGCACAAGTTATTAGAAAAAAAAAATTAAATTATAATATTTATGAATTATAAAGCCCCGTGAAGTTGAAAAATAAATAATATTTAAAATAATGAATAACATTTACCGTCGATTTTGATTCGATTTGATACGATAGCGGCATTGCAACATTTTTAATAATGTTTATATCGTAATGTTAAAAAAAATAAAGATAGTTGTCGATATATCCTTGGGTATTGGATATTAGAAAAAAATCATATATATAATTTTGAGAACTTTTAAACTCGAACACAGGAATATTATATATGCATTAAGAAGCCCAATGAAAATTAAAAAATAAATAAATATTTAAAAATACTAAATTATTATGATCATCGGTTTTGATTCATTTTGGTATATTTGCGACACGGTATCTTTCAATAAAATTTATATCGCAATTATTGAAAAAAAAAAACATAATTGTAGAGTTATATTTAAAGAAAATTAATAATGTACGCTTAGAAAGAAAAAAAATCAAATTAAATGATGAATCAAATTATTATTAAAAGAATTAAAAGAAATACATAAAAAAGCACTACTATTTACGAGCCTCTTCATTCAACGTACATGTGTAACTTCCTTTTTTCAATCATAGCTAGTCATGATTACTCCATATATATGAATGGTGATCTTAGGGTGGAGGTATGATTCAAACACTTTAGTGTGTTTGAATTCAAAGATAATGGCTATTATTGGCATGAAGATAACTACAAAATAAGTTATCAATTTCAATAAACGAAGTATACCCTAAACTCCTAAAGAGATTAAATAATATTTGGATACGAAGTGGAACATGAACACAGATCAAGTAGAAGGTCAATTTTTATAGAAAGTTCTTTATAAATCTAGAAAGTTCTTTATAAACTTCGACAATGTATCATATCGCTATAAAGTTTTATAGATGTGTAGTCTATTCTTTCCTCCAACGAACCCACACACTAATTTGATACATGCGTGACATGATAATACATGATTTGGGTCATCATGTATCAACATTTAACATGGTAGGCTATGGAGAATTTTTGTTAATCTTCTATTTTTTGCAAATGAAATTTTTAAAAATTTACATGCTTTTGTTAGGTGACACAGCCATGTGATACCATATATAGGAGTGGCTGAAACTTCAAATCACAGAAAAAAACACGAACTGAGGACTGCAAATGAAAATCTTCAAAATTTACATGCTTTTGTTAGGTGACACACCCACGTGATACCATATATAGGAGTGACTGAAACTTTAAATCACAGAAAAAAATACCAACTGATGACCTTTGTTATAAAAGTAGTAAAGAAAACAACTGCCACAATTTACCAATCTCTTTTTAGAGTTAACTGTCATTTTTGTATCTGTGTTTTATTCAATTATGGCAGTTCAGACGAAATTTAAAATTTGTACCATTTCTATCCATAACATTCTTGAAACATGTCAGTTCCGTCCAAAATAACTTTGAAATTTAGTCCGGACTGACATAATTGGACAAACCACAAGGACGAAAATGGTAATTAACTATATCAATTATGGACGGAACTGGCATGTTTCAAAAATGTCCGGGATAAAAATGGTACAAACTTGAAATTTTGTCTCAACTGATATAATTGGACAAAGCACAAAGACTAAAATGACAGTTAACTCTTTTTAGAGAAAAATGCCCGGATAGTCCCTGTGGTTTCACCTTTTTTCACCTATAGTCCCTATCTTTCTAAAACTACTTGAATAGTCCCCAAGTTTTCCATTTTTGTTCTCGGATAGTCCCTAGGTCTAACTTCAGTTACTTTTCTCAGTTAAGTGGGTGTTGAAATGACCAAAATACCCTTTCCTTAAAAGGTCAAACCATAGGGACTATCCGGGCACCTTCTCTTTATAAGAAACCCTAATACCCACACCCTGCTTCTCTTTAAATCCACTACCAAACACCCCCTGCCTCTTGTTTTCCCTGCCGACGAGCACAAGGGAGTCCGACTGGACTCCGGTGACGGGTCTCACATTACATGCTGATTGACGAAAATCCTGAATATCCTGTTTCGTCGGCTTCATGTTTCGTCGAACAGGTGATGTCGGCTGCTGTTACTATTCATCGAAGAAAAGAAAGTTGTTTGCTGAACTCAGTCACGAATAACCTTCGATTCAGCTTAAATAGAAAACACCTCAGAGTTCAATTATGAACCGGTGGTGGTTGTTGATTTGTCGCCGGAGAAGCTCCAATCAGAACAGTGCTCGGTGGTGTGTGGTGATTGTTGCAGGGGTTACAGTTGTTAGCGATGATTATAGACTGAATGTTTGATTTCAGAAATTAAATTTGGGGTTTCATTAGATAAGAAAGATGAAGTTTAGGGTTCCTTGAAAGTGTAATCGCAGGAAGTGTGAAGAGAAGAGACAAAGTGAGATGTCGGCTGTTTTTCTATGTGATTTAGGGCTTTGAAGTTTTGATGGTTATGGAGCTTGTGTGGTGAGCGATGGCTGCGGAACCAGAGAGACAGAGAGGAAGAGAGAGAGAGAGACCGAGGAGAGGGAGAGAGATGGCTGAGGTTGGTGAGTGGCGGCTGGTTGCGGCGGTGGTGACGTTCTCTCAAAGAAAATGGAAGCACAAAGCTCACTCGTGCGCTCGGTCACAAGTCCGACGGTCAAACAATCGAGTGGCTCATTCATCGTGCCCGGATAGTCCCTATGGTTTGGCCTTTTAAGGAAAGGGTATTTTGGTCATTTCAACACCCACTTAACTGAGAAAAGTAACTGAAGTTAGACCCAGGGACTATCCGAGAACAAAAATGGAAAACTTGGGGACTATTCAAGTAGTTTTATAAAGATAGGGACTATAGGTGAAAAAATGTGAAACCACAGGGACTATCCGGGCATTTTTCTCCTCTTTTTATAATAAATATTTTAGTAATAAAAATATATTTGTTAGGATTTTGTTACTTACATAAGATTTATTGTAGTTCTTTTTATTATATAATAAGGAGTTATAACTAAATTAGGTTTTTCTTTTATAATCCTGTCTTAGCACTATATAAGTTTTCTAAATATCAAGATCCAAAACAGGAAAACCATGAATGTTAGCCTGTTAGGTCCATATGTTTTAATAGTGAAGAAAGAGAGGAAGCGTTGCAAGAGGCCTAGAGAGACGCCTGACGAGTGAGGATACTCCATCCTACTCTCCTAGTGTGGGATTGAACCAAACTTTAATGGGCTATCAGGTGTAAGCCATAACACATTGGGCCGGCCCAGAACAGAGTATAGTTTACCACTCTCCCATAAGTATTTTATTGTTTTGAAGGATTGTGAAAATTATTTATAACGATCCTTATCATGGGCCGGCCCAGAACAGAGTATAGTTTACCACTCTCCCATAAGTATTTTATTGTTTTAAAGGATTGTGAAAGTAGTTGTGAAAATAATTGGGAACAGGCTTTAAAGAATAAAAAAATAAGTGTTTTTTCTTAAACACGATTAGTGATATACTGTATTTTATTTCTAGCAATTGTAAAGATGTATTGTTTTTAATTTTACTGGAATGGTGCTTTGTGATCCTATTGCTATATCAGTAATACTGTATTTGATCTTCAAAAAAAAGTAATACTGTATTTAAGTTTTAATAGTTGTAAAGTGACACTCCAAATATATCTTTAGTGTATAATTTATAATGATAATGACATTTTTGAATTAAATCTTATCAAAAACATTATTTTATGAAATTCAAAAATTCATATAAATTTCTGATTATATAAAAATAAACGAATATATTTATGCTCTGCAAACAAACATTTTTTATTGTTAAACCCGTATACTATTAGAAATCGAGTCTACTTAAAGCCCATGCTCTTAAGGCCCATTCGTAATTTATAATATTTAGGCCCACTAGAAGTCAAGTAGCCTAGTGGCCCTTGTACAATTCATCATTCGGCCGAAGCTTGGTCGTTTTCGTCCGATCATAACTCATAAGTGGTGTGTTGCCATAGGCTCGGCCCGGAGGGAGGGCGGGGTGGGCGACATCTCAAGGCCCAAACTCTTCGGAGGCCTGAGAAGTTTTCTTTTATAAAAAAAATATTTATATAAGTGTGTATATATTATATTTCGTAATCATACCGAATTTGTATTTGTTGGTTTGGTGGCTTCACTTTGGATTGAAAAGGATCGACCTGAAGGTTGTTTAATTATTCTTTTCCTTTTATGTTTTTACCCGATTCTTTTTTGTTTCTTTTCCTGCAAGTTGTTTAATAATTCTTTTCCTTTTATGTTTTCACCCGGTGGATATACAATAGGAAGTTTATTTTGCTAGGAAAGCTAGGAAGTAATCTTGACCATCAATTTGATTAATCAATGGCTGAGATTAAATGGGTGAAATTGAACAAGAAAAAAGAGGCGCGTGAGTTAGTTTGAGGGTATTCTAGTCCATTCAAGTCAATAGTTTCTCTCTCCTCCAATTCCCCATCGTTTTTAAATCGTTAATAACTTTTTCATACGACAATATTTTTTTATAAAAATTACACCATAAAAACGAGCGTTTTTTTATCTTTAAAACGAGCACACTATTGCTATACTTTTGAAAAAAAAATCGAAAACCCAGATGCGTAAAACGCAATGGATAGAACAACACACTATAACCCAGGTTCTAAAACGCAATAGGTTTTAACGTGGTCATGTTTATGTTTTAACATGGTCATGTCTTTGTTCCAACATGATCATGCTTCCCTTTTAACATGATCATGTTCTTTGATGTTATTTTACACTTCAGTTCTAAAACGCAATGAAACCCAAAATCAATATTTTGCACTACATATTCTAAAAAGCAATGAAGTTTTAACATGTTCATGTTTTAACATGGTCATGCTTTTTTGTTCCAACATGACCATGCTTTTATTTTGGCATGATCATGTTCTTTGCACCCCAGATTGTAAAACGCAATGAAACCAAAAATCAATATTTTGCACAATGAACTTTTAACATGACCATGTTTAAGTTTTAACATGGTCATGCTTTTGTTCCAACATGACCATGCTTCTATTTTAGCATGATCATGTTCTTTACTTGTAAAACGCAATGAAACCAAAAATCAATATTTTGCACTGTAGTTCTAAAAAGCAATGAAGTTTTAACATGGCCATGTTTATGTTTTAACATGGTCATGCTTTTGTTCCAACATGACCATGCTTCTGTTTTGGCATGATCATGTTCTTTGCACCTCAGGTTGTAAAACGCAATGAAAACAAAAATCAATATTTTGCACTGTAGGTTCTAAAAAGCAATGGAGTTTTAACATGGTCATGTTTATGCTTTAACATGGCCATGCTTTTGTTCCAACATGACCATGCTTCTATTTTAGCATGATCATGTTATTTGCTTGTAAAACGCAATAAATCTAAAAATCAATATCAATGAAGTTTTAACATGGCCATGTTTATGTTTTAACATGGCCACGCTTTTGTTCCAACATGACCATGTTTCTACATGTTCTTTACACTCCAAGTTGTAAGACGCAATGAAACCAAAATTAATATTTTGTACTACAGGTACTAAAAAGCAATGGAGTTTTAACATAGGTTCTAAAAAGCAATCTAGTTTTAACATGGGTATGCCTTAGTTCCAACATGATCATGCCTCTGTCCAAGCATCATCATGTTCTTTGCACTGCAGGTTGTAAAACGCAATGAGTTTTAACGTGGTCATACCTTTGTTCCAACATGATCATGTTTTTATTTTAGCATGGTCATGTCTCTATTTTAACATCCAGAAGAACAAAATGAAAAGAACTCTAATTAAAACATAATGATGTGAAAAACGCAATTGAGGTTTGATAACTAAAACGCAATGAAAATAAAATATAACATAACTTACAAAAGAACTCTGATTAACGACGGTGGACGGGAAAAGAACTCTTATACACCGTGGGGAAACTGGTGGCGGTGGAGCGGTGGATGGTGGAATGATGGTGTCGGATCTGAAAAACCCAACATGTGGTTGAAGGTGGTGGTTTCAGATCTAGTTTCCGGCAAGATGGTGGCGATCGTAGGTCGTAGTGGTGGTGGTGGTGGAGGTGGTGGTGGTGGTGGTTGTGATGTGGTAGTTTATAGTTTTGAAAATGGTGGATTTAAGTATACGGGTAAGAGAAATGAATTGCGGATGCTGGGTTTTTTTTTTAAGATTGTGAGTTTTGACCAAAATGCCCCTCCTTATGTTTTTCATCTTTACCACATGTCATCCTCTTATTGCTTCCTATCCTTCCTAGCGAAATTAATCTTCCTATTTGATCTTTTCCCTTTCACCCCATTCTATTTTTTCTTTTTTCCTCTATGTTGTTTAATAATTCTTTTCCTTTTATGTTTTCACCCCATTCTACTTTTTTTTTTCTTTTTTTTGTTTTTTTTAACGGGAGAAATTTTCATACTTTTTGTTTTTCGTTGCTCATTTTTAGGTTTTCTTTTTCTGACTTAAAACTGTATTTTTTGCTATTTATTGTTTTTTGTTTTTGTTTATTATTTGAGTTAATTAAATTTAACCAAACAATTTTTAATTAATTATTTAAATGGTTTTTTTCTTTTTTATTATACAAAAACTAATGAAGGGAATACATTCTAGACATATTACGACTATATTTTGAGGTTTTTTCTTTCGTTTGTTATAGCGAGCGTATCAAAACGGACAAAGTTTCCACTGTATGAAACGTACGGGTTTGATCCCACTAGTTTATATATATATATTCCTCAAGGCCCATTTTTCAATTATTCTTATGTTTTTAATATATATGTACTAAGGGCCAAGATCATTTTATAAACCATAAATATTTACAGAACTCGCAGAACTCCTAATAAACAATCTTTTTATTTATATATTTTTATATTTAGGATAATTTTATCATTTATTATGTGTATTTTTACGATTACATACATGTTAAGAGTAATTTTATCATTTTTTATATGTTATTTTATAATTACACATATGTAAACTAGTTTTTTTTACATATATGTAATTAGTTATGACAGACATATATAATTTTGGCAATTGAACATATGTAAACTACTTTTAACATGTATGTAATTAAAGAAATACATATAATAGATGATAAAAAGATCCTAAATACAAAAACTTATATATAAAATGATTGTTTATTAGGAGTTCTGAAAGTTCTGTAGTTATTTAGACTTCTGAAATGAACTCAACCCTATGTACTAAGGGCCAGGATCATTTCAGAACCATAAATATTACAGAACTCGTAGAACTCCTAATAAACAATCTTTTTATTTATATATTTTTATGTTTCATTTACATATGTTTAATTGCCAAAATTATATATATATTTTTATGTTTAGGATAATTTTATCATTTATTATGTGTATTTTTACGATTACATACATGTTAAGAGTAATTTTATCATTTTTTATATGTAATTTTATAATTACACGTATGTAAACTAGTTTTTTTACATATATGTAATTAGTTAGGACACATATATATAATTTTGGCAATTAAACATATGTAAACTACTTTTAACATGTATATAATCAAAGAAATACATATAATAGATGATAAAAAGATCCTAAATACAAAAACTTATATATAAAATGATTGTTTATTAGGAGTTCTAAAAGTTCTGTAGTTATTTAGAGTTCTGAAATGAACTCAACCCTATGTACTAAGGGCCAGGATCATTTCAGAACCATAAATATTTACAGAACTCACAGAACTCCTAATAAACAATCTTTTTATTGACTTCAGGGGCCCGTTTTATCTACTCTCCCAGAGCCCAAATTTTTTTGAGGATTCTCGAGAACGGCCCCCCAAGAGGATAACCTGGTACTAAAATGGTGTATTTTCTAACTAAGTGGTTGTGGGTTCAAATACTGTAAAGAGTAGGTGTGGTGTGATTTTTGCCATTAAATTAAAATCATCCCATCTTAATAACAAGATAAAGGCTTTTTGAATAATTATAATTTTTTTTAAACGGCTGATTTTATTAAACACAAGAAAACTATACGACAATTACATACAACCTTATAGGAAATCCTTTAATAAGTGAACTTTTTTTCGATTTGATTATGCTTTTCTTAAGTTAGGTATTTCCGTTTATTCAATTAGGTGGAATGAAAACCAGTTTGAAAACGTTTCGAGCTTTTCATAACGTGGTCAAACAGAAAACATGGAAAAGCAAACTAACAGGAATTAAATATTTAGTAATAAAGCTGAGTATAATCTTTAAACATTATTATATTATATACTATAATTTTGCAACAAGATTGTGCAAAGTGTGTTATAACTTTGGCTTTAGTTGTTTTATTATGTACATGTCTTTGTTGTACTTTATGGTCATTATATATTATATATACATATAATTTGCAACATATCTATGCATTTTAATTTGTAACATAATGCTTAGTGGTTGTATCCACTAAAGACAAATTTTATTTCATTTAAAAACTATAAATAATTTTGCGAGTTAACACGTCGCAACGTACGTGTGTGGTTAAGCGTTTTTACGTCGTCTATTTTTTTTTCTGTTTGACAGGTTCATCATAACCCTCGGGTCCTAGATCAACTTAGTTATTTTTTTTTATGCTTTACGTGTCGGTTTAATTTCTTCCCATTAACACACTGCAACTTCAGTGTTGGTGGTCGCTGGTAGTAGTGTGGCATTGGTGTTCGCTCCCGCCGCAATGCGGGGTACTTAATACTAGTTTATATATATTTTTCAACTTATAATGGTGACGCAATTTTATAATGGTAATGCACTAGATAAATCTGAAATCAACTGTGGATAAAAGAAATGATGGGTTCATAAGAAGCCTCACTCATTTAATGTCATTAACACGTTTTGAACGCATTAGTTATCAATAGAAGTAGAATTTCACAGTCTAACGTGTTTGAGCTGAAGCAATTAATAAGTGAACTTTTAGATTAAAATAATTAGTCATACAACCAAAATACAAATATGTGATCAGTACTATGATCTACTTGTGGCTGGGACGAGTGACAGGATGAAAAATATCAACGAATCGTTTAAATTTTAATATAAATAATATTTGTTTTGCATTTAGGAGTTGTTTGTTTATTTCTTAATGAGGCTTTTAACGGTTCAGACATCTTCCTGGTTCAGCACTTAATGGTTCAGATTGTTTGTTTCACGAGCAGATGTCTGAATGGTTCAAACATTTGCCTCTGAATGGTTAAACATTATACAGAGTCTGAATGTTTAAGACCTCTAATCTGAATTGGTCAGACATTTGCCTCTAAATGGTTAAGCATTATACAAACTTTTAATGGTTCAGACCTATTATTGGTTCAGCACTTAATGGTTTAGACCTCTGACTGATTTAGCGTTTAACCATTCAGAGGTTGCTAAACAGCCTCTTACTCATTTAAAGCATCCATTCAATATTATATGATATAAATATTGATGTTACTTTATATTGTTCTGAAGAAACAATTTATAAAAAAATTTAAACATTTATAAAATGGTAAAGGTTAAGAAAGTAATATTTTGTAAATGGGAAAGCATGAAAAGAAGCACGCGAGGGAGGAAGCACATGTTGGAAAATGGAATGGGGAGACTGAGGATAAAGAAAGAAATTAATTCCCCCGAGATTAATGCAGTGTGGCATGGGTTCACTTCACGTATGTCTCACTCCCTCATTTCATGCCCCTTATCACTCCAATAATTTTATTTTTTATTATTTTATATTAAAACGAAGAAAATGATTGAGTATTTTTTATTTCGTCAATATTAAAAATCTAGAAAAAAAAAATGATAGGATAAAAAAAATATACTTAAACTGTGCTTCAACGGATATCACAACATGTCGAGGGTCACGTGGTCCTGCACTCCTGCTATAATTAAGATATCGTGAGACGTTAAGGATTTATCCTCGTGATCAACCTTCGACATGAAAATTAGTTTTTTTTTCTTATAAACAAGAACCATGTTGGAAAATTGTGAAAATAACATTTTTCACAAATATAGGAAAATGATTTTTTCCTATTTTGGACTAGAAATAAATATAATAAAATGAGCGGGTTTTATATATTTCTTTGTGGGTTTGTGTTCTATGTCGGAAGAGCTTCGCAACGAACTAAACCACGTACAAAAGTTTGGTGTTTGCAACTTGAATGCTGAAATAAGTGGGAAAGTGGCAACTTGTCCCACATCGGATGAGAGATGAAACTTAAAGGGGTATTTATGTCACACCTCAACCGATGACGGAAACATCGGGGCATGGCACTGAGCGAAACAGATTGTCCAGAAGTTTCCATAACAATTATCATTACCAATTAATTTAAAGTAACATGTCCCATACCATGTTTTAAAAGGCAAACCAATTATTACAGACAAATCTAGTCAAATAGTTCTGTTCCGACAACTCAGATTTACAAAATAGTTAAATTGTTTATTGGTTTCTAGGACTCCTTCCCTAGCCTCAATTTCATCACCAGCAAGCTAAGCATAGATACAACTTAAGCACCTGTCACATACGTTAAAGTAAAAGTCAATACACATAGTGTAAAAGTGAGCATACAAGTTTGATAATAGCATATAAAGTTCGAATTTCGTTTACGCATAACCAGCACGTACACATAGAGAAATGAAGCACGTTAGTTATCGACATAGATCTATCGATACCAATGACTGCGGGTTGACTGCCTGAGGCAGTTCGCAATACATGATTACCACCGTAATCCATGCAAGTAATTGTCCTTAACAACCCCTGCGAACAGGTGCTGAGTCCAAACTATAGTACTATCGTTGCTAAGGCAGGTAGACAGCATTCCATGTGTAAACATAACAAACAAGCATTCATAAGCCACGTATAACATGCGTTAACGGTTAGCGTTCAAATAGTATTGAGTAGGGTGTTGATTGTGATTTGAATATTCGTAACGTATGTAACACCCAAAAGTGCATAAAGCAAAAAGGGATCGAGTATACTCACAGCGATTGATGGATTGAAGGGAGCGCTTAGCGAGTAAGGTTAGCCTGAATAGTTTGATAGCATAACGATAAGTGGCGCGTAAAACGGTGCAAAGTATCATTGGCCCGGACAACAGTTCGGTCGGATGGTCATCCGGTCGGATAGGTTGTCCGGTCGGATGACTATTCGAGTGGATTGTTTCTTTCTTTGATGTGTTTGTGTATGATGGTTTGTCCTTTGAAGTTTTCGTTGTAGCATTTTGAAAACATTGAAGTATCTCTACCTTTCAAGTCGGTCGATCGGACAGCTTAGTCATGCGGATGACAATCCGTTCGGATTGTCATCCGGTCGGACGGCGACTCGGGTGGTGAGGTTACTTATTGAGAACAATTTTCAACATGTTCACTAACAGGGTTGCCACCCGGACGGATGGACCCAAGGTGTGATCCGTTCGGATGGCAATCCGTTCGGGTGGCTTATCCACTCGGACAGTAATCCGGTCGGATAGCACTCCGTCCCGGTTGCTCCGTCAGTCTTACACTTGGTCGTTTCGTTTGTTTGTAGTTTTATCGAGACGTTTTGACATGTGTTAACCAACAGAATCCCATCTTGTCCCAAGTAACCCGATCGTCCAGGAATCACCCTAGTTCGACCAGTTAGCCGGTTCGAGACGGTTGTTCTTGGTTTATCCGAAATCAGTGGCCTCGTGAGTAGAACCCAGATCTTGGACTAGCACAACACTAAGAATGAGTAGGAGACTAGAACAAGGTCCGATTCTATCGGTTTTGAGTGCATTGAGTGTAAAAGAGTTGAAAGAAAGTTAGAAACCATCTTTCAATCCTTTTTCACCATGAGTGTGTTTAGATCTATGAAAGATCTTTGTGTATTCGTGTGGAAATCAGTTAGATCTAAGTTGTTTTTGGTGGATTGAAGCCAAAACATGAAGTTCTTCAAGAACTCATGATGACGTCATCCTAAAACACCTCAAATCTAGTGATTTCACGGTTAAAAGTTAAGATTCAAAAGATAGAAAGGTGTAGGAGTGCATGAAGATTAAGAAAGTACAAGATTTAGGGCTAGATCTTACCGGAATCGAGAGAAATCGAAGAAAAGGTGAAGAACTCGATTTCGATTGAGTTCGATTGTGTTTCGAGTTTCGATTGCGTTTCGATTGATTACCACACATAACATAAATGAACATGCACAAGTAACACATAAGGCACACACACACGTATAACAATAACCAAAATGCGTAGTTCGAGTTGCGATTCGATGCCGATTTGATTAGCATAGTTTGATTATCGTTTAGTTAACTTTATCGCATTGTTACTTCCTATAGTTCACAGTCGTAAATCGATTAGATAGCGAATAATATACGTCGATTATTGTAATTATTGACACTTACTCCACATAATACAATACATAAAAGAAATTCACTACTAGTCAAATCGCGCGAAATCGGTCGTTGACTTTGACCTTGACTTTGACTTCTCGAAAACACGGGGTGTTACAGCCTCCCCTAGTTGAGGGAATTTCGTCCCGAAATTAGTTCAAAGCCGTAACAAATAACTGCGGGTACTTCGCCTTTATGTCGCTTTCGAGTTCCCAAGTGAACTCTGCGCCTCGTTTTCCTTCCTATCGGACTTTCACAATAGGAATGCACGAGCGTCTGAGTTGCTTGGTTTGGCGATCCATGATTTCGACAGGCTTCTCCACTAAGTGTAATGTTTCGTTCACCTGGAGGTCGTCGAGTGGTACAATTAAATCATGCTCAGCCAGACACTTTCGGAGGTTGGACACATGGAAAGTCGGGTGGACGTTACTAAGTTCCTCCGGTAGTTCGAGTCTGTAGGCGACTTTTACAATCCATTCCAGAATCTTAAAAGGTCCAACATATCGATGCGCGAGCTTTCCTTTCTTGCCGAATCGGACCACACCCTTCCAAGGTGATACCTTTAGGAGTATGTAGTCACCAACGTCAAATTCAAGGGGCTTGCGTCGTCTATCGGCATAACTTTTCTGTCGATTCCGAGCTTTTACCAGGTTGTCTCGGATTTGGAAAATTTTGTCTGTCGTTTCTTGCAATAGCTCCGGACCAGTTAATTGCGAGTGACCGATCTCGTGCCACACAATAGGCGATCGACATCTTCTTCCGTATAAAGCCTCGAATGGTGCCATTTGAATGCTGGAATGATAACTGTTGTTATACGAGAATTCGACTAACGGCAGATATTTATCCCAATTACCACCGAAGTCTATGACACACAAACGGAGCATGTCTTCAAGAGTACGAATCGTTCTTTCAGTCTGACCGTCGGTTTGATGGTGGAAAGCGGTACTTAGATTAAGCGATGTACCGAGTGCCGTTTGAAACGTTTCCCACAGTCACGAGGTAAACCGAGCATCACGATCAGAGATGATGTCGCGAGGCGTCCCATGATTACAAATGATCTCGTCGGTGTAGATTCGGGCTAATCGTTCTACCTTGTAGTCTTCCCGTATTGGCAAAAAGTGAGCTGATTTAGTCAAACGGTCAACCATAACCCAAATGCTGTCGTGACCTGATGACGTGTGCGGTAGCTTTGTTATGAAGTCCATAGCTATACTCTCCCACTTCCACATAGGGATCGGTGGTTGTTCGAGTAAGCCAGAGGGTCTTTGATGTTCAGCCTTGACTCTTGCACAGGTCATGCATTTTCCAACATAGAGAGCAATATCCCTTTTCATGCCCGGCCACCAGTACCTATAGCGAAGATCCTGGTACATCTTGTCAGCACCGGGATGAATAGAATATCGGGATTTGTGGGCTCCGTCCATCAGAATCTGTCGCAAATTGGTCCGTTTAGGGATCCAAATTCGGTCCAGAAAGTGGAATATCCCATTCGACTTGCTCACAAGCTGGGCTCCATCGTGGTAGATTCTTTCCTTCTTCAGAGTGCGTTCATTAAAACATGCATGCTGAGCTTCGCGGATGAGGGTTTCGAGATCGTATTGGGCTTGAACATTACGAGTGCTAAGCAGATAGCTCCGTCTGCTGAGTGCGTCGGCAACAACATTTGCTTTGCCTGGGTGATAACGAATCTCACAGTCGTAATCGTTGAGAAGTTCTACCCATCGGCGTTGACGCATATTAAGTTCCTTCTGATTAAATATATGTTGTAGGCTCCTATGATCGGTGAAGATTGTACACTTGGTCCCATACAGGTAGTGTCGCCAAATATTTAACGCAAAAACAACTGCGCCTAGCTCGAGATCGTGGGTTGTATAGTTCTTCTCGTGGATTTTGAGCTGACGAGATGCGTAAGCTATAACCTTGTCCCGTTGCATAAGGACACAACCATGACCAAGGTTGGAAGCATCACAGTAGACAATGAAATCGTCGTTTCCGTCGGGTAATGTGAGAACAGGAGCATTGCAAAGCATGTGCTTGAGAGTTTGGAAAGCAGACTCTTGTTTAGTTCCCCAAACAAAAGGCTTGTCTTTATGCGTGAGAGCGGTAAGCGGTACAACGATCTTTGAGAATCCTTCGATAAATCGTCGATAATAGCCCGCTAGTCCGAGAAAAGAGCGAACTTCAGACGGGTTCGTAGGTGTAATCCAGCTCTTAACGGCTTCAATCTTCGAAGGATCGACGTGAATACCTTGATTATTTACGATGTGACTTAGAAACTGAACTTCCTCCAACCAGAATTCACACTTGGAGAACTTGGCATAGAGTTGGCTCCCCTGGAGTAGCTCGAGAACCAAACGTAGATGTTGCGCGTGTTCGGTTTTCGACTTGGAATAGATCAAGACATCGTCGATGAATACGATGACGAAACGGTTAAGATATGGTTTACACATGCGATTCATCAGATCCATGAAAACCACAGGTGCGTTGGTTAAACCAAAGGGCATAACAACAAATTCGTAGCGACCGTATCGAGTACGAAACGCGGTTTTGGGTATATCCTCCTCTTGAATGCGTAGTTGGTGATAGCCTGAGCGTAGATCGATCTTCGAGAAACACGTAGCACCTTGTAGTTGATCAAACAAATCATCGATGCGGGGTAGGGGATAGCGGTTCTTGATAGTTAACTTATTCAATTCCCGATAGTCGATGCACATCCTGAACGATCCATCCTTCTTTTTGACGAAAAGGACTGGCGCGCCCCAAGGAGAGGTGCTCGGGCGAATGAAGCCTTTCTCAAGTAATTCCTGGAGTTGGTTTGAGAGTTCACGTATTTCGGACGGTGCGAGTCGGTAGGGAGCTTTGGCAATAGGATTGGCTCCAGGAATGAGGTCGATACAAAAGTCGATATCACAACTTGGCGGAAGTCCGGGAAGATCCTCAGGAAAAACGTTAGGAAATTCACGAACCACATGAACGTCTTTCACTTCTGTCTTTTCTTTCTTTTCCTTCTCCGCTACTACAATGTTAGCCAAGAAAGCTCTGTATTCCTTGCGGAGATACTTGCTAGCTTGGACACATGACATGAGCTTGAGACCTTTCGAAGTAGTTTCACCGTAGATGCACAATAGATCACCATTCGCGAGCGAGAATCGAATCATCTTGTCGAAGCACACAACTTCAGCATGGTTTTCGCGAAGAAAGTCCATGCCTACTATGACGTCAAAACTTCCGAGTTGCATCGGAATAAGGTCGATTGGGAAAATGTGATTGTTGAGCTCAAGGGTACAATCACGAAGAACAAAATTAACGGCGACGGTTCTTCCGGTAGCGACTTCAACATCAAACGTCGAAGAGAGTCGGGAGCGTTTACGACTAAGGAGCTTTTCGAATTCGAACGACACAAAGCAATTATCGGCTCTAGTATCAAATAAACACGAAGCATAAATACCATTCACGAGGAACGTACCATTGACCACATTGTTGTCGGCTTGGGCTTGACGCACGTTGATGTTGAAAGTTCGTGCGCGTGCTGCTTGTTGTTGTTGCTGCTGAGGCTGCTGCTGCTTGGGCTCTTACTTCATGACCCTGTTTGGGCACATATTGGCGAAATGGTTAGAATCGCTACATGCGAAGTAGGCTCTGGCGTTGACTGCGGGTGCCGGAGGATCTTGTTGACCCTGAGGGGCGGCGAGTAGAGCTTGAGGAGCAGGAGCTTGTCGAGCACGGCAGTTGGTAGTAAAATGGTCGTACATATTGCAATGAGCACAGAAACGACAATCGATGGTAGTCGGGTGGTGGTAGGTATAAGTAGGGCAAAGCGGGTGTGGCTCAGTGTATGCACGCTTGGCAGGCGGTGCATTTGCCACAGGCGCCGCTACTTGACGCTGTTGGGCTGGTATAGCTTGTATCGGTGCAGCAGTGATCGCACAGTTCTTGTTGCTGGAGCTGTTCTTTCTCTTGTTCTTCCTCTTGTTGCTCGATGAGGTGGTGGTTTCAGTGGTTGGTGCGGCGGTGGTAGCTTGATGCAGGTGCTTTGAAGTTTTATCCCAGACACCGGCCTTGACCCGCTTGTCGTTGATTTCAGCGGCCAGTAGGTAAGTCTCTTCGATCGTCTTAGTCTTAGCCGCTTGCACGAAATCGGCAACACAGTCAGGCAGGGCTCGGATATACTTCTTGATTGTCATGTCTGGAGTCTTGACTTGATCGGGACAAATGATGCTGAGCTGTTTGAAGCGAGCAGTGAGAGCAGCATTTTCACCTTCCTTTTGCTTTATGTGCCAGAATTCGTCTTCTAACTTTTGGCGCTCATGAGGAGGGCATAATTCTTCCAGCATGACCTCCTTGAGTTCATCCCATGACAAACCGTAGGCTGCATCGTTTCCCCGCTTATTTCTCTCGGCCGTCCACCAGTCTAATGCGCGGGACTGGAAGACGCCGGTAGCATTCAGCGTGCGTAGGTCGTCTGGGCAGCTGCTCTGTCGTAGAGTGACCTCAATAGAATCAAACCATTGGAACAACGCTGTAGGGCCTTCCTCGCCAGTGAATTCCTTTGGCCCACAAGCCTTAAATTGCTTGAAGCTGAATACAGTGGTAGCTTTGGGAGTATCGGTTCTCGACTCCTCGGATGATTTGCTGACATTCTCGTAGACATCACTCACAGCTTTTGCTACTTGTTTAGCGATGATAGCGGCAAGACGTTTGTCTCTCTTTTCTTGACGAGAAAGTGATGGGTGGCGAGATCCAGATGACATCGTCTGCAACAGACATCGTCACAGGACTCAACATGGTGTATTCGAATCTCACCTCTCACGTCTACTATTTACTAAAGCTTAAGAACACGCAATGTAATTTGTATCACATAAACACATAGACATATAATCACACATTCACATAAACACAGAACACATAATCACGTAGAGCACAGAAGCACATATGCATTTAGTCACCTGAGGTAGTCAGAATACAGAAACCTATCATTCACAGTTTGCGAGTGTTCGAATATAGCGATCGCGTTTAGTATGTTGAGTCGGGTAGTATAAGCGTATATCGTAGCATAAAGTCGTCCATAATTTAGCGACTTGTTAGCGTATTGAGATAGAAATGTAGTGCGAGTCGTGTGTGTCGATCGAAGTGAAAGCAAAAATCCGAGTAAATCTCCAAAATTTAAACACATAACAGGTAAACACACATGTAAGCACATAAAATCGACGAATCATCCGAGTCAGCAGTTGTGGGCTCAGAATCGAAACACATAAAATTGAGGTACAGATTGTCTGCGGCTATTAGACTTTGACTGACCAAAGTGATTCGACTATTCACAAGGTCCTGTTATGCAAATTTGACCTTCGGGGTAGTGCCCTTGCCTCGATTCTTGGGCGTTGGACACGCGTCTCGTTAGTTATATTGTGACTTCAGGTCGTTGGAGTCCGTTGAGACTTTGGTGAGAGTTTTTGTAAAATGGACGGAACAAGTCGTCAAGGTTAGGGTTTCACCCCTAGCTTAACAACTTCGTCCCTGTTTTGATAAAATAGAGGAGATTATTCACCAAAATACGGATTTCACTCCTGATTTGGCATAATTCTACCCGTTTGTAGCTAAAATGAGGGTCGATTAAGCAACTTTAGTCGAGAGTTTGCGGTTTTCACACCTAATCTTGACTTAGTTGCTCCTTTATAGTTGAGAATTCGAGTGCGGTGATAGTGTAGCATAAGTGAGAATAGCGAGAAATAGCAAGCTCATACATAATCCCTAACGAATATGCACAAGTCGGTCTGTTGGTTCCTAACTATAGACTAGGTTTCTAAGACATCGACCCGGACTAGGTCGAGTCTTGCCTAATTCCCTATAGTTATGGCTCTGATACCAATCTGTCACGCCCCAACCGATGGCGGAAACATCGGGGCATGGCACTGAGCGAAACAGATTGTCCAGAAGTTTCCATAACAATTATCATTACCAATTAATTTAAAGTAACATGTCCCATACCATGTCTTAAAAGGCAAACCAATTATTACAGACAAATCTAGTCAAATAGTTCTGTTCCGACAACTCAGATTTACAAAATAGTTAAATTGTTTATTGGTTTCTAGGACTCCTTCCCTAGCCAAAATTTCATCACCAGCAAGCTAAGCATAGAAACAACTTAAGCACCTGTCACATACGTTAAAGTAAAAGTCAATACACATAGTGTAAAGGTGAGCATACAAGTTTGATAATAGCATATAAAGTTCGAATTTCGTTTACGCATAACCAGCACGTACACATAGAGAAATGAAGCACGTTAGTTATCGACATAGATCCATCGATACCAATGACTGCGGGTTGACTGGCTGAGGCAGTTCGCAATACATGATTACCACCGTAATCCATGCAAGTAATTGTCCTTAACAACCCCTGCGAACAGGTGCTGAGTCCAAACTATAGTACTATCGTTGCTAAGGCAGGTAGACAGCATTCCATGTGTAAACATAACAAACAAGCATTCATAAGCCACGTATAACATGTTTTAACGGTTAGCGTTCAAATAGTATTGAGTAGTGTGTTGATTGTGATTTGAATATTCGTAACGTATGTAACACCCAAAAGTGCATAAAGCAAAAAGGGATCGAGTATACTCACAGCGATTGATGGATTGAAGGGAGCGCTTAGCGAGTAAGGTTAGCCTGAATAGTTTGATAGCATAACGATAAGTGGCGCGTAAAACGGTGCAAAGTATCATTGGCCCGGACAGCAGTTCGGTCGGATGGTAATCCGATCGGACGGCTTGTTCGTGCGGATGACAATCCATTCGGATGGTCATCCGGTCGGATGACTATTCGAGTGGATTGTTTCTTTCTTTGATGTGTTTGTGTATGATGGCTTGTCCTTTGAAGTTTTCGTTGTAGCATTTTGAAAACATTGAAGTATCTCTACCTTTCAAGTCGGTCGATCGAATGGCTCAGTCGTGCGGATGACAATCCGTTCGGATGGTCATCCGGTCGGACAGGTTGTCCGGTCGGACGGCGACTCAGGTGGTGAGGTTACTTATTGAGAACACATTCACAGTAGAAGGGTCACTCGGCCGGATGTCCATCCGTCTGGGTGGCAATCCGTTCGGTGGCTTATCCGCTCGGACAGTAATCCGGTCGGATAGCACTCCGTCCCGGTTGCTCCGTCAGTCTTACACTTGGTCGTTTCGTTTGTTTGTAGTTTTATCGAGACGTTTTGACATGTGTTAACCAACAGAATCCCATCTTGTCCCAAGTAACCCGATCGTCCAGGAATCACCCTAGTTCGACCAGTTAGCCGGTTCAAGACGGTTGTTTTTGGTTTATCCGAAATCAGTGGCCTCGTGAGTAGAACCCAGATCTTGGACTAGCACAACACTAAGAATGAGTAGGAGACTAGAACAAGGTCTGATTCTATCGGTTTTGAGTGCATTGAGTGTAAAAGAGTTGAAAGAAAGTTAGAAACCATCTTTCAATCCTTTTTCACCATGAGTGTGTTTAGATCTATGAAAGATCTTTGTGTATTCGTGTGGAAATCAGTTAGATCTAAGTTGTTTTTGGTGGATTGAAGCCAAAACATGAAGTTCTTCAAGAACTCATGATGACGTCATCCTAAAACACCTCAAATCTAGTGATTTCACGGTTAAAAGTTAAGATTCAAAAGATAGAAATGTGTAGGAGTGCGTGTAGATTAAGAAAGTACAAGATTTAGGGCGAGATCTTACCGGAATCGAGAGAAATCGAAGAAAAGGTGAAGAACACGAGCTGGTCGGTGAGAGAGTTTCCAAAAGTAGAAAAGTTTGAGAGTGACATGGGTATTTATAGGATTCCAAAAGGGGAAAGTGTGGGTCGGTCGGATGGCATCCCGCCCGGATGACTATCCGGTCGGATGTCATCTCGGTCGGATGGCATCCTGGCACCATGACCAAGTGGCAGCCCGGCCGGATGGCACTTGGTTCGGGTGTTTGACGCGACGATTTTTGCTGATTCGATTTCTATTGCGAACGATGCGAATACGATAGAGTTTCCTAATCAAATTACTTTTAGTCCCAACTATTCATATCTAGCGCTGTCTCTTCTTCACTAATTATCATAGTTCGATTTCGATTGAGTTCGATTGTGTTTCGAGTTTCGATTGCGTTTCGATTGATTACCACACATAACATAAATGAACATGCACAAGTAACACATAAGGCACACACACACGTATAACAATAACCAAAATGCGTAGTTCGAGTTGCGATTCGATGCCGATTTGATTAGCATAGTTTGATTATCGTTTAGTTAACTTTATCGCATTGTTACTTCCTATTGTTCACAGTCGTAAATCGATTAGATAGCGAATAATATACGTCGATTATTGTAATTATTGACACTTACTCCACATAATACAATACATAAAAGAAATTCACTACTAGTCAAATCGCGCGAAATCGGTCGTTGACTTTGACCTTGACTTCGGCTTTGAATTCTCGAAAACACGGGGTGTTACAATTTAAGTGGGAACTCTCCATCCTTATTGTTTCATGGAAGCACTCACTAGTGTACTCGCGAAGGGTGCGGAGCACCCTAAAGTGTACTCGCGAAGGGTGCGGAGCACCCTAACTCGCACTCGCACACGTGCGTGCGCGTGGCGTGGGCGATAAGGCGCAATGTGGCGCTTTGATGGCGCACTTCGCATCGCCGCGAGCCGCTTGAGAGCCGCCTTTGTATTTTTGACCACGTGCGCGTGGTGAAGCAAGGGTTGCAAGGACCTGGTGGTTGGTGACGGGGCATGCAGGCGCATGGCGTGTACACCTGCGTGAAGGCGCGCACTAGCGCATGGAGCATGGGCACTGAGGTGACGTGCGCGACGCACCAAAGTGAGCCAAAACGGCGCGACTGTGTGGCGTGCTCGTAGAGGCTTACGGATGACGTGGCACACGCGCGCAGGTGCGCATGGGACTGAGGCGCACACGCGCATGGCCGTGAGCCAAATGGACGCAGCGCGCATGAGGGTACAGACCTGCGTGCGCACCAGTGTGTCTTGCGCGCGCGCACACAGAAGCTTCCAGCAGCAGTTAATGCAGTGCAGTTACGTTTCAGCATTCGAAACTGACGTAGTTAATGCGTTTGACTGAGAATTTAATGACGAATTAAGGTGCATTGAAGATGTTTAATGCAGTTTAATTCTCCCATTAAATTCGTTTTTCAGTTTCGACCTTCATCTGCAGTATAAATAGAGGTTCCAGCTGCAGAATCAAATACACCAAATTCAACCAACACTTACAATCTTCTCTAACAGAATTATTCTCTTCTTCAAGCGTTCAAGGTACACCTTCGGGTTGGAGTCAAGACCGGTAGTGCAACTGCTTGCGGCTGTTGTATCCTGGAAACAAACGTGTTCTCCTGGGAGACACAAAATTTGTTTTAAGGGACCCGTGTCTAACACGATCCTCAGCCAAGAACAGTTTTTCTGTTCGAGTTTCTGTTCTCGTTTTTCCATTTTTTCAGTTGTAATATGTATTTTAATTTCAGCTTTCCTTTCCAGTTGTAAGTTCAAGTTAATAAATTTTTATTTAATTTTACACGAACGGATTCCTACAATCTTAAAACAAATTTTTAAAACACCGTTCGTGTAGAAACACAAACATATTCTGCTGTGAATTCGAAACAGTTTTGAATTTATACAGTTGTGTTTTAAAAACAGATTTTTTTCTCTGTTTTGATTCAAAGTAGCGACTTTGTCAAAATAGAACTCTGTTCTTCTACTCCTTCTTCGTCTTTGGGTTCTAAGATCTTCTCTTGTAGTCTTCAAAGTTGGACTTAGAAGCTACGAGGCTGATTTTGTTACTCATCGATTCTGTTAATAAAATAATAAATCAGCACATTTATTATTCTAACAGATTTTATTAACTTGGTTTTGTGGAATTTTTCAGAATGTCGACTGAAAATACCAACGTCAACGTCGTTGTCGGTACCCCTGCCAACATTGTGGGAGCGTCCACAGTGGCGAATCATGCTGAACGACCCAAGAAGTTCTCGGGTCTCCACTTCAAAAGGTGGCAACAGAAAATGTTTTTCTATCTGACCACCATGAACCTTGCGAGGTTCTTGAATGAGACCGTTCCCCAACCTGTGGAAGGGGAGACCGATGCTCAGGCTCTGAGCGCGGTAGAGGCTTGGAAGCACTCGGACTTTATATGTCGAGGCTATGTTCTCAACGGTCTCTCGGATGCCTTGTATAATGTGTACTACAACGTCAAGACTTCCAAAGAGTTATGGGATGCCTTGGACAAGAAGTACAAAACGGAGGATGCTGGCACAAAGAAATTTGTGGTAGCCCGTTTCTTGGACTACAAAATGGTTGATAACAAGACTGTTATGAACCAAGTCCAAGAGTTACAGATTATACTTCATGACATCCACGCTGAGGGTATGGTACTCAGCGAAACATTTCAAGTGGCAGCCATGATCGAGAAATTGCCCCCTGCTTGGTTGGATTTTAAGAATTATCTTAAACACAAGCGAAAGGAAATATCAGTGGAGGAACTTGTTGTTCGTCTTCGTATAGAACAGGACAACATGGTGGCCCAAAAAGGCACCATTTTGCAAGCTTCGGCTAAGGCAAACATGGTGGAAGTTGGGGAGTCCTCAAAGGGCAAGAAAGGCAAGGGTAAAAAGGACAACAAAGGGAAAGCAAAGGTTAACAAACTTGGACCGAAAAAGGGGGCTGTTAAAAAGAAGCCAGCGCCTTTCCAAGGTACTTGTTACAACTGTAACGAGATGGGGCACCGTGCTAACCAATGCAAGAAACCTAAGCGTGAGCGTGCGCACATGGTTGATGAGGATGGTATGCCTCTGATTGCAATGACAACCGAGGAAGCGGCTATGATTGAAGAAGTCAACGCGATGGGTGAAAACCCAAAAGGATGGTTCGTTGACATGGGTGCAACCCGCCATGTTTGTGGAGACAAGGCTCTTTTCTCTACATTCAAGGAAACGTCGGGTGAGGAAAAGCTTTATATGGGAAATAAAGCTACCGCAAGCATCAAAGGGGAAGGCACAGTCATCCTGGAGATGACTTCTGGCAAGGAGTTGACCTTGACCAAAGTGCTTTATGTTCCAGAGATACGGAAGAATCTCGTATCGGGATGGATGCTCAACAAGTTTGGATTTCGTCTAGTGTTTGAATCGGACAATTTTGTCTTGTCTAGACGTGGTACTTTTATCGGAAAGGGCTATGCCCTTAATGGAATGTTTAAAATGAATGTTTCGGTTGTAAACGATAACAAGAAAATGAATGAAAATTCTATTTCTACTTACATGGTTGAGTCTTCTAATGTTTGGCATGGTAGACTAGGACATGTAAATTTTAATTCTTTACGACGTTTAATTAAATGCGAGACATGTGTTGAATCCAAACTTACGAGATCATCGTTTAAATCGGTTGAACGAATAACCGAACCCCTTGATTTAATTCATACCGATGTGTGTGATTTAAAAGCGGTTCCCACGCGTGGAGGAAATAAGTACTTCATCACGTTTATTGATGATTGTACTAAATATTGCTACGTGTATTTACTTAAAAGTAAAGACGAAACAATAGAGAAGTTTATCTTGTACAAAAACGAAGTTAAGAATCAACTTAAAAGGAAGATAAAAGCTTTGAGAAGTGATCGAGGAGGTGAATATGTTGCACCTTTTGCGGTTTTATGCGCAAAAAGTGGCATTGTACATGAGTGTACACCTCCTTATTCTCCACAATCAAATGGCGTTGCGGAACGAAAGAACTGTACATTGAAAGAGATGATGAACGCCATGTTGATAAGCTCGGGAGTGAACCGAGAAATGTGGGGGGACGCTATTCTCTCAGCAAACTATCTTTTGAACAAGATACCTTTGAAAAATAGGGACGAAACTCCATATGAGTTATGGAGAAAAAGGAAGCCGTCGTACAAATACTTGAAAGTGTGGGGGTGCCTAGCTAAGGTGATTGTACCACCTCCTAAGGCTCTTAGGATAGGACCCAAAACTGTTGATTGCATTTTCATTGGATATGCACATCAAAGTAGTGCACATCGTTTCCTTGTACACGAGTCCAAGAATCCTGATGTACACAAACACACTATCATAGAGGCAAATCCTAACGTCGTCTCATATTTTGAGAATGTGTTTCCTATGTTAGGACAAACACATGCAACTTCATCAAGAGCGGTTGGTGAAGCTTGTCCAAGTTCGTCTAGATGGTTAGATGAAGCAGGACCAAGTTCATCTACGCGGTTAGTTGAAAGACACGAACGACCTTAGGTCGAGGAGGGTGAGCTTAGATGAAGCAAATGACAAAGGGTTGAAAAATCCTTTGGTCCAGACTTCATGAGCTATATGGTTGAGGGTGAGCCCAATACCTACCGCGAAGCGGTTACCTCCGCGGAAGGACCTCAATGGCAAGAAGCGATTAAGAATGAAATTGATTCTATATTGCAAAATCATACTTGGGAGTTAGTAGATCTTCCACCTGGTTGTAAACCACTTGGATATCATTGGATATTCAAAAGGAAGATGAAAGCCGATGGAAGTATTGATAAATACAAGGCAAGGTTAGTAATCAAAGGATTTAGACAAAAGGAGGGTCTAGATTACTTTGATACTTACTCGCCTGTTATGCGAATAACCTCTATAAGATTAGTTCTTGCAATTGCGGCTCTAAGAAATTTGGAAGTTCACCAAATGGATGTAAAGACCGCTTTTCTAAATGGCGATTTAGAAGAAGAAATTTACATGGAACAACCCGAGGGTTTTTCCACCCCAGGAAACGAGGGCAAAGTATGTAAATTGGTCAAGTCTTTGTATGGCTTGAAGCAAGCTCCAAAACAATGGCACCAAAAGTTTGATCATGTCATGATTGACAATGGTTTCAAAATAAATGAGTGCGACAAGTGTGTTTATTTTAAAGACACACCAAGGGGTTATGTAATTTTATGTCTTTATGTGGATGATATGCTTATCATTGGGAGTGATGATAACATGATCAACTCAACGAAAGACATGTTGAAAGCGAGGTTTGACATGAAAGACATGGGTCTCGCGGATGTGATTCTTGGAGTAAAAATCACTAGAACCCAAAATGGTCTTGTGTTGAGTCAATCTCACTACGTGGAAAAGATCCTTGGGAAATTCAATTCGGACGATACGAGTATAGCTCGAACTCCAATTGATAATACCCAACGCCTAAGGAAGAATAGAGGCGAGAGTGTTTCTCAGTTAGAGTACTCAAGGATCATTGGTAGTCTCATGTATCTAATGACATGTACTAGACCCGACTTAGCATATGCTGTGAGCAGGCTAAGTAGATACACCAGTAATCCGAGCGAGGATCATTGGAAAGCTATGACTAGGGTGCTCAGATACATAAGATACACGAGAGACTATGGATTGCATTATACCCGTGATCCAACAGTGATCGAAGGATACACTGACGCGAACTGGATATCGGATATAAAGGATCACAGATCAACAAGTGGTTACGTGTTTACACTTGCAGGCGCAGCTATAGCTTGGAAGTCTTCCAAGCAAACGATTATAGTGAGATCCACGATGGAATCCGAATTCGTCGCTTTAGATAAAAGCGGGGAAGAGGCAGAGTGGCTACGTCAATTTATGGAAGATATTCCAAGATGGCCAAAGCCGTTGACGGCGATCTGCATACATTGTGACAATCAGTCTGCTTTTGCTAGAGCACACAACGTGATGTACAATGGCAGATCAAGACACATTCGACGTAGACACAACACGGTACGACAACTTATCTCAACGGGTGTTATCTCAATTGACTATGTTAGGTCAAATGAGAACATTGCGGACCCGTTAACGAAAGGCTTAAGCACAGATAAGGTGTATAGGTTGTCAAGAGGAATGGGACTAAAGCCCATAGATGAAGGGAATATGAGGGAAACCTAACCTAGTTGACTGGAGATCCCAAGATCTAGGTTCTATAGGCAAACTTAATCATAAACCCAAAGGGAGTCACTGTGGGGGGTGCCCCAAAATTCATAAAGGGAGTTGTATACTTCCTAGTCCATTCCAATCAGTGACATGGAGTGAGGTTAAGCATGTTGAGGTTAAGGATTTTGTGTAAATCCATATTAACCATGATGCTTTTAATGATTAAGAGGTATCACCTATGTTAGAGAGAAGTGGGGTCGCTTCGAATGGATTTGTGGGGAGGCGCAAATCCTAGAGCTCTCGCAGAACCAGGAACGTGTTCCATGACCATAAACGGACACAACCATGAGGACTTGACTCGACTAGGAAGAGTATTGTGTGAATGTATATTGTCGCCTACATATATGGGGGATTGTTCAAAGACACCGCGTCTACAAGACCCTAGGAGGTTAAGTATGCTTCACAAAAGAAGGTTCAAAGGTTACACCTACCTATCTTGCAATACTCAACTGTTGAAAGTGTATCGTTGAAACTTGATAGATCGATTTCTATTCATGTGGGGGATTGTTGGAAAATTGTGAAAATAACATTTTTCACAAATATAGGAAAATGATTTTTTCCTATTTGGACTAGAAATAAATATAATAAAATGAGCAAGTTTTATATATTTATTTGTGGGTTTGTGTTATATGTCGGAAGAGCTTCGCAACGAACTAAACCACGTCCAAAACGGAGCTAAGATGAATGAGATATCGATGCTCAAAGTTTGGTGTTTGAAACTTGAATGCTGAAATAAGTGGGAAAGTGGCAACTTGTCCCACATCGGATGAGAGATGAAACTTAAAGGGGTATTTAAGTGGGAACTCTCCATCCTTATTGTTTCATGGAAGCACTCACTAGTGTACTCGCGAAGGGTGCGGAGCACCCTAACTCGCACTCGAAACTGACGTAGTTAATGCGTTTGACTGAGAATTTAATGACGAATTAAGGTGCATTGAAGACGTTTAATGCAGTTTAATTCTCCCATTAAATTTGTTTTTCAGTTTCGACCTTCATCTGCAGTATAAATAGAGGTTCCAGCTGCAGAATCAAATACACCGAATTCAACCAACACTTACAATCTTCTCTAACAAAATTCTTCTCTTCTTTAAGCGTTCAAGGTACACCTTCGGGTTGGAGTCAAGACCGGCAGTGCAACTGCTTGCAGCTATTGTATCCTAGAAACAAACGTGTTCTCCTGGGAGACACGAAATTTGTTTTAAGGGACCCGTGTCTAACACGATCCTCAGCCAAGAACAGTTTTTCTGTTCGAGTTTCTGTTCTCGTTTTTCCATTTTTTCAGTTGTTTGTATTGTAATTTCTGCTTTCCTTTCCAGTTGTAAGTTCAAGTTAATAAATTTTTATTTAATTTTACACGAACGGATTTCTACAAACCAACCAAAACCAATCCAAACAACAACAACAATCAATAGCATCGCGTCATGTCAGCCACCATTATCCCCTCCACGCCGGTGAAAATCTCCCTGCCCACACCACCACACCACCCCACGGGCCAGTGTGCCCGACATGGAGGGGCTTCCACGCCCATGTTCACGCCACCATACCGAATATTCTAAGTTTGATTTTCGCCTTTGTAATTTGATTGCTTTAACTAGTTCAGGTTAAATTAACAAACTTTTAACCTTTTGAGTCATTATGGTTTCAATTTGATTTTGGTAGCATACATTTAACCTAGTGCTGCAAATATTTTGATACTTTTTTCTATTTTATGTATGTTTACTAAATAAGATCAAACAAAGCATATGAAATTTCATTAGTGACAGATTTTTCTAAAAATAAATTTACTTAAAAATCACTTGTTCTTCTATATTTGTTGAATAAGTATAGATATAAGATGAAATATCATCTATCAAAAGAGATGAGGTTTTTTTTTTAAAGTAACTCACCAAATTAGTCATTTCTATGTCAAAAATAACCAAACTATGTATGTATAGATAAAAGATGAAATGGAATGAAATATCGTATATCAAAAGAGATGAGTTTTTTTTTTTAAAGTAACTCACCAAATTGGTTATTTTCTACGCCAAAAATAACTAAACTACGTGTTTTTAAATAGCAAATGGACGTGTTGTATTGTTATTTCTTTATTGGATGCACAAAGAAACCCGGTGAAACATGCGTTCAAGTACATATTGAATATTTATCAGCTAACTACCATTGTATCCGCATTTGCTGAGCGAAAAGTTGGGTCACGTATGACATGAAAAGCACGTATAGATGAGAAAAAAATGATACATGAGAAAGACTATATACATGTTAAGTAAAATCTTATGGTGCCAATAAGGTGGTGGAGTGGTTGGGGAAAGTGTTGGTGTTTCTTGTGACCCAGGTTCGACTCAACTCTCTCTATTTTTTTCTGCAGCATCCAGGTGAAGGGCGAATACGGGTAGCACCGGTTCGTCTTGGATGGGTGGCGAGGTTTTACCGATTATTCCACCGGCGTGCCTTCGGGCGGGTGGAGGTCGGGTTTCCGCGCATCTGGGAGAGCCAAGGGTCTAGCGGCGGTCGAGTAGTCGACTTTTGTCACACCCCAACCGATGGCGGAATCATCGGGGCGCGGCACTGAGCGAAACAAATTGTTCAAAGAAATTCCATAACGACTAAATTACCAAATAGTTTAAATATTATGTCCCATACCATAACCCATAAGATAATCTAGTTATTACAGACAGAGATATTCTTTAAACAAATAAAACATGTTCCGACAACTCAGATTTTCAAATAAAATAATTGTCTTTGTTTCTGACTATTTCCTAGCCTCGATTTCACAGCAAGCCAAGCATTTTAACATCTTAAGCACCTGCCACATACGTTAAAGTAAAAGTAAAAGTCAATACACACAGTGTAAAGGTGAGCATACAAGTTTAATAGATATAATAGAGTTCGAAATCGATTACGCATAACCAGCACGTACACAGTGTGAAATGAAGCACGTAAGTTATCGACATGATCCTATCAATACCAATGGCTGCGGGTTGACTGCGCAAGGCAGTTCGTAATACATATTCACCACTGTGAATCATGTGATTAATTGTCCTTAACAACCCTTGAGTGAACAGGTGCTGAGTCCAAACTATAGTACTATCGTTGCTAAGGCAGGTAGACAGCAATCCATGTGTAAACATAACAAACAAGCAATCATTGAGTCACGTATACATGCAGTAGCGGTTAGCGTTAAAAGTATTACGTAGTGTGTTCGATGTGATTTAGAATAAGTAACGTATGTAACACCCAAAAGTGCATAAAGCAAAAGGGGTTCGAGTATACTCACAGCGATGATGGATTGAATGGAGCGCTAGAGCGGAATTAGCCTGATCAGAACGATAGCACAACGATAAGCGGCGCGTAAAACGATGCATGTGTACCAAGGATCGGATCGTAATCCGATCGGATGGCCAGTCGATCGGGTGGCAATCCGTTCAGATGGTCATCCGATCAGATGGCCATTCGATTGGATTGTCACCTCGCTTGGTGAGGATGTGTTTGTGTGTGATGGTTTGCCTTTTGAAGTTTTCGTTGTAGCATTTTAAAGATAGAGAAGTATCTCTACCTTTCAGGTCGGTCGATCGAACGGTCGTTCGATCGGGCAGCAATCCGATTGGCGAGACTTCTCAGTTTGAGAACAAGTTCACAGCAGGACGGTCACGCGATCGGATGGCTATCCGATCGGGTGGCAATCCGTACGTACTGAACATGTTGAAAATTGTTTAAGTATCCAAGTCCCAAACGTTACACGATCGGACGGTCACTCGATCGGATGGCAATCCGATCGGGTGGTAATCAGTTTCAACGTTCAGATCCTTGTATAGTTTGAAATAGTTTAAGTATGGAACCAAGTGCAACCCGATCGGATGGCCAGTCGATCGGGTGGCAATCCGATCGAACGACAATCCGTCCCGACGATCCGTTCGTCTTTTCACTTGATTCGTTTGAAGTTTTGTAGTGTTTGAACGAGACATTTTGAAAACATGCTTGAACAACAGAAACCTATCTCGGCCCAAGTGACACGACCGAACAGGAATCACCCTATTCCGACCGGTTCACGGTTCGAGTCGGTAGTTCATGTTCAAACCTGAAGTCAATATCTCTTGGATAGAATTCGGATCTGGAACTAATACATCACCAATAATGTGTAGAAGATCAGAACGAGTTCCGGTTCCATCGGGTTTGAGTGCATTGAGTGTAAAAGAGTTTAAAGAAGGTTGGAAAACCATCTTTCAATCCTTTTTACCATGAATATGTTCAGATCTATGCAAGATCTTCGTTTATTTATGTGGAAATCGTCCGGATCTAAGTTGTTCTTGGTGGATTGAAGCCAAAACATGAAGTTCATAAGAACACCATGATGACATCATCCTAAAACACCTCAAATCAACTGATTTCTCGGTTAAAAGTTAAGATTCGAAAGATAGAAAGGTGTAGAAGTGCGTGTAGATCAAGAAAGTACAAGATTTAGGTTGAAAACTTACAAGAATTGGAAGAAATCGAGAGAAATGAAGGCTGGAGCGAGATGGGTCGAGTGAGAGCTGTCACATCAAGTGATGTGACATTTGAAGGGTATTTATAGGGTTTCCTAAAAAGGAAAGTGGGAAGGAGGCTGGTCGATCGGGTGGCAGTCCGATCGGGTGGCAGTCCGATCGGGTGGCAACCCGATCGGGTGGCAACCCGATCGGATGGCAACCCGATCGGATGGTCACTCGGTCGGTTGGCCACTCGATCCACGAGTCCGGCGCGATGAGTTTTATCATTTCGATTCGAGTGTAGAGCTTTGCGATGCGATTCTAGCGAGCGATACGATAGAATTACCCATTAAATTACTTTTAATCCCAACTACTATATCTAACATACAATCACTATCATTCACTTGCGTTTAGCGTTTTCGATTCGATTGCGATGCGATAGAATTGCGATTGCGATTAACACCTCAACATAAACATAAACATAACATGCGCAAGTAACACATAAATAACACACACACACGTAAAACAATAACCAGAACACATAATTCGAGTTGCGAATGCGATAACGATAAGCGATAAGTCGATTAAACATGCGATTAATAGTGATTAAACCTCGGTTATTAACAAGTACTCCACATAATAAAGCTAATGCGATAACATGAATAGACTATCTACAAGTCAAAGAAGTCAAAACAGGAGTTGAGCAAGGAATGATAGATCGCAAATTAGCAATCTTGTCTTCCATTGACTTCAATCTTGACTTTGACTTTCGAAACACGGGGTGTTACAACTTTGACCACACCGCCCGGTGTGACGGTGGTTGACACGTCGTTCCTTGCCGTTAAAAAAAAGTAAAATCTTATAGTCAATGACTATAAACATCAAATTATTCTAATTTCCTACATATACATTTACCAAATGGGGGAATAGTGCCAGACAGCTGCCTGGCACTCCCCTATTGGACCAACCAGTTTATTATTTTATATCCATTTTAAAATTACATTTTATTACCGTTTTGCCCCCAGCTCAAAATAAAATTACGTTTTTCCCCATCTCAAAATTACGATTTCCCCCTCAGTTCAAAATTACGATTTTGTCTGGCACTCCCGCATTGGACCAACCAGTTTATTATTTTATATCCATTTTAAAATTACGTTTTTGCCCCTCTTTAAAATTATGGTTTTGCCCCAGCTCAAAATAAAATTACGCTTTTGTCCCCAGCTCAAAATTACGATTTTCCCCTCGCTTCAAAATAAAATTGTGGTTTTGCCCTCAGCTCAGAATTACCTTTTCGTCCCCAGTTCAAAATAAAATTCTCTTTTTGCCCCCAGCTAAAAATTACGATTTTGCCCTCTGTTCAAAAATGTGATTTTTCTCCGTTTAAAAAATTATGATTTCGCCCTCAGTTCAAAATTACTTTTTTTCCCTGGTTCAAAATAAAATTATACTTTTGCACCCAACTCAAAATTACGGTTTTGCCCTTGGTTCAAAATAAAATTGTGGTTTTGTCTCCAGCTTAAATTTACGATTGTGCCCTTAGTTCAAATTTATATTACGCTGTTACCCCAAGTTCAAAATTACGAATTTGCCCCTGTGAAAATTTACAATTTTGCCCCTGGTTTAAATTTACAGCACTGCCATCGCTTTAGCTTTTAGCAAATTACGATTTTACCTCGGTTAAAAAATACAACTTTCACTCAGTTAAAAATACAATATTGCCATTATTTTAGTTTTTTTTATCAAAACTATAAAAGTGTTTTGTTTTAATTAGTACAGTTGACTCGATTTAATTGTTTTTCGTGTCAATAAGCTGCCTAACACTCGCTCATTATTCGGCAATCGCCCCGCAACACGGGCGGGGCATCAACTAGTATTGATACAATACTGTGATTGGCCCAAACTATCTACACACTTGGTGTGTAGATAGTCACCCCAAAAAGGTGGTTTTTGTCCTTATATGCACACCCTGCAGTGTCGAACTGTGGCCAAAATGTGGCGTTTTGGTCCGGTTAACCAGATAAAGACTGACGGGTGTCTGACGGGTCTGTTGACCGGACCAAAACGCCGAGCTTTGGCCGCGTTTTGGTCTTGCAACCAGACCGGGTGTCAGTCTTTTGTCTGGTTGACAGGACCAAAACGCGGCCAAAGCTCGACGTTTTGGTCCGGTCAACAGACCCATCAGAAACCCGTCAGTCTTTTTCTGGTTAACCGGAACAAAACGCCGCGTTTTGGCCACAGTTCGACACTACAGGGTGTACATATAAGGACAAAAAACACCTTTTAGGGTGTGTAGATTGGCAAATGAGTGTGCCAATAGGTACACCCTACTGATTTTGTTTTCTTTTAACTGACAAGTCAAAACTATTGTTTTTCGTCTGATAGTTTCCTTGATTTATGGCATAATTTCACGTCCTTTTTGTACACAAGTCAAAGTAATTTCTTGCGTTCTTTTATTTTCCACAGTCAAGCTTTGTGGCCTGGTGTTTCAGTTTTATTTTTTTGGGAAATATAAATGTTTTATAGCACTATTTATATATTTTTTTATAAAAATAATATATGAATGTTGATAGTTTTGGTTGAGATCTTTTATAAATACAATTAAGAAAGAGAAACTTAAAAAATTTGAATTTTATATGATTTCTAATATGACTCGGCTAATTTGTTTTCGGTATGTGACTTGTGACTTTGAATTTATAAAAAGTGATGTTCTAACTTCTTAAGCATTTTATTCATCACAGTTTCACTAGTGTGAAAGGGGTGTTAATGTAACGGTACACATGATTAAAAATCTACAAATGTTTCTTTTATATATGTATAAAGTTAGCTGATAATTTTAGAAAAAAAATATATATGTTATAATTAACATATTGGGTTGAGTTATAATATATCTTATCTTATTATAAAGTTAAGAAAAATATATAAAAAAACAATATCTTATCTTATTTATATGATATATAGAAAAAAGATGGAGAAGAAATTCATTATATGCAATAACAAAATGACAAACTTTTGTGATAGAAATAAAAATAGAGATGGGTCTTCCAAGCTGGAGGGATGGTTTTCCCTGCATTGAATTTTAAATCATTAGTATCTATATATTTAGAGTTAATTACATAGTTAGTCCCTGTGGTTTGCACAAAATAACAAAGTTAGGTACTAATAGTTTAAAATCACCTTCTAGGGTATTAACTTTTCATTTTGTAACGTTTGGAGGTATTAACTTCTAAGGTAATAACATAGGTAGTCCCTGTGGTTTGCACAAAATAACATACTTAGGTACTAACAAAATGTGATTTTAAGCCTACAAATAAGCTTAATACCCTCAAACGTTACAAAATGAAAGTTAATACCCTAGAATGTTATCAGAAACTATTAGTACCTAAGTTTGTTATTTTGTGCAAACCACTGGGACTAACTATGTAATTAACTCATATATTTACATTAAATATCATTATAATTTTTTCCTAATTTTTAACTAAATATACTAGCTTTTCAAATATTTATCATTATCTTTTTTCATTCCTCCGCTTACAACCACTTTCAAAAAAATATTAAAAACAAAACAAATACAGAGAACAATGTCTTCTCAAATATACAGATGACTAATAATCTTTTATCATTTCTCCAGTTACAACCAATTTCTAAAATATGCAGAACTTACTCACAAATATATGCAAAACCTGCTGTGAATGTTGATCAGTGTTAAAAAGAAGAGGATGGACAATATAGTAAAAAAGAGTTGCAATTAAGGCGACAAACGAAACAAATATATAATGAAGAGTTTATTGATTGTTCGGTGGGAAGTTTGTTTGTGCTTGTTCGTTTAATAAACGAACGGACATGGATAAAGGATTTCGTTCGTTTAGTTAAATGAATGAACATGAACAGATGTGGCACTCATTCATTTATGTTCGTGAACATTCGGTAACATGTTCGTTTATGCTCATTCGTTTGTGTTTGGTAGTTCATTAGCGTTTTTAAAATTTGTATATTATTAAAATAGTTCAAAATTCTCACTAACAAATATTAATGTATTGTATGTTAATCCGGATTATGCGAAGTATATTTGGATAATAAGGTATGAATAGTTTGGGTGGATCTACATAATCTTTGTGATGAAAGATGTCGCTTTTATTCGGAATTTAACATATGTTCAATTCTATTTATGATAATTTATTTGTATGCATTTGTGTTAATGGACATTTTTGTATTTGTTTACGTTAGTTACCTAAAATAAACAAACAAACACAAATGAACACGAACACGTTCATTTCCTTAATGAATGAACATAAACAAATAATCTCGTTTGGTAAGTGTTCATCAACACATTTATATGTTTTAACAAGCAACCATGAACAATGCCTTATTTGTGTTTTTTTGGTTCGTTTTGCAGCCCTAGTTGCAACCCTGGTAGTAGGGTGTGAAAATTTCCTTATAGGAGACTCGGTGTAACACCACGTCTCAACCCATAACATTAGAACAAGTGACATAATATGAAGAGTTAGACGGGAAAGACCCCAAACTTCAAATGGGCATATCTCGGACTAGAAAAGGAGTTATGGAAGCCATAATCTATCAACACAAAGGTCTCGACGACCCGGATGTGAAAAAGTTAGGTAACATATCGTTACCATATCCTGATGGTCAATTATGGAAAAATTTTGTTGACGAACCGTCACCATTTTGTAATAGTCGGTTATGTGCGTAAAATACAAAACACAAGAATCTGATGCGTAGAAGCATGACGCAGACTAGTGACGAATCGTACCAACTCGCCGTTTAAAATGCCTATAAATTGGAGGTTAAAGGGATTCATCTGTGCTCATTTTTACTTCCACGGGAGCACTCTATTTAGGAGAATCTCGAGTTTTTGTTACTCTTTAGGTGGTTTTAGTAAGTAGTCTTATGAGGAAACTCAACAGCAACGTGCCACAAATAGTTTCCAGGTATTGTTTCGTTAAGTTTGATATTTATAGTTAAGCATTAGGGACGTTACATGTGTCACACCCCAACCGATGACGGAATCATCGGGGCGCGGCACTAGGCGAACCAAATTGCTCAAGAGAATCCATAACAACTATTATGTGACAATATTTTTAATACGTTTAATATCCCATACTATCAAACAAAATATCCACAAACAGTCATACAAATATCAAAATCTCTCAAACAAAACATATCCGACAACCTAGATTTTATTTAGTGTGTTTCTAGACTTCCTATCTTGTTTGCAGCATAACATCCAATCAACCTATCACATACGTTAAAATAAAAGTCAATACATAAAGTAAAGGTGAGTACACAAGTTTACATAGATATAGTATGAAAAGCGTTTACGCATAACCAACATGTAACACGTAACGGGTGAAAACAAGTAACTATCACAATGATACTAGCTATCCACGTGACTGTGAGTAGAGTATGCGTGACACAGGTTCACCGAAGCGAACAGGTGAAGTAAAGTATGTGATCCTTAGCAACCCCTGTCTAAACAGGTGCTGAGTCCAAACTATAGTACTATCGTTGCTAAAGGCGGAAGGCAAGTCATCATCGTCTAACATAGCAACAAGTATTCAACTAATCACGTATAGCATGCGAGAACGGTTTGTAACACCCCGTGTTTCGGAAGTCAAAGTCAAGATTGAAGTCAAAGGAAGAAAAGATTGCTAATTGCGATCTGTCTCTCCTTGCTCAATTCCTGTTTTGACTTCTTTGACTTGTAGATAGTCTATTTTATTATCGCTTTAGTTGTATTATGTGGAGTATCTATTAATAATCGCATAGTAGTCGCTGTTTATCGCATGTTTAATCGCTTTATCACTATCGCAATCGCACTCGCAACTCGAATTACCCATTTTGGTTATTGATTATACGTGTGTGTGTGCCTTATGTGTTACTTGTGCATGTTTATTTATGTTATGTGTGGAAATAAATCGAAACACAATCGAAACTCAATCGCAAACGAATCGCAAACGCTAAACGAATACGAAATAAGGATGATTGTATGTTGATATAGTAGTTGGGATTAAAAGTAATTTGACTAGGAAACTCTAACACATCGAAATGCTCGCAATCGCAATCAAAATGGCAAAACTCGTCGCACCAAACACTCGAACCAAGCGACTGATCGATCAGGTGACCAGCCGATCGACCAGCCGTTCGATTGAGCTGCCGCTCGATCGGCCCGCTGTTCGACCGGGCTGCCACCCCATCGGCCAGCCCTTTCCTCTTTGGGAAACCCTATAAATACCTCCCTGTCACCATCATACTTTCTACTTTTGGCAACTCTCCTCCGACCAGCTCATCTTCCCCACTTTTCTTCAGATTTCTCGTGATTCCGGTAAGATCTCATCCTAAATCTTGTACTTCCTTAATCTACACGCACTCCTACACCTTTCTATCTTTTGAATCTTAACTTTTAACCGTGAAATCATCAAGATTCAAGGTGTTCTAGGATGACGTCATTATGTGTTATTGAGAACTTCATATTTTGGCCTTAATCCACCAAGAACAACTTAGATCTAACCGATTTCCACATAAATAAACAAAGATCTTTCATAGATCTAAACATATTTACAATGAAAAGGATTGAAAGATGGTTTTCCAACTTTCTTTCAACTCTTTTACACTCAATGCATTCAAAACCGATAGAATCGGAGCTTGTGCCGACTTACTACTCATTCTTGTGGTTGTGTTGGTTCATGATCTGGATTCTATCTATGAGACTACCAATTTCGGGTTAAACATGGAACACCGTCTCGAACAGTTAACTGGTCGGATTGGGTGATTCCTGTCCGATCAGGGGTACCAAGTATTGACAAGATTTATGTTGCTTAACACCTTATCAAAACGTCTCGATAAAACGACAAACAATCAAAACAACCAAGTGTAAGACGAACAGGTCGACCAGGACGGAGTGTCGTCCGATCGGACACCATCCTAACGACCGGTCATCCGATCGACTTGCACCTTGGCCCCACAATTAATTCTTCAAAGCAACCCTCATGAGTTTTTGGAACATTGAACGGATTGCCGTCCGATCGAGTTACCACTCGATCGACCGACCATCCGACTATGTGATGTTTCAAAACTTCAACACTTAAACAATTTTCAACATGTTCGATGCACAAGGGATGCCACCCGATTGAACAACCGTCCGATCGAGTGACAACCTGCTGAGAACTTATTCTCATTGAAGTGCCCAACCTATCGGACTGCCGCCCGATCGAACGGTCGTTCGATCGATCGACCTGAAAGGTAGAGATACTTCAATGTTTTCCAAATGCTACAACGAAAACTTCAAAAGTCAAGCCATCATACAAAACACATCCTTCCCAAAGGAAGGAACAATCCACTCGAACGGTTATCCGACCGGACGATCGTCCGAACGGACTGTCACTCGAACGACCGGCTGTCCGATCGGACTACCATCCGATCGAACTGTTTTCCTACCCACTTGCACTCTGTATCGTTTTACGCGTCGCTTATCGTTATGCTATCAATCTGTTCAGGCTAACCCTACTCTCTAGCCATCCTTCAATCCATCAATCGCTGTGAGTATACTCGATCCCTCTTTGCTTTACGCACTTTTGGGTGTTACATACGTTACTTATACAAAATCACATCGAACACACTATGCAATACTTTAAACGCTAACCGTTATCGCATGTATACGTGACTTAATGAATGCTTGTTTGTTATGTTTACACATGGAATGCTGTCTACCTGCCTTAGCAACGATAGTACTATTAGTTTGGACTCAGCACCTGTTCACTCAGGGGTTGTTAAGGATAATTACTTACATGGCTCACAGTGGTGAGTGTGTATCGCAAACTGCCTTGGGCACTCAACCCGCAGTCATTGGTATCGATAGGTTCATGTCGATAACTAACATGCCTCATTTTACACTGCGTACGTGCTGGTTATGCGTAACGATTTCGAACTCTATATGCTATTATCAAACTTGTATGCTCACCTTTACACTATGTGTATTGACTTTGACTTTAACGTATGTGACAGGTGCTTAGGATGCTTATTTGCTTACTTTGCTGTGAAATCGAGGCTAGGAAAGACCTAGGTCAACAATAAACAATTGTCTGTATTGAAAATCTGAGTTGTCGGAACAGAACAATTTGACTAGATCTTTTCTGTAATAATTGTATTATCATTTATGACATGGTATGGGACGTGTTGCTATAAATATATGGTAAATATAGTTGTTATGGAAACTTCTGGACAATCTGTTTCGCTCAGTGTCGCGCCCCGATGTTTCCGCCATCGGTTGGGGTGTGACAGATTGGTATCAGAGCCATAACTATAGGGAATTAGGCAAGACTCGACCTAGTCCGGGTCGACGTCTTAGAGACCTAGTCTATAGTTAGGAACCAACAGACCGACTTGTGCATATCCTGTAGGGATCATGTATGATAAAAATAGTAAGTAAGCTTGTACGAACCGGAGAAATTGCTATTTTCCACTGATCTCGCCTACGCTACACTATCACTACACTCAAATTTTCAGATATGAATGAACGATTAAGTCGAGATTAGGTGTGAAAACCGCAAACTCTCAACTAAATTGCTTGTTCAACCCACATTTTTATCTATAAACACGAGAAATTGCGTTAGAATAGGAGTGAAATCCATACTTTGACGCATAATTCTCCTGTATTTTTTCAAAAACAGGAACAAGATTGTTAAGTTAGGGGTGAAACCCGAACCTTGACGACTTATTCCGCCCTATTTTGTTTTACAAAACTCTCACCAAGGTCTCGACGGACTCCAACGACTTGACGTCACGCTGAACCTGAAAGGATACGTGTCATTCGCCCAAGAATCGAGGCGAAAGCACAGTCCCGAAGGTCAAAGTGTGCTCAGAAGGTCTTTGTGAATAGTCGAATCACTTTGGTTAGTTAACGTCTAAATAGCCGTAGACAACCTATTTCTCGATTTTTATGTGTTTCGATTCTAAGCCCGCAACTGCTGACTCTGATGATTCGTCGATTTTATGTGTTTGTATGAGTATTTACCTGCTTATGTGTTTTAATTTTTGGAGACTTATTTGATTTTCGCTTTCACTATGATCGACACGCACGACCCGCATTGCATATCTACCTCAAAACGCTGACAAATCGCTACTACTATGAGGAACGACCTTACGCCCTAATGTTTGCTAAGTTAATTGATTATGCTATACTACTCACTATGTTACTTGCGATCGCTACTCTCAAACGCGCGCAGGTTTTGATGATAGGTTTCTGTATTCTGACTACTCCCATGTGCTTCTAAGTGAATTACGTGCTTATGTGTTTTTGTGCCTTACGTGCTTATGTGCTTCTGTGCTTATGTGAATCTGTGGTTATGTGCATATATGATTACGTGATTATACGTGTTCTTGAGCTTTAGTAGTATTAGGCGTGTGAGGTGAGATTCGATTATATTGTGTTGAGTCCTGTGGCGATGTCTGTTGCAGACAATGTCGTCATCTGGATCTCGCGCTACCCGAGACGCCCGTCGCAAGCAAGCATACAAACGCCTCGCTGCCATGATTACTAAGCAAATGGCAAAGGTCGTACCCCAGGTTGTCAGTGAACTGTATGAAAACATGAGCAAATCGTCTGAAGAATCCCGGACCGAGACTCCCAAAGCTGCTTTTAGCTTCAAACAGTTCAAGGCATGTGGACCAAAAGAGTTCACCGGTGAAGAAGGCCCTACGACTTTGTTTCAATGGTTTGACTCAATCGAATTCACCATGCGACAGAGCAGATGTCCTGATAATCTCCGCACACTGAACGCGACCGGCGTCTTCCAGTCCCGCGCTCTAGACTGGTGGACGGCCGAAAGGAACAAGCGCGGAAATGATGCAGCCTATGGTCTGTCATGGGATGAGTTGAAGAACGTTATGCTCGAAGAGTTCTGCCCTCCCCATGAGCGCCAAAAGCTGGAGGATGAGTTCTGGCACATTAAGCAGAAAGAAGGTGACAACGCTGCCCTAACTGCTCGCTTTAAGCAGCTCAGCATCATCTGTCCCGATCAAGTGAAGACGCCCGACATGACAATCAAGAAGTACATCCGAGCTCTACCCTACTGTGTTGCAGATTTTGTGCATGCCGTAAAGCAAACAACGATCGAAGAAACTTACTTGCTCGCCGCTGAAATCAACGACAAGCGAGTAAAAGCTGGTTTTTGAGATAAAACTTCGAATAACCTGCATCAAGTCACCGCCGAACCATCCACTGAGTCCACCGCCACTCAATCATCAAAGTCCTCACGTCGCAAGAAGAAGAACAACAACAGCAGTTCCAGCAACAAGAACTGTGTTGTCACTACCACTTCTGCTCCACTTCAAGCTGTACCGGCTCAGCAGCAATCTCAGCACCGTCCAGCACCAGTTACCTATGCACCGCCTTCAAAGCGTGCATACACAGGACCTCACCCTGCCTGCTAAACATGTTCTTATCATCACCCGGTGGGTCTCGCCTGCCGTTTTTGCGCTCACTGCAATATGTACGGTCACTTCACCGCCAACTGCCGTACTGGTCCCCGTCAAGCACCAGCTCAAGCCACTGCTCATCAAGCTCTGCTTCCAGCTCCGCAAGGCCAACAAGTAGCTCAGGCACCCGCGGTCAACGCCAGAGTCTGCTTCGCGTGTGGTGATCCCAACCACTACGTGAACATGTGCCCGAACAGGGTTGTGAAGCAAGAACCCCAGCAGCAGCAGCAGCAGCCTTAACAGCAACAGCAACAAGCCGCCCACGCCAGAACCTTCAACATCAATGTGCGCCAAGCCCAGGCTGACAACAACGTGGTCAATGGTACATTCCTTGTGAATGGTATTTATGCATCGTGTTTGTTTGATACTGGAGCCGATAATTGCTTTGTGTCGTTCGAATTCGAGAAACTCCTTAGTCGTAAGCGCTCCCATCTCCCCTCGACATTCGATGTTGAAGTCGCAACCGGAAGAACCGTCGCCATAAATTTTGTTCTTCGTGATTGTACTCTTGAGCTCAACAATCACATCTTCCCAATCGACCTTATTCCGATGCAACTCGGAAGTTTTGACGTCATAGTAGGCATGGACTTTCTTCGCGAAAACCATGCTGAAATTGTGTGCTTCGATAAGATGATTCGATTCGCGCTCGCCAATGGTGATGTATTATGTGTTTATGGTGAAACTGCTTCGAAAGGTCTCAAACTTATGTCGTGTGTCCAAGCTAGCAAGTATCTCCGCAAGGAATACAGAGCTTTCTTGGCTAACATTGTAGTAGCGGAGAAGGAAAAGAAAGGAAAGACAGAAGTGAAAAACGTTCCTGTGGTTCGTGAATTTCCTAATGTGTTTCCTGAATATCTCCCCGGCTTACCGCCAAGTCGTGATGTCGACTTTCGTATCGACCTCATTCCTGGAGCCAACCCTGTTGCCAAAGCTCCCTACCGACTCGCAACGTCTGAAATGCGTGAACTCTAGAGTCAGCTCCAGGAATTACTTGAGAAAGGCTTTATTCGCCCAAGCACCTCTCCTTGGGGCACGCCGGTCCTTTTCGTCAAAAAGAAGGATGGGTCGTTACGGATGTGCATCGACTATAGGGAACATAATAAGTTAACTATCAAGAACCGTTATCCCCTGCCTCGCATTGATGATTTGTTTGATCAGCTACAAGGTGCTACTTGTTTCTAGAAGATCGATCTACATTCAGGCTATCACCAACTACGTATTCAAGAGGAAGATATACCCAAAACCGCTTTTTGCACTCGTTACGGCCACTATGAGTTCGTTGTTATGCCTTTTGGTTTAACCAACGCACCCGCGGTTTTCATGGATCTGATGAATCCTGTGTTTAAACCTTATCTCGACCGATTTGTCATCGTGTTCATCGATGATGTCTTGATCTATTCCAAGTCGAAAGCCGAACACGTGCAACATCTACGTTTGGTTCTCGAGCTACTCCAGGGGAATCGACTCTATGCCAAGTTCTCCAAGTGTGAATTCAGGCTGGAGGAGGTTCAATTTATGGGTCTCATTGTCAATAGTTAGGGTATCCACGTCGATCCCGCGAAGATTGAAGCTGTTAAGAGTTGGATTACACCAAAGAACCCGTCTGAAGTCCGTTCTTTTCTCAGATTAGCGAGCTACTATAGACGATTTATCGAAGGATTCTCAAAAATCGCTATGCCGCTTACCGCTCTCACCCACAAAGTCAAGCCTTTTGTTTGGGGAACTGAACAAGAGTCTGCTTTCCAAACCCTCAAGCGCATGCTTTGCAATGCTCCCGTCCTTACTTTACCCGACGGAAACGACGACTTCATCGTATATTGTGATGCCTCGAACCTTGGTCTCGGTTGTGTCCTCATACAACGGGACAAGGTCATTGCTTACGCATCTCGTTAGCTCAAAGTCCACAAGAAGAACTATACAACCCATGATCTCGAGCTAGGCGCAGATGTTTTTGCGTTAAAGATTTGGCCACACTACCTGTATGGTACCAAGTGTACGATCTTCACCGATCATAGGAGCGTACAATATATCTTTGATCAAAAGGAACTTAATATGCGTCAATGCCGATGGGTAGAACTTCTCAACGATTACGACTGTGAGATTCGTTATAACCCAGGTAAAGCAAATGTGGTTGCCGACGCCCTCAGTAGGCGGAGCTATCTGCTCAGCATTCATGATATCCAAGCCCAATTCGATCTCGAAGCCCTCATCCGCGAAGGCCAACATGCATCTTTCAATGAACGCACTCTGAATAAGGAAAGGATCTATCACGATGGAGCCCAGCTTGTGAATAAGTCGAATGGGATATTCCACTTCCTGGACCGAATTTGGATCCCTAAACGGACCAATTTGCGACAGATATTGATGGACGAAGCCCACAAATCCCGATATTCCATTCATCCCGGTGCCGACAAGATGTACCAGGACCTTCGCTACAAGTACTGGTGGCCGGGCATGAAAAGAGATATCGCCCTCTACGTTGGAAAGTGTCTGACTTGCTCGAAGGTCAAGACTGAACACCAAAGGCCCTCTGGCTTACTCGAACAACCCCCGATCCCTATGTGGAAGTGGGAGAGTATAGCTATGGACTTCATAACGAAACTTCCGTGCACGCCATCAGGTCACGACAGCATTTGGGTTGTTGTTGACCGTTTGACCAAATCAGCTCACTTTTTGCCTATACGGGAAGACTACAAGGTAGAACGATTAGCCTGAATCTACACCAATGAGATCATTTGTCGACATGGGACGCCTCGCGACATCATCTCTGACCACGATGCTCGGTTTACCTCGCGACTGTGGGAAATGTTTCAAGCGGCTCTCGGTACTACGCTTAATCTGAGTACTGCATTCCACCCTCAAACCGACGGTCAGACTGATAGAACGATCCGTACTCTTGAAGACATGCTCCGTTCGTGTGTCATAGATTTCGGTGGTAATTGGGATGCTTACCTACCATTGGTCGAATTCTCGTATAACAACAGTTATCATTCTAGCATTCAAATGGCACCATTCGAGGCTTTATACGGAAGAAGGTGTCGATCACCTATTGTGTGGCATGAGATCGGTCACTCACAATTAACCGGTCCTGAGCTATTGCAAGAAACGACCGAAAAAGTCCTCCAAATAAGAGACAACTTGCTGAAAGCTCGGAGTCGTCAGAAAAGTTACGCCGATAGACGACGCAAGCCCCTTGAATTTGACGTTGGCGACTACGTACTCCTAAAGGTATCACCTTCGAAGGGTGTCGTCAGATTTGGCAAGAAAGGGAAACTAGCATCTCGATATGTTGGACCTTTTAAGATTCTGGAAAGGATCGGAAAAGTCGCCTACAGACTCGAACTACCGGAGGAACTTAGTAATGTCCACCCGACTTTCCATGTGTCAAACCTCGAAAAGTGCCTGGCTGAGCATGATCCGATTGTACCTCTCGATGACCTCCAAGTAAACGAAAGACTACACTTCGTGGAGAAGCCTGTTGAAATCATGGACCGCCAAACCAAGCAGCTCAGACGCTTGCGCATTCCCAATGTGAAAGTTCGATGGGAATGCAAACGGGGCGTAGAGTTCACTTGGGAGCTCGAACGCGACATGAAGGCGAAGTACCCATAGTTGTTTGTTACGGATTCGGCCTAATTTCGGGATGAAATTCCCTTAACTAGGGGAGGCTGTAACACCCCGTGTTTCGGAATTCAAAGTCAAAGTCAAAATTGAAGTCAAAGGAAGAAAAGATTGCTAATTGCGATCTGTCTCTCCTTGCTCAATTCCTGTTTTGACTTCTTTGACTTGTAGATAGTCTATTTTATTATCGCTTTAGTTGTATTATGTGGAGTATCTATTAATAATCGCATAGTAGTCGCTGTTTATTGCATGTTTAATCGCTTTATCGCTATCGCAATCGCACTCGCAACTCGAATTACGCATTTTGGTTATTGATTATACGTGTGTGTGTGCCTTATGTGTTACTTGTGCATGTTTATTTATGTTATGTGTGGAAATAAATCGAAACACAATCGAAACTCAATCGCAAACGAATCGCAAACGCTAAACGAATACGAAATAAGAATGATTATATGTTGATATAGTAGTTGGGATTAAAAGTAATTTGACTAGGAAACTCTAACACATCGAAACGCTCGCAATCGCAATCGAAACGATAAAACTCGTCGCACCAAACACTCGAACCAAGCAACTGATCGATCAGGTGACCAGCCGATTGACCAGCCGTTCGATCGAGCTGCCGCTCGATCGGCCAGCTGTTCGACCTGGCTGCCACCCGATTGGCCAGCCCTTTCCTCTTTGGGAAACCCTATAAATACCCCCTGTCACCATCATACTTTCTATTTTTGGCAACTCTCCTCCGACCAGCTCATCTTCCCCACTTTTCTTCAGATTTCTCGTGATTCCGGTAAGATCTCGTCCTAAATCTTGTACTTCCTTAATCTACACGCACTCCTACACCTTTCTATCTTTTGAATCTTAACTTTTAACCGTGAAATCATCAAGATTCAAGGTGTTCTAGGATGACGTCATCATGTGTTCTTGAGAACTTCATATTTTGGCCTCAATCCACCAAGAACAACTTAGATCTAACCGATTTCCACATAAACAAACAAAGATCTTTCATAGATCTAAGCATATTCACAATGAAAAGGATTGAAAGATGGTTTTCCAACTTTCTTTCAACTCTTTTACACTCAATGCATTCAAAACCGATAGAATCGGAGCTTGTGCCGACTTACTACTCATTCTTGTGGTTGTGTTGGTTCACGATCTGGATTCTATCCACGAGACTACCGATTTCGGGTTAAACATGGAACACCATCTCGAACAGTTAACTGGTCGGATTGGGTGATTCCTGTCCGATCAGGGGTACCAAATATTGACAAGATTTCTGTTGCTTAACACGTTATCAAAACATCTCGATAAAATGACAAACAATCAAAACAACCAAGTGTAAGACGAACAGGTCGACCAGGACGGAGTGTCGTCCGATCGGACAGCCATCCGAACGACCGATCATTCGATCGACTTGCACCTTGGCCCCACAATTAATTCTTCAAAGCAACCCTCAAGAGTTTTTGGAACACCAAACGGATTGTCGTCCGATCGAGTTACCACTCGATCGACCGACCATCCGACTATGTGATATTTTGAAACTTCAACACTTAGACAATTTTCAACATGTTCAATGCACAAGGGATGCCACCCGATCGAACAACTGTCCGATCGAGTGACAACCTGCTGAGAACTTGTTCTCGTTAAAATGCCCAACCTATTGGACTGCCGCCCCGATCGATCGACCTGAAAGGTAGAGATACTTCAATGTTTTCCAAATGCTACAATGAAAACTTCAAAAGTCAAGCCATCATACGCAAACACATCCTTCCCAAAGGAAGGAACAATCCACTCGAACGGTCATCCGACCGGACGACCGTCCGAACGGACTGTCACTCGAACGACCGTCTGTCCGATCAGACTACCATCCGATCGAACTGCTGTCCTACCCCCATGCACTCTGTATCGTTTTACGCGTCGCTTATCGTTATGCTATCAACCTGTTCAGGCTAACCCTACTCTCTAGCGCTCCCTTAAATCCATCAATCGCTGTGAGTTTACTCGATCCCTTTTTTGCTTTACACACTTTTGGATGTTACATAGGTTACTTATACAAAATCACATCGAACACACTACGCAATACTTTAAACGCTAACCGTTATCGCATGTATACGTGACTTAATGAATGCTTGTTTGTTATGTTTACACATGGAATGTTGTCTACCTGCCTTAGCAACGATAGTACTATTAGTTTGGACTCAGCACCTGTTCACTCAGGGGCTGTTAAGGACAATTACTTACATGGCTCACAGTGGTGAGTGTGTATCGCGAACTGCCTTGGGCAGTCAACCCGCAGTCATTGGTATCGATAGGTTCATGTCGATAACTAACATGCCTCATTTTACACTGCGTACGTGCTGGTTATGCGTAACGATTTCGAACTCTATATGCTATTATCAAACTTGTATGCTCACCTTTACACTATGTGTATTGACTTTTACTTTAACGTATGTGACAGGTGCTTAGGATGCTTATTTGCTTACTTTGCTATTAAATCGAGGCTAGGAAAGACCTAGGTCAACAATAAACAATTGTCTGTAATGAAAATCTGAGTTGTCAGAACAGAACAATTTGACTAGATCTTTTCTGTAATAATTGTATTATCATTTATGACATGGTATGGGATGTGTTGCTTTAAATATCTGGTAAATATAGTTGTTATGGAAACTTCTGGACAATCTGTTTCGCTCAGTGCCGCGCCCCGATGTTTCCGCCATCGGTTGGGGTGTGACAAGGTTAGCGTTCATAAAGTGTTTGCGTTGTGTGTTGTGTTTTTGATAGAGAACGTATGTAACACCCAAAAGTGCGTTAAGTGAAAAGGGGTTCGAGTATACTCACAGTGTGTGTCTAACAAGTAAACACAAATGGAGAATGGATTGAAGGGAGCGCTGGATCAGCCTGCGTACGGGAACAGAAGCGCAAGTCCTCCAAAGTGCTGAAACGGTTAAAATCGGAGTGTCGGTGGGAGAACAGAAGCTTCGTACGAAGTTGTGCCTTCGTACGAAGGTGGGTCTTCGCACTTGTGCGGCTTCCGTTGTCCAAAATCGAGTGTCTTCGCGTTTATCTTCGGAAAATCGAGTGTTAATCCCTCAAACCTTAAGCTACTGATTAAACTTAAAGTCGGAGAGGTCTTTGTCTGAGTCACGGGTGGGAATCGGGCTGCGATGTGTAAAACCAGTGCCTTCGTACGAAGCCAGGCTTTGCACAGAACAGTCCAGTTCACAACCGTGGTTGTTCTTGGCGTTCGGAGCTGTGTTTTCGCCTGAATCAGAAGTCCAATTCAAGACGGTTTCGAAACTTTCTCGTTTCACTATTCAGTGAACGAAATACATGCCGTTTTAGGTCCGTTTTAGTGTGAAAATCAAGTTTAAAAGAGTTCTTAAGGGTTTTCACTTAAATCTAACACTTGGGGAGTGTGAAATCAGTAGATTTCTATCTTGGGAAACCGAAGTTAAGCCAAATACACCCGGTTAAGTGTAGATCAGCGATAAAAGTGGAAGATTTGATGAAAAAGATGAATAGTTTTTTTGTAAAAACAGAGAAGTTATGATGAAAATGATGAAGTTCAAGTAAAAAGATAAAGTTTAGTTGGAAAGTATAAGAGTTTAGATGAAATCGAAGTGATTCTTGTGGAAAATCGAAGTGGAAAACGTTGTGTAATGATGTAAAACTGTTAAATCTTACTTGAAAATGGTTGGACAGCAATTCGGCAGCGTTTTGGTATGAAAATCAGCAAGTGAGAATGAATGAGGAGGGCTTGGGTATTTATAGAGGACCTGGGATCGCACTAGAGACCTTGGTTCAAACCTGCTGCCTTCGTACGAGGTTGCATGGCTTCGTTCGAAGGTGCTGTGTTGTGCAATCTTCTCCTCGTTTCGCGTGTAGGATGCTCGTTTAATGCATTGCGTTAGTTAATGTTAGTATGTTAAGTATTTTATCGAGACATTGAGTTTCGGGTCGCGCTGCGTTTTAGAGTGATAAATTGAGTTGTGCGAGTAGCGTTGAGTTTGCGTTGCGATAGCGTTTGCGAGTATAATCCATATAGAACGCACACACAAGTAAAGCACATAAGAACACACGGCATAACATTACTACTACTAATAGCGTTTGCGATTTAGCGTTTTTACTCGTGGTAAGTGAATGCGAAGGCGTGAGTGGTTACCGAACAAACAAACACACTCAGCAATTTAAATAATGTAATTCTCTGTAATTCGTGTTGCATTAGCGTTGCGAATAATAAGCGTTTAAACGTGCAGCGATGCGGTGTGATGAAAATGTATTTAGTATAATATAAACCTTTATTTATATCGAATCTCGGAATACAAAACGATTACAAATCGAAGCAAGTAGCAACAGATAACAATCTGAAAAGTCGTGTTGTTACAACATGGGTAGGTGTTCAGTTGCTTAACCTTAGTTAAGCATGAATTGATCACACATGCTTTGTCACACCCTGACTTTTAAGGAAGTGTGTTGCGTGTGACTTGCTTAATATCATTGCATTCAACCAAAACAAACAACTATATGATAGAAACCACGATGTTCATCCATAATTAAGTTTCAAAATAATACAACCATCATTGTTTAACAGAAATCCACGACTTCAAGTTCATAATACAGACCAACCAATTGTTCTAAGTTCCATACTGGACTTCACAAAAGACACTAATAAAACGAGGCTTTGAACCATGTATCCTATCAAGGATAAAACACATGATTCAAACCCATCAGTACTGGATGACATCATTTATTTGAAGACACAACTTGAAAATCCTTGTACGCCCGCCAGATCCATAATCAGTTTCCTAAAATATATGTAGTTTGAAAACATCAACAAAAGTTGAGCGAGTTCATGTGTTTTGTATGTGAGCTCGAAATAAACTTTGTAATCATTGTATGTAGGTATGGGTAAACCGGTATGAAAGCGTCTATGAACAGATCAATTAATGATGTCACACCCCAACCGATGGCGGAAACATCGGGGCATGGCACTGAGCGACTGAACACCTACCCATGTTGTAATTAAACAACATGTCCCATACCACGTCTTAAAAGATAACATAATTATTACAGACAAGATCTAGTCAAATTGTTCTATTCCGACAACTCAGATTTATTACAGGCAATTGTTCATTGGTTTCTAGACCTGCCCTAGCCTCAATTTCATCACCGCAAAACAAAGCATCCTAGCAACTTAAGCACCTGTCACATACGTTAAAGTAAAAGTCAATACACATAGTATAAAGGTGAGCATACAAGTTTGATAGTAGCATATAGAGTTTGAAAGCGTTACGCGTAACCATCACGTACACAGAGTAAAATGAGGCATGTTAGTTATCGACATGAACCTATCGATACCAATGACTGCGGGTTGACTGCCCAAGGCAGTTCGCGATACATACTCACCACTGTGAGCCATGTAGGTAATTGTCCTTAACAACCCCCGAGTGAACGGGTGCTGAGTCCAAACTAATAGTACTACCGTTGCTAAGGCAGGTAGACAGCATTCCATGTGTAAACATAACAAACAAGCATTCATTTAGTCACGTATAACATGCAGTAGCGGTTAGCATTTAAAGTATTGCGTAGTGTGTTCGATTGTGATTTTGTATAAGCAACGTATGTAACACCCAAAAGTGCGTAAAGCAAAAAGGGATCGAGTATACTCACAGCGGTTAATGGATTGAAGGGAGCGCTAGAGAGTAGGGTAAGCCTGAATAGATTGATAGCATAATGATAAGTGATGCGTAAAACGATACAAGTGCCAGTAGTTCGATCGGATGGTAATCCGGTCGGATAGCCAGTCGTGTGGATGTTAATCCGTTTGGGTGGTTATCCAGTCGGACGGTAGTCCGGTCGGATGACTATTAGAGTGGATTGTTTCTTCCTATGAGAAGGATGTGTTTGTGTGTGATGGCTTGACTTTTGAAGTTTTCGTTGTAGCATTTTGAAAACATTGAAGTATCTCTACCTTTCAGGTCGGTCGGTCGGACGGTTGTCCGATCGGACGGCAATCCGATAGGTTGACACTTCTGTGAGAACAAGTTCACAGCGGGGCGGTCACTCGGTCGGATGTCCATCCGTCCGGGTAGCAACCCTGTTACTGAACATGCTGAAAATTATTTAAGTGTTTTGGTCCAATTGTCTCATAATTCGGATGACTATCCGATCGGGTGGTGGTCCGATCGGACGACCACTCGTTCAACAACCAGACTTCAATCGTTGGCAAAATAGTTAAGTGTGGGACCCAAGGTGTAAGTCGTTCGGACAGCCGGTCGCTCGGATGGCTGTCCGTTCGGACAGTAGTCCGATCGGACGACTCTCCGTTCTGGTTGTCTCGTTCGTCTTACACTTGGCCGTTTTGATTGTTTGTCATTTTATCGAGATGTGTTGATATCATGCTAACTAACAGAGTCCCATCCTAAGCTCTAGTGACCCGTCTGAACAGGAATCACCCAAATTCGGTCAGTCCACCGGTTTAGGACGATAGTTCTTGGTTAACACGAAATCGATAATCTCGTGGATAGAATACGGATCTTGAACCATCACAACCACAAGATTGAGTAGTGAGTCGGCACAAGCTCCGTTCCTATCGGTTTTGAGTGCATTGAGTGTAAAAGAGTTGAAAGAAAGTTGGAAAACCTTCTCTCAATCCTTTTCACCGTGAATATGTTTAGATCTATGAAAGATCTTTGTTCGTTTATGTGGAAATCGATTAGATCTAAGTTGTTCTTGGTGGATTGAGGCCAAAACATGAAGTTCTTCAAGAACACATGATGACGTCATCCTAGAACACCTTGAATCTTGATGATTTCACGGTTAAAAGTTTGGATTTAAAAGATAGAAAGGTGTAGGAGTGCGTGTAGATTAAGGAAGTACAAGATTTGAGATGAGATCTTACCGGGATTGCGAGAAATCAGAGAAAAAGCGAGGAAGACGAGCTGGTCGGACGTCACTTGCCAAAAGTGGAAAGAATGAAAGTGACAAGGGGTATTTATAGGATTCCCAAAGTGGAAAGAGGCTGGTCGGTCGGATGGCATCTCGTCCGGATGGCAAGCCGGTCGGATGTCATCTCGGTCGGATGGCAGCCTGACACCTTGATCAAGTGACAGCCCGGTCGGATGGCAATCCGGCCGGCTGGCACTTGGTTCGGGTGCTCGGCGCGATGTTTTTTGCTGTTTCGATTGCGATGGCGAGCGTTTCGATACGATAGAGTTTTCTAGTGAAATTACTTTTAATCCCAACTATTCATATCTCGCACTATCTTTTCTCCACCGATTATCATACCATTTCGATTGCGATTGAGTTCGACTGCGATTGAGTTCTATGGCGTTTCGATTGATTCCCACATAAACATAAGTAAGCATGCACAAGTAACACATAAAGGGCACACACACATATAGATACAGTATCCAAAACGTATAATTCGAGTTGCGATTCGTTTCTCAATTCGATGCCGATTTGATTAGCATAGTTTGATTATCGTTTAGTTAACTTTATCGCATTGTTACTTCCTATAGTTCACAGTCGTAAGTCGATTAGATAGCGAATAACACACGTTGATTACTGTGATTATTGACACTTACTCCACATAATACAGCTAAAATAAACACATAAAAGGAATTACTTCAAGTCAAGTTGTGCGATCGATCGTTGACTTTGACCTTGACTTTCGAAAACACGGGGTGTTACAAATGATTTGCAAGGTCATTAATATGTGTGCAATGATGCAGGAAGGCTCAAACCTTGCAGATTTTGTACCGGGCTTCCGGCTGGAAGATATAGTCACCACCTTCGGCCACTTCCGGCCCAGGGGAGGGGCTCGCAACACCCAAATAGATCTATCACTCATGTCCCTCGGTCCTTATACGAGGATTAATGGTCTTAAGTATTATACCCACCACTCACATGATCTAGTAGTTCATTCCTTAGCTAACCATACCATATGTAAACGTTTGTAAACAATTGTAACATGTATTTCACCCCCGAAGTTATAAAACAGAGAACAATTAAAAGAAAAGGGGGGCATGAACTCACAATCTTGCGTCTCGAAACTTGGTATAATCTCAAGCGTCTTCTTGGTCGCACGACTACCTACACACGTGCTACGGTTCATTTATAGACGGAGGGGTCGTGCCTTGACTTTTAGTCTTATTTAGTATCTTTGAGTTACATTTCTTTGTGTCATTATTATTCCAGAGTATATAATTATTTGTTAAAATCATAATATTTTAACTTAAATTATATTTATTAATTATTGGAATATTTGTTAAAATAATATATTTTAACTTGATTCATTATGTAAGTGTACATGTATATCTTCATACTTATACTCGTATTCTTAGATTTGTGTATTTTTGCCAAGTATTGGTGGAGTATTCCGGTGTATTTATACGTACGAGAATATGTATTTTTATTGTATTTATTAAGTATTCTTATACTTAATTTTTGTATTTTAAATTTCCGGAATAATATTTCTTAATAAAAATTCACTAATATATATTCTTAAAATATATAAATATTTTAAGAAAACTTGTATAGAAAATTATTTATATTTCTTTCTTGGCAAAAATATTTATATTTTCATATAAATCTCAAAAATAATATATTTTCAAGATTAACTTAGAAAATATTTATAAATCCATTTTTCATCCCAAAAATAATATATTCTAAATTTGTTTAAGAAAATATATATTCTCTTCAAAAATAATATATTTTCTAGAAATTCAAGAAAACATATATATTTTTCTTTACTAAAAAATAATATATTTTCTTCTTGTCAGAAACATTATATATTTTTGTAAAACTTGTAGAAATCATATTTTCGTTATCTTGGTTTCCAAAATACCGTTTATAGAAATATACTTATGAATTTAATTCCGGAATATTTTTGTAGTTCACATACCTTGTTCGGTTTGTCCAAATTTTGGGTATAAATCATATATATATTTCTTGGAATTTTGGTAATATTTTGTATTTTAATTCTGGGTATTTTGGTGAGTTATATTATTTCAAGTCCTAAAATAATATAACTAATACACATAATATACAAGTAATCACACAAATCGTGACATCTAAATATATATTTTTCTAAATATATATTTAGTCACTTTTATTTAACAAAAACCAACCTCCAATATTTGTAATTTTTGTAACAATAATTATGGCAATTTTTTGTATGAAAAAACATGTTTAAAATATACTTGTAAACCCTTGTTTAAAAATATTTTTCTAAGTGTTTAAATTCTAGAAAAATTTTGCCATAGTTTCCCATTAAAAATGGAGGTTTCCATGCTTTCAAAGCATATCGTTTTATTTTAAAATCATCACAAATCATCAACAATTCATACAATACTTACCAAGTGCCAAAATCATGCATTTTACACCACTTCATGAACTTGAAAATTTATAAAAAATTGTAGTAACTTAGTATGGTGTTAAGTAAGCTTAGTTACCCCTTTAAAGTGTGGTTATTTGTTTAAAAACATCATTCTTGAGAAAGTTAGTCTTTCACAACTTGTAAATTGATTTTCTAAAAATGTTTCTTCTTGAATTTTTCTTGTCATTAACATGTTTCTACACTTGATTAATCACTAAAAATGTGATTAGTTTCTTTAAAACTTTTGTTTATGTAAATCTTATAAGTAAACTTAGTTTCTTTAGAAAACTAGTTTTGAAATCATTCATTTATTAGACTATCAACATGTATTCATAATCATCTTCCACAAAATCATCTTGGTTTTCAAGTTCATGATGAACTTAAAGGATGTTCATCTTAGTTTTTCACAAGATCATCCTCTCATCTTGCTAGATCATGTGTTTAATTACAATCTAGCAAGTTTCGTATGATGTTTAACATCATAAACACAAACAATCAACAATCAAGAAGCATACAAACACTCAAACAACATAGATCATGATGATTTAGAGCTTTATGTTAGTGATTATGTTCTTGATTCTTTATGTTCTTCATGATTAGTTACTTATATAATCTTTTAACCAACATAACAAGAAGTAAAATGAGATTAGATGAGTCTTACTACTAGCACAAGGCTAGGGAAGAGGTTCAAGATGAAGATGATGATAATCTTGGTGGTTAAAAGCACTTGAGAGAGGTCCTTCAAGCTTCAAGGTCACTAATCTCCTTAGTTAAGCTCCTAGCACCCTTGTATCACTTGTAAATGGAAGAACAAAGCTTGAAAATGATGATGGTGGGGGTGTGGTTCTCAGCCATGAGTGGAGGAGAGGAAAGGAGAGAGTTGAGTGTGGTGATGTTGTGAAGAAATGAGAATGAAAGACTCACTTGTGGTTTATAACAATGACCACCCAACATGTGCATATCCAAAGTGTATTATGCTCCAAAAGATCCAACATAATCTAATAAAATATTGCAACAAAATCATGGATGGGCCACCCATGTAAACCGTCGCCTAAAGGGGGGGGGGGTATAGGTTAGTTTGTAATGGATAGTTAGGGAACTAGTTAGATTCTAAGTGATTAAGTTGTTATGTTATTATAATAGGTGTTATGATGTTCGGGGACCATAACTAGCTCGGAAATGATAAAACAATGCTTCTTGTGAGAATTTGGTGTTTCGGGTAGTGTCCGGTTGTTCGGTTGGTTACCGGTTCGTTAAGGTGCTAAACTATTCAGTTTAGTGTGCTTTATGTTACCTTTTGTGATAGTTTTGATTCCCGACACTTGGGAAAGTATTCTGGACCATTAAAACCACAATTCCGCATAATATTTAGTTGTTTAAATGCTGAATTTTGCAATTTATGTGAGTTTTAGGCACTTTCCGGCACTTAAACTATTACTAGGAAGGCAGTTTTATGATCTTTACTTTCCTACACACTATACTAGTGTAACTCTTGGTTTCTGGCCCATTCTGTGTCTCAATACCATGTCTGTCTGTCTAAGTACTGAACTCCCGTTAGTATTTCTGATTTGTTTGATAACTGTGCTAACTTTGTTGCGTGCATCATTTGAATCAATAAAGTGTTGCAAGCAATAATGATATGACATTATGCAATATGTGATGCACATGTATGTATATGACAATAACCAGAAAACATTCATGTTATTAATTTAAATCAGCACAGTCATTAAAGCACTAATTACTGTTTAATTATTGTACGGATACATGGAATTTTGACAGTTGTCACATTCTCCCCCCGTTAAGAAAATTTCATCCCGAAATTTTAAGCTGCACTATTGGTTGTGGGGGAGTTAGGGAAGAAATGCGGATACTTTGCTTTCATTCGATCTTCACGTTCCCAACTAAACTCTAGGCCGTGACGTGCGTTCCATCGAACCTTGACAAGCTTAACACTACTCCTCCGAGTCTTGTTAACTTTCCAATCTGTAACCTCAACGGGTTCTTCAGTGAAGTGGAGTGTGTCGTCTATATGCACTTCATCCACAGGGATAATTACTGTCTCTTGAGTTGGACTTTTCTTCAGGTTAGATACATGAAATGTGTCATGAACACCGTGTAGTTCCTCAGGTAGCTCCAACTTGTACGCTACGGTACCAACCCTTTCCAAAATCCTGAATGGCCCAATGTAACGTGGGTTTAACTTGCCACGCTTCCCAAAGCGTGCTACACCTTTCCAAGGTGAGACCTTTAACAAAACCATATCTCCTACTTCGAATTCCAAAGGTTTTCGTCTTTGATCTGCGTAACTCTTTTGTCGATCACAAGCCACCTTGATGCGCTCTCGGATCTGCATGATCTTATCAGTCGTTTCTTGGACCAGTTCGGGGCCAACCATTTGTCTATCAACAGCATCTGCCCAACACAAAGGTGAGCGGCATTTACGTCCATAGAGAGCTTCAAACGGTGCGGCTTGAATACTCGTGTGGTAGCTGTTATTATAGGAAAACTCAACCAGAGGCAGATTGTTAGGGTATCGGATCAGATTAGGCTCGAGCGGAAGCGGAACAAACACACACACACACACTAGCAGAAAATAAAGAACACGAGAATTTACGTGGTTCGGTCAAGGTGACCTACGTCCACGGGTTGCAACTAGGGTTAGGATTTTATTTCTGAGGTGATACCAATTACAAAGGACCTATCAACTATTTATAATACCCAAATTAGGGTTTACAACTTGTTGACCAAGAAAAGGTAAAATAGGTAACCTGATATCAGGCTTAACAAAAATAGCGTATATGGTATCCGTTCCATAATTAGCGCATCTGCTCCATCCATAATAGAGCATCTGTTAGAGCATCTAACATTACAGTATCTATTAGAGCATCTGGCAGCATATTAGAGCATCTATCATCTAGAGCGTCTATTAGAGCATCTATGAAACAGTAGCGCATCAAACAATAGAGCATACGCAGATGCTCTATTCTGTTCCTGCAAAGCCTTCATGTAACGCCCGGCTCTTTTGTACTTTCCATTTATAGAAAGTTTTGCTCGTATTTCTATTTTTGGAAACCTTGTATTCTTGTAATCGTTCTTTCTTTGTAATCATTGTAAAACCGAGACTTGGATCATTAATGAAACTCGTGTTTTGTTACAAATATGTTATACACACTCTATATACGCTCGTATGTTCGACTTTGTAAATCGATTGATGTTTGAACGTTAATCTTGGAAACTAAGTGCTAGACTTGCAATTTATTTAAACTCGTGATATATATATATTCCATTCATGTTGAGCGCTTGAATTGAGAAACAATTTGGTATTTATTCGGGATGTTCGCGAACTTATGTTAAACAAATAAACTCGAGACATTTATGTTTTATACGAAACTTACACTTAATCATATTCAATTGGACACTTACATGACTTTGGAACATGTTACTTATACCTTAGAACCTTAAAATAATCATAAAACCCGTATTAGGTGATATTGGAACAAGTTACAAAGTGAAATAACAAAAAATAAAGATTTTGGGTTTCTGACCATGGCTTGCGCACCGCAGCAAGAACCCTTAAGGTGCGCAAGGGTGTCTGGGCGGACAAAAAAACACAGCAGCCCGCGTTTTGCACGAAATCCCAACTTCTAACCTCACCCAATCACCTCTAATCCACTTCTAATCACCTCCAATCATCCCTAACATCTTCCACTATAAATACACACCTCTTCCAAGCATTTTTACACTTTCACAACTCTCTACAACTCACAAATTCACTCTCAAATCAGTTGCAAATCTGCATTTTCGGACAGATTCATACTCTTGCACTAAAGTGAGTATAACTTGCTCATTTCTCAACGAAATTACTTGATTCTTCTTCCTACTTGCTTGGATAATCATGGGGTTCGATTCCTTGACTTCTCCTTGGAGAAATCAGACCTGGAATTGCCCTAAAATGGTCCAAAAACTTTATGTTTTGTTCTAAGTTCTTCAAAAGCTTGTTTAAACTTATCCAACTTGTGTCTAACACATCTCACACCTATGTCCTAATGCTTACAACCTCTCTTATGGTTGGTTAAGCTTAAAAACAAGGTTGAGACACTTGAAATCAGAGGATTAAACCTCATAATTTTCTGTTTTGCTTAGGGTATTTCACCCACAAGTCATGTTCAAGCTTAGTTCTTGATGTAGAGTGATTATGGAACAACTTGGGTTGTCCAAACATACAATCCTCACATGATTTGATGATTTCTCTTTAGTTAGGTTGTTTATATTATTGTACTAATCATAGTTTGTGACCCTCCTTGGTTGTTTTTACATCAAGTGAAGTGGTGAACATTCAAGGGGTTCCTAAACGGAAGCTTATTCTTCCTACCCCATACATGACTTCCATGATAACTCGAGGTGCCTAAATGAGGATTCTAATCTTCTACCTCTTACATGAATTATTGGACTAAATAATATGTAATACTTAACCTAAATATATATGCACTCATTCGAACCTTTAATGTTAAACTTGTGTTTATATGTTAAAGTAGTAGAATATCATCTAAGACCTAAAACTCCAAGTATGATTCTAATGGGCGTATTACCCATGAAAACCTTCTAACCATATTGGTTACCTAGTGTCATACAAGGGCTATAAAGTTAAAGATGATTATTTTCAATATCCTACTTTATGTTATGTTCCACTCCAAATTTATAATCTTCCGTTGAACGCCAAACTCACACACCTATGTTTCCTCGTGTAGAAGGACTAGGTGCTCCCAATTAATCCATCCACCAAACTCGCTCGCGGGATTTCAAGTAGGAAAGCTTGCAACCACCGTGAGTATACTCGATCCCTTTTTCCCCTTTACACTTTGGGATGCAATATGTATAACTATGCAAACAACTTTTAAACTCTATTAAACTTACTCTATCCATGATTAAACATGAAACTAATGTGACTTACTTGTTATTCTCGTATGCTATGTGAACGATTTGGAACGTTATATGCTCATTAACTTTGCTCGCCCACCTTAACAATTATAGAGCTATAGGATTAACGCCCCGCCCGCTATTCTATTGGGTATTGTTAAGTTAAACATTACCACCCCGCTAAACTATTGGGATTAGGCTATTTTATGCGTTGTATTCTAGGGTTTGATCATATTGTACGCCAAAATTGCATACTAGTAATCACATATTATGAATCATGTCGGATTTGAGTTTTTATTCTATTATGCTATGTAAACAAACTTGTATACTCGCCTTTGCTATTGCATTGAAACTCTATTTTAATACATGTTGCAGGTTAAATTGTTGAAGTATGATGAAAGATGAAACAAGAATAGGGTGGACTAGATACACACCTATAAATCGTTTATCTTTTAATGTTATGTTATTTGTTGAAACAATGTTGTATTTTGTTTTGAATGTTGTATGACAATTTAGCACTTGCAATGAAATTTGAAATTTAATTAAATATTGTCACATAGTGTTATGAAGTCTCTTGCAATCTATACACACTTCGTCTCATCCCGATGTTTCCGCCTTCGGTTGGGGTGTGACAGATTGGTATCAGAGCCATAACTATAGGGAATTAGGAAAATTGCCATTCTTTTGCCCTAATCTATAGTTTTAGGAATTTTGCCTCTTATGTGTTGTTTAAAACTTTTGTACTCTACCATGCATGCTTCCTAGCTATACTTCTTGTCGATTAAATTTATATGCCTTTCCTAAGGTTAACATGAATACACTTTTGTTTATTTGTATACTCTTGTAACACAAACGAGACAACTTTATCAAAATAGGCGTGAAACCCACAATTTGGTAAACGACTCTCATTCTACCTTAAACTATTTTTGCACGAAATTCCACCGTTAAGCTAGGAGTGAAATCCACAACTTAATGGTAATTTCCATTTCAACTCTAGTGGACCCTTGTCATAGTGTCGAAATTTTATTTTGACCCGACAAGTACCAACCACATTTAGGGTACGAAATCGTCAAGTTAGGGGTGAAACCCGCATCTCGTCGATTAAGTCCCACTCCTCGATTTTCAATCTCGCCAAAGTCCCGATTGTTTCAATCAATTAGAAATGTGTAGTAACCGGAAGGGTAAGATACCGTTAATCGCTTCTCGACGAGAGTATCTTACCTATAGGCCAAAGCACGTTTTCTCTAATTCGAAAGAACTTTCGACCCACTTTGGAATAGTCGACGTTTCTCTACCCGAAACAATCCAATGTTTTATTGAGCCTCTCTTTTATGTATCTCAATTTATATGTGATTTTATACTTGAATGTTCGTTCATTTCAAAATTTCGTTTTAATCATTTCACACGTTATCGCAATCACAAACGCTAATAATCCCTCGTGAACAAACTAAATTTACAATGCTTTCATTTATTCATGCTATGCTATGTGGAACTCATGACTATGCTATATGAGACATCTAAACTCTTTATGTTATGTGAATCAATTTGAAACTTTTATGCTATGTGACACTTTATGCTATGTGAATCAATTTATGCAAACGATTTTTCTTAAACAAACATTATGATCAAGTCTCACCTATTCGTTCTTTTGAATTTTAGATGTCTTCTCGTCACTCCAACTCGTCTAAGAAGTCAAAGTCCCGTGCTACGAAGAAGATGATGGCTTTCATGGCCGATCAATTTGCGCGCGTCGTTCCAAAGGTCATTTCCGAGATTCGAGCTTCTGAAACTCCGAACTCCTCCGTCGACTCTAAGGTCGAAATACGCAAGCCCGCTTCGTTCAACTTCAAGCACTTTTCATCGTGCAATCCCAAGCCATTCACCGGCAATGATGGGGTGACTGCCATGCTCGAATGGTTTGATAGCATGGAGGTCACATTCATCAACAGTGATTGCCCCGTAGAGCTCAGAACGCGTAGTGCGACTGGGGTATTCCAAGCCCGAGCTCTCGAATGGTGGACGAACGAAAGGAACATTCGTTCAAACGAACTGGCATATGCGTTGGCGTGGGAAGAAGTTAAGGCCCTGATGATGGATGAGTTTTGTCCTCTGCATGACCAACAAAAGTTGGAGGAAGAATTTTGGGCACTAAAGCAAGTGGGAGATGAAAACCTAGCCTACACCACCCGTTTCAAACAACTTAGCTTCATAGTTCCTCACCTTGTTATGACCACCGACCGCAAGATACGGAAGTATATCAATGGGTTACCCTCTGCTATGCACGATACGATCGAGGCTGCCAAACTCGACAATATCGAAGCTGTTTATCGTTTGGCCGCTTCCCTGAACAACAACCGTGTACGCGATAAGCAAACCGCAAACCCCGCTTCTTTCAAGCCAGCCAACCAAATCACCCAACAGTCGAGTAACAATAGGGGGAAGAAGCGAAAGCTATCGAACCCTGTTTACAATGCGATTGTGCCACCCGTTAACCCGAATCCTGTTGCTCCTGACAACACCCGAAAGTCGTACACTGGGATTTACCCCAAGTGTGCCACATGCAACCATCACCATCCCGCCAATGCCAGGTGTCGTCTTTGTACCAATTGTAACCTTTATGGGCATGACACCGCCTTTTGTCGCTATCAACAACAACAAGCTCCACCAGCTCAGCAAGCGCAACAAGCTCCGCCCCCTCCTCAAAACGCAAGACCCGCTAGAGCTTGTTTCAAATGTGGGGACGTCAATCATCTTCGTCCTCAATGCCCACTATGGAATCAAGAACAACTACACCCTCCTCGTGGACGCTGTTTCAATCTGAACGCGAATCAAGCGCGCAACGACAATGATGTCGTAAACGGTACGTTTCTTGTTAACCATCTTTATGCTTCGATACTGTTTGATACTGGTGCGGACAAAAGCTTTGTGTCCTTAGAATTCGAATCATTGTTAAGTTGCACACGCTCTAAGCTACCTAAGTCGTTTTCCGTTGAGGTCGCCAATGGAAAATCCATCCTAGTCGATTCCGTTCTTCGTGATTGTCGTCTTACTCTTAATGAACACGTTTTCCCTATCGATCTCATACCCATGCAACTGGGTATTTTCGACGTCATCATAGGCATGGATTGGCTCCAAAAGAACCATGCTGAAATTGCTTGTCAAGAGAAATACGTTCGTTTACCCCTTCCATCTGGTGATGTTTTGCACGTCTATGGAGACCGACCTTCAAAGGGACTGAAGTTAATGTCCTGCACACAAGCGAACAAGTACTTACACAAACAGTACCTTGCCTTTTTAGCCCACGTTGTGGAAGAAAAGGGCAAGGGAAAGAGTTTAAGTGATGTTCCAGTGGTGCGCGACTTCCCTGACGTCTTTCCTGCAGAGTTACCTGGTCCTCCTCCACCTCGTTCGGTTGACTTTCATATTGACCTCGTACCCAGTGCGACTCCTGTTGCCAAAGCTCCTTATCGCCTTGCACCTTCTGAGATGCAAGAATTATCTACGCAACTTCAAGAATTCCTCGATAAAGGTTTCATTCGTCCAAGTACCTCACCTTGGGGTGCTCCTGTGCTTTTCGTTAAAAAGAAAGACGGCTCTTTCCGTATGTGTATCGATTATCGCGAGCTCAACAAACTCACTGTCAAGAATCGTTACCCCCTTCCGCGTATCGACGACCTCTTTGATCAACTTCAAGGCGCTACTTGTTTTTCCAAAATCGATCTTCGCTCTGGTTATCACCAGCTTCGGGTCCTCGAAGAGGACATTCCCAAAACCGCTTTTTGCACTCGCTATGGACACTACGAGTTCGTGGTTATGCCTTTTGGCTTGACCAACGCACCCGCTGTGTTCATGGATCTCATGAATCGTGTTTGTAAGCCCTATTTGGATCGTTTCGTGATCGTCTTCATTGATGATATCCTCATTTATTCTAAATCTCGAGCCGATCATGAACGTCATCTTCGCCTTATACTCGAGCTCTTACGTATTGAACGCTTATACGCTAAGTTCTCCAAATGCGAGTTTTGGATTAAAGAAGTCCAATTCCTTGGACACGTTGTTAGTGAAAAAGGAATCCACGTTGACCCTGCAAAGATCGAAGCCGTAAAGAATTGGACCGCGCCTAAATCTCCTTCTGAAATCCGTTCTTTCTTAGGATTGGCGGGTTATTACCGTCGATTCATCTCAAATTTTTCAAAAATCGCCATTCCTCTCACTTCGTTGACTCAAAAAGAGAAACCTTTTGCTTGGGGTCCTGAGCAAGAGGAATCTTTTCGGACTCTCAAAGACTTGCTATGCAATGCTCCTATTCTTACTCTTCCTGATGGGAATGATGATTTCGTGGTGTATTGCGATGCCTCGAACCGTGGCCTTGGTTGCGTTCTCATGCAACGAGGCAAGGTCATCACTTATGCATCTCGTCAACTCAAGATACATGAGAAAAACTATACTACCCATGACCTTGAACTTGGCGCAGTTGTTTTTGCGTTGAAAATTTGGCGACACTACCTTTATGGTACTAAGTGTGTGGTTTTCACTGACCACAAGAGCCTTCAACACATCTTCGACCAAAAGGAACTGAACATGCATCAACGTCGTTGGGTGGAACTGTTAAACGACTACGACTGCGAAATCAAATACCATCCAGGTAAAGCGAATGTAGTAGCTGACGCCCTTAGTCGCAAAACTCATATGAAGGGTATTCGTTGTCTTCAACTTGTGAACGATCTTCCACGCCGCATTCGCGAAGCTCAGTACGCCTCTATTAACGAAGGTAACTTCCATGTTGATATACGAGGCGCTAAAGAACACGATCTCGTCTCCAAGGCCGATGGTATCCTATACCTCGACAATCGTGCCTGGATCCCTGATCGCGAAGAACTTTGAGACTTCATCATGAACGAGGTACACAAATCCAAGTACTCAATTCATCCTGGTGCCGACAAGATGTATCATAATCTACGTACATCCTATTGGTGGCCTGGTATGAAGAAAGACATTGCCGTTTACGTCTCTAAGTGTCTTACGTGTTCAAAAGTCAAAGCCGTGCATCAACGACCTTCTGGTCTACTCGAACAACCTGAAATCCCCGTTTGGAAATGGGATAGCATTGCAATGGACTTCATAACCAAACTCCCTCGAACATCTTCTGGTCACGATAGCATTTGGGTGATCATCGATCGTTTGACCAAGTCCGCTCAATTCATTCCTATCCGTGAAGATTTCAAGGTTGAAAGACTTGCTCGCATCTATACCGATGAAGTCATACGCCATCATGGTATTCCTCTCGACATCATTTCTGATCGCGATGGTCAATTTACTTCGCGTCTCTGGTAAACCTTTCAGTCCGCTATGGGTACTCATTTGAATCTCAGTACGGCTTTTCATCCTCAAACGGATGGACAAACTGAACGTACTATCCAAACCCTAGAGGACATGCTCCGTTCTTGTGTCATCGACTTTGGTGGTAGTTGGGATGTGCATTTACCCTTGATCGAGTTCTCGTACAATAATAGCTACCACTCCAGTATTAAAATGGCTCCATTCGAGGCATTGTATGGTCGCAAATGCTGATCTCCTTTAAACTGGCACGAGATTGGTGACAAACATTTTACTGGCCCTGAAATCATACAAGAAGCAACGGATAAGATTCACCAAATCCGTGATAATCTGCTCAAGGCCCGAAATTGTCAAAAGGTTTATGCTGATAAGGGACGCAAACCGATGCAATTCAACGTTGGGGATCACGTTCTACTCAAAGTGTCTCCTTGGAAAAGAGTGGTTCATTTTGGTAAAAAGGGAAAGCTTGCCCCTCGCTATGTTGGACCCTTCAAGATACTCGAAAGGATTGGTGCAGTGGCTTATCGACTCGATTTACCTCAAGAACTCAACAACGTTCATCCAACGTTTCATGTCTCAAATCTGAAGAAGTGTCACGCTGAAAAAGGACTTCAAGTCACTCTCGAAGATCTCCAAATAAATGACACTTTGCATTTTGTGGAGAAACCCATCGAAATCATGGATCAAGGAGTCAAGTTATTGAGGCGCAGTAAAATTCCTATCGTCAAGGTTCGATGGGAAGGTAAACGTGGCGCTGAATTCACTTGGGAACTCAAGAGCGAGATGAAGAAGAAATACCCTCATCTCTTCCCTACGTCTTCCTAAATTTCGGGACAAAATTTCCTAAAGGAGGGGAGACTGTAACGCCCGGCTCTTTTGTACTTTCCATTTATAGAAAGTTTTGCTCGTATTTCTATTTTTGGAAACCTTGTATTCTTGTAATCGTTCTTTCTTTGTAATCATTGTAAAACCGAGACTTGGATCATTAATGAAACTCGTGTTTTGTTACAAATATGTTATACACGCTCTATATACGCTCGTATGTTTGACTTTGTAAATCGATTGATGTTTGAACGTTAATCTTGGAAACTAAGTGCTAGACTTGCAATTTATTTAAACTCGTGGTATATATATATTCCATTCATGTTGAGCGCTTGAATTGAGAAACAATTTGGTATTTATTCGGGATGTTCGCGAACTTATGTTAAACAAATAAACTCGAGACATTTATGTTTTATACGAAACTTACACTTAATCATATTCAATTGGGCACTTACATGACTTTGGAACATGTTACTTATACCTTAGAACCTTAAAATAATCATAAAACCCGTATTAGGTGACATTGGAACAAGTTACAAAGTGAAATAACAAAAAATAAAGATTTTGGGTTTCTGACCATGGCTTGCGCACCGCAGCAAGAACCCTTACGGTGCGCAAGGGTGTCTGGGCGGACAAAAAAACACAGCAGCCCGCGTTTTGCACGAAATCCCAACTTCTAACCTCACCCAATCACCTCTAATCCACTTCTAATCACCTCCAATCATCCCTAACATCTTCCACTATAAATACACACCTCTTCCAAGCATTTTTACACTTTCACAACTCTCTACAACTCACAAATTCACTCTCAAATCAGTTGCAAATCTGCATTTTCGGACAGATTCATACTCTTGCACTAAAGTGAGTATAACTTGCTCATTTCTCAAGGAAATTACTTGATTCTTCTTCCTACTTGCTTGGATAATCATGGGGTTCGATTCCTTGACTTCTCCTTGGAGAAATCAGACCTGGAATTGCCCTAAAATGGTCCAAAAACTTTCTGTTTTGTTCTAAGTTCTTCAAAAGCTTGTTTAAACTTATCCAACTTGTGTCTAACACATCTCACACCTATGTCCTAATGATTACAACCTCTCTTATGGTTGGTTAAGCTTAAAAACAAGGTTGAGACACTTGAAATCAGAGGATTAAACCTCATAATTTTCTGTTTTGTTTAGGGTATTTCACCCACAAGTCATGTTCAAGCTTAGTTCTTGATGTAGAGTGATTATGGAAAAACTTGGGTTGTCCAAACATACAATCCTCACATGATTTGATGATTTCTCTTTAGTTAGGTTGTTTATATTATTGTACTAATCATAGTTCGTGACCCTCCTTGGTTGTTTTTACATCAAGTGAAGTGGTGAACATTCAAGGGGTTCCTAAACGGAAGCTTATTCTTCCTACCCCATACATGACTTCCATGATAACTCGAGGTGCCTAAATGAGGATTCTAATCTTCTACCTCTTACATGAATTATTGGACTAAATAATATGTAATACTTAACCTAAATATATATGCACTCATTCGAACCTTTAATGTTAAACTTGTGTTTATATGTTAAAGTAGTAGAATATCATCTAAGACCTAAAACTCCAAGTATGATTCTAATGGGCGTATTACCCATGAAAACCTTCTAACCATATTGGTTACCTAGTGTCATACAAGGGTTATAAAGTTAAAGATGATTATTTTCAATATCCTACTTTATGTTATGTTCCACTCCAAATTTATAATCTTCCGTTGAACGCCAAACTCACACACCTATGTTTCCTCGTGTAGAAGGACTAGGTGCTCCCAATTAATCCATCCACCAAACTCGCTTGCGGGATTTCAAGTAGGAAAGCTTGCAACCACCGTGAGTATACTCGATCCCTTTTTCCCCTTTACACTTTGGGATGCAACATGTATAACTATGCAAACAACTTTTAAACTCTATTAAACTTACTCTATCCATGATTAAACATGAAACTAATGTGACTTACTTGTTATTCTCGTATGCTATGTGAACGATTTGGAACGTTATATGCTCATTAACTTTGCTCGCCCACCTTAACAATTATAGCGCTATAGGATTAACGCCCCGCCCGCTATTCTATTGGGTATTGTTAAGTTAAACATTACCACCCCGCTAAACTATTGGGATTAGGCTATTTTATGCGTTGTATTCTAGGGTTTGATCATATTGTATGCCAAAATTGCATACTAGTAATCACATATTATGAATCATGTCGGATTTGAGTTTTTATTCTATTATGCTATGTAAACAAACTTGTATACTCGCCTTTGCTTTTGCATTGAAACTCTATTTTAATACATGTTGCAGGTTAAATTGTTGAAGTATGATGAAAGATGAAACAAGAATAGGGTGGACTAGATACACACCTATAAATCGTTTATCTTTTAATGTTATGTTATTTGTTGAAACAATGTTGTATTTTGTTTTGAATGTTGTATGACAATTTAGCACTTGCAATGAAATTTGAAATTTAATTAAATATTGTCACATAGTGTTATGAAGTCTCTTGCAATCTATACACATTTCGTCTCATCCCGATGTTTCCGCCATCAGTTGGGGTGTGACACTTCATAACTAACAATCTCCCACTTGGAGGCTTTGCATAAACCACAAAGTCTATCCAAGTAAACCCATCACCAGTTCAAGTCTTCCAAGCCTCCAGTTCCGAAGAACAAACTAAGACTTCAGTCACACCCAAGCCACCTAGTTGCAACCACACCTCTCATCAAGTACCTGGGAGACCAGTTGAAGCTCCCACAAGCTCCAACCCAACAGTCTTATCAGACCCATTCTCTATCTCAACCGGCTTGCACGATCCACTAGCTCTAGAGATACACCGAGAATTAATACCACTCTCCACATTTTGCAAACTATTTTCAGGAGAGCATTTTTCTTCAGTCGGAACCTTCGTCTTCAAAACCCAACGGTTCTTTGTGATTGTACCCAGAACACGACCCGTGCTCCTACTATCACCAAATCCCCTGACTGGCTTAAACTTAGACCCCCGACCACATTCAACTGACATCCCCAAAGCACCAGGATTCAAGTTCGCAAAATGAACCCTCTTCCACTTACTAGATTCAGTGAACCAGACTTTATGTTGTACAGGGACGACTACTCCCTCAGCAGGTATCTCAACTAGATACAACGATCCTCGTCTCCTCCCACAGGAAACAACAAGATTTCCATCAATTACCTTCCACTTGCCACCACCAAACTTAACATCTAGTCCCTGTTTATCCAGTTGACTAACAGAAATAAGTTTCTTCGTTAAACCTGGAATTACCCTGACGTTCTTTAAGTTCCATGTAGTACCCAGTGGAGTCTTCAGATTAACATCTCCCATACCCGTAACATTAAGAACATGGCCGTTAGCTAATCGTACCTTTCCAAAGTCTCATTTTTTCAGATTCACCATCATCTCCCCGCTGTGCATGGCGTGAAACGAAGAACCACAATCCATAGCCCAAGAATCTATAGACTCTTCACAGCAAACCAGTACGTCACCGTCAGATTCATCTGACACAACACTGTTTACATGCTGGTTACCATCCTCTTTCTTAGGATCAGGACACTCGTGTTTAACATGCCCCTTTTCACCACAGTTCAAGCACCTCACATTCTTCCCAGCTTTAGACAAGCTTTTCCCACGACTCCCACTGCTTCTGTTTTTACCTCTTCCCCTGCTAACACTGAGCATACTAGAAGTAGATCCTCCACTAGTGTTCCTTCGGCGAACATCTTCACCCAAAACACTATCCCGGACCCGTTCAAACTTCAAATTTCCAGTTCCAGCAGTTTCAGTGACTGTTGTTACAAATCCTGACCAACTATCAGGTAAGGAAGATAACAAAACCACAGCCTGAGTGTCATCATCCAACTTCATGCCCACAGTTGCTAACCTGGACAAAATTGAATTGACTTCGTTAATGTGATCAGCAACTAAACTTCCCTCGTTCATCCTCATATTAAACAGTTTCCTCATCAAGAACACCCTATTACCGGTAGACGGCTTCTCATACATATTTGACAGAGCTGTTAACATATCACGAGCGGTTGTTTCTTTCATGATATTAAATGCAACGCTCCTCGTCAAAGCCAATGTAATTTTACCTCTTGCCTTTTTGTCCTTTGGGTTCCAAATTGCTTCGGCGGCTTTATCCATTCCAGCAGGTTTTTCTTCCAGTACCACATCCAAATCGCATTCACCAAGCAACGCCTCTATTTGCATTCTCCACCATGCAAAATCAGTACCATTGAACTTCTCGATTCGGAACTTCCCGTCTTCAGCCATAGCAAACGAGAGAACCAGAAAAAAACCACAAGGAACCAAGCAACCGAAACCCTAATCGCCAAACACCCTAAAACCACCAGATCTGCAACAGCAAACCCTACGGCGCAAACCCTAGACCTTACGAGCCATAACCAGAGAATAGGTATGGGCCGTAAACAAGTCAGGGGCGACGGCAGCAACAACAGATCAAGATCTCAAGATCTCTCGTCCAGCTCTCTCCTTCTCCTGCGATAACCGTGTGAACCGTGTATTTTACTGAACCTTTGGCTCTGATACCACTTGTTAGGGTATCGGATCAGGGTAGGCTCGAGCGGAAGCGGAACAAACACACACACAAACACTAGCAGAAAATAAAGAACACGAGAATTTACGTGGTTCGGTCAAGGTGACCTACGTCCACGGGTTGCAACTAGGGTTAGGATTTTATTTCTGAGGTGATACCAATTACAAAGGACCTATCAACTATTTATAATACCCAAATTAGGGTTTACAACTTGTTGACCAAGAAAAGGTAAAATAGGTAACCTGATATCAGGCTTAACAAAAATAGCGCATATGGTATATGTTCCATAATTAGCGCATCTGCTCCATCCATAATAGAGCATCTGTTAGAGCATCTAACATTACAGTATCTATTAGAGCATCTGGCAGCATATTAGAGCATCTATCATCTAGAGCCTCTATTAGAGCATCTATGAAACAGTAGCGCTTCAAACAATAGAGCATATGCAGATGCTCTATTCTGTTCCTGCAAAGCCTTCATATCTAACACATATGAGTATCCCAACTGCCACCTAAATCCATTACGCAAGCGCGGAGCATATCTTCCAATGTCTGAATAGTTCTTTCGCTCTGACCGTCAGTCTGTGGGTGAAAAGCTGTACTCAGATTCAACTAAGAACCAAAAGCTTCTTGAAAGGATTGCCAAATCCTTGACACAAACCGTCCATCGCTATCTAAAATTATCGAGATTGGCACTCCATGACGTGCTACTATCTCTCTAAGGTAAAGCTCAGCTAGCTTCCCTGTGCTATCTTTCTCTCGAATCGGTAAGAAGTGCACAGACTTGGTCAACCGATCTACTATTACCCATATCGTATCATGTCCTCTAGGGGTTCTGGGTAACTTTGTTATGAAGTCCATAGAAATCTGTTCCCACTTCCACATGGGTATTTCTGGCTGTTGCAAGAGACCTGAAGGCTTCTGATACTCGACCTTTACCTTGGCACAAGTTAAGCACTTCCCAACGTAGATGGCAACGTCACTCTTGAGTCTTGGCCACCAATATTAATCCTTCAAATCTTGGTACATCTTGTCTGATCCTGGATGGATCGAGTACCTCAACTTATGTGCCTCATCGAAAATAACCTCTCTAAGACCACCATAAAGCGGAACCCAAATACGTCCCATAAAATACAAGGTTCCTTCCTCGTTAGGCTCCAACTTCTTCTCCATTCCTCGGAGATATTCAGCCCTAATGTTCTCTTTCTTAAGAGCTTCTTTTTACGCGGCACGAATACGCAAAGTGAGGTCCGTCCGAATAATCATTTCTAAAGCCCAAACCCTTATAGGCTTAATCCTTTCCTTCCGACTTAAGGCGTCTGCTACCACATTCTCCTTTCCAGAATGATACTTGATTTCGCAGTCATAATCATTCAACAACTCAACCCATCGTCGTTGTCTCATATTAAGCTTTTTCTGATCAAATATGCGCTGAAGGCTCTTGTGATCCGTAAAAATAGTACATCGAGTACCATACAGATAATGTCGCCAGATCTTCAAAGCAAACACCACTGCGCCTAGCTCCAAATCATGCGTGGTGTAGTAATTCTCATGGACCTTCAGTTGGCGAGAAGCATAAGCGATAACCTTTTGTCGTTGCATTAGCACACAACCCAATCCCTGACGCGAGGCGTCGCAATAGAACACGAAGTCGCCGGTGCCTTCGGGAAGGGATAATATAGGTGCATCGCATAGCTTATTCTTGAGCAGCTGAAAAGCTTCTTCTTGCTTATCTCCCCATTCATACTTCTTGTCCTTTTGAGTAAGGGAGGTCAACGGTTGAGCTATCTTGGAGAAATTCTCAATGAACCTGCGATAATACCCTGCTAAACCCAAAAACTGTCGGATATCGGTTGGTGTCTTCGGAGTTTCCTAGTTCTTGATTGCCTTGATCTTTGTGGGATCCACATGAATACCATTCTCGTTTACCACGTGACCGAGGAACTGTACTTCGCGTATCCAAAACTCGCACTTCAAAAACTTAGCGTAGAGCTTTTCTTTCTTTAGCAGCTCTAGAATGGCTCTGAGATGTTGCTCATGATCTTCCTTCGTCTGCGAGTAAATCAAAATATCATCGATAAATACGATCTTGCATTTATCGAGATATGGCTTGCACACTCGATTCATCAAATCCATAAACATTGCCGGTGCATTAGTCAACCCAAACGGCATCACTAGGAACTCGTAATGTCCATACCGATTCTGAAGGCAGTGTTCGGTATACTTTCCTCTTGAATCCGCAGCTGATGATAACCCGATCGATGATCAATCTTGGAATAGTAGCTTAATCCTTGAAGTTAGTCGAATAAATCATCAATCCTCGGCAAGGGATACCGATTCTTGATGGTTAGCTTGTTCAGCTCCCGGTAGTCGATGCACATTCGAAAGCTACCATCCTTCTTCTTGACGAACAGCATTGGAGCTCCCCAAGGCGAGAAGCTCGGCCTTATGAATCCATTGTCCAATAACTCCTAAATCTGCGTGGATAACTCTTGCATCTCTGAAGGCGTAAGTCGATAAGGTGCCTTGGCTACAGGCGCGGCGCCTAGAACCAAGTCAATGTGAAATTCGACTTGTCATTGAGGAGGTAATCCTGGCAAGTCTTTGGGGAAGACTTCAGGATATTCCCTTACCACAGGGATATCTTCTAGCTTTGGCTCTTCGGCTTCCCTATCCACAACATGAGCTAAAAAGGCAACACACCCTTTATGCAAAAACTTCCCCGCCTTCAAACAACTAATAATCCGCAGTGGCGTATCATGCTTCTCTCCGTGAATCACGATCGTCTCTTCATTCGCCATCGAAATACGAATGATCTTCTCATGGCACACTATTTCTGCACGGTTGCTAGACAACCAATCCATCCCAACTACGACATCGAAGCTTCCCAAGTCAACTGGCAGAAGATCTATCGGAAATTCACGCTCTCCAAGCTCTATAACACAACCTCTAATCACCTCATTAGCTTCTACTAGCTTTCCATTAGCCAGTTCTATCGAGTATGAGATGTCTAACTTACTTGCAACTAAACCAAGTATATTCTTAAATTCTAGAGATACGAAGCTATAATCGGCACCAGTATCAAATAGCACAGATGCATAAGGTTGATTAATAGGGAACATACCAGTAACCACGTTTGGATCCTGGCGTGCTTCCCTAGCTCCGATTGTGAACACCCTTCCACGTGCCTGATTGTTCTTTGGGCAATCCCGCTTAAAATGCCCTACATCACCGTAACCATAACATCCTTGGCCAAGTCAATTCCCATTACCACCCTGGTTATTGTTGTTATTGTTCCCACCACGGTTTCCATTTCCTGCCTGATTCCCGTTTCCACCACGGTTCTGATTACCATTCTGATTTCCATTACCACCACGGTTTCCATTACCGTTACCATTTCCGCCTTGTCCTCCATTTCCACGACCAGCTCCATACCAGCACGTTTCCCTAGAGTGCCCAATCTTTCCACAGTTACCACACTTCCTGTACCTACACTGACCGGCATGATGAAACTGGCAAATGTCGCACTTTGGTAGGGTACCCATGTACCCTTTTCCCTTGTTTTCCGCACTTGCAGCGCCAGTCTGTGCCTCAGCTGGCGGATTAGCGTCTCTGCGCTTATTGGTATTGTTGTTATTCTCCTGAGTACCCTTCTTGAAATTTGTAAACTTTCTTTTGTTTTCCCCTGATGACTCCACATGAGTCTTTTTCTTCTTTGTTTTAGAAATTGAAAACTTGCCCAACCTAACTGCTTTTTCAGTAAGCGCCACAATCAAGTCAATTGCCTCAGTAATGGTTGGAGGCTTGGATGTTGTCACCATGCTCAGAATCTGAGGGGCCAATCCCCAGATGAAACGTTCTATCCTCTTAAATTCCGGTTCCACCAAATAAGGGACAACTCTGGACAAATCATGAAATCTCTGCACATACTCAGCCACCTTTGGACCTTCCATTTTCAAGTTCCAGAATTCAGTTTCCAACTTCTAGATTTCTGCCCGAGAACAATACTTCTTACGCATCAACTCTTTCAGTTCATTCCACGTCAAAGCATACGCAGCAGCCTCACCCAACGTCTGGACCTGAAGATTCCACTACGACAATGCTCCATCTAGAAACAGTCCAGAAATGTACGTGACTTGTTGCTCTGGAGTACATTTACTCATCCTCAAAACAGAATCTATCTTCTCAACCCAGAGTACAAAGGCTACAGTACCCCCAGTGCCGTCGAAATTCAGGGGCTTGCAGTCCAAAAACTGCTTGTAGGTGCAGCCTAAAACACAAGCAACATCATTCACAGAAAGCATTAGCAAAGCACACTTGGAAATGTCCGAACGTATTGTAATGTGCCTTAGGTGACTAAACATTACCGTTGGGTGGGTTATTCCCTGACGTACCTCCGCTGTGTTTGGAGCGAAGGGCCTCGTGCTGTGCGATGGCTTGTGAGATGCACTCTTGTAATTCCGCCTCAGTCGTCGGCAGAGGGTTGTTGGTATTGGTATTCCTTCGCGGCATCATCTTTCTTCTAAGACGAAGATCGGATAGGTGAGGTCTTATTCGTTAAATAAATAAATAGTTGTCTAGAGGTCGTATGTACATATATATAAGCAATCATCATATCAAGCAATCGTGCAACCACAAAATCATAGCACAAACATGTAAATCAACAATGTATTTAATGAGAACATGAGTATTGAGCTTTCATTAAAGACCAACCACAAGTTACATTGTTTCTACATCGTATCGTATAAAAAGAGACATAGGGTCACACCACCCTTGTCAAATAAGTCTGTCAATGAACAAAAGAAATGATCAAAATATGGTCTTCGTATCTTCACTGTCTCGGCTCAATTGTAATGATCTCACCAAAAGTAATGCATCTGCATAAGATCAAAAACCTACTGTAATGATGGCGGAGGAGGAGGAGGGAAGAAAAGAAAACTGCGGATATGTGCGAGCTCCTCCTCGAGCTCATACACACGGCGAAGAAAAAAAGCTAATCTGCTGCTCGACAGTAAGGGAACGGGCATTAAAACCCGGAAAATGAGCAGGAGCAGCAGGTGGATGTGCAAAAGGAGACGACGATGAATGTGGAGGAACAAAAGTAGACTGACAGGGACAAGGTGGAGGGCATGGAGGAGTCAACTCAAGCTACAAAACTCTGCGACTCAAAACCTCAAACTGTAACTGAAGTGACAGAAGCAACTCATCCCGTGTGTATCCAACAAAATGCGAGGGATGATAGGGGTCGAAAATGGGCATCGTATATGGTGGGAACCATCAGAATGGCTCGTCAAGCGGTGTAGATGTGAAAGGAGCAAATGGTGCAATCTGTGGAATCGGAGGGAAAGCTGCTGAAGCAAAAGGGTCATAACTCGGGGGCTGACCCGAAGTACCTTCCCCCGGATGGGGTGCAGGGATGTCCTGGAGGAAAATAATCGGTAAATCAGTACGGTGGACATCAGACTCAACAGGAGGCAGGGGTGCAACATCAGTGGGTGGGGGTGGAGGAAAGAATGGCTCAGCAAGAGGAAGATCAACAGGTACAGGTATCGGATCTGGAACAAGGGGTGCGATATCAGGTAATCCAAACGGGACATGGTCGGGATCAGGAATCGGCTCAGGGTTAATAGGTACAATATCAGGCTGACCAAAACGAACAGGAGCTAGCTCAGGGCCAGGCTCTGGGTCGTGTGGAGGTGTGGGGACACGAGCAGGGGATGGTGCAGCAGACATAGCGGTGTCGTCGTCAGAGTCAGTAGCGTAAAGCTGCAGTCCTACCGCCTGCAGGGCTGAGGATGTCACAGACTCAAAGGAGTCTGAAACGGAATGCAAACTGGAGTCAGAAGACAACTCAAAGACTGGAATAGCTGGAGGAGGGACAGCAACGACATCATCATCCATTTAGTCATCGAGGGGCCAATCCTCGGGAGGAATGACCACAAGGGGAATGGTGTCGAGGATCGGTGCCACAATGTGCTCACCATCGGGGTGACCAATGATGAGATGATCGTGAACAGGAGCAGGAATATCGAAAGGATCCTCAACGGGAACGCCATCAGCTATAGGTAAATCATCGCCAAAATCTGGTAACGCGAATGTCCGATGTAAATATCTCTGGCTCAGGCATGACCTCGTCGTCCGGAACGATGACCATCGGGTTGTGGGCGTCAGATAACCCACTCTCGGACGAAGACATGATGCCTGTAACATAACAATCATAACATGTGCACATATATTAACCACTATCACACAATGCATGCTAACAAAACAATCATCACTTTAACCATGTATTCACATTATCCTTCATGAGACTTTCATTCTTAACTAGTCTACCCCATGCGACTAAACCACCACTGTGACCTTGCAATCGTGTTTCTTGTCTTTCCTTTTGTAAAACGTTTGTTCCATGGGTCTTGGTGTTTTATGTATGCAATGAAAAATATGTTGTAAAAATATTTCCATGAGAGAGCCCTAATGATTGTAGTCTAGACTCGAGAAGGAATCCTAGTTCGCTACAATCGAAGCTCTGATACCAAACTGTCACACCCTGACTTTTGCGGAAGCGTGTTACGTGTGACTTGCTTAATATCATTGCATTCAACCATAACAAACAACTATATGATAGAAACCACGATGTTCATCCATAATTAAATTTCAAAATAATACAACCATCATTGTTTAACAGAAATCCACGACTTCAAGTTCAAAATACAAACCAACCAATTGTTCTATGTTCCATACTGGACTTCACAAAAGACACTAATAAAACGAGGCTTTGAACCATGTATCCTATCAAGGATAAAACACATGATTCAAACCCATCAGTACTGGATGACATCATTTATTTGAAGACAAAACTTGAAAATCCTTGTACGCCTGCCAGATCCATAATCAGTTTCCTGAAATACATGTAGTTTGAAAACATCAACAAAAGTTGAGCGAGTTCATGTTTTTGTATGTGAGCTCGAAATAAATTTTGTAATCATTGTATGTACGTATGTGTAAACCGGTATGAAAGCGTCTATGAACAGATCAATTAATGATTTTCAAGGTCATTAATATGTGTGCAAAGTTGCAGGAAGGCTCAAACCTAGCAGATTTTGTAACGGGCTTCCGGCTGGAAGACATAGTCACCACCTTCGGCCGCTTCCGCCCCAGGGGTGGGGCTCGCAATGTGACACCTGTGCCTCTGCGACAATCAAAAAAATACCAAATTAATGAAATATTGTGTTTCATACTTGGGATTTGTATAAATATGTGTATCATTTGCACATATCAATTCTTGTTCGATTTCGAGCTTTAAATTACTTTCTGGAAGATTAAATGCGATCTGATGCGTAAATATAATCAGTTTAATGAAACAAACACTACGGAACAGTGACATAGGCTTAACATACCTTAAATAACCTTTACATAACTTAGAAATAAGTTTTGGATGGTTTGGTGTGTCGAAATTAAGTTTATTCGCTTACAGGGACTAATTTTGACAAACTGCGAAAGTATGCCAATTCGTACTGTAACGAACATTCCGAAACTTGATCATAAGTTAAACATACCCTAAAATATCCTTTACATAGCTTAGAAATAGGCTTCGAGGGGTTCGGTATCCTAAAATAAACTTATTTGATCAATAGACACTAAAAGCGTCAAAAGTGCATAAGTTTGCATTTTCACGCATATCTTACGATCTGAATGTATCCGGACATCCAAAAATTTATGTAATCATTATAATATTTTATTTTAATGATTGGCATGATAAAATTCCATTCGTCGCGTAATTTGGATCATTTTTGCGTTCATTAAGATTTCCGTCGTAATTAACCGAACAACGCAACCGTACGACCAAACGAACCGACACCCAAGATGTTTCTGAGCATATTTTAAGTTCCCTATACTTTAACTTTATTTTAGAGCCTTAAAATGAGGTTAACGGGGCTTAAAAGTGCCAAAAAGCAAGTTTTACAAGTGCAGCGACCATTTATGAAATTTCTGACCAGATTCAATGAACTTAGTTCAATTTTGAAGTTTTCATGGTTTTAGCCCATGGTTTTGCAAACTATGGGCTGGTATTTAATGGTTTTTATAATACTATGGACTCATATTAGTGGCTCCCATGGTTTTAGAAAACAATGGGTGCATGTGTACGGTCCAGATTTAAGCTCGGGAATCGAGGAACGATCCTAACGGTCCTAGAAATCCTATATATACCCATGCCTTTTCATTGTTGCAACACACAAATCTGATCTATTTGCTCTAAGTTGGGGCTTAGCACCTCATACCTGAGCAAGTTGGATCTAGATTTCCATTCTTGGACCCTTTGTAAGTCCTCTTTCATTCTTTTACGCGTTTTTAGCGCGAAAGTCAAACTTTGTTTGACTTTCTGCATTGACCAGTTTATGGTCAACACGAAGTTCGTTTAAACTTCGCAACGTGAGCGTAATCACGATGGTTATAGTCCCTAGTGACTATACCTACTGATTACCACGTTGATTAGGTGTGGTGACGAGTCGTAGTTTCGGCCAAAATGCGTATTCTTGCGTATTTTGTAACCAAACTACTTTTAGGTATCAAAACCGTTTGTTTTGATACCAAACCTGTTTTCTAACTTTTTTAAACATGTTTTAACATGTTTAGCTCGTCACTTTAGGTTTAGTGCTTATGTAGGGTCGTAAGGTAAGTGGTCTAAACAACCGCTTAGACTTTCGAACCCGACCCGTTTGGTCGATCATTAGGATCTGACCAAACACATTAGGTGACCATAGTTGTATAGGGAATAACCTTCTGAGGTTATACCTTATGGTCACTACGTTTAGCTAGTTGTATGATAGGTAGTTTATATTCCTTAGGAAAATTACCAAAATACCCTTTTTATGCATAAATTCATTTTAAGCATATGTAACCTAAATTTTGACATCTAAACTGATTAGGCAACATTATTAGACATGTTAAGGCATATAATACTTGTCATAGAACTAGTTAGGCGGTCCGAACGCGTTTTACGCGAACGACGCGTTAAAGTGGCGTAAGCTACCTAAACGGGTCATAATGGGTCGTAAGCACTTAGTTTAGGTTTCATTTTAGTATGTAGGCTTTGTTAAACTATATTACATGAGTTCCTACACTCATTTGGGTTACGAAACCTCATTCTATCCGATCTCCCGATTTAGGTCCGTTTATTTACATAGTTAACTATATTAGGTGCCGTCTGATTTCCGTGACCCCTCTAGCTTTGCTTGGTTGTTATTCAAGACTTCTAAGAACCCTCAGGTGAGTACATAGTCCCCTCTTTTACCGTTTTCAAACTGTTTTGGGGTGGAACACATGTGCCTACTTGTTACTTTCGTGTTTTCCATGTTTTCATATCATATACTTGCTATGTTCATTAGTACACTATTAGTACATGATTTCATTATGTTTTGCTATGTATGTTCACTTAACATGCTAGCGCAATTGTTTTACATTTTGAACCATTTGTAATCGTTGGATGTATCTGAACCATTTGAAATCATTGGATGTATGTGAACCATTTGTAATCGTTTGATGTATGTGAACCATTTGTAACCGTTTGATTTATGTGAACCATTTGTAACTGTTTGAGCCATTGGGCTAGGGAAGTGATTAGGTAACGGGGTAGGTGTAATGTGTTAAAAGCATGGTGGATACGCCGCTGGTACTTCCTATATATAAGTGCTTTTAACACATTATATATCGTTGCGTCATCTAGATCACTTGGGTAAACGATTTCGAAACAATGTCACACAAGGATGTTTTCTGAATAATATAAACCATACGAGTTTTATTAATGAGTTTTTATGAGATATTTTACAATTTGATTTTATTAAAATAAATGTTTTGGAGTTAAGAATCATGGCTACGAGATTTTGCAAATTATAACCAACTTGATTTGAGTTGGTTAATTATGTCACAATATTATACTTTTCAAAACAAGGTTTTTAAATAAGTATTGCAACATGTAAAACGAGCCATGAATCTGACACTCATATAAAACCTATGTACTCACCGGCATTTTTATGCTGACGTATTTTCACATGTGTTTCAGGTACCATAGTCGATGATGTTTGATGATGATATCTGTGTTCGCTCACATAAGAATGAACGAGGCCTTAGTGACTTAATAACAATGAAAGTCTATTTGTTCATGTTTTGTTTCTAATTCCAATGTAATGTAATACATTTAAATTCAATAAAACGAAATTCTTTAAATCCATGGTTGTGAAACAATGATTCTGTTACAACACCCCCCGACGTTTCCGCCACGTTTTGTTGTTTTACGTGGTCGGGGTGTGACAGAAAAGTTGGTATCAGAGCCAATGGTTATATGGAATTAGGTTATTAGTAATGCTTTGACCTAGACTATAACCTTCCTAGGACCCTAACGCGAGTTTACTTACGTTTACTCATAAAACAATATTGTTGCCTATCTTTAGGCAGCAACCACAATAAGAACACAAAATTCGAATCTGCTTTGAAAACTAATCATCTGTTCCAAGATGATTTATTATAAGGTTTCGAACCTTCAAAGTTTTCAAATTCTCGTTAAAGTTTAGGGCTACATAATGTGAACACGTGCAAACTGGAAGGGTGGGTGCCTGTACCCTGAGCTTTCTGTCTAAGGCTAGAGTGTTCGTACAAATCCGTAATATCGGACCAGTCACTCTTACCTGGGAACTCTTGGGGTGAGTTTCCACTTATAGGCGAGCATGTCTTCGCGATACATTATGAGGACCTATTTGCTTTGATTCAGCCTTTGTGTGTCATTTGTTTGGTTCGTGGTTCAAACAAATGACCATCACCCATGATTTTGGTCGATAATTGTAACATCCTATTCTTACCCAATGTCATTTCATTTGTTTTCTCTCTTGTTTCCCCCTTTTAGAATGCCTCCATGACGCGAAAATCAGGTACCTATTGAAGAACTGGCAGTTGTCATTACGCAGCAAATGACTGCTGCAATCCCGAACATCGTTGCTCAATGTAACCAAGCTCTCAACAACAATAATGCCCCCTGCAACTTCAAAACATTCAACTCGGCTAAGCCATCAAAGTTTTCTGGGTCTCAAGGAGCGACCGCACTTCTGCAATGGTTCGAGAGTCTAGAGGGCACCTTCAGACATGTTCAATGCCCAAATGAGCGAAAGGTAGAATTCGCATCTAGTGTCTTTGAGAAACGAGCTTTGACATGGTGGAATGGTGTGATGAGAGATAGGGGTGCCGATGTTGCAATGGCTTAAACGTGGGAAGAGCTTCGAGCTCTGATGATGAAGGAATTATGTCCTCGTCACGAGATCAGGGCCTTGGAAAGGGAATTCGATGATTTTAAGCAAGATAGCGGTGAGCATCTAGCCTACACGGATCGTTATGAGGAGTTAAGTCTGTTATGCCCGAATATGGTTACGCCTTTGGATAAGGCAATCGAAAAGTATATTGATGGCCTCCCTGGCCCAGTACAAGACATTGTGATTGGTAGTAACCCCACTACGGTTAGGCAGGCCATTGAGCTATCTGCTACCTTGACTGAATCTCAAATCAGGAAAGGTAAACTTTTCTGAAAAGGTGATAAGAAACCAATCGAGGAATCAAAACCCAAAGACGAACAGACTAAATCCTCCAAGAAGTCAAGGAAGCGAAAAGCTTCCCAGAACTTCGTCGTGGTTGCTCACAATGATCAAGCTGCCCCCAACCAACCAGCTCAACCCCCTGCTAGGAAGCCATACAACGGAACTGCACCCTTGTGCAACCAATGTAACCTTCATCATCATGCTAGTGTGAAGTGCCGCAAATGCCAAATTTGTGGACTTATAGGTCATACAGCAAGAGTTTTCCAAGCTGCAGTTGCACCAAATCAAGCTGACAACAATCCTGCTCAAGCTCGTTTTCCACCAGGTTCTTGCTACAACTGTGGCGAGATGGGTCATTTCCGAAGAAATTGCCCAAAGCTTGCTAATGCAAATCCAGCACAGGGATGAGCATCTGACCGACTAGAAGACAACACCATTTAGAAATAATCACGTCTTATGTATTATTTTCTTTTGTTGTCAAGGTCCATGAAACAGTTGCTATCGTTGTTTATAAATAAATATTTTATTTACATTGCAATGTATTTATGTGGTTGCATGTATAAACAACATATCCCCTACAATACCGACAATCAGGGAATCGTATTCCTTGAAGAACAGACTACCCCCAAAATTCTTCCATTTTATGATCTCTTGCGTTTTTCACGAAAATCCTAAGTTCCCGTTTCTTCCAAAGAAACGAAGTACAAGGCGCAAGTTACAACTCTGGACGAATACCCAAAGTACCACTATAAATCCTTAATAAGGTACCTAAGGGTATTTCCGTAAATCCTAAAATTGTTGTGTACCTTAATTCGAATATTACGTTTCTTTGAAAACAAAATCGAATTTTCGAAAGATCATCCTATCTTCATAGATAGATTCTTGAAAATGATTAAAGTGCCAAATGAAATCCAAGGATTGGATTCCTGGTGTGCTTTAAATATCCGTGTCTAAAGATAACAAATTAAAGGTCAAATTAAACAAATATGTGATTATGTGTTCCCTTTTATGTTTTTGTGTGATCCAAGTTTTTTTTTGTTATCCAAATCCTCGTAGAATCTTCCATATCTTCGTATAAGGGATTCATAGTAGGATATCCAAAGGTACTACCTTAAATCCTTAATGGGCTTCTACGTAATAGTAAAGACCCTTGGATTATAGTGTACTATTCCATAATTAGACCCCTTGAGTGGTCTAGTTAAACAGATTGATCCAAAAATCTGGTTAGGAATATCATGTGATGAAATAGCTGAAAAGACTCCTTGGTGGTCTAATTAAAGAGATCATTTGTCGATCTAATTAAAAGGACCCTGTGATAGTCTAGTCACACTCATCACAGGTTTGATTTTCTTCCCCCTTCACATTACAAAACAAACTGTGCGGACTGTGCAAGGAATTACGTAATTATGGATGCATACATAATTATGGAATTCAGTGCACAGAAACCATAGCAAGTTTTGTCATGTGTCTAGAGTTGACTCAGTTCATTTCCGTTTCTGAAGAATACCCATTGAGGAAAATGACTCATTCCGTTCATTTTCGTTTCTGAAGAATATCCATCGAGGGAAATGAATGTCCCTGATTTTTCTTTTTCCTTCATTTCCGTTTCTGAAGAATACCCATTGAGGAAAATGACTCATTCCGTTCATTTTCGTTTCTGAAGAATATCCATCGAGGGAAATGAATATTCTTGAATTTTCCTTCATTTCCGTTTCTGAAGAATACCCATTGATGAAAATGACTCATTCCGTTCATTTTCATTTCTGAAGAATATCCATCGAGGGAAATGAATATTCTTGATTTTTCCTTCATTTTCATTTCTGAAGAATACCCATTGAGGAAAATGACTCATTCCGTTCATTTTCGTTTCTGAAGAAAATCCATCGAGGGAAATGAATATCCTTGATTCTTCCTTCATTTCCGTTTCTGAAGAATACCCATTGAGGAAAATAACTCATTCAGTTCATCTTCGTTTCTAAAGAATACCCATCAAGGGAAATGAATATCCTTGACTTTTTACTTCATTTCCATTTTGAAGAATACCCATTGAGGAAAATGACTCATTCCGTTCATTTTCGTTTTCTGAAGAATGTTCGTTGAGAGAAATAACAGGATTATGCCATGCATATCTTTGATGGGTTATTCTACAAAAATCGATAAAAACCCAATATTCCATGCAAGACAATTATTTAACACAACGTCACAGACAGACTCCTACGAATAAATTTCGGGACGAAATTTCCTAAAGTAGGGGAAACTGTGACACCTGTGCCTCTGCGACCATCAAAAAAATACCAAATTAATGAAATATTGTGTTTCATACTTGGGATTTGTATAAATATGTGTATCATTTGCACATATCAATTCTTGTTCGATTTCGAGCTTTAAATCGCTTTATGGAAGATTAAACGCGATCTGATGCGTAAATATAATCAGTTTAATGCAAAAAACCCTCCAGAATAGTGACATAGGCTTAACATACCTTAAATAACCTATAAATAACTTAGAAATAAGTTTTGGATGGTTTGGTGTGTCGAAATCAAGTTTATTCGCTTACAGGGACTAATTTCGACAAACTGCGAAAGTATGCCGATTCGTACTGTAACGAACATTCTGGAACTTGATCATAAGTTAAACATACCCTAAAATATCCTTTACATAGCTTAGGAATAGGCTTCGAGGGGTTCGGTATGCTAAAATAAACTTATTTGATCAATAGAGACTAAAAGCGTCAAAAGTGCATAAGTTTGCATTTTCACGCATATCTTACGTCCTGAATGTATCCGGACATCCAAAAATTTATGTAATCATTAAAATATTTTATTTTAGTGATTGGCATGATAAAATTCCATTCGTCGTGTAATTTGGATCGTTTTTGCGTTCATTACGATTTCCGTCGTAATTAACCGAACAACGCAACCATATGACCAAACGAACCGACATCCGAGATGTTTTTGAGCATATTTTAAGTTCCCTATACTTTAACTTTATTTTAGAGCCTTGAAATGGGGTTAACGGGGCTTAAAAGTGCCAAAAAGCAAGTTTTACAAGTGCAAGGACCATTTTTGAAATTTCGGACCAGATTCAATGAACCTAGTCCAATTTTGAAGTTTTGATGGTTTTAGCCCATGTTTTTGCAAACTATGGGCTGGTATTTAATGGTTTTTATAATACTATGGACTCATATTAGGGGCTCCCATGGTTTTAGAAAACAATGGGTAAATGTGTACGGTCCAGATTTAAGCTCGGGAATCGAGGAACGATCCTAACGGTCCTAGAAATCCTATATATACCCATGCCTTTTCATTGTTGCAACACACAAATCTGATCTATTTGCTCTAAGTTGGGGCTTAGCACCTCATACCTGAGCAAGTTGTATCTAGATTTCCATTCTTGGACCTTTTATAAGTCCTCTTTCGTTCTTTTACGCGTTTTTAGCGTGAAAGTCAAACTTTGTTTGACTTTATGCATTGACCAGTTTATGGTCAACACGAAGTTCGTTTGAACTTCGCAACGTGAGCGTAATCACGATGGTTATAGTCCCTAGTGACTATACCTACTGATTACCACGTTGATTAGGTGTAGTGACGAGTCGTAGTTTCGGCCAAAATGCGTATTCTTGCGTATTTTGTAACCAAACTACTTTTAGGTATCAAAACCGTTTGTTTTGATACCAAACCTGTTTTCTAACTTTGTTAAACATGTTTTAACATGTTTAGCTCGTCACTTTAGGTTTAGTGCTTATGTAGGGTCGTAAGGTAAGAGGTCTAAACAACCGCTTAGACTTTTGAACCCGACCCGTTTGGTCGATTATTAGGATCTGACCAAACACATTAGGTGACCATAGTTGTATAGGGAATAACCTTCCGAGGTTATATCTTATGGTCACTACGTTTAGCTAGTTGTATGATAGGTAGTTTATATGCATTAGGAAAATTACCAAAATACCCTTTTTATGCATAAATTCATTTTAAGCATATGTAACCTAAATTTTGTCACACCCCCAAAATCCACACGCGGAGTATCACCGCTTGGAGGCGTGACTGACCAGGATCAAGCCACCAATCATATTGAACAAGCATGTAAGTAAACATAATTCAACCAAACAATATGAAAGGTGTTCAAAACCAAAGCATAATTAAGTGTTTAGCGGAAGCATAATTGTAAAACCCATTGTAAGTATTAAGTACGAAATAAAGTAATGTTTATAGCATGGCACACACTGCCATATCCCACAACCACCGTTCCTCCCTGTGCAAGCTCCATAAGTACCTATTGACCTGCAAGGCATGTAGCAACGAATCAACAACAAAGTTGAGCGAGTTCACAGTTGGTTGTTTGGTTATAGTATTCATTTCGTAAATCGTATGTTCGTTTTGTAAACCATGTATCGTATTAATTCGTATCGCGGTCATACTGACATGTTTGCGAAGATTAGTGGGGGCTTCCCATGTGTTATTAGACCACGCGTATCGACTGCTACGAAAATGTAAGAGGTGCCCTAAGTTAATGTCTATCAGCATTAACCCTTTGCCCATAGTCCATTAGTACACGCCCGTCCGACTGGCATGGTGTGAGGTTTGTTAAACCCTAATAGCGCTATCTACTAATGACCCGCTCGCCATAGGCCTCGGCGATTAAGTCGATAAATGAGGGACTTAAAGTGATAGAGTTGATGGTCTTATGATCGTGTACGTAGGCTTTACGTACGTGCCCTTCAATCTGAGGACAGTAGTAGGTATAAGTGTACGTAGGTTTTACGTACGTGCCCTTCAATCCGAGGACAGTAGTAGGTATAAGTGTACGTAGGTTTTATGTACGTGCCCTTCAATCCGAGGACAGTAATAAGTAGTTTAATTGTAACGATAGTACGAGTTGTTATTCAATCCCATTCCCAACCCACCGGGAATCCCATGCCTTGGCTAGTGTGAACTCACCTTGGTTTGCTCGGCAGATACACAGAAAGGTCAATCGAGCTAGTTGAGGCTAACCACGTCCTAACATGGTTACCATACAAGTCAGGTCTAAAGCACGCATGTTTACATGTAAGTCAACAGGTTACGAACACGTATAGATCATGGCAAACACATAATTCATGTTAACACATTATCAGTCATAACGTATTCAACTTGTGCGATTAAAAGATTGGGCTCGCACAAGTCTAATAGCCTTGTGCGAGTCATCCGTTGGAGCCCAACAATGCCCGGCCCAATTATCATAACAGTCCAACAAGTAAGTGGCCCAAATTAAATAAACAAAGACTCTCTTGTGCGATCCGGATGGCTTGTGCGATCCGGATGGCTTGTGCGATATGGACTTGGGCTTTAAGGCCCAACAGTAATGCGGTTCAAGTTGATTGTGTGAGGCCCAAGACCTTGTGCGATCGGCACCTTCTTGTGCGATCATGCAAAGGCTGATTGTACACAGTGCTTAAAGTGATTGTACTAAGTCTTGTGCGATTGAACAAGACTTGTGCGTCCAGTCTTGTGCGTTCGGTCTTGTGCGACTGAACTTGTGTGTTTGGTCTTGTGCGACCGGAGCCTCTTGTGCGATCAGGAGACTTGTGTGATCAGTTACAATTTCCTAATTTTATGCAATCATTTACCAATTCCAATTCAATTCGTTTGACCCCAATTAACAGTTTCCATATTTGCATAAATTCAATCAACAGAATTAACAGTTCTACTCAAACCCTATATCGATCAAACAAGGCTTTTATCTCAAAATTCTTATGAACTCAGTCATAATCAAACATGAACAATAATCACAACACTTAAACATATCCATCTAGGGGTTTCAAAATCATCATATAACACTTCATAATCGACCCTACAACTAATCCGATTTCAACATACAACCGATTATAACATTTGATCCTGAAACATCATGCAACCTAATCCGAAAACATGGTAGTCGATTAGCATCATCACACACATCAGATTACTAATACACATCTCGATCTAATCATACACATGTGAGCCGATTCTAAGGACATCAATACTAACAGTTTACATCATCATCAATCATGCCTCATTTACAAATCATCACATGAAACATGTATAATTTCATAACATAAAATCAACTAATAACAAAACACTAACCGGTTAAGGGAGTATAATGAGAATGGTCCGAACAAGAGAATGATCCGAACACTATGATCTTCGATGTAGAGAGTGTGTTTGCCGTCGAGTTCTAGAGAGAAGGAAGGGAGCACTAGGGTTTGGTGTGTGTATTATGAGATTGCAACAATGAGGAGTATACACTCTCCCCATGGGTTATGCGACACAAGGGGGTGTGGGCCGAACCTAAAGTGTGGCCCGAATGGGCTTGTGTAATCGGATTGTGTTGTGCGTTTACATAATACATACTCTCACATAACATATAACACATATCATCTCATTAAATCACATATCAAATAATTACACTAAGTTCACATACGTTACATTAAGCACATAGATGAGTTCGGAAATACGAGTTGTCACATTATCCCCAAGTTGAAAGAAATTTCGTCCCGAAATTTAGCACGTACTCACTGAGGAAGCTAGTTAAGTTGCATGGTTTTCCTGGGGTGTCACATCCTCCCCCCGTTGATCTGGAATTTCGTCTCGAAATTCCGTAGCTTCAGCCTCAGAAGTGGTTGTACTGTTTGCAAATAGTTGGGGATACTTTTGTTTCATTTGATCTTCGCGTTCCCAGGTGAACTCTGGGCTGCGACGGGAGTTCCAACGAACTCGAACGAGAGGTATTCTAGTGCGCTTGAGGACCTTAACGTCCCGGTCCGTGATTTCAACTGGTTCCTCGACGAATCGTAACTGCTCGTCGATAGTGAGCTCCTTCAAAGGAACTATGAGGGTCTCATCTGACAGACACTTCTTCAGATTCGACACGTGGAAAACGTTGTGAACTGTACTGAGTTCTGTTGGTAAGTTCAGTTTGTAGGCCACCTTGCCTATTTTCTCTATGACTTCGAAAGGTCCGACGTATCGTGGGTTAAGTTTGCCTCGTTTACCAAAACGAACCACACCCTTCCAGGGTGAAACTTTGAGTAGCACTCGCTCCCCAACCTGGAGCTCGAGTGGTTTCCTGCCCTTACCGGCGTAGCTTTTCTGACGGTCACGAGCTGCCGCCATTCGTTGTCGTATCTGAGCAATTCGCTCTGTTGTGTCTACCACAAGTTCTGGACCAGTGATCTGACTATCTCCCACCTCTGCCCAACAAAGAGGTGACCGGAATTTACGCCCGTACAATGCCTCAAACGGAGCAGCTTTAATGCTGGTGTGGTAGCTGTTATTGTACGAAAATTCCACAAGTGGCAGATGCTTTTCCCAACCGTTGCCAAAGTCAATTACACATGCCCTAAGCATGTCTTCAAGGGTCTGGATGGTGCGTTCAGACTGCCCATCCGTTTGCGGGTGATAAGCTGTGCTCATATCTAAACGTGAGCCAAAGGACTTGTGCATTGCTTGCCACAGTTCCGAAGTAAAACGTGCATCACGATCCGAGATAATAGAGGTGGGCACTCCGTGCCTCGAGACAACTTCCTTAAGATATACGTCTGCTAGTGTGGAGAACTTATCTGTTTCCTTGATAGCCAAGAAGTGAGCAGACTTTGTGAGTCGATCCACGATCACCCAAATAGTATCGTTACCACGTTGAGATCTAGGCAGGCCAGTAACAAAATCCATGGAAATTTGCTCCCATTTCCATTGTGGTATCTCTGGTCGTTGGAGTAGGCCTGAGGGTTTCTGATATTCCGTCTTGACTCTCGCACAAGTCAAGCACTTGCTAACGTAAGTTGCTATGTGAGCTTTCATGCTAGGCCACCAATACGTGGTTTTGATATCGTGGTACATCTTATCCGAACCAAGATGTACTGAGTAGCGAGACTTGTGTGCCTCATCCATCACAAGCTCTCGTAGGTTGCCATAGAGTGGGACCCAAATGCGTCCTGTTACGTAGTAGGCACCGTCTTCCTTTTGTTCCAATCGTTGCCTTGAGCCGCGTAGGGCTTCAGCCCTGATGTTTTCTGGTTTCAATGCTTCTACCTGAGCGTCTCGTATCTGAGAAGGAAGACTAGACTGTATAGTGAGTTGTAAAGCTCGTACGCGCTTAGGCGCAGTGTCCTTTCGACCGAGGGCGTCAGCCACAACATTGGCTTTGCCTGGGTGGTACCTGATCGAGCATTCGTAGTCATTCAGTAGCTCGACCCATCGTCCTTGTCGCATATTCAGTTCTTTCTGTTTGAAGATATGATCGAGACTCCTGTGATCAGTGTAGATGGCGCACTTGGTGCCATACAGGTAGTGTCTCCATATCTTAAGTGCAAAAACAACAGCTCCCAGCTCTAGGTCATGTGTAGTGTAGTTCCTTTCATGAACTTTAAGTTGGCGTGAGGCGTAAGCTATAACTTTATCCCGCTGCATCAATACACAACCAAGACCCTGAATGGATGCGTCGCAGTAAACCACAAAGTCGTCTGTGCCCTCTGGCAATGAAAGGATAGGTGCACTGCAAAGTCTATCCTTTAAGTGCTGAAATGCTAATTCCTGTGCGTTTCCCCATCGATAAACAACGCCTTTCTGCGTTAGTGAGGTGAGGGGCTGTGCAATCTTGGAAAAATCCTTAATGAACCTTCTGTAGTAACCTGCCAAGCCCAAGAATTGGCGAATTTCCGTTGGTGTACGGGGTGCAGGCCAATTCTTAATCGAGTCTACCTTGGATGGATCCACATGAATCCCATCCTTGTTCACCACATGGCCTAAGAAATGGACTTCACGAAGCCAGAAGTCGCATTTTGAAAACTTGGCGTACAGCTGTTCCGTTCGAAGGAGTTCCAAAATGAGTCGTAAATGCTGCTCGTGTTCCTCCTGACTCTTAGAATAGATCAGGATGTCGTCGATGAAAACTATGACGAACTTGTCCAGGTAAGGCTTGCACACTCTATTCATCAAATCCATGAAGACCGCATGTGCGTTTGTCAGCCCAAAAGGCATGACCAAAAACTCATAGTGTCCATATCGAGTTCTAAAGGCTGTTTTGGAGACGTCCTCTTCTCGGATTCTCAGCTGGTGATATCCTGATCTCAAATCAATCTTTGAATAGTAGCTCGACCCTTGCAACTGGTCGAATAGGTCATCAATGCGTGGAAGAGGGTAGCGATTCTTCACAGTCACCTTGTTGAGTTCACGGTAGTCGATGCACATTCTGAAAGTACCGTCTTTCTTCTTCACGAACAAGACTAGAGCTCCCCAGGGCGAAGAGCTAGGACGAATAAAACCCTTATCCAAGAGTTCTTGTAGTAGCGTAGAAAGTTCTTCCAACTCTAATGGAGCTAAGCGATACGGTGCACGAGCTATGGGCGCTACTCCAGGAGCTAGCTCGATCTAGAATTCGACTTGGCGATGAGGCGGAAGACCAGGTAATTCCTCAGGGAATACCTCAGGATAGTCGCGTACAATCGAAAAATATTCTATCTTCTTCTCTTTCTTCGAGGTGTCAGCAACGAGAGCAAAAATAGCAGTGTGGCCCTTACGCAAACATTTCTGGGCCTTAAGGAAGGAGATGATGCTCACAACAGCACCACTCTTGTCACCACGAATCAATAGAGGTTCTTCACCTGGGCGAGGAATACGAACAATCTTCTCGTTGCAAAGAATCTCTGCTTGGTGTTGGGATAACCAGTCCATCCCTATGACAACGTCGAAACTACCCAGAGTGATAGGAAGGAGGTCGATTGAGAAAGTATGACCAGCAAGAACAAGGTTACAACCCTTGACTACGTGCGTGACCTCTAAATTTTTACCATTAGCTAACTCTACAATGTGCTTGGTGTTCAATAGTGTTGGGGTACGCTTAAGCATTTGACTAACTTTTAGGGACACGTAGCTAGTATCAGCACCCGAATCAAATAAGACCGTAATGTAAAAGTCATCGAGAAGGAACTTACCCGTCACCACGTTGGGATCATTCCTCGCTTCACCTTGACCAATAACGAATACACGACCCCTTGCACCATTGCCGTTGTTACCCCCGTTGTTTCCATTCCCCTGATTGTTATTATTGTTGTTGTTCTGGTTCTGAATCAGCTGGGGACAATCTCTCTTGATGTGACCTTCAGCTCCACACTGATAGCATCCCCTGTTGCCTCGCTGTTGCTGCTGCTGGTCTTGTGGAGCTGGTGGTTGCTGTCGCTGGTTCTGATTCGCAGGTCGTGAGCTCCTACAATCCTTAGCTTCATGACCCATCTTGAGACACCTCTGGCAACGACCCTTGTTGCACTGACCACTGTGGTGTCTATTGCATCTGTTGCACTTTGGAAGGTTTCCTCGATATCCACCCTGCCCTTGACTACCAGAAGATTGCTGACCAGGGCTCTTGTAGTCATCAGTTCTTCTCTGCTGAGACTGAGACTGAACATAAGTTGAACCTTTGCTTGAAGTTCCATCCCACTTACGTTTGTTGTCGCCGGGAGTTTCAGAAGTAGCTGTAGCACTAATACGTTTTGGTAGCCTGTTCTGCTCCACCGCATGATCAGTGAGGCGATGAGCCAATTGTACAACTTGCTGGATGGTGGCTAGGTTGGCTGAAGTCACATGACTTTGAATCTCGGGCACTAAACCCTTAAGATATAGTTCGATGCGTTTGATGGGAGGATCCACCATAGTAGGACACAGAATAGCAAGCTCATTCGATCTTTTCGTGTATGCTTCAATTTCTGACCCCGTCATCTTGAGGTTGAAGAACTCGACTTCCAGTTTGTGAATTTCATCACGGTTGCAGTACTCTTCCTTGATCATTTCCTTAAAGTTGTTCCATGGAGTGGCGTTAGCAGCAACCAACCCCAGCATCTGAACCTAAGCGTTCCACCATGTGAGCGCTATACCCTCGAGGGTACCGGTAGCATACTTCACCCTGTGAGCCTCAGGGCATTCACACATCTTGAAAACAGATTCGAGCTTTTCAAACCAGTGGAGGAGTCCAACTGCCCCTTCAGTGCCACTGAAAGTACCAGGACGACAGTCCATGAAAGTTTTGAAGGTGCACACAGGAGGCTGTGCAGGTTAACCTGTCGTGAGAGTAAGAAAGGACAAAGTTTAACACAAAGGTTGGATTCATGAGAGTAGGATCCAGAGATCCTAGTGTGAGTCGGGATGGCAAGGTATACCTCCTGCCTGAGCAGCTGCAAGTGCCGCAGCAACTTGTTGGTTAATCAGAGCCGTCAACTGGGCTTGTGTCATGTTAACGCGTCCATACATGATCTTTATATCAAGAGAAACACGAGTGAGAAGGGTTCGCGAAAATGCGATGACAGAAGAGAGTAAGCACACATGTGTTTTCAAGCTATAGTTGCTACGTTTATCTAAGCATACTATAAGCAAAGTTCTACGTAGTCTAGCAAGTAGGCAATGTAAACATAAACCATATCACCTAGAATGTCGAGCCTTGCACGTGGAGTGAAGCGTCGTTGTGGATCGTAGAGTACTGTACAGGTTATAGTCTGGTTTTAACAAAAACGTTTTCCCTTATTAAAACCAAGTTCACTATAACCAATGGCTCTGATACCAATCTGTCACACCCCCAAAATCCACACGCGGAGTATCACCGCTTGGAGGCGTGACTGACCAGGATCAAGCCACCAATCATATTGAACAAGCATGTAAGTAAACATAATTCAACCAAACAATATGAAAGGTGTTCAAAACCAAAGCATAATTAAGTGTTTAGCGGAAGAATAATTGTAAAACCCATTGTAAGTATTAAGTACGAAATAAAGTAATGTTTATAGCATGGCACACACTGCCATATCCCACAATGACCGTTCCTCCCTGTGCAAGCTCCATAAGAACCTATTGACCTGCAAGGCATGTAGCAACGAATCAACAACAAAGTTGAGCGAGTTCACAGTTGGTTGTTTGGTTATAGTATTCATTTCGTAAATCGTATGTTCGTTTTGTAAACCATGTATCGTATTAATTCGTATCACGGTTATACTGACATGTTTGCGAAGATTAGTGGGGGCTTCCCATGTGTTATTAGACCACGCGTATCGACTGCTACGAAAATGTAAGAGGTGCCCTAAGTTAATGTCTATCAGCATTAACCCTTTGTCCATAGTCCATTAGTACACGCCCGTCCGACTGGCACGGTGTGAGGTTTGTTAAACCCTAATAGCGCTATCTACTAATGACCCGCTCGCCATAGGCCTCGGCGATTAAGTCGATAAATGAGGGACTTAAAGTGATAGAGTTGATGGTCTTATGATCGTGTACGTAGGCTTTACGTACGTGCCCTTCAATCCGAGGACAGTAGTTGGTATAAGTGTACGTAGGTTTTACGTACGTGCCCTTCAATCCGAGGACAGTAGTAGGTATAAGTGTACGTAGGTTTTACGTACGTGCCCTTCAATCCGAGGACAGTAATAAGTAGTTTAATTGTAACGATAGTACGAGTAGTTATTCAATCCCATTCCCAACCCACCGGGAATCCCATGCCTTGGCTAGTGTGAACTCACCTTGGTTTGCTCGGCAGATACACAGAAAGGTCAATCGAGCTAGTTGAGGCTAACCACATCCTAACATGGTTACCATACAAGTCAGGTCTAAAGCACATATGTTTACATGTAAGTCAACAGGTTACGAACACGTATAGATCATGGCAAACACATAATTCATGTTAACACATTATCAGTCATAACGTATTCAACTTGTGCGATTAAAAGATTGGGCTCGCACAAGTCTAATAGCCTTGTGCGAGTCATTCGTTGGAGCCCAACAATACCCGGCCCAATTATCATAACAGTCCAACAAGTAAGCGGCCCAAATTAAATAAACAAAGACTCACTTGTGCGATCCGGATGGCTTGTGCGATCCGGATGGCTTGTGCGATATGGACTTGGGCTTTGAGGCCCAACAGTAATGCGGTTCAAGTTGATTGTGTGAGGCCCAAGACCTTGTGCGATCGGCACCTTCTTGTGCGATCCACAGGTCTTGTGCGATCATGCAAAGGCTGATTGTACACAGTGCTTAAAGTGATTGTACTAAGTCTTGTGCGATTGAACTTGTGTGTTTGGTCTTGTGCGACCGGAGCCTCTTGTGCGATCAGGAGACTTGTGTGATCAGTTACAATTTCCTAATTTTATGCAATCATTTACCAATTCCAATTCAATTCGTTTGACCCCAATTAACAGTTTCGATATTTGCATAAATTCAATCAACAGAATTAACAGTTCTACTCAAACCCTATATCGATCAAACAAGGCTTTTATCTCAAAATTCTTATGAACTCAATCATAATCAAACATGAACAATAATCACAACACTTAAACATATCCATCTAGGGGTTTCAAAATCATCATATAACACTTCATAATCGACCCTACAACTAATCCGATTTCAACATACAACCGATTATAACATTTGATGCTGAAACTTCATGCAACCTAATCCGAAAACATGGTAGTCGATTAGCATCATCACACACATCCGATTACTAATAAACATCTCGATCTAATCATACACATGTGAGCCGATTCTAAGGACATCAATACTAACAGTTTACATCATCATCAATCATGCCTCATTTACAAATCATCACATGAAACATGTATAATTTCATAACATAAAATCAACTAATAACAAAACACTAACCGGTTAAGGGAGTATAATGAGAATGGTCCGAACAAGAGAATGATCCGAACACTATGATCTTCGATGTAGAGAGTGTGTTTTCCGTCGAGTTCTAGAGAGAAGGAAGGGAGCACTAGGGTTTGGTGTGTGTATTATGAGATTGCAACAATGAGGAGTATACACTCTCCCCATGGGTTATGTGACACAAGGGGGTGTGGGCCGAACCTAAAGTGTGGCCCGAATGGGCTTGTGTAATCGGATTGTGTTGTGCGTTGACATAATACATACTCTCACATAACATATAACACATATCATCTCATTAAATCACATATCAAATAATTACACTAAGTTCACATACGTTACATTAAGCACATAGATGAGTTCGGAAATACGAGTTGTCACAAATTTTGACATCTAAACTGATTAGGCAACATTATTAGACATGTTAAGGCATATAATACTTGTCATAGGACTAGTTAGGCGGTCCGAACGCGTTTTACATGAACAACGCGTTAAAGTGGCGTAAGCTACCTAAACGGGTCATAATGGGTCGTAAGCACTTAGGTTAGGTTTCATTTTAGTATGTAGGCTTTGTTAAACCATATTAAATGAGTTCCTATACTCATTTGGGTTATGAAACCTCATTCTATCTGATCTCCCGATTTAGGTCCTTTTATTTACATAGTTAACTATATTAGGTGCCGTCTGATTTCCGTGATCCCTCTAGCTTTGCTTGGTTGTTATTCAAGACTTCTAAGCACCCTCATGTGAGTACATAGTCCCCTCTTTTACCGTTTTCAAACTGTTTTGGGGTGGAACACATGTGCCTACTTGTTACTTTCGTGTTTTCCATGTTTTCATATCATATACTTGCTATGTTCATTAGTACACTATTAGTACATGATTTCATTATGTTTTGCTATGTATGTTCACTTAACATGCTAGCACAATTGTTTTACGTTTTGAACCATTTGTAATCGTTGGATGTATGTGAACCATTTGTAATCGTTTGATGTATGTGAACCATTTGTAACCGTTTGATTTATGTGAACCATTTGTAACTGTTTGAGCCATTGGGCTAGGGAAGTGATTAGGTAACGGGGTGGGTGTAATGTGTTAAAAGCATGGTGGATACGCCGCTGGTACTTCCTATATATAAGTGCTTTTAACACATTATATATCGTTGCGTCATCTAGATCACTTGGGTAAACGATTTCGAAACAATGTCACACAAGGATGTTTCTGAATAATATAAACCATACGAGTTTTATTAATGAGTTTTTATGAGATATTTTACAATTTGATTTAATAAAACAAATGTTTTGGAGTTAAGAATCATGGCTACGAGATTTTGCAAATTATAACCAACTTGATTTGAGTTGGTTAATTATGTCACAATATTATAATTTTCATAGCAAGGTTTTTAAATAAGTATTGCAACATGTAAAACGACCCATGAATCTGACACTCATATAAAACCTATGTACTCGCCGGCATTTTTATGCTGACGTATTTTCACATGTGTTTCAGGTACCATAGTCGATGATGTTTGATGATGATATCTGTGTTCGCTCACATAGCAATGGACGAGGCCTTAGTGACTTAATAACAATGAAAGTCTATTTGTTCATGTTTTGTTTCTAATTCTAATGTAATGTAATGTAATACTTTTAAATTCAATAAAACGAAATTCTTTAAATCCATGGTTGTGAAACAATGATTCTGTTACAACACTCCCCGACGTTTCCGCCACGTTTTGTTGTTTTACGTGGTCAGGGTGTGACAGAAAAGTTGGTATCAGAGCCAATGGTTATAGGGAATTAGGTTATTAGTAATTCTTTGACCTAGACTATAACCTTCCTAGGACCCTAACGCGAGTTTACTTGCGTTTACTCATAAAACAATACCGTTGCCTATCTTTAGGCAGCAACCACAATAAGAACACAAAATTCGAATCTGCTTTGAAAACTAATCATCTGTTCCAAGATGATTTATTATAAGGTTTCGAACCTTCAAAATTTTCAAATTCTCGTCAAAGTTTAGGGCTACATAATGTGAACACGTGCAAACTGGAAGGGTGGGTTCCTGTACCCTGAGCTTTCTGTCTAAGGCTAGAGTGTTCGTACAAATCCGCAATATCGGACCAGTCACTCTTACCTGGGAACTCTTGGGGTGAGTGTCCACTTATAGGCGAGCATGTCTTCGCGATACATTATGAGGACCTATTTGCTTTGATTCAGCCTTTGTGTGTCGTTTGTTTGCTTCGTGGTTCAAACAAATGACCATCACCCATGATTTTGGTCGGTAATTGTAACATCCTATTCTTACCCAATGCCATTTCATTTGTTTTCTCTCTTGTTTCCCCTTTTTAGAATGCCTCCACGACGCGAAAATCAGGTACCTATTGAAGAACTGGCAGCTGTCATTACGCAGCAAATGATGAACATAAAGGATGTTCATCTTGGTTTTTCACAAGATCATCCTCTTATCTTGCTAGATCATGTGTTTAATCACAATCTAGCAAGTTTCATATGATGTTTAACATCATAAACACAAACAATCAACAATCAAGAAGCAAGAAGCATACAAACACTCAAACAACATAGATCATGATGATTTAGAGCTTTATGTTAGTGATTATGTTCTTGATTCTTTATATTCTTCATGATTAGTTACTTATATCATCTTTTAACCAACATAACAAGAAGTAAAATGAGATTAGATGAGTCTTACTACTAGCACAAGGCTAGGGAAGAGGTTCAAGATGAAGATGATGATAATCTTGGTGGTTAAAAGCACTTGAGAGAGGTCCTTCAAGCTTCAAGGTCACCAAGCTTCTTAGTTAAGCTCCTAGCACCCTTGTATCACTTGTAAATGGAAGAACAAAGCTTGAAAATGATGATGGTGGGGGTGTGGTTCTCGGCCGTGAGTGGAGGAGAGGAGAGGAGAGAGTTGAGTGTGGTGATGTTGTGAAGAAATGAGAATGAAAGACTCACTTGTGGTTTATAACAATGACCACCCAACATGTGCATATCCAAAGTGTATTATGCTCCAAAATATCCAACATAATCTAATAAAATATTGCAACAAAATCATGGGTGGGCCACCCATGCAAACCGTCGCCTAGGGGGGGGGGGGATATAGGTTAGTTTGTAATAGATAGTTAGGGAACTAGTTAGATTCTAAGTGATTAAGTTAGTGTATTAAGTTGTTATGTTGTTATAATAGGTGTTATGATGTTCGAGGACCATAACTAGCTCGGAAATGATAAAACAAGGCTTCTAGTGAGAATTTGGTGTTTCGGGTAGTGTCCTGTCACACCCCGAAATTTCCACGTATTACCGGTGGGCCTGGTGGGGAGTATCATGACGTAGTTGATATCATCATAGACAATTTATCACAGTTTATATACACAGCAGAAGTTGAAAGATAAAATCATTACAAACCGAATGAAAGTAATATCATTTATTACAAAACGGTTGTAAAGGATCTACAGGCGGATCAAATTTCAAAAGATACATTGTTCAACAGATTTTATAGGCATCTAAACTTGCAAGACTCTTTATTGATGCTATGAGTAGCCAGCCTATTCCGATTAGTACCTGCACTTAACCTTTTTGGGAAAATACGTCAGTTTTCACTAGTAAATACAATTAACCGACTCATTTTGAAAATGTTTAAGAAAATTGATTTGAATGCACAAGGCACAAAATATCTTTTATAACTTGGGATAATTATTTATATATAAACTTGTAAAAGAATTACATGTTCATTATACGTTCAGTAGCCCGGGCTGAATACCGGGTTAAAGATTAATAGACACACCACATGATATAATCCCGCGTCGAGTTATTCTCGAACATACGGTTATACCTTTTTATATATATATGCACTGACAGGTGTATGCCTACACCCCGTGGTTAGGTCGTGGCCATTTCAATGAATGATGCCAAGGATATCTGGGACATGGTCATTAACCCCCCAAAGGCTTTAAGCAAACATAACAGTTTAAACAGGTCATCTCAATAAATTAACCTTTATATGATTAAAAATTCAATGCCCGACCAAGCGGTATTTTATATACCGTACCCCAAGCCCGTATAAGGGAAAATAAGTTAAAAGTATTTACCTGAGCAAATTATATAAATTTATCCCAGCCGTACAAATCAGCAAGTGCAAGTATCTTTTACTGGGCTCCTAATCTGAAACGAAGGTTTTAATAACCTATTAGATTCCTAACGGGTCTTTAATTAAGCCTCAACATAGACCGGTTAGTTTTAAAGGAAGATATACGGTACAAACGCAAGATTAAGCGAAGACCGGAATAGAATGTGATTTAGACCCGACAAGTTTGAAGGCTTGTATAATATGGGTAAACTAAACACATTCTGGAATTTGAGACAAAAATGATAAGGTTTGACCCGTTTCGGCTAATTTATGCAAACTAGTTAAATAAACCGTACCGAACGCGAAAAATGCGTAACGGGTAACCAAATGAGTCATGAACAGGTTTTCTAAGTTAATATGCCTTAAATATGTTGTGATATCAGTAGGATACCTTCCATTATGCCCAAAATGGATTTAAACTCAAACTTTGCCCCGTAGGGGTATTTTGGTCATTTCACATAAGCTTTAAAGATCAAAATTAGAATTCTGAGTTCAAAACTTTTGCTTACTGTTTAATTATAAAAATTTACTTAAAACATCAGTAGGTATTAAGTCTTATATGTTAAAAATGGTTTTAACTCATACTATACGCTTAAAACGCGTAAAAGTCGGTTTTAAGCGATTTTCGGGTTTAAATAGGAAATCTGAGTTTTTGATCAGTTTATAAGGTTAAATTTTTTTTATTTATTATATAAAATCAGTAGCAAAAAGTTTGGTGTCAAAATATTATGTAAAACTCATTTTATTCAAGAAAAGGGTATAACCGACATTTACCGATTTATAGCAAGAACCCTATGTTATGCTCAGCCTAAAAATAAATAAAAATCTCCAAAAATCCCAAAATATTATTTTACATCAGTGGGTAAAAAGTTTGGTATCAAAATTTGGGTTTAAATAGGCTATATGCTAATTATGCCGTTTAATTAATAAAAAGCTTTCAATTTACGCTATTGAGCATAACTCCTAATCTAGACCTCAAACTGATATCAAATTTTTAGGAAAATTTTATAAATCAGTAATAAAGGTTATTGTCCTCTCACATTTTCAAAAATCTTGTTTTAAGGTCAAAAGGGCATTATGGTCAACATTTAGGCATATAATGGAAACTTGCATATGAATCGAATAACTAATGAACCAAGTTGTATAACCTCAGAGGGTTACACTAATCTATAACCTGGTCCTAATAGAGCTCTAAGGCATTTCTAAAATATGCTGCATTGGGTCAGAACTGAAAGTCAAAGCAAAAGTCTACTTTTGCGACTTTCGGTTCCGAACCAAGCTTAAACAGAAAATTGTCGGGTTGAACATGTTTAGACATGTTCTTACATTGATCACCAAGTTATATGAGTGATAAAATAGGTTTCATAGCTTCTACATTGTTAATTATGTGTTTATGCGAAAATTTGCTTTCTGTTGACTTTTTATAATTAACTTTGACCCGACAATTGACATAGTTAGAGTGGGAATTAGAGGGTGCCCTTTTAAGGGTTTATTACCCATATAATTACCAACTCAAAGCTACTCTTAAATCGAGAATTGACTGGACCATTAGTGATTAATCACTAAGTCAAACCTTAATTACGACGGGTTTGACTTTAGGCCATTAAACTAATAAAACTGAATTAAAAAAGGTCAAGGAAGCTTACAAAGGTCCTATGCACGACTAATGACCCTTAGAAAATGATCTTGAGCTCCAGGAAACTCTAGAAGTTGAGTTATGAATGTTTTCAAGTGAGTGCCCAAAATGTTGCAACAAAATGTTCTTATATAGGAATTTAGATGCAACAAGATCATTCCACAATAGTCTATAGATGTTCCTTGATCAATTACAAGTGTCCCTAAGCTTGAAAAACCATCAAATAAGCCCCTAGAATCGAATACAAGGCTTCTAAGGCGGTGCAACCTGCTGAAACTCGCATCTGTGCATGAATCTGTCCAGCTCAGGCCGTCGCGTCGCGCGATGGTAGAAGGGGATGTTGGTGGCGCAGCGCCACCATGTGGCTTACCAGCCAAACAAGTTTCAATTAATTACATTTCACCCCCTGGACCTTCTAAAACGTAATTTCTTCCATTTTAAGCACTTTTAACCCATATAACTTATATTTCTATGATCCATGAGATATAACCAAACATCGTTAGGTCCGGTTTCGTTAAACGATAACCGAAAACACAAGTTTTACCTCGTTGACGCTTTTAACCCCTTAATTACGAAAGTTAACGTATCTTCCTCATACGATATCGAAACCTTGTGAAATTTTTACCACTTATTCTTGGGAGTATAATTAATCACTACAAGGCTCCAGGTTCGCTAAAAGGTCACTCATAGGTATAACTTAAACATGTTGACACATTTAACCCTCGCGTCTTGTAAACTTTCACTTTCTTCCACAAACGGTTTCATATGCTTCATGATACATTCGTTTTAAGGGTATAAACATCGTGTAGGGTTGTTAAAAGGCATAATTATCAAATGTTGACACTTTGAATCCTTATATACATATACTTTCTTTGTTTTTCAACTTTAGTCCCTCATATTCAATTTGTAACACATTTAAAGTCCATGACACGTGTCGATACTATATTGGACATGATTTTACGAGGTGTTACATCCTCACCCCCTTAAAAGAAATTTCGACCTCGAGATTTACTGAAATAAATGAGGGTACTTCTGTTTCATTGTGGACTCAACCTCCCACGTGTATTCGGGACCTCTGCGGGCATCCCATTTAACCTTTACACTCGGTACATGCTTCTTTCGAAGCTTCTTAACCTGTCGATCTTCAATCGACAAAGGTTTTTCGACAAACTTTAAGCTCTCATCAATATGCACATCCATATGTGGCATGACTAGTGATTCATCAGCTAGACATTTCTTCAGATTGCAGATGTGAAATACATTATGAATTCCACTGAGCTCTTCAGGCAGGTTTAACTTGTAAGCCACTGTTCCGACACACTCGATGATCTCGAATGGTCCTATATATCTTGGGCTTAACTTTCCTTTCTTGCCAAATCGCATTACCCCTTTCCAGGGTGATACTTTCAGTAACACTTTGTCACCAACCTCAAACTTTAGAGGTTTACGCCTTTTATCTGCGTAGCTTTTCTGCCTATCCCTGGCAGCTTTGAGACGATCTCGTATCTGTACAATCTTATCTATCGTCTCCAGGACTATATCAGGTCCTGTCAGTTGGACATCTCCAACTTCTGCCAAACAAACGGGCGTTCTGCACTTTCTTCCATACAAGGCTTCAAAAGGTGCAGCTTGAATACTGGAATGATAGCTATTGTTATATGAGAATTCGATTATTGGAAGATGATCATCCCAACTTCCCCCTAAGTCAATAACACAAGCTCGTAGCATATCCTCGAGTGTCTGTATAGTACGTTCACTTTGACCATCCGTCTGAGGATGATATGCAGTGCTGAAATTTAATCGAGTGCCTAGGGATTGCTGAAAGCTTTTCCAGAAATGCGATGTATACCTTGTATCCCTATCAGAGATGATAGACACTGGCACTCTGTGGAGAGATACAATCTCATCTACGTACAGCTGAGCCAACTTATATGAGTTGTGTGTTTCCTTAATAGGTAAGAAGTGGCCTGACTTAGTCAATCTATCCACTATAACCCAAATAGTATCATTTCCTCTCTTCGTCTTTGGTAACTTGGTGATAAAATCCATAGTCACCATTTCCCACTTCCAGGTGGGAAGTTTAGGCTGTTGTAGCAGACCTGATGGCTTCTGGTGTTCAGTTTTGACTTTCGCGCATGTCAAACATTTGGCCACATAAGTAGCTATAGACTTCTTCAAGCCTATCCACCAATAATTTGCCTTCAAATCCTGGTACATCTTGTCACTTCCAGGATGAACAGAATACTTGGAACTGTGGGCTTCTTGAAGGATAACATCCCGAAGTCCTCCATAGATTGGAACCCATATTCGTCCATTTAATCTTAGGATTCCATCCTTGCCATAAGATAACTGCTCGGCAGTTACTCCCAACTTTTCATTGGGATAGTTAGCTTCTAATACGGCTTCCTTCTGAGCGGCTAACAATCTTTCATTTAAACTGTTCTTCAATTCAATGCTCTTGGCATTGATTCTTATGGGCTTCACCCTTTCTTTCCTACTTAAGGCATCGGCGACCACATTTGCCTTACCTGGATGGTATCGGATTTCACAGTCATAATCATTTAAGGTCTCCATCCATCGACGCTGCCTCATGTTCAGATCCTTCTGGTTAAACAGATGTTGAAGGCTCTTGTGATCAGAATAGATCACACACTTGGTACCATATAAATAATGCCTCCAAAGTTTCAGTGCAAACACAACGGCACCCAACTCCAAATCGTGGGTGGTGTAATTCTTCTCGTGCACTTTTAATTGTCGGGAAGCGTATGCAATAACTTTACCTTTCTGCATTAGCACACATCCCATGCCAGTGTGCGATGCGTCGCAGTAAACCACAAATTCTTCAATCCCTTCAGGCAATGTCAACACAGGAGCATTGCTCAACTTCTGTTTGAGAATGTCAAAGGATTCTTGCTGCTTAGGACCCCAATCAAACTTGATATTCTTGCGGGTTAGTGAGGTTAGGGGTGCATCAATCCTTGAGAAGTTTTCAATAAAGCGTCTGTAATATCCTGCCAGACCCAAAAAGCTACGAATCTCTATGAGCGTCTTTGGTTCTTTCCAGTTCATGACAGCTTCAATTTTAGCGGGATCCACTTGGATACCACGCTCACTAACCACATGTCCAAGGAACTTGACTTCACGAAGCCAAAATTCACACTTTGAAAACTTGGCGTAGAGCTTCTCATGCTGAAGAAGTTTAAGAATACAACGAAGATGCTTCTCATGATCAGCCTGATTTTTCGAATAAATAAGAATGTCATCAATGAAGAGAATGGCAAACTTGTCCAAGTAGGGTTTGCAAACGCAATTCATGAGGTCCATGAACGCTGCTGGTGCATTAGTGAGCCCAAAAGGCATCACCAAGAACTCGTAGTGACCATAGCGAGTTCTAAATGCAGTTTTGTGTACATCTTCATCTCTAACCTTCAGCTGATGGTAACCCGACCTTAAATCAATCTTGGAGAAGTAACTTGCTCCTTGCAGTTGATCGAATAGATCGTCGATCCTGGGTAATGGATATATATTCTTGATTGTGACCTTGTTAAGCTCACGATAGTCGATCCATAGACGCATCAATCCATCCTTCTTCTTCACAAACAGAATCGGTGCTCCCCAAGGAGATAAGCTAGGCCTGATAAATCCTTTTGCCAACAAATCATCCAACTGAGTTCTCAACTCCTTCATCTCAGTTGGGGCTAAATGGTAAGGTGCTCTTGCAACAGGTGCTGCTCCAGGTATAATGTCGATTCTGAACTCTACTTGCCTATCTGGGGGTAAACCAGGTAGTTCTTCAGGGAATACATCAGGGTATTCAGCAATGATGGGGATGTCTTCAATCTTGGGCTTTGGTTCATCAATAGTCACTTGTGCCATATAAATGACACAACCTTTCTTCATACACCTTGATGCCTTAAGCACAGACACTTGCTTAGGCAACCCATACTGAGTATCTCCTTGTATGGTAAGTGGCTCACCATACGGAGTCTTGATCACCACTTGTTTCTTGTCACAAACAATCTAGGCTTGGTTATGAGATAACCAATCCATACCTATTACTATGTCGAAACCAGCTAATTTCAAAGGAAGTAAGGATAACGGAAATGAGTGGTTCCTAATGGATATAAAACATCCATCTAGCACAGTTGAGGAAGTTTCTAAGGTACCATCGGCCAACTCTACTTCATATTTCACACTTAGGGTTTTAACAGGTAAATTCAACAACTTACAAAACTTATCATCTACAAACGACTTATCCACACCCGAATCAAATAACACCCTTGCATAAACATCATTTATAAGGAAGGTACCTGCTATCATGTTATCATCTTGAACTGCTTCCCGTGCATCCATTTTAAAGACCCTAACATTGGTCTTTTTGCCTTCTTCCGGTTTCTTGGTATATTTTGGGCAGTTGGACTTGATATGCCCCTTCTCATTACAATTATAGCACATCGCATCCTTTATCTTCTTGCAGTCTATCGTCTTGTGCTCAGTCGACTTACATATCCCACAAGCCCTTGGCTGCAATTGGGACTTGGATTCATATCTGCACCTTCCCAAATGGTGCTTCTTACAGATTTTACACTTGGGCTTCTCACCCAACTGTTGATCACCTTTCTTGAACCCTGAACTCTTTTTGTGGTCAGAGTTCCCTTTGTGCTTCTTGTCAGAACGGTGTGAGTTATCATCCTCACGCTTTCTCTTCTCAGCATCAGAATTCCTAAGCGATCTCTGCCTGAACGCATCTAGGGTAAGGGACAAAGACAAATCAGCTACAGACCTAAAGGTAGTAGGTCGGGATGCCTTCACACTGGCTTTGATCTCCGGGGCTAAACCCCCAATGAAACGGGCTATCCGTTTTGGTTCCGGTGTCACTAAATATGGAACCAACTGAGACATGGTATTAAAACTTGTTAGATATGCCTGACAGTCCAAATTCTTCATCACCAATGTCAGGAAATCAGTCTCGATCTTCTCAACCTCATGTTGAGGACAAAAGTTTTCCTTGATCAAAGTCACAAACTGATCCCAAGACAGATTGTACAATGGGATTTTCCCAGTAGCTTGGATTAGAGACCTCCACCAAGCTAGTGCTTCTCCTTTAAATGATTGAGATACAAACTTCACAACATCCCTATCAGCGCAACCGCTGATATCAACTATGGTTTCCATCTCGTCTAACCACGTCATGCAGTCGATAGCTCCTTTTTCCCCAGTGAAGTCCCTGGGTTTGTAGGAGACGAAATACTTATAGGAGCAGGTTTTTGCACGTGGCTCCTGATCAAATACAATCTTCTTAGACGGAACACTATGCTGATTTGATGAGTGTCGGTCATTATCCTTCTTTAACTCCTGATGTTTAGGAGGTGGCTTACTAGAAGCCTCAGAGTGAGTCTTAGGATGTGATTTGGAATGGGGTACAGATGAGGTCTTGCTTCGAGTACCACTTGATTCATTGTCTCGTCTATCCAGAGCTCGAGTAACAGCATTGTCTATTAATGCCTGTAGTTCTGCACCAGCTATGTTGATTCTGGTGGTATCATGATTTTCCCTTGGGTGACTGTTGATTTCTTCAGACTCTGCCATGTAGCTTGATTGCTACATAAAGTGATGACAAAGATTTATTTAGAGGTTTATAACATAATTGTTACCTCGATAATTTATTAACCATGGTATTAATAAACCATATTAGTTAATTTGATAAATATATATATTCGGGATATTCATTATAATTATCCTTAATTTAATTAAAATATAATTACGGCACAAAAGGCCAAGTCACAAGGACAATTTAAATTTTAAGCCAAGACCTTATATGATCGAGGTATTAAGGTTTGAATCATAGTTCATTACCTTTTATTGACAGGGAGTCGTAGACTACAACTGTCTTTAGTCTCAAAGGACATTAATTATGGCCCGTAGGCACTTTCATCTCTAATGGATGATTATTATATGATCATCTTATCTGATGATATTAGTCAAGATCGCATTGATCATACATACTATTATGCTTGGACATAGTCCGACATCTTTAGACAGGGGGTCAAAGACCACCACTGTCGTTGTCTTATTGGACAATAAGTTTAGCCCGTAGGCACTTCATCACTAATGGATGTTTATAATATGATCATCTTTATTTGATGATTTAAGCCATGATTTCTAAATCACTAGGCTAGATAAGGGGGTTGGAAATTCCCACTTTAAGGATGACAAGTGTGATTTTATCGCATCACTGTTGTTAGGAGTGTTAACATGTTTTCAGATGTTAACAAGGATCTGAATCTCTTTTAAACAGGTTTTACCATCATAGCTAGGTCCTTAATGACATGCAAGCTAGGTTATACCCTTTAAGATTCTTTTTAATATATATTGGCAGATCAATTACAAAAAGGAATGATATTTTGATTTATTTCATATATTATGTTCGTATATAATGATAAAAATGAAATTTAAATAAATCACTCCAATAAATTTTAAAAGGAGTACATAATTGCCCTCAACGGGACTTGAATGAAATACATTGTCCACGAAGGGACTAAAAGATAAATATGTCCTTATAGGGACTATTAGAGAAAAGGAATACAACAAAAGAGATTCTTCTTCATCTTAGTCCTGAAAGTCTCCTCCTTGGTTTACTGTATGTGGTATGGTTACTGAAGGTTTTGGCGGGTAGTCGAAATCCTCCACGCTAGGGACCTTAACAGAAGTGGAATCCAAGGATTTTATGGTTAGCAAATAATATGGATCACGGATAGGGTCAGGACAGGTATAATCCAAGTTTGGGATTCCAAGACTTGGAGGTAAGAAGTATGGATCATTTGGGTTCATAGGTATAATTTTCGGAGTGGGAGCCTCAGGGACTGCTAGTATGGGCTCCTCTGACGTCGGCTTCTCAATTGAAGTTTCAAAAGTCTCGGTAAGGGGTTGGAACATGGTTAATGGTTTCAATTGGTTTGATTTTGAAAATGGGTCCAAAAAAGATCCTTCCTCCATACTAGGCGTACGCTTATTCGAGCTGTGGTACGAAGCTTACCATTCTTAAACTTCGGGTTTGAAGAACTTCTACCAATGGCAGCTTTACTCGGCGACATGATCCTGAGATACATAAATATAAAAAACAATGTATACTTATTAAGGATGAGATTATTCCTAGTTCAAGTCTAGACTCGGAAGTCGAGGAATGTGCAACTGTGTCATTGAGATTAAACACAAAAGGCTAGTGTTTAATTCAGTCAATGTTGGCTCTGATACCAACCTATCACACCCCGATATTTCCACGTATTACCGGTGGGACCGGTGGGGAGTATCGTGACGTAGTTGATATCATCATAGATAATTTATCACAGTTTATATACACAGCGGAAGTCGAAAGATAAAATCATTACAAACCGAATGAAAGTAATATCATTTATTACAAAACGGTTGTAAAGGATCCACAGGCGGATCAAAGTTCAAAAGATACATTGTTCAACAGATTTTATAGGCATCTAAGCTTGCAAGACTCTTTATTGATGCTAGGAGTAGCCAGCCTATTCCGATTAGTACCTGCACTTAACCTTTTTGGGAAAATACGTCAGTTTTGATTGGTAAATACAATTAACCGACTCATTTTGAAAATGTTTAAGAAAATTGATTTGAATGCACAAGGCACAAAATATCTTTTATAACTTGGGATAATTATTTATATATAAACTTGTAAAAGAATTACATGTTCGTTATACGTTCAGTAGCCCGGGCTGAATACCGGGTTAAAGATTAATAGACACACCACATGATATAATCCCGCGTCGATTTATTCTCGAACATACGGTTATACCTTTATATATATGTATGCACTGACAGGTGTATGCCTACACCCCGTGCTTAGGTCGTGGCCAATTCAATGAATGATGCCAAGGATATCCGGGACATGGTCATTAACCCCCCAAAGGATTTAAGCAAACATAACAGTTTAAAGGGGTCATCTCAATAAATTAACCTTTATATGATTAAAAATTCAATGCCCGACCAAGCGGTATTTTATATACCGTACCCTAAGCCCGTATAAGGGAAAATAAGTTAAAAGTATTTACCTGAGCAAATTATATAAATTTATCCCAGCCGTACAAATCAGCAAGTGCAAGTATCTTTTACTGGGCTCCTAATCTGGAACGAAGGTTTTAATAACCTATTAGATTCCTAACGGGTCTTTAATTAAGCCTCAAATTAGACCGGTTAGTTTTAAAGGAAGATATACGGTACAAACGCAAGATTAAGCGAAGACCGGAATAGAATGTGATTTAGACCCGACAAGTTTGAAGACTTGTATAATATGGGTAAACTAAACACATTCTGGAATTTGAGACAAAAAAGATAAGGTTTGACCCGTTTCGGCTAATTTATGCAAACTAGTTAAATAAACCGTACCGAACGCGAAAAATACGTAACGGGTAACCAAATGAGTCATGAACAGGTTTTCTAAGTTAATATGCCTTAAATATGTTGTGATATCAGTAGGATACCTTCCATTATGCCCAAAATGGATTTAAACTCAAACTTTGCCCCGTAGGGGTATTTTGGTCATTTCACATAAGCTTTAAAGATCAAAATTAGAATTCTGAGTTCAAAACTTTTGCTTACTGTTTAATTATAAAAATTTACTTAAAACATCAGTAGGTATTAAGTCTTATATGTTAAAAATGGTTTTAACTCATATTATGCGCTTAAAACGTGTAAAAGTCGGTTTTAAGCGATTTTCGGGTTTAAATAGGAAATCTGAGTTTTTGATCAGTTTATAAAGTTCAAAATGTTTTATTTATTATATAAAATCAGTAGCAAAAAGTTTGGTGTCAAAATATTATGTAAAACTCATTTTTTTCAAGAAAAGGGTATAACCGACATTTACCGAATTATAGCAAGAACCCTATGTTATGCTCAGCCTAAAAATAAATAAAAATCTCCAAAAATCCCAAAATATTATTTTACATCAGTGGGTAAAAATTTTGGTATCAAAATTTGGGTTTAAATAGGCTATATGCTAATTATTCCGTTTAATTAAAAAAAAAGCTTTCAATTTACGCTATTGAGCATAACTCCTAATCTAGACCTCAAACTGATATCAAATTTTTAGGACAAGTTTATAAATCAGTAATAAAGGTTATTGTCCTCTCACATTTTCAAAAATCTTGTTTTAAGGTCAAAAGGGCATTATGGTCAACATTTAGGCATATAACGGAAACTTGCACATGAATCGAATAACTAATGAACCAAGTTGTATAACCTCAGAGGGTTACACTAATCTATAACCTGGTCCTAATAGAGCTCTAAGGCATTTCTAAAATATGCTACATTGGGTCAGAACTGAAAGTCAAAGCAAAAGTCTACTTTTGCGACTTTCGGTTCCGAACCAAGCTTAAACAGAAAATTGTCGGGTTGAACATGTTTAGACATGTTCTTACATTGATTACCAAGGTATATGAGTGATAAAACAGGTTTCATAGCTTCTACATTGTTAATTATGTGTTTATGCGAAAATTTGCTCTCTGTTGACTTTTTATAATTAACTTTGACCCGATAATAGACCTAGTTAGAGTGGGAATTAGAGGGTGCCCTTTTAAGGGTTTATTACCCATATAATTACCAACTCAAAGCTACTCTTAAATCGAGAATTGACTAGACCATTAGTGATTAATCACTAAGTCAAACATTAATTACGACGGGTTTGACTTTAGGCCATTAAACTAAAAAAACTGAATTAAGAAAGGTCAAGGAAGCTTACAAAGGTTTATTACCCATGAGATATAACTTTACCAGCCTATGCACCTTTAATGACCCTTAGAAAATGATCTTGAGCTCCAGGAAACTCCAGAAGTTGAGTTATGAATGTTTTCAAGTGAGTGCCCAAAATGTTGCAATAAGATGTTCTTATATAGGACTTTAGATGCAACAAGATCATTCCATAATAGTCTATAGATGTTCCTTGATCAATTACAAGTGTCCCTAAGCTTGAAAAAACATCAAACAAGCCCCTAGAATCGAATACAAGGCTTCTAAGGCGGTGCAACCTGCTGAAACTCGCATATGTGCATGAATCTGTCCAGGTGAGGCCGTCGCGTCGCGCGACGGCAGAAGGGGATGTTGGTGGCGCAGCGCCACCATGTGTCTTACCAGCCAAACAAGTTTCAATTAATTACATTTCACCCCCTAGACCTTCTAAAACGTAATTTCTTCCATTTTAAGCACTTTTAACCCATATAACTTATATTTATATGATCCATGAGATATAACCAAACATCGTTAGGTCCGGTTTCATTAAACGATAACCGAAAACACAAGTTTTGCCTCGTTGACGCTTTTAACCCCTTAATTACCAAAGTTAACGTATCTTCCTCATACGATATCGAAACCTTGTGAAATTTTTACCACTTATTCTTGGGAGTATAATTAATCGTTACAAGGCTTCGGGTTCGATAAAAGGTCACTCAGAGGTATAACTTAAACATGTTGACACATTTAACCCTCGCGTCTTGTAAACTTTCACTTTCTTCCACAAACGGTTTCATATGCTTCATGATACATTCGTTTTCGAGCTCGGTTTTCACATACGGGGTGTATTTAAAGACATATTGGGATATTTTAAAATATATTAGGATGTCAGAAATATTTGAGAGTGTTGGTTTTATTTGAGGGTTGTTACATCCTCCCCACCTTGTTTTAGAGCTCGTCCTCGAGATCTACTGGAACAAGTGCGGATATTTCCTTTGCATCTCTGATTCAAGCAACCATGTGTACTCAGGTCCTCTTTTGGAGTCCCACTTTACTTTTACCAGAACTAATCTCTTATGCTTGAGATTTTTGACTTTCCTATCTTCAATTTGTAGAGGTCTTTCTACAAACTTAAGTTGTTCATTTACCTCTATATCCTTAAGAGGTACTATTAATGATTCATCAGCTAAGCACTTTTTAAGATTAGATACATGAAACACATCATGTATTCCTGCCATTTCCTCTGGCAGTTGTAGTTGATAGGCTACAGGTCCTATTCTTTTAATAACTTCAAAAGGTCCAATATACCTGGGACTTAGCTTTCGCTGTTTGATGAATCTTACTACTCCTTTCCAAGGAGAGACCTTTAATAATACTTTATTTCCTACTTGAAATTCCAACGGTTTGCGTCGGTTATCAGCATAGCTCTTTTGTCGATCGCGTGCTGTTTTCAGTCGTTCCTTGACTTGAATAATCTTGTCGGTTGTTTCTTGCACTATCTCAGGTCCAGATAGTTGTTTTTCCCCAATTTCTGCCCAACAGACTGGGGTTCCGCACTTTCGTCCATAAGATGCTTCGAATGGTGCAGCATTGATACTTGTGTGATAACTATTATTATAAGAAAATTCTATTAAAGGTAAGTGATCATCCCAATTACCTCCGAAATCAATTACACAAGCTCTAAGCATGTCTTCCATTGTCTGAATTGTTCGTTTGCTTTGTCTGTCCGTTTGAGGATGATAAGCTGTGCTCAAATTTAACTTGGTTCCCATTGCTTTTTGGAAACTTGACCAAAAATGAGAGGTAAATCGGTTGTCCCTATCAGAAACAATTGATAAAGGTATTCCATGTAAAGAAACAATTTCATTTACATATAACTTAGCTAATTGTTCCATACTGAAAGTTTCCTTCATTGGTAAGAAATGAGCTGACTTAGTTAGTCTATCTACAATCACCCAGATTGTATCATTTCCTTTCTTTGTTTTGGGTAATTTAGTAACAAAATCCATTGTTATTAATTCCCATTTTCACACTGGCATTTCTAGCTGTTGTAACAAACCTGAGGGTTTCTGGTGTTCAGCTTTAACTTGTGAACAAGTTAAACATTTAGAAACATAGGCTGCTATGTCCTTTTTCATTCCTATCCACCAGAAATTGTTCCTTAAATCCTGGTACATTTTATCATTTCCTGGATGCATCGTATACTTGGATTTATGGGCTTCTTCTAAAATATGATAACGTAGGTTTCCTAATTTAGGTATCCACATTCTCTTTTCATGAAATCTCCAAATTCCATCTGTTCCTCGTTCTAATTCTTTTAGCATACCTTTTAATTTTTCAGTATCATCCTTGGTTACTGATTCTTGTGCTTCTCTTATTTGATCATTTAAATCTACTTGTAGATTTAATTTAAGAGAACGTACCCTTTTTGGCTTTTCATGATACTTTCGGCTTAAAGCATCTGCTACTACATTTGCTTTTCCTTCATGATATTGGATATCACAATCATAATCACTAAGCATCTCCATCAAGCGTCGTTGTCTCATATTCAACTCCTTTTGCTTGAAAACATACCTTAAACTCTTATGATCAGTGAATATGGTAAACTTACTACCATAAAGGTAATGTCTCCAAATTTTAAGAGCAAAATTTATAGCTCCTAGTTCTAGATCATGGGTTGAATAATTCTCTTCATGATTTATAAGTTGTCTAGATGCGTAAGCTATAACCTTTTGACGTTGCATCAATACACATCCATAACCTAATTTGGAAGCGTCACAATAGACTACAAAATCTTCAGTTCCTTCTGGTAACGCTAATATGGGTGTATGGGTTAATCTTTGCTTAAGGATTCTAAAGGCTTCTTCTTGTTTTAATCCCCATTCAAACTTAACAGATTTACAGGTTAGTTTAGTTAAGGGAATGGCTATTCTAGAAAAATCTTGAATAAATCTTCTATAATAACCGGCCAATCCTAAGAAACTTCTAACCTCGGTTGGTGACTCAGGGGTTTTCCATTTAGTAATCGCCTCGATCTTTGTGGGATCCACATGAATTCCTTCATGATTGACTAGGTGTCCAAGAAACTGTAGTTGTCCTAACCAAAATTCGCACTTGGAAAATTTAGCATAAAGTTTTTCCTTTCTTAATAAACTTAAAAGTGCGTGCAAATGCTTTGCATGATCTTCTTTATTCTTAGAATAAATGAGAATATCATCTATGAAAACGATTATGAATTTATCCAAATATGGCTTACATATTCGGTTCATCATGTCCATAAATGTGGCTGGGGCATTGGTTAAACCAAATGGCATGACAGTAAATTCATAATGGTCATACCTTGTTCTAAATGCAGTTTTAGGAATGTCCTCTTCCTGTACTTTTAATTGATGATATCCTGACCTTAAATCGATTTTAGAGAAAAATCGAGCTCCTTGCAGTTGATCAAACAGATCATCGATTCTCGGTAATGGGTACCGATTCTTAATCGTAACCTTGTTCAATTCACGGTAGTCAATGCACATACGCATCGATCCGTTTTTCTTTTTAACAAATAGTATCGGTGCTCCCCATGGCGACGAACTTGGCTGTATGAATCCCTTTTCTAGCAATTCATCTAATTGTTTCTTTAATTCCTGCATTTCGGCGGGTGCCAAACAGTAAGGCGCTTTGGCAATTGGTGCTATTCCTGGTATTAAATGGATTCTGAATTCAACTTCCATATCTGGAGGTTGCCCTGGCAATTCTTCTGGAAATATATCTGAAAAGTGAGATACTACTGGAATATCTTTTAAATCCTTTCCTTTAGTATCAGTGATTATAGAAATCAAATACACTGTAGAACCTTTTCTTATATAACTTGCAGTTTTCATCACAGAGATAAATTTTGTGGATCTAGAGGGCTTATCTCCTTTTATTGTGATCGTTTTACCTTTTGGTGAATTTACTTGAATTGACTTTTGATCACATAAAATACTGGCTTTATTGGTTATTAACCAATCCATTCCTAAAACAAATCAAATCCCGCCAAATTCATTGGGTAAAGGTTTGCAATAAACTTTTGGTTTAAAATTTCTATTCTTGTTTCCTGCAAGATTTCAGAAATCCTAACAGTTTCTCCATTAGCTGTCTCTACTAGACATTCTTGTGGTAGTTTAGTTAATGATTGATTTAGAAATTTGCAAAATGATGTATTAATAAAACTTTGGTTTGCATCAGAGTCAAATAATACTTTAGCAAAGATATCATTAACTAAAAACGTACCAGCTATGACATCTGGAATCATCTTGGCTTCATTTGCAGTTAGAACAAATGCTCTAGCATTTTGAGTATTCTTGTTGTTTGTAGCTGGAGCTAATTTTGGACAATTAGGCTTAATATGACCTTGTTCTCTGCAGTTGTAACATATCCTGTTATTAGCTTTCTTCCTGTAATTTTCTTCATTGTGTCCCGATATTTTGCAAAAGTTACAGTATATGGAGCATCTTCCTGAATGCTTTCTTTTGCAATTCTTACAGTAAGGTGTAGAGGTAGAACCTATATTTTTCCCACGATTAAAAGTTCCAGAACGAAATTCTTGTGTGAGCTTCTGGGTTAGGTTCCTCCTTTGATCCTCTTCTCGGGTACGAACTAATTCATCTGTCAAGGTATTTGCTAGTTCTACAGCTTCTTCTATGGTTTGAGGTCTAGTTGCCTTGACTACATGTCTTATCTCCCCAATTAATCCCCAAATGTAACGGGAGATTAATACTGGTTCAGGTGATGCAAGGGTTGGCACTATTCTAGCATATTCGAAGAATAATTTAGTGTATCCCTTACTATCCACACCAGTCATTCTAAGGTTTAGGAATTTGTTTGCTATTTGTTCTTTCTCATTGGGTGGGCAGAATTTCCTTTCTACCTTATTCCTAAATTCTTCCCATTCCATATTGTAGGTTCTATCACTTCCTCTTGATTGGAGGATAGTGTTCCACCATTCTAGTGCTGAATTCTTAAACAGATTAGAAGCAAACAATATCTTATCTTCTTCAGCACACTTGCTTATTCTTAAGACTGCCTCAGTCTTCTCTATCCAGCGTAGGGTTGCAATGGCCCCTTCGTTGCCTGAAAATTCCATTGGTTTACAAGACCAGAATTCTTTATAAGAACAACCGTAGGACACGGTTCTTCTCCTTTTGGGAATAGGCATTTGAAGTACAGGTCCATTGTTCACACTGTTTTCGGGTTCAATGGGTCGCTTACTGCTATGTTTATTTTTATTATTCGCTTCCTGAACTGTTTGAAGAATAAATGGCATGGCATCTATAATTCCTTGTGCCACTATATGTTGAACAGCACTATTATCCATTTGGTTTCCATTGTTATTGATGTTTGGATTCTCATTAACCACGTTAATATTACTCTAGTTATCATTATTCAGATTTCCTTGATTTCCTTCATCGGCCAACTGAATTTTAAACATTTATCCCATATTAATATCACAAGATAATATTTAATATAGTTAATCACATGACACGCAATCTAGCCAAAAACTTCGATCATTGCGACTTTTACTCTATTTCCATATACTATTATGCATCTATTACACACTAGTACTGAAAAATTACAATACCAACAGAAATAAAATCACACTAATAGTAATAGGCATCCGTACACACATATTTTATTTTATTTTTATTTTATTATATTATATTATTATTACTATTACCCTCTTCTCTATCACATAACGGATATGGATTTATCCAAAAATCCCTATTGCGCTCATCATATTTCAATACGAGACGCTCTCCCACCTGTCTCATTCTCTCACTGCTTTCTAAAATTTCCTCACCAAATGTCCTAAGTTCTTGGACGTTTTCTGCACTCATTGGGGGTGCAGGTTCTAGGACTGCGTTCGGAATCTGGGGTGCGGGTTCCTGATATGGGGGTGAAAGTGCCTGAAATCAGTAAGGATCTTCTAAGATTTCCCTAATGTAATCATCATGGTAATAGGGATCTAAAGGGTCCATACCTGGGTAGGCTCCTATGTTATGTATGGGTGTGTCTTCATGTATCGGGTAACGTTGCACAAAGTCCCTATTATCGTCCCACCAGGGATCGTAATTTGGGTCTAGAGGGTTTGGTGCTTGCACCCTAGAGATTTCCTTTGGGTTGAAGTCATGCATCTCCACTTGGTTTTCAGGGTTTTCTATCTCCATGGGTTGGTCTGGGATTGGTAGTTGTGGTTGGGGTGCTACTAATGGTTCCAGACTTGGGTCAGCAGCAGTTGTAGCTAGGACATGGAAATTAGCTAGGCTTCTATTAAGCATATCCTGTGTATGGGCATTTTTCTTTCGCTTAGCAGCTGCTAGAACTCTTTGCTGTTGCAATTTTCGCATTCTTTTCCTACGAGCAAATGCTTCCTTATTGAACCATCCTCGTTTCTTATGAGGGAATGGCTCTTCTGACTGAGCTTTAAAGGCAAACATCCCTTCTTCCTGATCAGCAGAATACCCAGAAAGGGCAGGCTGTGAAGAGGTACCTTCACTCCTAGGTGAATCAGATAACTGATGACACATGTCTGAGGGTCCTTGATCAGTCATACTGTAAACTATCAAATAGTCAAATAACACATAACAAATAAATACAGTTATGCACGTATTTCCGTAATTTATTTCCTAACACAAAATTTAGAATTTAAGTGTCAGCAGAACACTTCTTTGGCTCAGACCAGTGGCTTAGCTCTGATACCACCTTCTGTCGCAACCCCCGATCCCTTATCTGTCCCAGGAACGGGCGGACGCGAACACAGAGTTTTGGTGGTATCGGTTGGTTAATTTGGCAGCGGAAATTACATCAGGACCGTAGTTAGGAAATTTTTATCAGATTAAAACCACATCATTTGATATTAATAATCATATTGGTAAAACCCAAGTTTCTTATTACAATACATTTATAGGAATAAATCCTATTTTATTGAATTTAAAACATCGTCTTTTAGGTAACTTTTATAGCCACATTTTTCCCAAGCCTTCAGTGCTCTCCAGCTGGCTTTTTACTAATTGGCTGTCACATTGTGTTACCTGAAACGCGTTTTAAAAACATTTGTCAGTGGAAAATACTGGTGAGTGAATCCCAGTTTAATCAAGAAACATTTTATCAATTAAAACAGTATTGAGAGCGATCACATTGTTTATTTCTACACAATTACTCATTCAGTACTGTCATTCCTGACTTGTGGGTCATATTACACATTGGCTAACTCGTTGTCCAATGGTAACGTACTGTCGTCCCGACTTACTACACGCAGTAGTAAATTTTGTATACAAAACCCCAACATACCGGCAGTAATTGAAGAAGTACAAAGACTCAATCACCACTTAATCACATTGTAAAGCATTAAGGTTTTGTAAAACATTCCAAAAAGGTTAACAAAAATTGGATAAACTCACATTGCTATCTTAGACTTCGCGTAAGGGTTTCCTGGGAATAATCTATAATTTATACAAATGTACATAGGTTAGTATCATAGCCCTTTGAAAATATTAATGATACCCTCCCCGAGACGGTATTCCAACAACTACGTCGGCCAGAACCACGACAGTTGTTACGGAACCCTAAATCAACCGGGCAGCGTATCTATTACGAAACTGGGGTTATAATACTTACAACGGAGCAGAACTTCACTAATTAGGGGGGTATAATACCAGATTTCTATGCCTAATATTCAGAAATTGTGATTGAGAAATAAAAACTGAACGAACTGAATTGAAGCCCGAGGCCTCCTTTATATAGTTGTTGAACTTGACTCTCACGCGGCCCGCATAAAAGATAAGCGGGGCTTACGCGGCCCGCGTCGTAGCCCGGGTAGGGTTTAGGTGATCCGGGTCATCGCCTAGACTCGCCACGATGTCGACACGTGTCGGCCTCTGGTGTCTCTGAGTTGTTGATCTCACGCGGCCCGCGTAAGTGTTAAGGTGAGCTTACGCGGCCCGCCTTAGCTTAAGAAATCAACGATATCAGGTTTCAACCCTGATACCGCCCGCGTAAGGTTGGGGTGGGTCATACGCGGCCCGCCTCAACTTAATAATTCTTGTTTTTAATTATTTTTAATACTATACGGCTTTTCGAGCTCGGTTTTCACATACGGGGTGTATTTAAAGACATATTGGGATATTTTAAAATATATTAGGATGTCAGAAATATTTGAGAGTGTTGGTTTTATTTGAGGGTTGTTACACTAGCCTATTATGTGTCTCAATACCATGTCTGTCTAAGTACTGAACTCCCGTTAGTATTTCTGATTTGTCTGATAACTGTGCTAACTTTGTTTCGTGCATCATTTGAATCAATAAAGTGTTGCATGCAATAATGATATGACATTATGCAATATGTGATGCACATGTATGTATATGACAATAACCAGAAAGCATTCATGCCATTAATTTAAATCAGCACAGTCATTAAAGCACTAATTACTGTTTAATTATTGTACGGATACATGGAATTTTGACAGTTGTCACATGCTTAAACAATGTAGCGTTATTCATCATTACCTGCCTTGGTAATTACCAGTTAAGTACAACCTCACTTAACCTGAGGTTACCCTAACTTGAACATGAGCAAGGACTATACCGGTTGTATTGTTACCCAAAATATTGTGAGTTGTCATGATAACTTTAAAAACTGAGATAATATACTCATGGTGACCAAAGTGATAATAATAATGAGAATGTTGAAATATGCACGGGTTGGAAGGGGTATTGGGGATCCTTACATACTTAATGAGGTGTGTTGTTAATACTTGGGGAAGGTCGTAGTGTCTATGGACCAATAACACACAACTTATACATAACAACGGTCGGGGTTGGATATAAATGTCCTCGTCCCGGTGGTCGTGGTAATATCAGGGAAGGCGATATGCCAATGGCCCAATATCACAACCCATATTGTGTACACTTAGGTTTATATGTGACACATACGTATTCCTCATATAACAAACTAATATACATGCAAAAGATAAACAAAATGTCTGGAAATGGAGTCAGTCACCCTGTTAGCAATGGAAATGAAAGTCCTGCTAGAACCAATATCGATGCTCACAATAACCTAACTCAGGATAGGTTGTAACACCCTAAAAACGAGTTTGGTGATCAAACCACGTTAATATTAATGACGGGTAAAATACCGTTGGTGGTAAAAATTAACCCGGTGAATATATGATTTAAATAAATAAACCTAATATTAAATAAAAAGAGTGATAAACGCTTTAAGAAGACAAAGTTTATAAGAGGCCCGAGTTAACGGGACTTAAAATAAAACGGGTTAATAACTCCCGGAACCCGCTAAATTAACTAGGAATGATTAACCTAGTTAAGTAATGAATAATTAAACAAAAACATTAACAAAACAAGACCTAATGAACCTTTTTATAAAAGGTTGGAACAAAAGGGACCAAGGTTGTAACAAGTGAAACTTGTGTTTAAAAAAAATTACACACACACACACAAGGTGTGTGTGCGTGGAACGACCAGGAGAAGAAGGGAAGGGGAGCAAACCCTAGTTCTTCAAAAATCTTCAAATTGAAGGTCAATTCAAGACCCAAAACGATGCATGAACGTGTATAAGTGATCACCAAGCTTAGGGGATCACAAGGTATGTTAAATTTTTATGTTTAGTGAAGTTGAGATTCTTGATGAACTTATGAAAATCGAAATTCAAGCTTAAATGATTGATGTTTGGGTGAAACTAGGATGAATCCATGTTTAGGAACGAACCCTAGTCAATAAATTGATGAGTTGGTGTTCATAATTATGAATTTCATAATCACCCACTTAGGTGTTAAATGGGTTTTGTAGGATGATGAAGAACACTAGAATTTTGATCATGAAATGGGTGTTGTTTGAATTCCATGAAGTGAATCTAGGTGTTATTATGCATGTTAGATATAATGAATTTGAAAATGATGTTAAACTTGGTAGAAATAACTAGTTATGAACTAGTTTGTAAATGTGTAAAAATTATGCCCATTAGGTGTTTGTTAAAATGCCTAAATGAAAGCTAAAATGTTGAAATTTCGAGTTGAATAATATGGCAAATTATGCGAAATATGAAGCGATAAGGGTTCTAAACATGATGTTGATTTAGATTTAATTGTGTGTATCATATGATCTAAGGTAGTTAACTTTTGGAAGGTTAAACTAACCAATGACGAAGTCGAGTAGTAGTTTCGACATAGAAAATAGGTAAGGTGGAATTGTCGTGATTGCTAATGACTAATCTAACCACCTTGTAAATGATGATGATAGTTTGATGCTTAACGAGCTAAGTAGAGGCTTGGGAAAGAAGCGGGTCAAACGGATCGAGTCCGCGGAAAAGAGCATAACCGGATGCAAGGTAAGTGAAACTTACACCTTTTTGTAGAATACGTGTTTATTCTATAAGTTGCTAATGTGATAAAGATAATATTCAAGATAAGGTTCCGACGTGAAATGATACGGATTGAAACTAATATAAATGATAAAACCATGTTTAATGGTAAAAAGAGGTAAAACGGTAACTTAGCCATAAAAAGGCTAATTGTAAAATGAGTTTTTGAACGACTACTTTATAAGTAAGCCTAAACGAATAAAAAGTGTAGAACGGTGATTTACTCAAGTATAAATGAATCAAAGTCAAAGTTTAAAACGACACCACATGGCATAAGTCATGTTGGGTAAACGCGTAAGAAACAGATTTAAGAAACTTAAACAAACTGATGAAAAATCCGAAATGAGATACTTAATGAAATGGTAAAGAAATACCAATCCTTATAAGCGCAAAATATTGGTCGTTTGGACCAAACGGGTCAAATGGTAACGTTGATACCATTTGGCAATTAACGACTAATAAGCGTTTGTTGAGTCATACGCTCACAGGATAAGACGACTTATGAATTTGGGATACTATGGACAAGAAATTTTGAGACAAGGTATTAAAACGGGTCAACATGTTGACCCGATCCAGGTACGCATAAATAGATTTATAGTTAAAAGCGAGATTTGGTCAAATATTAGTGAAGGTTCTTTATAGTAAAACGAGGGACTAAAATTGACCAAAAAGCCCTCGATGGCTAAACCGGGCAAACGACCCTTAGAGGTTGTTTAAGTCCATGTATTAGGATCATGTAAGTTATAGATGAGCATAAAAGTTATAGGCATAAGCCTTTGTGGGTCAAACGCCTAAGAATGGGTTTTTCCGTAAAATGACTAACCGAAGAGTAATTTTCGGGATAATTGATTTATTATATCAAATCCATCATAATAGTAATTGTGGTGGAATACATGTAGATACTTTAATGTCAAAATATGATGCTAAAAAATGAATAAGCTTGATTATGCTTAAAAGCGCTTGAATACCCTTAACGGATCAAAACGAGAGTATAAGCACAAACGGGTTAATGATACTGAATAACCCGCGATTTGAACTTTATGCGATAGGAAACATTTAAGATAGGAGGTCTATGGGAATAAAGTGTACCAAACCAATTGGTTTGACAAAAGTGTGAACGGGTCGAAAGCTAAGTCAAAAGAATATTTAATAATTAATTTATGCCGCAGGCTTAAATTCTAGAAAATTGTTAATCTGGATCTCGGATTTTTAACTCCACGTGATGGAGAATCGAATTACGATCGCGTAGGAAAAATAATCGTGTAAAACGAACATGTAGAACGAAAGTTACGAGACTTTAAAGTTAGTAGTTTAGTTAAAATCATAGCTGGGCAAATGCAGCTGGAAGAACAAAACTGTCTGGCGAATTAACGCTCACGCAGCCCGCGAAGACATGCAGTCTAGTCTCTCGCGGCCCGCGAGAGACATTGGCAATGGCAAAAAAATTTATTTTGTTTGTTTGATGTTGGAACTTGTTTAAACTTATATTTAAGTTATCAAAACTAACATTTAAGTTGGTTTTGATCATAGGTGAATATCAAGAGTACGCGGGTGAAGATCAAGCGACTAGGGATAGAAATGGGTCGGGTTTGGGACGGGTTTAGGTAATCCCAAACCCAAACCCGATTAGATAAGCTTGTCCCAAACCCGTCGGGTTTCTAGCGGGTAAATACCCATCGGGTATCGGGTATACTCGCGGGTTTCGGGTAAACCCGTTAATTTAAAAGGATTACTCGTTGGGTATACTCATCTCAAAACCCATTGGGTATCTATCGGGTAACTACTAACCGGTTACATTTTGTATTGTTATTATAAAAATATTATCAAATAACTACAATGTATACAGAATAGAATACCTATATGTGTAAAAAATTGATGTATCATATATATACATATTAATAATATAAAAGAAATTATATCGGGTATACAATCGGGTAAACGGGTACACTTTATCGGGTAATTGGGTCGGGTAAACGAGTATATCACTAAATCCCAAACCCGTCCAAAACCCGCGAAAAAAATAAAAACTATTCCCAAACCCGATTAACCGACCCCAAACCCGTCCCAAATGTGTCAGGTTTCGGGTTTACCCATCGGGTTCGGGTTTGATTGCCATCCCTACGAGCGACGAAAAAGAACCGAACACATGAAAAAGAAGCTTCCTCACGTTGTTTCGTCATTATTTTAAACGACGAACTCAATTACATGATAATGTATATTTTTAAATATTAAAAGTTTTAATAAACCCGTATTTTCATGAGTATGTGTAGTCGTAATTACACATTTAATTGTCGTTATTTATACGGAAATCGTTAAATATTAGTAAGGATTTTACAAGTTGGTAATCAGAGCTCATGGTGAAAGAGTAAAGTGTGTTTGATTCAAGACTTGATCGCAAATCCGGCAAGTACATGTAAATTAATGGTTTAGTATGATTAAAGTGTTGTAAACAACACATAGGGTTATCGTGTGATACACGTTACCCCAATAAAATCGATAAAGGATCGATATAGTCAACAAAATTATGTGTGTTGACACGTATAGTGGAAAAGCCTTGTATTATAATATGGGCGTTCATTAATGTCGAAATTACTAACTTTTGTAAATATTGTAGTTGAAGGACACTCGCATCCGAAGATAGTGGGAGTTTAAAAAATTGCGGATCTGACGAAGCAACGGTCCAAAGTATAACAAGAAGAGCTTGCTCAACAAGGACCTAAACAGCATAATGACCGCGAACAAGGTTAATGGCACGGAAAGCCCGTTAGGGAAAGCATACAATATGTACGCGATCATCTCAGCCGTTCGATCTGGTGCGATTTCACTTTTGAACATGCGATTTGTGCTGAAAAACCAACATGCGAAATTGCTTTATATACCAACACGCGATTTCATCATATTTACCAACATGCGAAATTGCTACAAAAAAACATGTGATTTCATAAAAAAACAACATGCGATTTCATCAAAAAAACCAACATGCGATTTCCAACATGTTTTTTTGTAACATGCGGTTTCACAATATCGTACGTATTGTACGTTAAGGGATATTGTATTTTACACTTTCACTATATATATATAGGGTTGGAGTTGGCTACAAAGCCAACTTTTCCTACAAAGTGTAAGAAGCATTCTCCATTTGACATGTGGTATTTAGTTATTTTATACAAAAGGGCATAATTATAATTGCTTAATTATTTTAATTTTGGAAGATTTTATTTCATAAACGAAAAATAAGATTTTTATGGAAACTGAATACCATCTTTGAATTTAAATATGTCAGTTATCTTTTACACTTAGATCATCACCATTTTATATTCACAGTTCATTCATTTTGGATTAAACATGAAGAAATTCTTGGCGCTATGTTTTATCAGTTAGTTTTTGAAAAAAAAAAAATTGAATACTATGCGCGGTGTTTTATTTCATTATGAGTGAAATGAGATTATCATGAATAATTCTTTCTGTTGTAATAATCATGGTTTTGGATTAAACATGAAGAAATTCTTGACGTTGTGTTTTATCAGTTACTTTATGAAAAAATAATAATGCTATACGTTATGTTTTATTTCGTATATGAGTCTGTTGCAATAAGCATGGAATTTAATCATGAAAAATTCTTCACGTTGTGTTTTAGCTGTTAGTAACACACATAAAACACACCAGCGTCTTCTGAAATAAGTTAAATAACACATAAAACACGCTTGTGTCTTGATGTTGTGTTTTAGCAGTTAGTAACACACGTAGAACACAGTAGTTTCGGAGGAGAGAGTGTATAGAGAGAGAGAGAGAGAAACTCGCGAGAAAGGTGGGGAGTTATGGTATGATAATTATTTCCTTATTTAAAACAAGTTAAATGACACATCTACCCTCAATCAATTAAGTTAGCCTATTTTTAAGACACATATATTACCAAAATGCCACCAAGATGATCTCAACCATCAAACACACCCATCCAATGGTCAAGTTCACTTCTTACACTTTGTAAGACACATTTTGTAGAAAAACATACTTTGTAGAGTAACCCCACCCTATATATATATGGTGGGGTTCTCGAGTGAACACTGTTTATTTGTAACTGAGTGAACTAATCATGACCATTGATTTACACTTGTGTATTGATATTCAATGGCTAGGATTAGTTCACTAATGTTCACAATCAATGGGGTTGTTCACAAATGAACCTAACTATATATATACATATATTGTGGTTTATGATAATATATATTATGATAAAACATTGAATTTAGATACAACCTGTTAAACCATTATATATATATATATATATATTTTGTTGTTTATGATAATGTATATTTTGATAAAATGTTGCATTTAGATACAATACAATACAAGTATTAAGTAACGGACTATCCAAATAATAAGGGTCTGTTTGGTATGGGGTAATGGAATGGACGAAGGAATGAAATGAACGAGGTAATGGAATGGACGATGGAATGCAATGGATCATTACCATTTCATGTCTTGTTTGGTTACCATTTGTGAATGGAATGAATTATTATTGTGTATTGTTCGGTAGGCAAGAAAACGGAGTAATAAAATCAGCGGTGAGTGGTGGTGGACGTCGGTGGTAGTGATTGTGAGTGGTTGTAGGTGGCGGTGGTGGGTGTCGGCGGCGGCGACGATGGGTGGTGGTGGTGGCGGCGAGTGGCGGTGTGGCGGTGACGACGAGTGGTGGTGGCGGCAAGGTGGCCGTTGGTGGTGGGTGGCAGTAGAGGTGGCGGTGGGTGGCGGCGACGGTGGTTGGTGGTGGTGGTGGCGTCGACGATGGTGGTGGGCGGCAGAGGCGAGTGGCGTTGGCGGTTGGTCGCGACTGTTGGTGATAACGGTGGCGAGTGGGTGGCGGCGGCGACGGTGGCTGTCGGGGTGATGTGGTGGTGGGTGGCGGCGATGGCGTCGGTGGTGGGTGGTGGTGGTGGGTTGTGGCGAAGGTGGTGGGTTGTGGTGTTGATGAATGGTGCAAGAGGGGATGGAATGGAAAAAAACATGGGGGGTGCAAGGAATGATTTTGAGGGAATGGAATGCCTTTTGGAATGGGTGATTCAATTACATTGACCAACCAAACACCTTTTTCTTTATTCACTCGTAATCATCCATTCCATTCCACCTCTCATTCCTGCATACCAAACACTACCTAAGAGATATGCTCCGTACACGTGTGGCGATTAACTAGAAGAACCATCTATGAATAGGATTCCATCCTCTAAAGAATTTATACGGAAGAAAGTGAAGAAATTCCGTTTGTAGAGATGAAAATCCATAAGCTCAAATTGGTCGGGAAGGACTAGATAGAGGCATGGTAAAGAATATGAAAAGTTTCCAGAATAAGTCAGAACCCCCATATAATGGTTAACGTACTAGTTAACAAGAAACTTTGAGGACTAAATAAGGAGAATGTAACACCTCGTCCAAAACCACGACATTAGAACATGTGACACAACATGAAGAGTTTGGCAAATGACCCTAAACTTCAAATGGAAATGCCCCGTGCTAGGAAATAAGTTACGGGAACTATAACCTATCAACGAATAAGTCTTGCCGATCCGTATGTTAAAAGGTTTGGTAACGGAGTCTTACCATATCATAACAGTCCGTTACGGGGAACGTTCGATGATGGACCGTCACTATTTCGTGACGGTCCGTTACATGCACAAAAGTGTGGAGAAGATTACTTCATATTATTAATATTATTATGTACACTTCCATTTGATTTATTTGGAAAGCATAGAACACTTATTTAAAAAGGAGAGACCTTTGCCATCAAAGATAAGGCCACATCGTGTGGCTTAACGCCACCCCGCCAACTCATCAATTTTAGCGTCCTATGGTGTAACACCTCGAAAATTCACGTCCTATAAAGTGTTGACACGTGTCATATGTTTGAACGTGTGAAAGAATGTTATGAAAGGACTAAAGTTGACAAACATGAAAAGTATATGAAAATACGAGTTCTAAATGTCAACAGTGAATAAATATATTGTATATTAACCCTACATGATGCTCATACCTTCAAACGAATAAATCATGGATCATACGAAGCTAAAAGTGAGAGATTACAAACTACAGGGGCTAAATGTGTCAACATGTTTAAGTTATACCTCTGAGTGACCATTTGACAAACCCGAAGCTTTGTAACGGTTAATTATGCTCACTAGAATGCACGTTATAAATTTCGTAAAGTTTCGTTACCGTATGAGAAAGTTATGATCAAATTCGTGTGCGAAAGGTTAAAGCGTCAACATTGAAAGTTAGGACTTTTCGGGTAACAATAAAGTTAACCGGGGACTTAACAAAGTGGGTAAATGTCTTGAAGCCCTTAAACACCAATTTGGAGGGTGCAAAATGCAAGAAAGGAAGTCTAAGCAAAGTTTGAAGGGGCAAGGATCAAAACATAAAAATCTAAAGTTGGATTTGAGTCAGACAAGGTGTCGCGCGACGCGAGGCCCAGGGGGGGGTCCTTCGCGTCACGCCTAGGCCCCTCTGATGCGATTTTCTTGGTTCCTTGTCTGCCATAGCTCTTGTGCTCGACCTTTAACCGAATTTCCTCATCTTGGACGACCCCTAGGCACCCCCTAAACATCTAGGGACACTTGTTAGTGAGTTATGGTCAGTTGTAGACCCATGTGTCAACAATCTATGGTGAAAATTTCACTATAAAAGGGCCATGAGTTGCAACCAAGTTCTTCACTCCTTCCTTCAGCTTTCTGATCATTTCTGGAGCTCAAGTCTTCTCTCAAGTGATCACTAATCAAGCTTAGGACTTCAGTAAGTTTGCTAATCCTTTCTTAATTAAGTTTTAGCTTAAAAGTCAAACCGTCGTAATTAACGGTTGACTTAACGATTAATCATTGTTAGTCCAGTGATTAGTCGAAGTGAAAGTAGTTATAAGTTGGTAATTATGTGGGTAATAAACCCTCAAAAGGGTTCCCCCTGATTCCCACTCTAACTATGTCAAATGTCGGGTCAAACTTGATAATAAAAAGTCAACAGGTTACTTAAATTCTAATTTATGCATAATTAGCAATGTAGAACATATACAACCTGTTTGATCATTAATATAACTTGGTAATTAGTGTCAGAAAATGTCTAAACATGTTCAACCCGACAATTTCCTGTTTAGACCCGGTTCGGAACCGAAAGTCGCAAAGCTTTGACTTTTGCTTTGACTTCAGTTCTGACCCGTATTGGTATGATTTAGAAATATCTAAGAGCTTCATTTGGACCAGCTTACATGCTAGTATAACCCTCTGTGATTATACACCATGGTTCATTAGTTAACCAATTAATACGCATGATTCCGTTAATTGCTCATATGTTGACCATTATGCCCTTTTCACCTTAAAATGTGTTTTGTGAAAATGTAAAAGAGTAGAAACCTTTGTTACTAATATATAAACTTGTACCCAAAATTTGAGATCAATTGGTGGTGTAGATTGAGAGTTATGCTCATTAGCGCAAAATGAAAGCTTTTTGTTAATTAAATGGCGTAATTAGCGTATAGCCTATTTAAACGTACTTTTTGATATCAAACTCTTTATCCACTGATGTAATATATTATTTTGGGATTTTTGAAGATATTTAATTAATTTTAGGCTGAGCATAACTCGTAGTCGTAGGCTTAATCCGGTAATTGTCGGTTTTGCCCTTACGGGCCACAAAATGAGTTTTACATATCTAAACGACTCCAAACCTTTTGCTACTGATTAGATATGATAAATAAATTATTTTAAGCCTTCTGGAATAATAAAAATATCAGATTTCTATATAGAACCCGGAAACGGCTTCTAATCGCCTAATTAAGCGTTTTTAACGCCTAGTATGTACTAGAACTATTTTAAACATCCTAAGGGTGATGCTCAATAATATTTGAGGTAAATTATAATATTTTAACAGTAAGCAAAAGTGGTTAAACTCAGACTTCAGTTTTGAGCTTTACGGCTTATGTGAAATTACCAAAATGCCCCTACGGTGCATAGTTTGGTTATAATTGATAAATTTCACATATATACTTTACCCTACTGATATAACTTAGCAAATTGAGTATTTTTTCTGATTACATCAGACCTGTAACTCAGGTAAATACTTAAACTCTTTTATAACCTTTTAAATGACCAAACTACCCCTACGGGGCATAATTTGTGTTTAAATTCATTTCGGGCATAATAAATGATATCTTACTGATGTCACAACATACTTGAAGCATATTAACTTAGGAAACCTGTAAATGGCTCTCATTATTACCCGTTACGCTTATTACGCGTTCGGTTCGGTTTATGTAACTAGTCTACATAAATTAGCCGAAACGGGTCAAACCTTATCGGTTTTATCTCAAAATCCAGAATGTGTATGAAATACCCATATTAAACAAGTCTCTGAACTTGTCGGGTCTAAATCACATTCTATCCGGTCTTCGCTTAATCGTGCGTACGAACCGTATCTTTGAAACTAACCGGTCTAAGCTTAAGCTTAACTAAAGACCCGTTAGGATTTTAATAGGTTATTATAAACCTTCGTTCCAGATTAGGAGGACCAGTAAAAGCTACTTGCATTTTTGCTTATTGTGGTTATTACATTGCTCAGGTAAATACTTTTAACTTATTTTCCCTATACGGGCTTGGGTCACGGTATATAGAATACCGCTTGGTCGGGTGTCAATTCTTCCATCGTTAGGTGGTTAATTGAATAATTTGATTGGCCCGTTTAAACAGTTTTGTTTACTTAAAAGCCTTTGGGGGGTTAATGACCATGTCCCGGATATCCCTAGCATCATTTTATGAAATGGCCACGACTTAAGCGCGGGGTGTAGGCGTACACCCATCAGTGCACAAAAGAATAATGTGGTGTGTCTATTGATCTTTAACCCGGACACGATCCGGGCTACTGAACGCATAAGGAACATGTAATTCGTTCACAAGATTATATATTTAAATAATTCTCCCAAGTTATAAAATATTTATGCCACGTGCATCCAAAGCAATTTTCAATCATTTTCCAAAATGAGTCAGTTGATTGTATTTACCAGTGTAAACTGACGTATTTTCCCAAAAAGACTAAATGCAGGTACTAAACGTAATTGGCTGGATTGTCTCCTTAGCATCAATAAAGAGTCTCGCAAGCTTAAGATGCCTGAAGTCTGTTGAACTATTGTTTCCATTTTATTTCCGATCCGTCTGTGGATAAACTTCCGAATATTGTGACATTTGATATTACAATATTAAATTCGGTTGAAACTTATCTTTTATATTGCTTCCGCTGTGCATATTAAATATTGTGTTGTTTGACTATTATGTTGCCAACCACGTCACGATACCCCCCACCGGGCCCACCGGTGACACGTGGAAATCGGGGTGTGACAGGTTGGAATCAGAGCCAACACTGAGTGAATTAAACACTAGCCTTTAGTGTTTAATCTCAGTTACACAATTGCACATATCTAAACTTTCGAGTCTAGACAAATAACATATGACGAATTCTACCTTGTTTGGTTTTTGTTTTGTCCTTTATTTTTATATATATCCTTGTCGTTATCTCATATTGTATTGACAGGATTAAGAAAATGCCGCCAAGATTCTTCCGAAGAAGAGGACGTGGAAAGGGGCCAATCACCGCCCCCAATGACAACGAGGCAGGACCTTCGAATGTGCGAGCTCCTTCTACCACAGAGAGTGACGATCCCCGAAAAAACCGGAGGAACCTCTTCGAGCCGGCTAGACGGTCGGTTTCGCACAGTTCAACACCTCCTGTGCATAACTCTTATGGGCCACATTCGGAGAATGAGCCCAACAACCCTCAACCGTCCTACATACCTTTACAGCGATCTTTATCGCACCACTCCTTTGGTGACCCTACACCTGCTTTTAGGGGCCGGTTCAACCCGGCGAATTATATACAAGAACCCGTGGGTTTTAACCCATTGGGACCGGAGGACCACTTCTCGGGAGACAACGCTATGGATATGGACGAGGACACAGATCCCGTCGAACCTGCCAGTGGTACACCGAACCATCCCATTGAGATTTCGGATGGCTCTTCTTTCCACGGATCACCCTATGGTGGTCCAGACAGCTTTCAGGCTATGTTTACCAAGCACGAATGGTATTATACACCTCCTCACCATTCATCACCTCACCAGCAGCAGCAGCAGCAGGATCCCTCTGTGGATTCCCGGTTTGTGGCAGTCACGCCACCACCTCCTCCGCCACCAGTTCAGCCAGCACCTCCACAACCGCCGAGGCGTAGGAGAACCGGAGCGCGTATGTCGTCGCGAGCAGGAGACTTTCATTTTAGTTCTCCTCGTCAGTCTAGTGGCAGCCATTATCCGCCACATCAAGAAGATCCACAAATGGGTGGACCTTCGCAACCAGTTGCACAGCAACCACCACCTATGGGTTTTGATAACCCGATTCCAGCATACACGGGTTCGATGGCGTACAACCCGTTTGAGCCGCCGTCTCACACCAACTACGGTTACGGTGAAGCTGACCCCTACATGGTAGCGGCGAATTACAATGCCTTTAACCCAGAAGGACCCTATGGCGCTCCTTGGGAAGTAGGGTACCCAACTTGTGGGTACCAGATACCGGCCAGACCTATTATACGGATGCAATCGCAGCCGCTACGGTTTTCTCCCCCAGAACGGGAGGAAATTCTTCAGAGACTGGACCAGGTTGAGCGAGACTTTCACCGTGAACGCAGGGAACGACAGACTTTCTTCCAAGGATTGACAAGCCTAATAAAAGGGAAGAGCAAGAAGGACCATTGAATCCTTCCACTGTTGATGTGTTTTCCTTGTATCATTTGAGCCCCTGCGTGGGCCTGTCTTGCTGTATAAACCCCTGCGAGGGTATGCTTGTTTGTTTTGACCCCTGCGTGGGTCTATCTTTCTGTTAACCCCTACGAGGGTATGTTATTGTTTAAAGTCCATGCGTGGACTATTATGATGTTAGTTGTTAAGCCCTGCGTGGGTAAGTCTTTGTTTGAACCCCTGCGTGGGTAAGTTTGTTTATTTAAAAAGTCCCGTTTAGGGCGACGTGTAACCTTTTAATAAATTAATGGAATGTTATGTTTATAAATTTCATTTTTGCTTTTATCAGCATAAATATTATATATGAAATAAATAAATCAAAATCATTCCTTTTTGATGAAAAAAAATCTGCCTAATAATTATTAAATAAGAATCTTAAGAGTGAAACCTAGCCTGAGTGTCCTTATAAAGACCTGGCCATGATGGTAAGACCTGTTTAAAAGATTCAAATCCCTGTTAACATCTGTAAACATGTTAACACTCCTGGCAGATGTGAATTGTTAAAATCACACACGTCATTTGTAAAAGGATTCTTTAGAAGATTCCTAACCCAACTAAATGATCTCTGAATCATGGGGTAAATCATCAATTAAGATGGTCATATTTTAACCATACGTGGTATTATGGTGCCTACGGGCCCTGCTCATTTCCATATGAGCCAAAAGACAGTGGTAGCGATGACTCCCTGTCGGATAAAGGTAATGAACTAGGTTCAAACCTTCATGCCTTGATTCTCTGAAATCATGGCTTATATCATCCTATGAGATGATCATATTATAAACATCCCTTAGAAGGGAAGTACCTACGGGCTATAGTTAATGTCCTCTGAGACTAAAGACAGTGGTAGCTATGACTCCCTGTCAGAAAACGTAATGAACTATGATTCAAACCTTAAAGCCGTAATTCTCTGAAATCATGGCTTATGATTTAAAATGTCCATGTGACTAGGCCTTATGTGCTAATATATATTGTTATTGTCTATAATTAGGATAAATTATAATTGAAATCCTAAATTAAATACGATTAATAAATTAACCAAATATGGTCTCTGTTTACCATGGTTAATGAATTTACCCTAAGGGGCAATTCCATAATAAACTCCCAAATAAACTATTGTCCTTGTTTTCTGTAACAGTTCAATTAAAATGGCTAACTCAGACGAAATTAATAGCCATCCAGTGGAGAATATTGACAACGCCCGAGTTCATTTAACGGGTGCTGAATTAAAAGCGTTGGTTGACGACGCTGTTACAAAGGCCTTAGAACGGCAGTACGAAGAGTATAGTGGGACTCGGAGTAGGACCCTCTCTACGCCGCATTCGAAGCCACCTTCCAAGAAGGATGAACCCAAAAAGGATGATGATAGACTCTCCTCAAACCACAACAGTGCTCCATCTCTGCAGATCGAGCCGAAACAGGGGACCCAGGACAAGGGTTGTTCCTATAAATACTTCGTTTCATGCAAACCCCGGAATTTCACTGGGGAGAAAGGAGCCATTGATTGTATGACATGGCTAGATGAGATGGATACGGTTGTGGATACCAGCGGATGCGCTGAGAGGGATGTGGTCAAGTTTATGTCGCAATCATTTAAGGGTGAAGCTTTAGCCTGGTGGAGATCTCTGATTCAAGCCACCGGGAAAATCCCATTGTACAACATGTCGTGGGATCAATTTGTGGCCCTCATCAGGGAAAATTACTGCCCACAGCATGAGGTTGAGAAGATAGAGTCTGATTTTCTATCATTGGCGATGACAAACCTTGACTGTCAAGCTTACCTCACGAGCTTCAACACGATGTCCCGGTTGGTTCCGTATCTGGTAACCCCGGAACCAAAAAGAATAGCTCGTTTTATTGGTGGTTTAGCCCCGGAAATCAAGGCAAGCGTAAAGGCTTCTCGGCCAGCTACTTTCAGGTCTGTAGCTGACATATCTCTGTCCCTCACTCTGGATGCGGTCAGGCAAAGATCGCTGAGGAACAAAGATGCTGAGAAAGAAAGCGTGAAGATGATAGTTCAAGGAGATCAAACAAGAAGCACCGTGGGAACGGTGACAACAAGAAAGGATCTGAGTCAAGGAAAGATGGGCATCACTCTGGTGAGAAGCCCAAGTGCAAGATTTGCAAGAAACAGCACTTTGGAAAGTGCAGACTCGATTCGAACTCGCAAAGAACTTTTGCTTGCGGGATATGCAAGTCCAAGGATCACAAGACCTTGGATTGCAAGCAGCTGAAAGACGCAACGTGCTACCGTTGCAATGAGAAAGGGCACATTAAAACCAACTGCCCTAAATACGCCAAGAAGCCTGAAGAGGCCAAGAAGACTAATGCTAGAGTCTTCAGAATGGACGCAAAGGAAGCGGTTCTAGACGACAACGTGATTACAGGTACCTTCCTTGTAAATGATGTCTATGCAAGAGTACTTTTTGATTCATGCGCTGATAAGTCGTTTGTAGATCATAAGTTTTGTGAATTGCTGAAATTACCTGTCAAAACCTTAAGTGTGAATTATGAGGTGGAGTTAGCAGATGGCACCTTAGAAACCGTCTCAACTGTGTTAGATGGATGTGTTATATCCATTAAGAACCACTCTTTTCCTCTGTCTCTACTTCCCTTTAAGTTGGCCGGTTTTGACATAGTTTTGGGTATGGACTGGTTATCTCATAACCAGGCCCAAATTGTCTGCAACAGAAAGCAAGTGGTGATTAAGATTCCGTCTGGTGAATCACTTACCATTCGGGGAGATACCTGGTATGGACTGCCTGAGCAAGTGACGATGCTCAAGGCTTCCAAGTATTTAAAGAAGGGTTGTGTCATCTACATGGCACAGGTGATTATTGATGAGCCTAAACCGAAGATAGAAGACATCCCTGTCATTTCTGAATACCCAGAAGTTTTTCCTGAAGAACTACCTGGTTTGCCACCAGATAGACAAGTCGAATTCAGAATTGATATCATCCCTGGAGCAGCACCAGTTGCTAGAGCACCTTATAGGTTGGCGCCCACGGAGATGAAGGAATTAAGGACGCAATTAGATGAATTGCTAGCTAAAGGTTTCATTAAACCTAGTTCGTCTCCATGGGGAGCACCAGTCCTGTTCGTCAAGAAGAAGGATGGATCGATGCGTCTCTGCATCGATTATCGTGAGCTTAATAAGGTCACGATAAAGAATAGGTATCCTTTGCCCAGGATCGACGATTTGTTCGATCAATTACAAGGAGTGAGTTATTTCTCGAAGATTGACTTGAGGTCAGGATACCATCAACTGAAGGTTAGAGATGAAGACGTGCACAAAACAGCATTTAGGACTCGTTATGGTCATTACGAGTTCCTAGTGATGCCTTTTGGGCTCACTAATGCACCGGCCGCGTTCATGGATCTCATGAATCGCGTTTGCAAGCCGTACTTAGATAAATTCGTCATCGTTTTCATCGACGACATTCTTATCTACTCAAAGAACCAAGCTGACCACGAGAAACACCTTCGCTGTATTCTCAAACTCCTACATCATGAGAAACTGCATGCCAAATTCTCTAAGTGTGAATTCTGGCTTCGAGAAGTCCAATTCCTTGGACATGTGGTTAGTGAGCGTGGTATCCAAGTGGATCCCGCTAAGGTTGAAGCAGTTATGAACTGGCAAGAGCCAAAGACGCCTACAGAGATTCGTAGCTTCCTGGGATTGGCAGGATATTATAGGCGTTTCATTGAAAAATTTTCAAGGATTGCTGCACCCCTAACTTCCTTGACTAAGAAGAAAGTAAAGTTCATTTGGGGCCCTAAGAAGCAAGAGTCCTTTGATATCCTAAAACAGAAGTTGAGCAACGCCCCAGTACTGACATTGCCAGATGGAATAGAAGAATTCGTGGTTTACTGCGATGCATCGCACACTGGCATGGGGTGTGTGCTTATGCAGAAAGGCAAGGTTATTGCCTATGCTTCAAGACAGTTAAAGGTGCATGAAAAGAATTACACCACCCACGACTTGGAGTTGGGTGCCGTTGTATTCGCACTAAAACTGTGGAGGCATTATTTGTATGGTATCAAATGTGTGATCTATTCTGATCACAAGAGCCTCCAGCACATGTTTAATCAGAAAGAATTAAACATGAGGCAGCGCCGTTGGATGGAGACTTTAAATGATTATGATTGTGAAATCAGATACTATCCCGGCAAGGCGAATGTAGTCGTTGATGCCTTGAGTCAAAAGGAAAGGGTGAAACCCATCCGAATCAATGCCAAGCGCATGGAGATAAAGAACAGTCTGACTGAAAGGTTGTTAGCTGCACAGAAGGAAGCTGTGTTGGAAGCTAACTATCCTATTGAAAAGCTAGGAGTAACTGAGGAGCAGTTATCTCTTGGCAAAGACGGAATTCTTAGATTGAATGGATGAATATGGGTTCCAATTTACGGAGGACTTCGGGATGTTATCCTCCAGGAAGCCCATAGTTCCAAATATTCCGTTCATCCTGGAGCTGATAAGATGTACCAGGATCTAAGGGCAAATTATTGGTGGATAGGCTTGAAAAAGTCTGTAGCTGCCTATGTAGCTAAGTGCTTGACTTGTGCGCAAGTCAAAGCAGAACATCAAAAGCCGTCAGGCTTGCTACAACAGCCTGAACTTCCTACGTGGAAGTGGGAAATGGTAACTATGGATTTTATCACCAAGTTACCTAAGACAAGGAAAGGAAATGATACAATATGGGTTATAGTTGATAGACTGACTAAGTCAGCACATTTCTTACCCATCAAGGAGACTTATAGCTCTGATATTTTTGCCCAGTTATACGTGGATAAGATTGTAGCCTTACATGGCATACCTGTGTCTATTATCTCTGACCGAGATACTAGATACACGTCACATTTTTGGAAGAGTTTCCAGCAATCTTTGGGCACGCGTTTGAATTTCAGTACTGCTTACCATCCTCAGACAGATGGTCAGAGTGAGCGTACTATTCAAACGTTGGAAGACATGCTACGCGCGTGTGTAATTGATTTAGGTGGTAGTTGGGATAACCACCTACCCTTGATTGAATTCTCCTACAACAATAGCTACCATACCAGCATAAAGGCGGCGCCTTTCGAGGCCTTATACGGTAGAAAGTGTAGAACGCCAGTTTGTTGGGCGGAAGTTGGAGATGTCCAATTATCAGGACCAGAGATAGTGTTCGAAACGACGGACAAGATTGTCCAGATTCGTGACTGTCTCAAAGCTTCCCGAGATAGGCAGAAGAGTTACGCAGATCCAAAGCGTAAAGCTATGGAATTCGAAGTAGGCGACAAAGTGTTGCTTAAAGTATCACCCTGGAAGGGGGTGATGCGATTTGGTAAGAAAGGAAAGCTAAGCCCGAGATACATAGGACCTTTCGAGGTTATCGAACGTGTCGGGTCAGTTGCCTATAAGTTAAACTTACCGGAAGAGCTCAGTGGAATTCACAATGTGTTTCACATCTGCAATCTGAAGAAGTGCTTCGCTGACGAATCACTGGTTATACCACATACAGATGTGCATATAGATGAGAGCTTAAAATATGTGGAAAACCCATTGTCGATTGAAGATCGACAGGTTAAGAAGCTTCGTAGGAAGCATGTACCTATTGTAAAGGTCAAATGGGATGCCCGTAGAGGTCCCGAATTCACGTGGGAGGTCGAATCCACGATGAAAGAAAAGTACCCTTACTTATTTCAGTAAATCTCGGGTCGAGATTTATTTTAAGGGGGTGAGGATGTAACACCTCGAAAATTCACGTCCTATAAAGTGTTGACACGTGTCATATGTTTGAACGTGTGAAAGAATGTTATGAAAGGACTAAAGTTGACAAACATGAAAAGTATATGAAAATACGAGTTCTAAATGTCAACAGTGAATAAATATATTGTATATTAACCCTACATGATGCTCATACCTTCAAACGAATAAATCATGGATCATACGAAGCTAAAAGTGAGAGATTACAAACTACAGGGGCTAAATGTGTCAACATGTTTAAGTTATACCTCTGAGTGACCATTTGACAAACCCGAAGCTTTGTAACGGTTAATTATGCTCACTAGAATGCACGTTATAAATTTCGTAAAGTTTCGTTACCGTATGAGAAAGTTATGATCAAATTCGTGTGCGAAAGGTTAAAGCGTCAACATTGAAAGTTAGGACTTTTCGGGTAACAATAAAGTTAACCGGGGACTTAACAAAGTGGGTAAATGTCTTGAAGCCCTTAAACACCAATTTGGAGGGTGCAAAATGCAAGAAAGGAAGTCTAAGCAAAGTTTGAAGGGGCAAGGATCAAAACATAAAAATCTAAAGTTGGATTTGAGTCAGACAAGGTGTCGCGCGACGCGAGGCCCAGGGGGGGTCCTTCGCGTCACGCCTAGGCCCCTCTGATGCGATTTTCTTGGTTCCTTGTCTGCCATAGCTCTTGTGCTCGACCTTTAACCGAATTTCCTCATCTTGGACGACCCTTAGGCACCCCCTAAACATCTAGGGACACTTGTTAGTGAGTTATGGTCAGTTGTAGACCCATGTGTCAACAATCTATGGTGAAAATTTCACTATAAAAGGGCCATGAGTTGCAACCAAGTTCTTCACTCCTTCCTTCAGCTTTCTGATCATTTCTGGAGCTCAAGTCTTCTCTCAAGTGATCACTAATCAAGCTTAGGACTTCAGTAAGTTTGCTAATCCTTTCTTAATTAAGTTTTAGCTTAAAAGTCAAACCGTCGTAATTAACGGTTGACTTAACGATTAATCATTGTTAGTCCAGTGATTAGTCAAAGTGAAAGTAGTTATAAGTTGGTAATTATGTGGGTAATAAACCCTCAAAAGGGTTCCCCCTGATTCCCACTCTAACTATGTCAAATGTCGGGTCAAACTTGATAATAAAAAGTCAACAGGTTACTTAAATTCTAATTTATGCATAATTAGCAATGTAGAACATATACAACCTGTTTGATCATTAATATAACTTGGTAATTAGTGTCAGAAAATGTCTAAACATGTTCAACCCGACAATTTCCTGTTTAGACCCGGTTCGGAACCGAAAGTCGCAAAGTTTTGACTTTTGCTTTGACTTCAGTTCTGACCCGTATTGGTATGATTTAGAAATATCTAAGAGCTTCATTTGGACCAGGTTACATGCTAGTATAACCCTCTGTGATTATACACCATGGTTCATTAGTTAACCAATTAATACGCATGATTCCGTTAATTGCTCATATGTTGACCATTATGCCATTTTCACCTTAAAATGTGTTTTGTGAAAATGTAAAAGAGTAGAAACCTTTGTTACTAATATATAAACTTGTACCCAAAATTTGAGATCAATTGGTGGTGTAGATTGAGAGTTATGCTCATTAGCGCAAAATGAAAGCTTTTTGTTAATTAAATGGCGTAATTAGCGTATAGCCTATTTAAACGTACTTTTTGATATCAAACTCTTTATCCACTGATGTAATATATTATTTTGGGATTTTTGAAGATATTTAATTAATTTTAGGCTGAGCATAACTCATAGTCGTAGGCTTAATCCGGTAATTGTCGGTTTTGCCCTTACGGGCCACAAAATGAGTTTTACATATCTAAACGACTCCAAACCTTTTGCTACTGATTAGATATGATAAATAAATTATTTTAAGCCTTCTGGAATAATAAAAATATCAGATTTCTATATAGAACCCGGAAACGGCTTCTAATCGCCTAATTAAGCGTTTTTAACGCCTAGTATGTACTAGAACTATTTTTAACATACTAAGGGTGATGCTCAATAATATTTGAGGTAAATTATAATATTTTAACAGTAAGCAAAAGTGGTTAAACTCAGACTTCAGTTTTGAGCTTTACGGCTTATGTGAAATTACCAAAATGCCCCTACGGTGCATAGTTTGGTTATAATTGATAAATTTCACATATATACTTTACCCTACTGATATAACTTAGCAAATTGAGTATTTTTGCTGATTACATCAGACCTGTAACTCAGGTAAATACTTAAACTCTTTTATAACCTTTTAAATGACCAAACTACCCCTACGGGGCATAATTTGTGTTTAAATTCATTTCGGGCATAATAAATGATATCTTACTGATTTCACAACATACTTGAAGCATATTAACTTAGGAAACCTGTAAATGGCTCTCATTATTACCCGTTACGCTTATTACGCGTTCGGTTCGGTTTATGTAACTAGTTTACATAAATTAGCCGAAACGGGTCAAACCTTATCGGTTTTATCTCAAAATCCAGAATGTGTATGAAATACCCATATTAAACAAGTCTCTGAACTTGTCGGGTCTAAATCACATTCTATCCGGTCTTCGCTTAATCGTGCGTACGAACCGTATCTTTGAAACTAACCGGTCTAAGCTTAAGCTTAACTAAAGACCCGTTAGGATTTTAATAGATTATTATAAACCTTCGTTCCAGATTAGGAGGACCAGTAAAACCTACTTGCATTTTTGCTTATTGTGGTTATTACATTGCTCAGGTAAATACTTTTAACTTATTTTCCCTATACGGGCTTGGGTCACGGTATATAGAATACCGCTTGGTCGGGTGTCAATTCTTCCATCGTTAGGTGGTTAATTGAATAATTTGATTGGCCCGTTTAAACAGTTTTGTTTACTTAAAAGCCTTTGGGGGGTTAATGACCATGTCCCGGATATCCCTGGCATCATTTTACGAAATGGCCACGACTTAAGCGCGGGGTGTAGGCGTACACCCGTCGGTGCACAAAAGAATAATGTGGTGTGTCTATTGATCTTTAACCCGGACACGATCCGGGCTACTGAACGCATAAAGAACATGTAATTCGTTCACAAGATTATATATTTAAATAATTCTCCCAAGTTATAAAATGTTTATGCCACGTGCATCCAAATCAATTTTCAATCATTTTCCAAAATGAGTCAGTTGATTGTATTTACCAGTGTAAACTGACGTATTTTCCCAAAAAGACTAAATGCAGGTACTAAACGTAATTGGCTGGATTGTCTCCTTAGCATCAATAAAGAGTCTTGCAAGCTTAAGATGCCTGAAGTCTGTTGAACTATTGTTTCCATTTTATTTCCGATCCGTCTGTGGATAAACTTCCGAATATTGTGACATTTGATATTACAATATTAAATTCGGTTGAAACTTATCTTTTATATTGCTTCCGCTGTGCATATTAAATATTGTGTTGTTTGACTATTATGTTGCCAACCACGTCACGATACTCCCCACCGGGCCCACCGGTGACACGTGGAAATCGGGGTGTGACATATGGCGCCATCAACCACCCCCTGCTCGTTACCAAGGGGCGCCACCCCTTGTCCGCCATTGCAGTAACGGTGATTAAAGGAGAAAGAAGGTGAAACCCATTTTTTCAGCCAAACAAATCTGTTCTCTTTATTTATTTATTTATTTTTTTTGTATTTTGTTTAATATGAGACTTTAAATGGGCTTTAAACCATTGCATGCAAGTTAAAAGGGGATCTTTAAAGCCGTCTATGTGACATGACACTGATGTGGCGCTGATGTGGTGTGATAACTGATAAAGCCCCGGGTTTTAAACAACACCCTCTAGCCTATCCGAAGAAATTATTTCGCAGCTCTTTAACCAAATCAAATAAAATAACCACTCAACAAATTTATTGTAAAAGATTGTACCAACTCATAAAATTATCGCATCTCATTATTATTTTTAAAGTGAAAGATTGTAGCAACTCATAAATTATCGCATCTCGTTATTATTTTTACTTAAAAATATTGTTTTATAAAAGTCTAGCGAGAAATATGATGGGTGGCACTTGGCTTTGTGTATTAGTTTTTGGTCGAATAACAATTTAACATGCATACCCTCCAACTTTGTACGCATCAATAAATTCAAAATAAAACTCTATTACAATACATCAGGTAAATAAAAAAAAATCAATTCTAACATTATGATTTCTATAGTTCATCAAAGTTGTTAGTTTTTTTTTTTTTTTGAATGGCAAACCTTACATACTTCTAAACTACACCAAATAAATACTAATCTACTCCTTGCTTGGGATTGAACCCAAGACCTCCCACTAAGAGGCAAGAGCCTCTACCTTAGTTATGCTCACTATACTTGATTGCAACTGAGTTATAAAAGTTGGTATAATAATGAAATAAACGTGCTCCTACCATACCATTGAGCATTCAGGCGTTAACACGTAAGATTAAAAGTGTGTAACAAACTTACAAGTCTTGAAGATTAGGGTGAGGGTATGGTTCAATCACTCTAGACTCTAGGGTGTTTAAGTTATTCTCTACCCAATAATAGCATGTCATGTCAACTCCCCCTTCACTCCTCATTTACACTCAATCAGAGTGTATGGTTCAAACACCTAGAGAATGGTAAAGAATTAAAAAAAAATTATGATTAGTTGAAAGAGGTTGGGACCCACCATTAAACCCCCTCCCTCCTCCTTCTCTCATCTTCCCGCATCGGTGACTATACCCCGAAAACACCCCTCCCCACTCACCGATGGACCGGCAATCATTCACCGTGCGGTGAAACCACTCCCCGCTTAACTCCCCAAAACCATACCGTGGACCCTTAGCGTTTACTAATTATTTATTATTATTTTATTCCCCTAATGTAATGTACCACCAGTTTTCTTTAATAAAATAAAATAAACATAAAACAATTATTTTCATTTTAAACGAATAAAAAACATAAAAAGAATTCTCTCATATTTAAGAATCATTACATTGGAAAAGTGAACAATATTATCAGAAATTCTGAATCATCCATGGTATTCTCACACGCAAACTGGCGAAAGCCGACAATCCACACCCTTGACCGGCCGTCAATCTTCCTCGCCGGAGCATTAACGGCGTTAATAATCCTCTGGGCTTTCTTCTTCTTCTCCACTATAAACTCTCCACCCAACAACACCTGCAACTGCAACCAACCCGACCCGGCCTTCAACCTCGAATTCGACCCACCCGTTTCCACCTTCTACGACGACCCATCCTTCGGGTACACCCTCAACAAACCCGTTACCAACTGGGACAAAAAAAGAGAAATCTGGCTCACTCTACACCCATCGTTCAAGCCGAGGTCACGTGACCGGGTACTTATCGTAACCGGGTCACGTTCCACCCCATGCAAGAGTCCCACTGGGGACCACTTTTTGTTAAGATTCTACCGGAATAAGGTAGATTATTGTCGTATACACGGGTATGATATTTTTTACAATAATGTTTTACTGGATAGAAACATGCCTTCTTGTTGGGCTAAGATCCCGACGGTTCGGGCCGCCATGGTGGCCCACCCGGAAGCTGAGTGGATCTGGTGGCTGGACGAGGATGCTGCGTTTACCGACATGGAATTCAAGATCCCGTTCGAGAAATACGAGGGTTACAACTTTGTTGTTCATGGGTGGCCGAAAGAGGTGTACGAGAAGAAGAGTTGGTTAGGGTTAAACGCAGGATCTTTTCTGATTAGAAACTGTCAATGGTCGTTGGATTTTTTGGACTCGTGGGCCGATATGGGCCCACGGTCTAAAAACTATGACAAATGGGCTGATGTGTTGTTAAACGTGTTTCACCATGAGTCGGATGATCAAACGGCTCTGGGTTATTTGTTGTTAAAGGACCATCAAAAATGGTACGGGAAGAAAATGTTAATTGAAACGGGTTACTATTTGGAAGGTTATTGGGTTGTGATTGTGGATACTTTGAAGAATATTACCGAGCGATATTTAGAAATAGAAACGACTGCGGGTATGTTGCGAAGGCGGCACGCGGAGAAAGTGAGCGAGCGTTACGGGGTGTTACGCGAGCCGTTGTTGAAAGATGCTGGTAATGAGTTTGGGAGCTGGAGACGGCCGTTTGTGACGCATTTTGCGGGGTGTCAACCGTGTAATGGGAAGCATAACCCGTTGTTTACTGCGAAAGGGTGTCGCGATGCGATGAACAAGGCTTTGAATTTTGCGGATAATCAGGTTTTGAGGAATTATGGGTTTGTTCATCGGAATTTGTCTGATCCGTCGGCTGTTTCGCCGTTGCCGTTTGATTATCCGGCGTGATTAGCATAGAGGTTATGAAGTTGTGTGTTTGATTACTCACTTTCTGGACATACTTTAGAGGTTGTTTTAGTTTGGAAAATAAAATGGTTGTTATTGTCAAGAGTTGATTATAGATTATACTTTTAAAGTTTTGGATTGTTTGAAGTGTTTACAAGCATTTAACATTTTGGGAATTTGAATAGGTTGGTTATAAAAGGTTGTATATCCCCAATTGTTGCATTCCTCACATCATGAACAAGTTAAAAAGTAAGCTAGATTTGGTGTTTGTACTAATTTTGAGGATTTTTTTTGGCAAAAATGTTATTGTTTAGAATCTTTAGATTATCTGATTTAAATTTGATACATCTCATTCACGCATGAAACTGTCTGTCTAATTGATGATGATGTTGCCACATTTCTAGACAAACTCTCCTCTTCAAAAAAAAAAAAAAAAAATTTCTTTTGCTATTTTGTTTTTTTAAATAAATTATTTTCTTTATTCTTTTGAATTAAAAAAAAACAATGAACTTAAAAAATTAGATCTTTAAAACTAACCATAACGTTATGCGGTTTATGAGTCTAATTAGGACTGATTGGACTTTCCCAATCAATGAACGGTAGTATGGAAGGCTAGATGACATATTCAACCTGTTGTGCGGTTTATGAGTCCAATTAAGAACGGTTGGACTTTCCCGATCAATGAACAATGTAGTATAGATGGATAGATTCAACTTGTTATGCGGTTTATGAGTCCAATTAAGAACAGTTGGACTTTCCCGATCAATGAACAGTAGTATAGACGTTAGATGACATATTCAACTTGTTATGCGGTTTATGAGTCCAATTAAATGCGGTTTATGAGTCCAATTAAAACCGGTTAGACTTTTCCGATCAATAAACAATAGTATGGACGGTTAGATGATAAATTCAACTTTAAAACATTGTATTTTATTGATCCAAAATCATACTTAATAGAAAGTCAAATTTCTTTAAAAATCTAACTAAAAGATTCTTTTAATTTTTTTATACATCGTATGGTAGGGTGAAGGTGACTGAAATACAAATTACAACTAGTACTATTATTTATACATCGTATGGTAGGGTGAAGGCGACTGAAATACTAATTACAACTAGTACTTGTCAATTTATTTGGAGACTATTATTATTTATAATTATAATATACGATTAGATATATACTTTATTAATAAATAAATAAATAGTTTAGCTAGTAAGTATTTAGTTGTTTACAAGGTAAATAAGATGGAGAAACTCTATGAATTGAATGAAACATACGAAATCGTTTGTTTTTTAGCATTCAAAATTTTTACTGTAAATTTTGTAAAAAAAAAAAATGGAATTAAACAGGAGCATCTCCTTTTAATCCAAATATTAACTTTAAGCAGAGGATCATAGCAAGTAACGCATCGTCTGAAAAGTCAAAGGTTGTATTCACGTGAAGATCTGATCCATGATCCAAACGAGATCTCAACCAATTTTAAATTGTTATATTTATATTATTGCATTTAATGAAAGAAGTTATATATAACATATATAATTCATATACAAAATTTTGTAATTTTTAAACCTATTTGATTGGGATCTGTTTATGGTTATATTTTAATTTGGATGGATCACCCTTTACCTGGCTTGCTAGGAGTTTTCTAATTTACTATTTTCTATATAATTTATGATACAAAAATCTTTTGAATATGAGATGGTAAGTTAACATGTCTTTTAAATCATTCTCTCCTTATACTAAGGGGTGTTAAAGTCTTTATTGGTTAATATGTTAAGTCAGACAAAAAATATTAAGAAATTTCCATACTATAATTTACTAACATGTTGGTGCTATATGGTGTTGTATTTTATGCATTGGGAGTTTTTCAAAAAAAAAAATTTATTGATTTTTCATTTCTAACCCTAAGGTTTTTATTTTTGTATTTTAATCCACTAATTTTTTACTTTTACCACAAAGTTTTTCATCTTATTAATTTTAACCCCAACACTTTTTATTTTCAACTTTGGTCTCCCACACTTTTCATCATTAGCAAGTATTTCGTTTTACGTTTCGTTTTAAATTTTGCGAGTTAACACGCCACAACGTGCGTGTGGGGTTCAACGTTTTTTCGTCTGGTCTTACTTTTCTTTTTATTATTTTATTTTTACAACCTTTTGCGCTGTTGGTGGTCGTTGGCAGTGTGTGGCATTGATGCAACTTGGCACGGTTTTACAAACGTTTTTAACGTATTAATTTTTTTACTAATAGTTTGTTTTGAGTTTACCCCTGTACTTCCCGTACTTAAAAAAAACTAATTTTTTACGTGCATATATTTATGTATGTGTCGGTTTAAATTCGATTTGTTCTACATTCCGGCGTAAACTTTTTCTGGAAATGAGTCAGGTCAAAGACAATATATTTTCGTTTAAAAAAAACATTGTTACGTGCATATTTTATGAACATTTTGGTATAAATTCGAGTTAATCTACGATTGAACGTTAATTTTTTTGGGAAATGAGTTAGGTCAAATATAATATGTTGTCGTTCTTATTTTATGGATGTTTCGTAAATTTTGTTTCCAACCGAGTGGAGTCAAATTATGGTTTCTTATTTTTTTCAAAAGCTTTAATTAATCCTTTTTTATTAAACGTGTCAGTTTTTCCTTTATACCCACTATGTTTTCTATGTATGAGTTGGATCACATATAATACGTTATGATTGTACGATATAAACTCGATTTACTTTACGTTTTGATCCAATCGCAATGATTATATAGGTTACATTGAGTTCAATCGGATATGTCGAAACACACATTTTCATATGGTTAACGCATCGCATAATGTTTGAATTAATTCATTCGGTGTTTATGATGTACCCGCGCCACAACGTGCGCGGGTGTTATTGCTAGTTAATGTTATTATTATCAATGTTTATTTTACCTAAGAAGTTAATTAAATGGTATTATTATTTACTTAATTTAAATATTTAATATTAAAATAATTAAAAAAAAGTGGGTGAGGTAGAATTAACAAGGTTAAACCACTTGCTTAGTAAAAAGGAAAAAAAAATGGATGATGTGACGTTTATATGGAGTTAAGAAGGGTTAAGGTATACCTTACGGCCTAATGTGTAATCAGAACCCAAACATAGACATGCATCCGTACCGTGTAAATGACTTAGACACACATCCACACTTTGTAAATAGTTAGACGAACTGTGTAAATAGGCCTGGTTACACGGTTTGTCGTGACTTGCGAGTGCTATACCCAAACTAAAAGAAAATAATGTGTTTAATATAAATCTAATTTGAGTTTGAAAATTTTGGAGGACTAGATTTTAACAAAAAAAAAAACATAAAGAGTCAGATTCCACTTAGGTCGTCTGTAATGGTTAATGCTCCTTAATAGGCATTTCCGCTACATTAACATCATAATGCCCCTTAAAAATTTGTGATGATTAACGGCTCTTAATGCCCTTATTCTATCATTACTTTTCAATTTTGTTTTTCTTATTGGGCGGGCATTATACTAGTAATGCATTGCCCCTGCATCTTCATGTCCCTATAAAGCCCATGAGGGTGGTGTTGAGGGCATTATCAAGCTACTTCACGCTCCTATAATACCCATCGCTCATGGTCTTATACCTCCCTATCATAATTAATAACTTACTATTTAGTATCACCATATCATTTATAACTGTTTTTAATTAATCAACATATTGCTTGGTAATATTGAGCCATGGAAATGTCATCTATTTCTGGTCACATTTTTATTTAGTAATCAATAAAAAACGACATGATAAATATTTTCTAATGATGTGGGGTGTGGGGATGGTGGTTTAGGTCATAGGCAATATAACCAATGAAACGCAATCTATTGATTAAATGGGATGAGAACCAAGAACAACTGATACACACACAGTTTGACAGAATAACTCTCAGGGTATGCTCTCATGTGACATAATTCGCATGGAACACCACCCCCTCTCAATCCATGCATGGTGAGCATGAATATTTCCATACCAACCATAAGTCTTCTTGAATTAATTGGGGGATTTGATTAGTGGTGTCGGTCATGGACCATGACCACACCATATAGGGTGGTGGAGTGATGTGACATCTATGTGGAGGATGGGGGTGGTGGTTAGGAACATCACCACACCACATAGCCTAATATGAATAGCAACTATCAAAACCGATGCATTTAAATAAACTCACTCATCAGAACAGACCAATAAAAACAAACCAAAATACAGTCCAAGGAACCCACTTGGGCCTGGAATGCTGGCTACAGGCCCACGGTTCAAAATGTTCAACCAAACCCACTCTTTGGCCCAGACATTGATGATTAATCAAAGTTAAGATCCAAACACAAAACTAGTCCATGGTCACAGACTTCCATGATCCAATACATCAAAACATAACATGCTTCAACAGTTCAATTGATATGCCAACTTTGATTATCATATCTTACTTTACTATGCAAATCTTGATGACAGATGCAGCACCGATACGGTGGAGCGCCACAACAGCATCACCCTTCTTGCACAGCCCTTTCGCAGTTGCCGATTTCAAAGCAGCTTCCAAAATCACCTCCGTAGATTCAGCATCAGTAGCCTTAGCGGACCCCTCAGCAAGAAGCGGAATCAATCCCCTGTACACCAAACTATGCCTAGCTGGAGCCTCGTCACTACAGGTCCAGTCAAACGAGTCAGTCGACAAAACAGGCACCACCACCGACAATATCGGAACCGCGGGTCTGTACTTCGCTACTAACTTGGCTGTGGATCCACCCCTGGTTAGAACCACAATGAGTTTCGCATGAGCCTTGTTAGCCGTTCTAACCGCAGATGATGCAAGCGACTCTAACGGGCTCATTGGCAGCGGGGTTGACTTTATCATCTCCTTGAAAATGACTCCGTAGTCGAGAGACGACTCGGCTTCAATGCAGATGCGGGCCATGGTTTTGACGGCTATTTCAGGGTATGCACCGGCTGCACTTTCACCACTAAGCATGACACAATCGGTTCCGTCGAGAACCGCATTTGCCACGTCAGTGGCTTCAGCACGGGTGGGGCGGGGTGATTTGATCATGGACTCGAGCATTTGTGTTGCAGTTACAACGGGCTTTCCAGCTAGATTGCATTTGTAGATCATCATTTTTTGGGCCAAGAAGATCTTTTCGACTGGAATCTCCATTCCCAGATCACCACGAGCAACCATGAATGAGTCGGTCTCACGCAAGATCTCGTCAAAGTTTATTACTCCTTCCTGGTTCTCAACCTTCATACAAATCAAATCAGTTTAAAATATTTAACGCCCTAACTTAAAAAATAGAGTAAAATGCCATAATTTCGTCGCCTGAGGTTTGGCTGGTTTTGCGATTTTCGTCCAAAGGTTTTTTTACCGCATCTAGACCCAAAAGGTTTGAAATCTTGCCATTTGTTAACTCCATCCATTTTTCTCTGTTAAGTCAAGGGTATTTCCGTCTTTTTTGTTAACTTAAAGGGCAAATTGCCCTTTAAGTTAGCAAAAAAGATGTAAATACCGCTGACTTAGCGGAGAAAAATGTATGGAGTTAACGAGCCGTATGAAAATGGAAAGATTCGAATGTAAATACCTTTTGGGTCCAGATGCAGAAAAACAAACCTTTGGACGAAAGTCGCAAAACTGGCCAAACCTCAAGGACGATAATGGCATTTTACTCAAATTAACATTATTTTATTTATAAACTTTTTTCATGTTTCATGTATCTATATGTATATTTTGCTTCTATTTGGTATATAACTTAATAATACATACAAACAAAATTATACTAATAAATAATACATACAAACAAAATTATACTAATAAAAATGGAAGACTAAACATGAAAAAGTATTAAGAAAACCTCAAATAAGATTAAAAAAATTATTTATAGTTTTAAAAAATTAAAAATTCATTTCAATTAAAATTATTATTCTAGTAGGAATTTATAATCACTTATGACACTTTTAAACAACATACGCACACTGATAACTAAAGAAAGAACACGTACCTTTGACATCAACTGAATATTCTTGGCATGCGGGCCAAGAACTTTGCGAACATTCACAAGATCAGATCCCTTACGGACAAACGAAAGCGCAATCATATCAATATTATTAGGAACACCCCATTGAAGAATGTCTTCTGTATCCTTTTCAGTTAGTGTAGGAAGATCAACAACCACACCCGGAAGATTCACGTTTTTTCTCTCACCTAACATTGCTGTGTTCTCACAGCGGCATCTAACGGTCCCAGATGCTGGATCACATGACAAAACGGTTAAGGTGATGGTGCCATCTGCGCATAAGATTGTGTTGCCGGGCTTTAAGTCAACGGGTAATTTCTTGTAGCTCATAGATATGGTTTCTTCATCTCCTTTAATGGTGTAATCGGTGCTTATTGTGATTTCCCGGCCTTCCTTGAGTTGAATTGGTTTCTCGTTTTGTAAAAACCCAGTTCGAATCTCAGGCCCCTGCAAGGAGAAAAAAAAAAAAAGAAATTATAAACCCGTTAATCATGGTGAACTTTATAATTAATACCAGAATAATGGGTTATAATCTTTAATGAACCCCCATTGCTGTTTGACTTTAAAGTAAAATCTTAATCATAGAGATGGTTAAGAACTCTTTATTATGTTAGCAAGTAATTCTAGAGTTAACTGCCATTTTCATCCCTGCGGTTTGTCCAATTATGCCAGTTCGGGCCGAATTTCAAATTTGTACCATTTCCGTCCCTGACATTCTTGAAACATGTCAGTTCCGTCCAAAAAGTTAACGGTCGTTAACTTTGACTGTTAAATGAGGGGTAAAAAAGTAATCTTACCACTTTTAAAGTTACGTGTCATTTACGTCCCTGACATTCGGGTGGTTTGTCCATAGGGACAGAAATGGCATAAGGGGTAACATTACCTTTTTACCCCTCATCTAACAGTCAAAGTTAACGACTGTTAAGTTTTTGGACGGAACTGGCATATTTCAAGAATGTCAGGGATGGAAATGGTACAAATTTGAAATTTGGCCTGGATTGGCATAATTGGACAAACCATAGGGACAACAATGGCAGTTATCTCATAATTCTATTACAAAAGTAATCAATCTTAACTTAACTTGATACAAACAGTTCAATTTGTTTCAACAATTAAAAGTCAAACATAAAGACAGCAAACTGAAATTTTTACCTTGGTGTCGAGCATCACTGCACACAAGATTTGAGTATTTTGCATGGCTATCTGAAGATTGTTCAATGTCTCTTGATGATACTCGTGGGTCCCGTGAGAGAAGTTGAAACGAGCAACATTCATCCCTGCCCTCAGTAGCTTCTCACACATAACCACAGACCGAGAAGCAGGGCCCAGGGTGCATACAATCTTTGTTTTTGGAATACGACCGTCATTAGGAAGGTCCTTTAGGATCCCCTCAATGTCTATGTTTGACATGTTAAGTACTTAGATTATCTGTTTCACAAATGTCATAAAAAAATTTAATCAGTAAATAGTTTATAAATCAAGTAAAACTAACTTGCATGCTGAGTTTAACATGCAAGAAAAACTTGTATAAATTTCAACAAGTAGCATGAGTGACTAGAACAATGCAAATGATATATAATTCAATTAATAAAATCAGACAAATATGCAAAAGGGTATATTAGGAACCTTCAACATCATGATTCAATAGCAATACAAAAGAAAACCCCCATTCTAATTTGCTAAATGGCAAGCTTTAATATCTATTGTAAGAAATGAGGTGGCAGAGATGAGGATGCTAAGGTGGATGTGTGGAAACACGAGGTTAGATCGAATAAGAAATGTAGTATTAGGGAAAGATTAAGGAGGGGAGATTGAGATGGTTTGGGCATGTGAAGCGGAGGGGAACGACGGCACCAGTTAGAGTAGTGGAAAATCTCACTGTGGAGGGGAGGAGAGGAAGAGGTAGACCCAAACTGACCTGAGATGAGCAAATTAGGCATGATTTATTAGAGTTGCACCTTTCTGAGGACATGGCCCAAGATAGGACTTCGTGGAGGCGTAGAATTAGGGTTAAAGACTTCTAGAGGATATTGCAGTAGGGTCTTAGGTATATTTAGGGACGTAGATTTTTGTTATCTTTTAAGTGACTTTACAGGTGTTGCCTTCTTGTGTTTATACCCATACGATGTCGTATGCTATCATACATGTTTTACATTATATTGTGTCACTCTCTGATCACTTTCTTGGTATGTTGTGTGTTGGTATACTCTCTGACTTCTTATTTATATATTTTTTAACTTGGTGCGTTGGTATGTTGATGGTTTTGGAGTCGGGGGTCTCTCTGGAAGCAGCCTCTCTATCCTTAGGGATGGAGGCAAGGTCTGTCTACATCCCACCCTCCCCAGACCCTATAAGTAGCTTTGCTATTTGTGGGATATACTGGGTATGGTTGTTGTTGTTGTAAGATCTATTGTAAAAATCGAATTCCATTGTCTCAAACAACCATTAAAGTCAGTCAGAAAATCAATTACAACATACATAAAAAAGAAAAAAATTACAAAAGTAGCCATTTTACAAAGTGTATCATACCTATATAGCCATGTCGAAAACAATTAAACAAATCACTCACATAGCCATGAGATATGAGATTGAGAGTTGTGTATCTACTTTTACTCGTGTATCTGACTTTTCCAATCAATAATGACTTAAACTAATGTGATATGTGACCCCATATAGCGTATCGAATGAAAACAGTTAGGTTTTAGGCAAGTAAAAGTAGACACGCGACCAAATATTTATGTATCTCATGGCTATATGTGTAAAATTGTTCTGGCATGACCATAGAGATATAACACACTAAGAGAATTAAAACAGCGACATTGGTGATTTCTCTTAAAATACATCCTTCCGTAAAGTTAAAACTCAGGTTTTCCAACTAACTCATTTAGAAACCAAGAGTTTAAAGTGACATATGCCATTCAAACCAACAAAATCCAACAAACGAAACACAGTTTATATAAAACGGGGACCCCGGTTCCGTGGTTCCCATTGTTCAAAAACAGAATACGAGCCAGACCTATACGATACAACAAACGTATAATCAATGTTATATAACCAAAAGTTCATTCTCATGGCCTACAATTCAATTTCTACGCAAAATAACCGATCTTCAAACAACAAATAACCAAATTACATGCTCTTACATACAGAGTCAGTTCATCCTTAAAAAGATGTTTCACAAACACATCCAATTCCATAACACAAAACCAGTTTTGTATAACTAAATACATTTGGGGCAACATATTCCACCAATCAGCAATCAAATCCGCCTTAATGCAATCAGATCCAAACCCAGTTCAAATCGAAGTAAATGAGCACACATTCAACAACAAAAAACTTGATTCACCCCTGAAAACTTCTTTACAAACAACTCAATATAAGTTCATGAAGCATCCTTAACAACATTATCTAGATACCGTCAAGTTAAATCTGTTATTCAGTTTATATCTCAGATTTACATCTCAAGCAGACAAATAACTGAATCAAACACAAACACATGTGCATTTATGGCATTAAAAAGCAGATCCAACGAAAACCCATAATCAAAATCACTTAACCTTTATCAAAACAACAAATCATACGGTACACATTTAACAACAGATCAACACAGTAGCTTGATAATTGATGCAGAATATATAAAAAGAAAAAAGACCCAGAAAAGAAAACTTACCCACTCAGCAACAAGCAAAGCTCTCAGTGGTATTGTGGTCGCGTGCACCTTTTTCTACTCTTTAGAGCTATATAAATGGAGGGTGAAACTGAAAGGGACTCGTAAGAAGAAAAAGGGTTTACTCGTGATTGGTGTGGAGAATTGTAATTGTAATTGTAATTTTAATTAATTATTTAATTTTTTACTTTAGATTTGGAGAAACGTTGAGCGGCCAGTAGTTTTGGTCAACATGGTGCGAGACAGGCGTCATAATCAAGCGACTAAAGTAATCATTTTTTGGTTGTGTTGTAAATCAATTCAGAATAATTTCGTACATAAACGTGTTTATCTTGATGGTAATTCAGAAATCTAAAAAATAATTGTTATGAAGATATTATTCAAGAGTTGCAATCATAAGTTGGTGTGAAATAGAAACATGATAACCCACCCGACTCAAACGAAAATCAGTTTAAACCGGATAGATACTCAACCCGGTTAAACCCATAGGTTTGGGAGTGGTTTGTAACCCTCTTCTTTGAAACCGGTTTTAACCTGAATCGGACTAGTAAAAAGTAAAAACCCTCTCAAACCTGGTTTGAAATCGGTTTCAAGCTCAAAGTTCTAGTTCTAACTTGAGTGACGATAATGTGGGTGAAGAAGATATGAACGTAGATGAAGCACCACACTGTTCGCTTAGCAAGTAGGTTCGATTACTTGATCATTTTTGCTACACTATTTTTGTTAATTTGTTTTATTTATTTCATAACAATTATCATAGTATTATGGGTTTTTAGTATTTATATATTTGATTGAATAATTGATGAGTTTATATTATATGAAGATTTGCGAATAGGCCCCAAACTTTTTATCTCGAACAGGGCCAATTTTTTTTTTTTGTGATTTTCAGAGACAACCCTGCACTTGGTGGTTGTCGACAATGGACAAAGCACAACGGTAATAGTCCATGTAACGTGGAGTTCTAAAAAAACAAAGCACAATTTCATTATCATCTTGTGAGGCGGAGTTCATGGTCGCTACTTCGGTCACATATCAAACATTGTGGCTTTAATGATTGCTGTCGGAGACTGTGGGGTATGGGGCGGGGGTTGGGGCGGGGGTTGGCTGAAAACGTCCAAGCCACCACCCCGGGTGGGCTTGGGTTTGGGCGTGACCCAAAGAGCGGGAGTTTAAGGCCGGGCGTGGGGCGGGTCTATCATTATGACATGGCGTGCTCTCAATGGCCAAACCAAACAATACAATAGCCGTTTGGGCTGGCCACTCCCCAAACCCCCGCCCCACCATACCGTCTTCAATGTGGGTCAGCCCAGCAAAGCCCCCCCCCCCCCCCTAAGCCACGTGTCAACCCATGCCCCAAACCCCCGCCCCACCATACCCCACGGTCTAAGAGGGGATAATTCATTAGCTATTGCCTTGATGAAAAACTGGAAATTTCACAAAAGGAGTAAGCATATACATACATGTCACCACTTCATACCGAAATGCGTTAAACGGAAGCAAATTAAAGTGGAACATGTGAGTGGGGATTTACAACTGGTCGGCATCCGTATAATCTTTGTATAGATAGCTTCATATTTGTATCTTGAACCAATGATTATAATTAATTTACATGAACTCACAATTTACATGTTAACGAGCCCAGGTATATATAACCATGAAAAGGTACCAAGATAATACAAAAAATGCTCCTAACTGATTTTCAATTATCACAATCCTTCTAACTGTATATTCTCAATGATTTCATTGAATGTCTCTTCTTTGCATGGAAACGTGAGACCTCCCATTGGATGAGTATACCCAAATTCCTCTTTTGCCATGTTCAACAAGGTTTGAAACAAAGGATGTTTAAGATATGATAATGGGATTATAAACCTCTTCATGCAGTTTTCACCCACATATACAGAGAAATGACCTTTCGGTACATCGATGACCGTTGAAGATGAAAGGTATCTCCCTATAGCAAGCTTATAAGTGTACATGATTTTTGGAAATTTGTTTGCGCCCATAATCAATGAAAATTAACCTTAAAATTGCGACTGTTTTCGAATGGAGAATCTCAAGGAGTTAATGGTTCATTCAAACCCCACATTGGTATAAATACTTCTTCCCTAATTTACAGACAAATCCACAGGATGAAAACTTCAAGGAAATACAAGTACATCAAGTCGTCAAGCTCTATAACAAATTCCTACTCCATATACCGTACATGCATCTGTATCGCATATGATGATATGATCTAAGGAATAAAGAATCTCACACCTTTGGTCCTCCCAAAGACAAATTTATGAATATGAATAATAATTGCAATAGCATATATGTTATCTATGGATATTCTTAGTGGCCTGCTGGGATTACAAAAATATATAGCATGTTAGATTTCTTGGTTAAGCTGTTTAACATATATTAGTGGATAAATAATCGTGGATGACTGACTATTCTCTTAGACTGAGTTTAGAGATGATCAACTGGTGCACAATTTTAAGCTACCGGAAGTGTAAGGTTTGTTTCATGAAAGAGGGTATAGGTTGGCATTAACCCAATTAAGTAATCTCATTAACCTATTTAGTTTGACTCATTTAAACATTTTTAATTTGGTGCAATTAAACTCATTTATATTACAGAGGTCCATTTTCTCTACTCGTACAGGGCACTAGAATTCGCGAAGATGACCCTGAGGGGTTTAACTATGTGCAATGCAAGAATGGTATATAAGGACATATAAATGTATGTATAATAATGAATGTACCGAAACGAAGAAACACACATTACTCTAAAGTTATAATTAAAAACTAAAAGGATCTTTTGTAATATCAGCCAAGACAATTAACTTAGCCTAGGTATACTACAACATCGACAAAAATGTGTACTTATTGGCGACTTAGACGAAGATATACTAGATCCCATCACCAATCAACTTCTTTCCTACGAAGGATCAAGGTAGTGTACTAATGTACTATATACTACAAATGGTATTGATAGTTCTTTTCCAATGAAAAATGTCTATAACGGACCGAAGTAACAAAATACACATAAAGGGGAAGGTTGTTAGCTATTTTTTTAAATGAAAATGAATGACTTAAATTTTAAATTTACTTTAGATTAGAAAACAGATTAAGCCGCTACCCCCCTATACAATCAATTTGAGGGTGGGCACTGATGGAGCTTGATCAAAAGTTCTGCGCAGACGGAAAGTTGTGAGACCCAAATAATTTTTTTTTCTATCGTTATGCTTCGAGTTATATGCTCAAGTCGGGTCAAACAATAATAACTCCAAATAAAACTAAATAATCTTCTTCTTACACATAAAAAACTAAATACGAATCCTCAAGTTTCATTTATATAAAGGGTCGTATTATTGGCACACTTTGCAAAATTAAATCGACAACACCAATACGGGTCGTATAGGCGTATACGATCCGTATTAGGGTAAATTCAATTTCCAAGGTCAGTTAAAGGCCTTCACATGCCTTCATAATACGCATCATATATGCTTATATGATGCGTACTAGTAAAAGGTTGTCTATCAACTCTGACAGATAGGGTTCACATGCAAACCCTATAGGGATCATATAGGCATATACGATCCGTATTAAGTACGAGGTTACTTTCTGTTACTAAACAGTGACATAAAGTGATTGACAGAAACAACACGGGTCGTATAGGCCTATACGACCCGTATTACGGTAAATTCAATTTCCAATGTCAGTCAAAGGTTGACACTTTCTTCACATGCCTTCATAATACGCATCGTATAGGCCTATACAATGCGTATTAGTAAAAGGTTGTCTATTAACTATAACAGATAGGGTTCACATGCAAACCCTATCAGTGGCGGACCCAGGATTTTAGACCCCTAGCTATATAAAAAAATCGGTTCATAGCGGGTCGGATCGGGTCGGGTCATGTAAAACAAGTAAAAACAAACAAACAAAGTTTAATGGTGTGTCGAATCAGATCGGGTCGGATCCATTTCAATTCTCAAACAATCAAACCCCAGTTCCTAACTTCCTATCACATTAACAAACAAAAAAATATCAAAGTTCAAACCATCCCTACTTTTATTTCTCTTAATCATTCAATAAAAGAATAAAAAAACTTATCTATAACATACATTGGTCTTTAACTAGAATAATCCGGCGAAAAAAAGTGGTTCAACCCCTTTCCTCTTGAGAAATCGCGGCATAACTTCCCTACTCATTGTTCATTCCTAATCCTATCACATACAAAATAAACCAAGGATCTTCAAGTGTTCAACCATAGCCCATGTTCCGTAATTTTCAATTTAAAATTTTGAATTTCAAGCCCTAGTAATTATTATTTGCCAACCAACAATTATATAATCAACAAACATGTTTGCCAAGTGAGGCACAGGGAGGGCGGGAGTCACTGGCAAGTGGCAGCGATTTGGGTTTTTTTTTTAATTACGTGGACTGGTTTGTTTAACAAAACTAGTAGTTGGGTTGGGCTTGAATGGTTATTAAGTAATTGGGCTTGATGGATTGAATTTAAGTTTTATCAAAGGTGTTAGTAGGCTAACTTGTTTACATAATTTGATCGGGTTTCAATCCGTGTTCACAATTTTTTTACATAAATTCCTAACATTTTTTTAAGGGGTGCGGTCGGAATTTTTCAAGGGGTGCGGACGAAAATTTCCAAGGGGTGCGGTCTGTATTTTTCTCGAAAAATACCACTAAATTTTTTTTTTCAAGGGGTGCGGCCGCCCACCCACCCCATAACTTGGGTCCGCCCCTAAACCCTATACTGATTATATAGGCATATACAATCTGTATTAAGTATGAGGGTACTTTCTGTAACTCAATAGTGACATAAAGTGATTGACAGGAACATTACGTCAGCCCTATACGGGTCGTATAGGCCTATACGACCCGTATTGGTCTATGAATTTGTATTTTTTCTTGGCCTTTATAAACGAGGAAGACGAAGACGATTCACAAAATTCATTCCCTTCTCGCCGTTTTTCCTTTATATTCGATTACACCATGTTTTGGTTCAACCTTAATTACATTTTCGGCGAATAGTCTGACACAAACACGAGCACGTTTATTCCGGGAAGCATTGTGGTATAGCATTTTTTTTAACTTGTTTTGTTTATGAAGTACTTAGCACACTGTTTGTATTAGGAGGGGTCTGTTGTCCCTGATTCTTACAATGGGAGAGGAAATGATAATCACGCGGAGGAGGTCGTGTCCGACTTTCGTCCCCATCATAATGAATCGTTGTTTTTTTTTAAATATAAAAATATATTTAAAATCTTATTTTCTTTGTGCAAATGTTATATTTTTAAATAGAAATTGGTGTTATATTTAAAAAGAATTAAAAAATGTTATATTTAATATTTAAAAATTAAAAATTAGTGTTACATTTTAAAAAAAATATTAATTTTTTTTTATATTTTTTTTAAAATATAATAAAAAGGTTATATTTAATATTAAAAATAAAAAAATATTGTTACATTTTTAAAAAAATATAATAAACAGGTTATACTTAACATTACAAATTAAAAATTATTGTTAGATTTTTTTTAAATATTAAAAATTGTTATATTTAATATTAATAATTGTTATATTTTTTTAAATTAACTATAAAATGTTATATTTAATATTATAAATTGTTATATTCTTTAGATTGATATGGTTGACGTTGTCGGGCAAGGGCGGGGCCGGGCCGGGGTGGTGGAAGTGGAGGTGGAGGTGGAGGTGGCGGAGGTGGAGGTGGAGGCGGAGGACGTGGTAGAGGTGGCAGTGTCGGGCAGGAGCGGGGTGGAGGTGGTGGAGGATGTGCGGGGCCAGGGTCTGGTGGTAGTGGGTGTGGGCGTAGACGGGGGCATGGGCGCGGTGGCCCAGATGTTGACCCGTTGCTAGATAATCCTTATCTAGCGTTCGAGAAAGGGTCCGAGGCTTTTCACAGATGTGAAAAGTTTCAGCGGATGGAGATCGGCGGCCATGCGGCCATCGATTGGACGACCCCAGAGGAAGTGGACGAGGCGGCGAGAGCCCAAGGTTACACTGGACATGATACTCCGTGGACATGTATACTATTTGTTACTCTGTTTTATTTGTTTTGTATATGAAATGGATACTAACCACACTGTGTGACAGGTTGTTCCTACTGGCATACTTGTCGTCGTATCGGGTCATGGTGTGCGAGTTCTTGGCATCGTTCGAGTTCACTCCCAGGCCTGCAGACAAGCCAGAGGAGGATGAGGACCCCAAGCACCCGTGGGTCGAGGTTAGTTTTCGTTTAGGGGGTCAGTGGCATGAGATGTCGTTGAGAGAGTTTGTTGTGCACATCGGCATTTATACATTGGAGGAGACAGACACCCCCATCTACACCGAGGGCGTCCAAGTGTTACCCCATTCGACACTTGTCAGGTTCTGGCAAGTGATCGGTTGGGGTCGCTTTGGCCGCTCGAAGTCGAGGGTTTCATACATCAGAGACCCCATGTTCCGTTACCTGCACAGACTTATTACCACATCTATTCACCGTGCGAGCAAAGTTGCGAGTGGTGTAATCAAGGGGATCTGTTTTATATGTTTGTCTTATATGAGGGGAGACGTGCGCCCTCCATCATGTAACGCCCCAAAACTCGAATTATTAAAATTGTAAGTGAAACCCCATGTCTAATAAAATAGAATGTAATAACTAGGTTATTACACCTAGTCAAATGTTTAGCAAAACAAGCAAAGGTATAAACTTGAGGGACCAAAGATGGACAAGGGGAAAGTTATGTTTTAAATTAATAAAAAACACACACAAACACACACATCTCGTGTGTGTTCTGGAACGATCAGAAGGGGCTCCATAGGAGCCAAGCCCTAATTCTTCAAAAGCTTCAAATCAAGTGATGATTCAAGGCTCAAATTCGCAAATAAACATGGAATAATGATCACCATCACAAGGGGATCGTAAGGTATGTCTTAGAAGTTAGATTGGTGATCTTTCACGAAGTGGGTTTTGATGTAAATCATGAATTTGTATGAAATTAAGAATGGGTGTGTGTTAGAATCATCATATTGGACATGGGTTATGCATGATTTAGGTTAATTTGATGTTTTTGGATGAAACCCATTTGTTAAGATGAAGATGATGACATGGGTGAATCATCCATGTCCAATTTTGCTTAATATTGATGTATTTTGATTTGCATGATGGGTTCTTGTTAGAAGAATTAAAAGAAATATAATACTAGTATGTTTGATGTTTATGCATGAATGATTCGTGTTGATTAGGAAGTGGAATTTGATGAATTATGTATAAGATTAGAAGAATATGCATAAATTAGTTGTACATTATGCTAACATAGTGGTACGCACACCAAGCGTTTGATGAAATGTCTAGGTGAGCTTAATAGATGAAATTGTATGTAAGTAAAAGATGATATGTATATAGTGTTGTCCGTATAGACTATTATGATGTTACGGGTATATAATGATGAGTAGAAAGTTAAACTAAATGAACCGTTGACTTCTAAAAGTCAACCGTGTATAAGAAGGATGGTTAGACGTGTTGTCATAATTGTAAGATTAAGGTAAGTTATATGGAGCGTGTTTGACGAATGTGTGTTTAATGCGATGACATGATGGTTTACATGAGTTTGAAATGATATGAAATTGGTCACATGTATTATGCTTGTTAGAAGTAACTAATGAAAGTCAAATGGGGATTATGCGATCGATATGATCGTTAACATGTACAATTATGTATGCTAATAAGAATGTGATTTCGATGACATGGAAGTATAGGAATCATGTCGAGACGGAATCAAGCACGGAAGGCTATCGGGTCAAGAAGTGGCGAGGAAACGAGTTTGAACATGGACGCATGAGGTAAGTGATTTTCGTAATCACTTCTTAGTTGTTTATGTAAAGTTATGTGCAATTTAATTAAGTATGATGATCGAGGTCAAGTAGGAAAGAATTGTATGAGACCGATGAAGTATTAAACGGATCTTAGCTTTGATCCGAGCAAGGTATGTGTGATTAAGAATTGTAGCTAAGTAGTAGGATTGGTTACTTATGCAAGGGAGTCATTTGTTGTTAAGGATAAAGCAAAGTTGACAAAAACGCCCTTGATGGGTAAAACGAGCAAATGGTCTTAAAAGTTTATTACAAACAAGCTATTTAATTAAATGAATGTTTTGAAAAAGTAAGAAAGCGAGAAGTATGATTTTCGTAAGCTAAGGAACTTATATTGCGCAAATACCCTTAACGGGTCAAAATAAGCCCTTGAGCGAAAATGGGTCAAGAGGATGCAAGACATCCGAGAACTTAATCTTTTATGATAGACAATGTTGACATTATTAGGTTCATAAGAAGTTATGGTCAAACAAACAAGTTATGTGGATGAATGCATGAACGGGTCGAATAAATCATAAATGAATAATAAGACGATAGCGTGTAAGTTAAGAAATTCCTTAATCCGGATGTGGGATTTTAAGTTCATATGATAGAATGTGAATTTACAAGCATTTAGGAAGAAACGGGAGGTTAAACGGGTAAGCGGTTCAAAAGTTACGCGCGTTTTAGTGCGTACGGATGACGAAACGGAACTGCAGAAAAGTGCCATTTCTAGAGGTCGTCGCCGACGGGCAAGGGGGTCGTCGCCGACGGGCTCTAGAAAGTTAATTTTTTTGCTGACGGGTTATCTTCCTGTCTACGGGGTATTGGCTACGGGAAAAACTACGGGTCGTCGCCGACGGGCCCTAGGGCCGTCGCCGACGACCTCCCCAAGTCCAAAAGTCTAAAAATTTGTTATTTAAGTTGATTTATGTATCGTAGGCTTCGGTTTGTTATCCGTGGACTACGGCGGACTTTCTAAACATGGTTTTGATCGATCCTTAGATGTTTATGGACTATAAATCAAAGTGTAAGTCCCATGTAATTAACGTATGAGTATGTAAGAAGTATGCAAGATCTTGTACATGTATGTAGATGTGTATGTATGTATGTATAAAGATATGTATGAGTGTATACATGTATGTAAAGATGTAGGAAAGGTATGTACGTATGTAGATGTGTATGTATGTATGTATAAAGATATGTATGAGTGTATGCATGTATGTAAAGATGTAGGAAAGGTATGTACGTATGCAGATGTGTATGTATGTATGTATGTATAAAGATATGTATGAGTGTATACATGTATGTAAAGATGTAGGAAAGGTATGTACGTATGTAGATGTGTATGTATGTATGTATAAAGATATGTATGAGTGTATGCATGTATGTAAAGATGTAGGAAAGGCATGTACGTATGTAGATGTGTATGTATGTATGTATGTATGTATAAAGATATGTATGAGTGTATACATGTATGTAAAGATGTAGGAAAGGTATGTACGTATGTAGTTGTGTATGCATGTATGTATAAAGACATGTATGAGTGTATGCACGTATGTAAAGTTGTAGGAAAGGTATGTACGTATGCAGATGTGTATGTGTGTATGTATGTATGTAAGTACGTATGTATGCATGATTTAGACACGTTGAGTGTTAACGTTATTAATGGTGTACCTTGAGAATGAATAGTAATGCAGGTACGTTATTGAAGCCTCACCAGGAAATGGATACGCAGATAAAATGCTTAAAGTTTGAAAAGTGACGAAATGTGAAGTGTACGTGAATGAATCTTGTTTATATAATGTTTGCTAATGTTATGAATGTATGTGGTGAGTGCAGGTTGTATTGATCACGGGCGATTATCACAAGGAATAGAGATCGAAGACCGAGTCATAAGATAGATTGTACGGGAATAATCGAGTATGTACTTTAGTAAACGGGAGTTATGCTCTTGTTTTGTAAAAGAGATACTTTTAAAATAAACTTTCAAATAAGTCAAGACGTTTGTAATGAAAGAAATTTTATGGCACGAATTTCCGCTGCGACTTTTATCAAATACGTGTTAGGGTCTTACAAGTTGGTATCAGAGCCCGGGTTTGAGAGAATCAAGTACAAGAAAGTAAGTACTTGAACTCAAACTTGTGTGCTCTTATGATAAGGAACCCGTACAATCTAAGACTCGATCAAGATCCAAAGGTGGAAGCGAATGTAAGTATGTACTTATGTATAAGTATAAAGAAACTGACGGTATGTTATGTGCAAGGTAAGTATAAGTGTTTGAAGAAGATGACCCTTGAATGCAGTCTAGGATGAATGCTAAGGCAGGCAAGGATGCGAATGGACAGACGGACCCCAGGTACACAATGTTAATATGTTTGGTACCGGTGTTAAAAGAAAAAGGAAGAAATCTCCTTGGGAGGGTAAGTACTAAATGGACGACAGCGATATTGTCTTGATAAGATTGTAAAAATGTAGCACGAACTGAGACCCACTACTGCAGACATAAGGCGATGATTACCTGAAGGCACGAAATTAGTAAGTGAATTGCGCACCTGGCCAGTACGCAAGAAGCATATGACATTCGTGAGACCGTGGTAATTATCGCAGGTATGTCCGTTAGAATTGGGTAGCAGGTGGACGTGCGGGTGAAGTGGGTAGTAAGACTCTCAGGAAATTGAGAGTACTATGTAGGAATGAAAAACATGAATGATAAGAATGAAGAATGTTGAATCCGTAAGAAAGTACGGATCAACAATGTATGAATGCAATGCTTGAATCCGCGAGACGGATTCAAGGGATGAAAAGCGTATATGCAATGTTTGAATCCGCGAGACGGATTCAAAGAATGAAAGATATGAATGCAATGCTTGAATCCGCGAGACGGATTCAAGGGATGAAAAGCGTATATGCAATGTTTGAATCCGCGAGACGGATTCAAAGAATGAAAGATATGAATGCAATGCTTGAATCCGCGAGACGGATTCAAGGGATGAAAAGCGGATATGCAATGTTTGAATCCGCGAGACGGATTCAAAGAATGAAAGATATGAATGCAATGCTTGAATCCGCGAGACGGATTCAAAGGATGAAAGGCTTAAATGCAACGTTTGAATCCGAGAGACGGATTCAAAGAATGAAGGATGTGAATGAAATGTTTGAATCCGCGAGACGGATTCAAAACATAGAAGGTATGAAATGTATGAATGATGTGTTCGAATCCGTGAAGCAGATTTAAGATATAACAGACGGAACTAGTCTACATAAGAAGAAGTCGATAGCTTGACCATGTATGCGTCAAACAAGTCATATAAGTAAATGTAAAGCAAATGAACAAAGAATGATAGGAATGAAAATATCCGGATGTGTAAGTAACGTAAGGATATGTATGGTACAAAACACTATAGAAATGTAGAACGATGTTAGCTACGGAGTTAAGCACGTAGGTATGACGATGACATAGCAGTTTTGTTGTGATAACAAAACAAGAGTTAAATGTTATACAATGTGTCTATAGAATGGAATCTTAAAGGATGAGATGAAAGTACTAAATCCGTTATAAACGGATCATATGAGTGTAAGCATTATTATAAGTTTGAATAAGTATGTATATTAACCTGTTATTAACGGGTCAAAGGAAATGAGAATGTTATATGAAAGTATGCCATGGAAAGTATAGACTTGTTAAGAAGAAGAAGCCAATTGTTTGAATAATTATGAAATGAGATAGGATGATTACTTATGATTATGATGTGAGTGTTAAGTCAAACATAAATGTGTGTGTGTGTATGGGGAAATGAGAAAGGTTTCGGGGACGAAACCTCATTTAAGGGGGGTAGACTTGTAACGCCCCAAAACTCGAATTATTAAAATTGTAAGTGAGACCCCATGTCTAATAAAATAGAATGTAATAACTAGGTTATTACACCTAGTCAAATGTTTAGCAAAAAAAGCAAATGTATAAACTTGAGGGACCAAAGATGGACAAGGGGAAAGTTATGTTTTAAATTAATAAAAAACACACACAAACACACACATCTCGTGTGTGTTCTGGAACGATCAGAAGGGGCTCCATAGGAGCCAAGCCCTAATTCTTCAAAAGCTTCAAATCAAGTGATGATTCAAGGCTCAAATTCGCAAATAAACATGGAATAATGATCACCATCACAAGGGGATCGTAAGGTATGTCTTAGAAGTTAGATTGGTGATCTTTCACGAAGTGGGTTTTGATGTAAATCATGAATTTGTATGAAATTAAGAATGGGTGTGTGTTAGAATCATCATATTTGTCACACCCCTATTTTCCACGTATTACCGGTGGGCCCGGTGGGGAGTATCGTGACGTAGTTGATATCATCATAGTCAAACAACACAATTTAAATGCACAGCGGAAGTATTGAAATATAAAATATTATTACAAACACAAATGTCTGATAATAAAAAAGTATTCTGTACAGGCTAGCTTGTAATAATCCACAGGCGGATCAAACAACAAAAGAAGTTATCAGACTAATGGCTTATGTGAAGGAGTTGCAAAGTCCTCAACTAACATGTCCTGAGCAGCTTCCAGCCTATTACGTACTTGTACCTGTCACTTAGACTTTGGAAAATACGTCAGTTTTCACTGGTAAATACACTCAACTGACTCATTTGAAAAGAGTTTAAGAAAATTGGTTTAGGTGCACAAGGCACAAAAATATTTTGACACTTTGATTAAAATGCTCAAGGCAAAATTAATCTTTTATACTTGGGACAAACTATATCTCATGTTATCAGTTTTACATAACTTGCTCTACATACGGGGCCCGGTTCTATGCCGGTTCAAGATTAACCGACACACCACTATTCCCTTATTGGGAATCCCTTATTGGGTATAATTAATTAATAAGCATATTGCATCTGTCAGGTGTATGCCTACACCCCGTGCTTAGGTCGTGGCCATTGCAATTAATGAGTCAAGGATATCCAGGACACGGTCGCATTAACCCCCAATGTTTCAGTCAAGCAATACGAATTAAAACAGGTTATTTGGATTTCCCGACTCATTGGTCTTCGAATCCCATACCTGACCATGCGGTATTTATATTACCGTATCCCAAGCCCGTAATAGGGAAAATAAGTTAAGAGTATTTACCTGAGCTAGCTCCTGTCTTAAATAGCAAGAATTTTAATAACTCAGCCGTATTCACTTAAGTAAGCGTAGGTACAATTTACCGGAAGGCTCTAGTCTGGAATGATGGTATAAATAACCAATTAGAATGCTAACGGGTCTTTAATTAAGCCTAAGCTTAGACCGGTTAGTCTTAAAGAAAGATACGGTTCAAACGCATGATAAGGCGAAGACCGGTTGAGAACGTGGTTTTGACCCGACAAGCTTGCATGCTTGTTTAATATGGGTAACTTATACACATTCTGGATTTTGAGACAAAAGTGATATGGTTTGACCCGTTTCGGCTAATATATGCGAACTAGTCACATAAGCCGATCCAAACGCGACAAGTGCGTAACGAGTAACCAAAAGAGTCATATACCGGTTTCCTAAGTTAATATGCCTTTAATATGTTGTGATATCAGTAGGATAGCTTCCATTATATGTTTAATATGGTTTTAGTATATACTATGCGTTAAAAATGCTTGAAAAGGCGATTTGGAGCCATTTCCGGGTTTTCAAAGGGAAGCTGATATTTTTATAATTCCAGAAGGCTCAAAATATTTTATTTATCATATTAGATCAGTAGAAAAAGTTTTGGGGTCTAAAGGATTTGTAAAACTCATTTTATAGCCTAAAAGGGCAAAACCGGCATTAACCGAATCAAACTTAGAGACCTATGTTATACTCAGCCAAAAATTAAATAAAAATCTTCAAAAATCCCAAAATATTATATTACATCAGTGGGTAAAAAGTTTGGTATCAAAAAGTGGGTTTAAATGGGCTATATGCTAATTACGCCGATTAATTAACATAAAGCTTTCAATTTACGTTAATGAGCATAACTCTTAATCTAGACCTCAAACTGATGCCAAACTTTAGGTGCAAGTTTATAAATCAGTAACTAAGGTTTCTACTCTTTTACATTTTCAGAAATCACGTTTTATAGTCAAAAGGGCATAACGGTCAACATTTAGGCATTTAACGGAAACATGCATGAACTAGGATTTCTATGGAACCAAGTTGTATAACCTCGGAGGGTTATACTAACTTATAATATGGTCCTAATGGAATCCTAAGGCATATCTAAACTAAGCTAAATCGGGTCAGAACTGAAAGTCAAAGCAAAAGTCAACTTTTGCGACTTTCGGTTCCGAACCGAGCCTATACTTAGAATTGTCGGGTTGAACATGCTTAGACATGTTCAATTAATAATTACCAAGTTATTAATATGAGAAAACTGATTTTATGGCTTCTATATTAATAGTTATGTATTTATTTAAAACTAACCCGTTTGACTTTCATTTGACCCGACAATTTAACTAAGTAATCGTGGTAATTAGGAGGCGCCCTTTTGAGGGTTAATTACCTACCTAATTACGGTCACGTAGCCATGTTCGTTACGAACCATGGCTTAGCCGTTTAAAAGTCAAAGCGTTTATCGAAACGCTTGACTTTTCGGCTTTAACCGCTAAATAATTAAACTAAACACGAAAGGGGACTTACAAAGGTCCAATGGACCGAAGGAGGTTCTCAAAAAGGGTTCAAGATCCTCACAACTTCAGAGAATATATCAGATTAGAAGGAGAGGTGCAAATGAGCCAAAAATCAAGTGGGTTTATATAGGAAAACAAGGACCGTTAGGATCGTTTCTTGATAAACGTGATCGAATCTGGACCGTACACCTTTACCCATGGTTTTAGCAATCTATGGGCTGCCCAAGGACTGTAGAAAACCATTTTCAATTGATTAAAACAGCTGTAACAGCTGGAAATCAAGTTTCAGAAATGGCAGTTTTGGTCCCTGCATGCTTCTAGCCCCTTTCTGATGCGTTTGAGGCCCGTTAAACCATTTTTAAGCCTCTACAATGATGCCTAAACATGAGGGACATGAAACATGCTCAAAAACATGTCAGATGTCGGTCCGTTTGGCCGTACGGTCACGTTGTTCGTCTAATTACGACGAAACACGAACGGACGCGAAAAACGGTCCAAATTACGCGACGAATGAAATTTTATCAAGGCGATCACTAAAATAAAATATTTTAGTGCTTACATAAATTTTTGGGTGTCCGAAGATATACAGAATGTGAGATATGCGCGAAAATGCAAACTTGTGCACTTTTTGACACTTTTAGTCCCTGCATGACATAAAAGTTTATTTTTGGGCACCGAACACCTTTAAGCCCATATCTAAGCTATAAAAAGGATATTTAGGTCATGTTTAACTTAGGGTCATCTTCCGGAAGGTCCGTTACCCTACGAATCGACATACTTTTGCAGTTTGACGCAAATAGTCCTTAAATTGCGCAAAGTAGCGCGAAATGCCGTTTAATGTTATACAAGCCTTCCATGGCCCATATTTATCCTTCCCAAGCATATACTTAAATATTAATACGCTCTCGTTCGCTTAGATGGTCACCGAAAGGCATAGATTCAAAAGTTGACGCTTTAGGTCCCTCTATTGCGCAAACTTGCGCATTTCATCATTTAATAGTATTGAAGCCTCATCTAATCCATATTAGACATTCTTGAAAGTATTATTAAATATCACGATGCTTCGGATTCGCTAAAAGGTCATTCAGAGGTATAATTAAACATATTGACACTTTTAGCCCCTCTAACTTGCAAAGTTGCGCGTAACTTTACTTATAGGCATAAAAACCTTAGATGGCCATTATTTGGCATTCCCGAGAGTATAATTAAATATTATTAAGCTCCCGGTTTGTTAGAAGGTCACTCAGAGGTAAGAATTAACATGTTGACGCTTTTAACCCTTTATTGCGCAAACTTTCAATTAATTACGCAAACGACTACACTTATTCATCAAGTGGCACATTTGTGAATATAAACATCGTGAGAGGTTATTTGGAAACTTATTTTAGGTATGCTAACACTTCCAGTCCTTTTATTATCAAAGTTTTCGATTTTTCGAAAAATTAGTCCCTTAAATTCAACATTGGACTTTATTAGGGTTTATTACACGTGTCAATACATCATTGGACGTGATTTTACGAGGTGTTACATCCTCACCCCCTTAAAAGAAATCTCGACCTCGAGATTTGCTAAAATGCTGGAAGTACTTTTTGTCACATGACGGACTTAACTTCTATAGCGTATCTGGAGTCTCCCCAAGCCCCCAAAGTGACCTTTTTAATTGGTACATGTATCCTTTTGGAGCTTCTTAACCTATCGATCCTTAATCGATATAGGTTGCTCATCATATCATAAATCTGCATATCAATATGTGATAATGCTTCTTGACTTACTGGTGAAACACATCCTCAATTCATTAGTGTACAATGCATTGTATGCTCCGCCAAGCTCCTTAAATAGGTTCTAGCTTATAAGCTACTTGATCTTGATACATTCGATTTCCTTCGAACGATTCTATATATTTAGAGCTTTACTAGCCTGATAATTTTAACAAATTTGGTACACCCTTCCTGGGTGATACCTTTTGTTGAACCTTATTCGTTAACAAGAATGTAGGAGGGTTGCTACTTTCATTAATTCTTGATTTTCTGCCGAATACTGGCAACTTACAGAAAATTAAGGATTCGTATGATCTTATTCGTTGTTTCCAATGCAACTTTCAGATCCTGATAAGTGGACTTCCCAAAGTCTAGTTCATCCAACGGATGTTTTAATATTTCATTTATACAAGGTCTCCAAAGGAGCCACCTTGATACTTATATAGCAACTATTATGGAAAAGCTTATCTTAAGGTGAGATGGTTATTCCAACCACTGCTTGACTAATCTCAAAGAATAGTTATTCCTTACAGCTAGTCGAACAAATCGACGATCCTGGGCAGCAATTGGCGATTCCTAGTTATTGCCTAAATAGGGTTGCGGTAATCAATGCATAAGTAAGATGAACCGTCTTTCTTATTTACTAAAAATCGGAGTTCTTAGAACTTTGAATTTTGGCTTTATGAAACCTTCTCTAAAACTTATTGATTTGGCTCTTAGTTCTTCCTATTTCGTTGGTACTAACAGATATAAGATTCTTACAATAACTGCAGCCCTAAGCGGGATGTTTGTCCTAACATCCTCTTGCCTCTCAGAAGGTAAACAGGGTAATTCTTATAAAGAAGCTAATTATGACACATAGAGATGTCAGAGATTTCCGCATTCTCAGGCTTTGGCTCATCTATCGCTGTCGGTGTCAGATAAATGACACATTCCCTTTACCATTGCAAAGATGCCCTAAGTAGAGATACTTATAAGGACATTTTTATATTGGATATCTTCTTTGAATACTACTAGTCAACTCTAGTACAATATGACCATTGGGATATCTCAGGGGTTCCATGCATTAAACCTCCATACTGATCAGGCATGGAAGCAATCTATGGGACACACTAGGATACGCCAATTCTCATATGGCACTTTTATCAAACATAGTTTGGCATTCGCAGGCGATAGAAAACAATGAGAAAATAATAAAATAAAATAATATATATTGTCGTACTCTTTCTGAGGAAGAGTATTCCAGATTCTTATGAAAGGATTATCTTCGAGGATGGGAGAGATGGTCATTATGGATTCCATTGATAAGTTATACCTCACATTTAATATATGGAGTTCTTATGAATGTAATAAAGAGTTTGCTAAGCTTATGGTTTGCTAAAGGTTTATTATCCCTTGCATCAATGTAAAAATACTTAGCAGACACTATCAATGCTAAATGGTAAGGGACGTACCTAATGCTATTATCGATGTGCACTGTCTCTGGTATTCAACCGGTAGTCCAGGCGGTTCCTTTCTTATCCTTCCCAGACTTAGCTGCTCCTTTCTTGGCAGCCTTAGGGCAATTAGTACTGATGTGCCCCTTTTCGCCACAGCTGAAACAGTTTGCATCCTTCATGTCCCTACATTCGTGGGACTGGTGGCCAGCTCTTTTACAGATGCCACATTGCTTTATCTTTTGGTTTAATCGACACTGCCCCCAATGTCTTCTTTTGCAGGTTTTGCATGTAGGCTTTTTGTTGGAATCCTGTTGGTTATTGTTGAGATTGGATTTGCTCTTCTTAGGATTCTGAGAGTCATCCTCCTCCCTTTGTCTTTTCTCATTAGTTTCATTCTCGATCGACTTTTGTCTCACTATATCTAGAGTGAGAGACAAGGATAGATCTACAGCTGATCTATAGTTGATTGGCCTTGAAGCTTTAACATTCCCTTTTATTTCTGGTGCCAAACCACCGATGAAACGCGCAATGCGTTTTGGTTCCGGGGTAATTAAATAAGGTACCAGTCTAGATAGGGAGTTGAAGTCGGTAACATATTGCTGACAATTTAGGTTTTTCATTGTGAGAGTCAGAAAATCTGTCTCCACCTTTTCCACTTCGTGTTGTGGACAATAGTTCTCTTTGATAAGATCCACAAACTTGGACCATCCCATACTGTATAGGGAAATTTTCCCCGTGGACTGCATCATGACCCTCCACCATACAAGAGCCTCTCCCTTGAAAGATTGTGAAACAAATTTTACTACGTCCTTATCAGCACAATCGCTGATGTCCACAACAGTTTCCATTTCCTCAAGCCATTCCATAGCATCAATTGCTCCTTTTTCGCAATTGAAATCTCTTGGTTTGCATGAGACGAAATATTTGTAGGTGCACCCGCCTTCAGTTGAACGGGGCTTATCATAGAGTACTAACTCCTGAGGTTCGCTCTTTTCATCTGAAGAGTGAACGGAGCTCTCCTTACGAGCTGATGTATGTGTTTCCGTATGGATCTTTGAGTGAGTGACACTCGGTTCCTTTTTGTTCTCAAGGACCTTATCCACAACTTCACTAATTACTGCGCTAATCAAGGCCTGAAGAGTAGTGCCATTAACATTTATATTTATATTTGCATCCTTGTTTTTAGCCGCCGTATTGCTGTGTGCTTCGTCGGAAACCTCCATTCTGGAGCTTTGGTACTAAACACCAAAAATAACATATGCTTAGATGCAAGTTATTATGGAATCATCGTAATGGATGATTTATAAAGTCATGGTATTACTAAACCATAATGGTTGTTAGGTTTATAACTTCCTTATAGTATGCTACTAGAAAGTATGTCAATTATATTTAGCCTAGGTCAAAAAAGACCATCAATTGTGTTTATGGTTTGGACCGAGTCCATTACCTTTTGACTGGGGATCACAATGTCACAACTGTCCTTGTCATAACGACAATCTTTAGATAGTTGGAAGGCTTGTCATGAAGTACATTAATAATCATAGGCCCAAAGGCCTTGTCACAAAGGACATACAAAATATGGCACTTAAGGCATTAATATATAAGCCGCAATCTTATTGGATCAGAGATCTTAAGGTTCGAACATAGTTCTTCACCTTTGGACAGAGAGTCAAAGACTACAGTCGTCATCTTTTTAGAAGATAATTTATTTTGCCACAAAGGCTAGTCAATGTACATCATTCTGACTAACTGGATGATTGTGAGCCCCAGAGGAGTCAGCCGTGGTGAAGCTTTGAAGGCTAACTAACCAAGTAGTAATAATTTGTTTAATTATATAGCGAATTGTCGAACTTGACGATTAAATAGCCATGGTGTAACTCAACCATATGGACCAATAGATAGTATTAAATTTATTTGATTATGCTTGGCCTAGGTTTTTAGATAAACCATCTTTGGCGTTTAAACGGAATATAATCCTTCATATTTATTAGACAGGGGACATACGTCACGACTGTCAATGTCGTACCGACATTTTATATAGTATAAGGGCTTGTCCAAAGGACTTTTTGATGGCACAGAGGCCTTGTCACTAGGGAAATTTTAAAACATAATCAATGATTCCTTTGGATCAGAAAATTCCATAATTCATTGTCTTGACAAGAAGTTATGAAATAAAACTATCGTTTTCATGTATGCATCTTTGCCCGTAGGTATACATCCCAGGTGGATGTTTAGATGTGTACATCATGTTCGACGTTTATTAGCCATGATTCCTATTGATTATATAGGCTAAATAAGGGGTTTGGAAGTTCCTAATATAGAGATGACAAGCGTGATTTTATCGCATCACTGTTGTCGGGAGTGTTAACACGTTTTCAAGTGTTAATCAGGATCTGAATCTCTTCTAAACAGGTTTTACCATCTTAGCTAGGTCTTCAATGACATTCAAGCTAGGTCAAACCTTTTAAGATTCTCTTTTAATACATATACTTAACAGAAAAGGAATAATATTTATTTTATTCAGGATTTTTATCATAAATCCTAATTTATAAGTTAGTAATAGCACAAATGGCCTAGTCGAGTAGACAAGTTTACTTTATAAGTCATGATTTCTGAGAATCGAGGCATTATAATTTATCCTAGTTATAAAACATTACGGATATTAAGGTGGCACAAAGGCCTAGTCACAAGGACATTTATAAATTATAAGCTAGGATTTCAGAGAAACAAAGCCTTGAGGTTTGAACCTAGTTCATTACCTTTTTCTGACAGGGAGTCACTGTATTTTGGCTCATGTAGAAATGAGCAAGGCCCGTAGGCACTATATTACCACGTATGGTTAAAATATGATCATCTTAATTGATGATGTAAACCCAGGATTCAGAGATCATTAAACTGGGTTAGGAATCTTTTGAAGAATCCTTAATAACGTGTGTGATTTCCAACGAATCACATCTGCCAGGAGTGTTAACATGTTTTCAGATGTTAACTGGGATACGAATCTTTTAAACAGGTCTTACCATCTTGGCCAGGTCTTTATAATGACACTCAGGCTAGGTTTCACTCTTAAGATTCTTTTAATATTTATCGCAGACAAATTTCTAAATTGAACTGTTAATAGGGATCTGAATCTAAATTGAGGAACTGCCATCTTGGCCGGTCTTAATATGACCCGAAGCTAGGTCTTGTCCTTTTAGATTTTGCCATTTTATTATAATGGTAGATCTTATAAAAAGAATGTTATTTTTCATTTATTTCTTATTTCATGTTTAGAATGAAAGTTTAAACTTAATCATTCCACTATAAAAATAAAGGTATAAAGTTGCCCTAAGCGGGACTTGAAAGGAATAATGTTCTCCTCGAAGGGACTGAAAAGATAAATATATCCTTATAAGGACTATTGAGGAAACGATCTTCAGCAAAGGAGTTTCTTCTTCATTCAATTCCTGAATGCTTTCTCCTTGGTTGCACGTTTCATCCTGGTCGCGGTACGAAGCTCAGCATTTCAAGGCTCCAGACGTGGAGAATTCCTATTACGGCTTCTTCGCTTGGCGACGTATCCAATAAAAATTTGGAAGCAAAAATTCTAGATTAGGATTGAGAATATTCCTAAGTTAAGTCTAGACTCAAGGAATGTGCTACTGTGTCATTGAGATTAAACACTGAGGGCTAGTGTTTAATTCACTCAATGTTGGCTCTGATACCAACCTGTCACACCCCTATTTTCCACGTATTACCGGTGGGCCCGGTGGGGAGTATCGTGACGTAGTTGATATCATCATAGTCAAACAACACAATTTAAATGCACAGCGGAAGTATTGAAATATAAAATATTATTACAAACACAAATGTCTGATAATAAAAAAGTATTCTGTACAGGCTAGCTTGTAATAATCCACAGGCGGATCAAACAACAAAAGAAGTTATCAGACTAATGGCTTATGTGAAGGAGTTGCAAAGTCCTCAACTAACATGTCCTGAGCAGCTTCCAGCCTATTACGTACTTGTACCTGTCACTTAGACTTTGGAAAATACGTCAGTTTTCACTGGTAAATACACTCAACTGACTCATTTGAAAAGAGTTTAAGAAAATTGGTTTAGGTGCACAAGGCACAAAAATATTTTGACACTTTGATTAAAATGCTCAAGGCAAAATTAATCTTTTATACTTGGGACAAACTATATCTCATGTTATCAGTTTTACATAACTTGCTCTACATACGGGGCCCGGTTCTATGCCGGTTCAAGATTAACCGACACACCACTATTCCCTTATTGGGAATCCCTTATTGGGTATAATTAATTAATAAGCATATTGCATCTGTCAGGTGTATGCCTACACCCCGTGCTTAGGTCGTGGCCATTGCAATTAATGAGTCAAGGATATCCAGGACACGGTCGCATTAACCCCCAATGTTTCAGTCAAGCAATACGAATTAAAACAGGTTATTTGGATTTCCCGACTCATTGGTCTTCGAATCCCATACCTGACCATGCGGTATTTATATTACCGTATCCCAAGCCCGTAATAGGGAAAATAAGTTAAGAGTATTTACCTGAGCTAGCTCCTGTCTTAAATAGCAAGAATTTTAATAACTCAGCCGTATTCACTTAAGTAAGCGTAGGTACAATTTACCGGAAGGCTCTAGTCTGGAATGATGGTATAAATAACCAATTAGAATGCTAACGGGTCTTTAATTAAGCCTATGCTTAGACCGGTTAGTCTTAAAGAAAGATACGGTTCAAACGCATGATAAGGCGAAGACCGGTTGAGAACGTGGTTTTGACCCGACAAGCTTGCATGCTTGTTTAATATGGGTAACTTATACACATTCTGGATTTTGAGACAAAAGTGATATGGTTTGACCCGTTTCGGCTAATATATGCGAACTAGTCACATAAGCCGATCCAAACGCGACAAGTGCGTAACGAGTAACCAAAAGAGTCATATACCGGTTTCCTAAGTTAATATGCCTTTAATATGTTGTGATATCAGTAGGATATCTTCCATTATATGTTTAATATGGTTTTAGTATATACTATGCGTTAAAAATGCTTGAAAAGGCGATTTGGAGCCATTTCCGGGTTTTCAAAGGGAAGCTGATATTTTTATAATTCCAGAAGGCTCAAAATATTTTATTTATCATATTAGATCAGTAGAAAAAGGTTTGGGGTCTAAAGGATTTGTAAAACTCATTTTATAGCCTAAAAGGGCAAAACCGGCATTAACCGAATCAAACTTAGAGACCTATGTTATACTCAGCCAAAAATTAAATAAAAATCTTCAAAAATCCCAAAATATTATATTACATCAGTGGGTAAAAAGTTTGGTATCAAAAAGTGGGTTTAAATGGGCTATATGCTAATTACGCCGATTAATTAACATAAAGCTTTCAATTTACGTTAATAAGCATAACTCTTAATCTAGACCTCAAACTGATGCCAAACTTTAGGTGCAAGTTTATAAATCAGTAACTAAGGTTTCTACTCTTTTACATTTTCAGAAATCACGTTTTATAGTCAAAAGGGCATAACGGTCAACATTTAGGCATTTAACGGAAACATGCATGAACTAGGATTTCTATGGAACCAAGTTGTATAACCTCGGAGGGTTATACTAACTTATAATATGGTCCTAATGGAATCCTAAGGCATATCTAAACTAAGCTAAATCGGGTCAGAACTGAAAGTCAAAGCAAAAGTCAACTTTTGCGACTTTCGGTTCCGAACCGAGCCTATACTTAGAATTGTCGGGTTGAACATGCTTAGACATGTTCAATTAATAATTACCAACTTTTTAATATGAGAAAACTGATTTTATGGCTTCAATATTAATAGTTATGTATTTATTTAAAACTAACCCGTTTGACTTTCATTTGACCCGACAATTTAACTAAGTAATCGTGGTAATTAGGAGGCGCCCTTTTGAGGGTTAATTACCTACCTAATTACGGTCACGTAGCCATGTTCGTTACGAACCATGGCTTAGCCGTTTAAAAGTCAAAGCGTTTATCGAAACGCTTGACTTTTCGGCTTTAACCGCTAAATAATTAAACTAAACACGAAAGGGGACTTACAAAGGTCCAATGGACCGAAGGAGGTTCTCAAAAAGGGTTCAAGATCCTCACAACTTCAGAGAATATATCAGATTAGAAGGAGAGGTGCAAATGAGCCAAAAATCAAGTGGGTTTATATAGGAAAACAAGGACCGTTAGGATCGTTTCTTGATAAACGTGATCGAATCTGGACCGTACACCTTTACCCATGGTTTTAGCAATCTATGGGCTGCCCAAGGACTGTAGAAAACCATTTTCAATTGATTAAAACAGCTGTAACAGCTGGAAATCAAGTTTCAGAAATGGCAGTTTTGGTCCCTGCATGCTTCTAGCCCCTTTCTGATGCGTTTGAGGCCCGTTAAACCATTTTTAAGCCTCTAGAATGATGCCTAAACATGAGGGACATGAAACATGCTCAAAAACATGTCAGATGTCGGTCCGTTTGGCCGTACGGTCACGTTGTTCGTCTAATTACGACGAAACACGAACGGACGCGAAAAACGGTCCAAATTACGCGACGAATGAAATTTTATCAAGGCGATCACTAAAATAAAATATTTTAGTGCTTACATAAATTTTTGGGTGTCCGAAGATATACAGAATGTGAGATATGCGCGAAAATGCAAACTTGTGCACTTTTTGACACTTTTAGTCCCTGCATGACATAAAAGTTTATTTTTGCGCACCGAACACCTTTAATCCCATATCTAAGCTATAAAAAGGATATTTAGGTCATGTTTAACTTAGGGTCATCTTCCGGAAGGTCCGTTACCCTACGAATCGACATACTTTTGCAGTTTGACGCAAATAGTCCTTAAATTGCGCAAAGTAGCGCGAAATGCCGTTTAATGTTATACAAGCCTTCCATGGCCCATATTTATCCTTCCCAAGCATATACTTAAATATTAATATGCTCTCGTTCGCTTAGATGGTCACCGAAAGGCATAGATTCAAAAGTTGACGCTTTAGGTCCCTCTATTGCGCAAACTTGCGCATTTCATCATTTAATAGTATTGAAGCCTCATCTAATCCATATTAGACATTCTTGAAAGTATTATTAAATATCACGATGCTTCGGATTCGCTAAAAGGTCATTCAGAGGTATAATTAAACATATTGACACTTTTAGCCCCTCTAACTTGCAAAGTTGCGCGTAACTTTACTTATAGGCATAAAAACCTTAGATGGCCATTATTTGGCATTCCCGAGAGTATAATTAAATATTATTAAGCTCCCGGTTTGTTAGAAGGTCACTCAGAGGTAAGAATTAACATGTTGACGCTTTTAACCCTTTATTGCGCAAACTTTCAATTAATTACGCAAACGACTACACTTATTCATCAAGTGGCACATTTGTGAATATAAACATCGTGAGAGGTTATTTGGAAACTTATTTTAGGTATGCTAACACTTCCAGTCCTTTTATTATCAAAGTTTTCGATTTTTCGAAAAATTAGTCCCTTAAATTCAACATTGGACTTTATTAGGGTTTATTACACGTGTCAATACATCATTGGACGTGATTTTACGAGGTGTTACATCCTCACCCCCTTAAAAGAAATCTCGACCTCGAGATTTGCTAAAATGCTGGAAGTACTTTTTGTCACATGACGGACTTAACTTCTATAGCGTATCTGGAGTCTCCCCAAGCCCCCAAAGTGACCTTTTTAATTGGTACATGTATCCTTTTGGAGCTTCTTAACCTATCGATCCTTAATCGATATAGGTTGCTCATCATATCATAAATCTGCATATCAATATGTGATAATGCTTCTTGACTTACTGGTGAAACACATCCTCAATTCATTAGTGTACAATGCATTGTATGCTCCGCCAAGCTCCTTAAATAGGTTCTAGCTTATAAGCTACTTGATCTTGATACATTCGATTTCCTTCGAACGATTCTATATATTTAGAGCTTTACTAGCCTGATAATTTTAACAAATTTGGTACACCCTTCCTGGGTGATACCTTTTGTTGAACCTTATTCGTTAACAAGAATGTAGGAGGGTTGCTACTTTCATTAATTCTTGATTTTCTGCCGAATACTGGCAACTTACAGAAAATTAAGGATTCGTATGATCTTATTCGTTGTTTCCAATGCAACTTTCAGATCCTGATAAGTGGACTTCCCAAAGTCTAGTTCATCCAACGGATGTTTTAATATTTCATTTATACAAGGTCTCCAAAGGAGCCACCTTGATACTTATATAGCAACTATTATGGAAAAGCTTATCTTAAGGTGAGATGGTTATTCCAACCACTGCTTGACTAATCTCAAAGAATAGTTATTCCTTACAGCTAGTCGAACAAATCGACGATCCTGGGCAGCAATTGGCGATTCCTAGTTATTGCCTAAATAGGGTTGCGGTAATCAATGCATAAGTAAGATGAACCGTCTTTCTTATTTACTAAAAATCGGAGTTCTTAGAACTTTGAATTTTGGCTTTATGAAACCTTCTCTAAAACTTATTGATTTGGCTCTTAGTTCTTCCTATTTCGTTGGTACTAACAGATATAAGATTCTTACAATAACTGCAGCCCTAAGCGGGATGTTTGTCCTAACATCCTCTTGCCTCTCAGAAGGTAAACAGGGTAATTCTTATAAAGAAGCTAATTATGACACATAGAGATGTCAGAGATTTCTGCATTCTCAGGCTTTGGCTCATCTATCGCTGTCGGTGTCAGATAAATGACACATTCCCTTTACAATTGCAAAGATGCCCTAAGTAGAGATACTTATAAGGACATTTTTATATTGGATATCTTCTTTGAATACTACTAGTCAACTCTAGTACAATATGACCATTGGGATATCTCAGGGGTTCCATGCATTAAACCTCCATACTGATCAGGCATGGAAGCAATCTATGGGACACACTAGGATACGCCAATTCTCATATGACACTTTTATCAAACATAGTTTGGCATTCGCAGGCGATAGAAAACAATGAGAAAATAATAAAATAAAATAATATATATTGTCGTACTCTTTCTGAGGAAGAGTATTCCAGATTCTTATGAAAGGATTATCTTCGAGGATGGGAGAGATGGTCATTATGGATTCCATTGATAAGTTATACCTCACATTTAATATATGGAGTTCTTATGAATGTAATAAAGAGTTTGCTAAGCTTATGGTTTGCTAAAGGTTTATTATCCCTTGCATCAATGTAAAAATACTTAGCAGACACTATCAATGCTAAATGGTAAGGGACGTACCTAATGCTATTATGATTTGCTAAAGGTTTATTATTCCTTAATCCAGATGTGGGATTTTAAGTTCATATGATAGAATGTGAATTTACAAGCATGTAGGAAGAAACGGGAGGTTAAACGGGTAAGCGGTTCAAAAGTTACGCGCGTTTTAGTGCGTACGGATGACGAAACGGAACTGCAGAAAAGTGCCATTTCTAGAGGTAGTCGCCGACGGGCAAGGGGGTCGTCGCCGACGGGCTCTAGAAAGTTAATTTTTTTGCTGACGGGTTATCTTCCTGTCTACGGGGAAAACTACGGGTCGTCGCCGACGGGCCCTAGGGCCGTCGCCGACGACCTCCCCAAGTCCAAAAGTCTAAAAATTTGTTATTTAAGTTGATTTATGTATCGTAGGCTTCGGTTTGTTATCCGTGGACTACGACGGACTTTCTAAACATGGTTTTGATCGATCCTTAGATGTTTATGGACTATAAATCAAAGTGTAAGTCCCATGTAATTAACGTATGAGTATGTAAGAAGTATGCAAGATCTTGTACATGTATGTAGATGTGTATGTATGTATGTATAAAGATATGTATGAGTGTATACATGTATGTAAAGATGTAGGAAAGGTATGTACGTATGTAGATGTGTATGTATGTATGTATAAAGATATGTATGAGTGTATGCATGTATGTAAAGATGTAGGAAATGTATGTACGTATGCAGATGTGTATGTATGTATGTATGTATGTATAAAGATATGTATGAGTGTATACATGTATGTAAAGATGTAGGAAAGGTATGTACGTATGTAGATGTGTATGTATGTATGTATGTATGTATAAAGATGTGTATGTGTGTATGCATGTATGTAAAGATGTAGGAAAGGCATGTACGTATGTAGATGTGTATGTATGTATGTATGTATGTATGTATGCATAAAGATATGTATGAGTGTATACATGTATGTAAAGATGTAGGAAAGGTATGTACGTATGTAGTTGTGTATGCATGTATGTATAAAGACATGTATGAGTGTATGCACGTATGTAAAGTTCTAGGAAAGGTATGTACGTATGCAGATGTGTATGTATGTATGTAAGTACGTATGTATGCATGATTTAGACACGTTGAGTGTTAACGTTATTAATGGTGTACCTTGAGAATGAATAGTAATGCAGGTACGTTATTGAAGCCTCACCAGGAAATGGATACGCAGATAAAATGCTTAAAGTTTGAAAAGTGACGAAATGTGAAGTGTACGTGAATGAATCTTGTTTATATAATGTTTGCTAATGTTATGAATGTATGTGGTGAGTGCAGGTTGTATTGATCACGGGCGATTATCACAAGGAATAGAGATCGAAGACCGAGTCATAAGATAGATTGTACGGGAATAATCGAGTATGTACTTTAGTAAACGGGAGTTATGCTCTTGTTTTGTAAAAGAGATACTTTTAAAATAAACTTTCAAATAAGTCAAAACGTTTGTAATGAAAGAAATTTTATGGCACGAATTTCCGCTGCGACTTTTATCAAATACGTGTTAGGGTCTTACAAGTTGGTATCAGAGCCCTGGTTTGAGAGAATCAAGTACAAGAAAGTAAGTACTTGAACTCAAACTTGTGTGCTCTTATGATAAGGAACCCGTACAATCTAAGACTCGATCAAGATCCAAAGGTGGAAGCGAATGTAAGTATGTACTTATGTATAAGTATAAAGAAACTGACGGTATGTTATGTGCAAGGTAAGTATAAGTGTTTGAAGAAGATGACCCTTGAATGCAGTCTAGGATGAATGCTAAGGCAGGCAAGGATGCGAATGGACAGACGGACCCCAGGTACACAATGTTAATATGTTTGGTACCGGTGTTAAAAGAAAAAGGAAGAAATCTCCTTGGGAGGGTAACACGACAGACGCTGATCGGCATGCACATCACGCGTGACTTCCCTGGGCTCGAGATTTGATTTATAGGAGAGGACGTCTAGCTGTTTGTCCCTGCCGACCTCCCAAACGAGTTACCAGAGGTGCTGCCAGAGCCGGCAGGTGGTGATGCCGACAACGATGACGTTGACGCCGATGGTGACCACGCACACCCACCACCACCGCCACAGCCGCAACCACATAGGGTGCCTCAGTCCCCCCAACATGTTCTGTACGACTAGCTCCCACCAGCTGTGGCGCTTGCGTTACAACAGATGGAGGGCCGGCTGCAGGCGCGGATAGACGCCCATTATTTGCGTACTGAGGCCCTTCTTATGCGGGTGATCCAGGGCAATATACAGGCGGCTATCGAGCGTGGTCGGACCCCATTGCCGATACCGACGTTGCTGCCTCGCCCTTAACAGGATCCGGGGTCGTCAGGCGCGACTCAGGGGGCGGGTGCCTCAGGCACGACTCAGGAGGGTTAGGATGCGGATCCAGCGGTATAGGATTGTTGTACTTTTTTTGTATTTTGACTGTTTATGTATTTTGGACGATGTCATGTATATATACAAACTTATTATGTAGTTAAATTTGCAGTTTCAGTTTATTTATATTTGTGATTGTTTATTTTGAGTGTTTAGATTGGTTTGCTTGATTACGTATAATGTATAATGTTATAATATCAAACGTCATGAATACATCAACATAAAAAATAATTCAAAATACAACTACGATACGATACGATACGACACAGTACAAGGATGATACGATATCATACGACACGTTATGATAAAATATCCATTAATGAAAATTCCAAATTAAGGAAAATAATGTTGAATGCAACTTTTAGATTGACCATTGGCAACATCTATTAGAAATGGGTCAGTTTTTGTCATGTTTCATCTCAATTTTTGGCTTGAAAGAAACGGGTAAATTATGTCAAAAGTATCTAGTGGAAAAACCAAGCCTACGGGGGCGTCTGGTTCGAAGGAATTCAATGAAATTTGACGGAATTGGAATCTGAATTCCATTTCTTTGGTTCACAAAATTTGTTGGAATTGGAATCTCAATTCCAATCTTCATGTGTTTGGTTGACAAGGGAATTGGAATTGGAATTGGACATGAACTCTTTCAAATTCCTTTAGCTTAAGGAATTCAAAATTCTTTCTGTATGTAAAGGAATTAAAGTAAATTCATTAGAATCTTCAACCGTTTCAACCCCACCATTTCAACCCAAACGATTTCAACCTGTACCGTTTCGGCTCGAATCTTTAACGACCCCACCATCTAAATGTTCTCATTAACGACCTGCCACTTCCCCCGGTATATACCACAAAGTTAACCATCAGATTTTAAAAATAACCAATAGAAAACTTGATTATCTAGATAGTGGGAAACAAACAACACATTCGGTTACTTTATAAATTAGCATGGATGTTCACAAAATCTATTTTTTTTTACAAGTGGTACGGTTTACGGAACGGCTCCCAATAATTGAAACGTCTTCGTTGTACGGAAACGGCTCTAAGAACTTTCAACCGACACAAAAGGCTTCAACATTGAGTGAAACAGATCTACATTTTACGGACACAACTTCATATGTACGAAATCAGTTCTAAGCCATTCTAGAGAATGACCTGGCTTTAGTTGTACTATAGCAGCTTCACTTGTGCTATACCGGCTCCAAGTCGTTTCAATGGGGCAAACGGATTGGGGTATGTTGAAACGTCTCCAAATTGTGAGCCAAACCAAGCCATTAATGAGCCGATGGAACCGTCTCTACTGAGCCGTTTCAACAGATTGGCGGCGCCTGAAACGGCTCCAAGCCGTTTAAGACATTCCGGACAAGTGGCATTCCCTGATTTTGGAGCCGTTTCAGGCCTTGAAGGGTCTTTGCGAGCCGCTACCATTGGCTATTTGAGATAATCAGAACTGTCAAAGGCTAGTTTTGATATTTCCCAATATTTAATGGGAGATGAAATCTTGATTCCAGTTCCCAACCTCACCAAACCAAAGCTTCGTGAATTTGAATTTCTATGATTGACATGATGTTCTTTGTTCATCACCATTAAAATGAAATTGGGTTCCAAATAGCTCTGGGTATGAACAAACATTTTCATAGTAAACATTTTCAAATTTTCTCATGTTTTGAATTAAATGTTGGGGTTTCAATCGACTGTTACTGTGGTGGTATGAGTTCAGAAGGATATGGGGACTATTTTGTCATTTTCAAACATTCCAATGGAATGTTAAAATTCCATCAGTGGACGGGGAAGGATTTGCAAATTCCCATAATCTATGGAAATAAATCCAATTCAAATTACTTTCCATCTTACCTAAAACATGATTCTTAGTGCAATTAATTCCAATTCCACCATCAATCCATCTCATTCTTTGAACCAAACAACCCCTTAGTTTCTTTCATTTTGTTTTCCATTCCCAAAAGCAGGCAGAGACTTATTACCCTTTGACTTTAATATGCCTTTAGCATACTTGGCTCATGAGTTTAAAAAATTACACCTTTAATGCACCTATTTGCTAAAACATAACACGGATGGTCCTTGGACTTAAAATTCATAGATATTCTAAGAGCTTTTAATAAAATACGTAATGTACCCCTCTTTTTTTAAAATAACGTAAAACCCAAACAAAACTTAAGTGTAACAATTTATATAACAAAGGAAAAGCAGTAAAAAAAGGCTGCTTCTTTTGCGACGGGCCTCATGATGCTCGAGACTACCCAAAGAAAGCCAGATTAACGGCCCTTATAAGGACCGACAATGATGAACCTGATGAAACCAAAGAGGTTCGCCTAGGTGCATGATGGAGAGTGTGAAACACGAGCTTTAAAGTGTTTATCTTGCATGTTTTATTCGGTCTTAAGTAATTATATGCGTCGAATAAGATAACTACGAGAAATTGTGGTTTGTGCAGGTTAATTACTTAATTCGAGGAAGTTAACAATTTTAGAGTTGATGTGGAATGTCCAACGTTGGCGAATGTATCAAACGAGAGTTTTCGGAACGCGTTTCGGGTCATAATGTGTTATATGTGCGAGAAACATGAGAGATTGAACTCCAGGGGCTAAAATGTGGTTAATGAAAAGTTGTATACGAGTTATAGATGGCTGAGATACTCTCGACGTGGCTTACGGTTTAAAAACCGTAAGTTACTGTTGATAGGAGGTTCATAAAAAATTCACAGCAGGTCAAGACCTGGACTTACGGATCAAGACCGTAGCCTACGGTTAGAAGAAAAGAAAGAAACAACAGTGCATGTTGGATGTTTGGATGGAATTAAAATAATTAGTTGAAAAACTCTAATGCACGTGGACTTGAGTTTCTTTTTGGTCAACAATAATCATCACCATCGCTTTTGAAGATATGTATATTCTCATGCATACAGGAGAGGGGGCGGCATTTTTATTTAATGAGAAAACTTATCATCACTTCTAATATATCGAAGATGGGCAGCCATAAGTAATATTAGTGGGCTCTCAAAACCAAATAACATCATCATCATACGGAAGTGGGGCAGCCATAAAGCAACTTTGGGCCGTGTACTTTTGGGCTCTAAAATTCACACAACATCTCTTAGTCATGACTTGTTTTGGGGAGACTGGAGGAGGACGATTTGGAGCAGCCACATATCACAGTCACGAACAACAATCATCATCGAATCATAAATCATCCCCCAACAATCGATCGAATCATGAAGTCAACATTCTTTCATGCTTTTGAAGGTTGTACGAGCGTCATGAGCGGCTAGGTTTCCCGTGACCGTCTCCGGCAGGAATAAGGTTTGTGTTTAAACATTGGGTTGTTTATTGTTACGACTGTTTAGATTAGGATTCGATTAAACTTTCGGTTAGTCGTTTCTATTGTTTCTTGTTTTGATTAAACAATTTTTTATTATCGTAATCATTCTTGTTCATCAATTATTTGGTTTGTTCATCAACAACCGGGATTAAATTCTAGGATGTCATTGTTTTAAACCTTTAATCATTGAACTGGATTATGTTTATGAAATCTTAAATTGGTAATTAATTGGGTTACTATTCATTTGCATCAATCATTCGGTTTCGATCGTGGATCATTGCAATCAAATATATTATCTGTTAGTTATTTATCAAAACAAGTTCTACGAATCATGTCTATGTGATTTCCAAATAGTGGTAACTAAGTAACCTGATTTTCTGCATAACCTGAAAACCCGGAGATTGGTCTTTTCTCTCATTATTGTTTACAAATACAATCTTACAATCGTTTTCATAATTAATCTCAAAAACTGAAAAAAGCAATTAGTTTAGACATAGATGATAATTAAAACAACGAGCTTTCATACTTTCCACTGATTCCCCGTGGATTCGACACCATACTTGCCCTTTACTAGTAAAAGGTGAATAGGACACTTTTTAATTATATTTTTGACCGACCTTACGACATCGATCAGTGCAATGCAACTTCAAGTTTTAAATGCTATGACCGAAATGGACGGAAAACCATTGGCGATGGCAAATCAAGCTAACCCGACAACAGTCGTGGCAATACAAAGGGAAAAGGTCTTCGCTTTGTCAATCTAGAAATCAAAGGTGAAACCTTAGAAGCATTGGTTGATACCGGTGCTAGCCATAACTTTATGTCAACAAACGAGGCAAGAAGACTCGGCTTAAGAATCACAACTCAAGAAGGCTGGATCAAAGCTGCTAACGGAGATCCCATACCAATCGAGGGAATTTCATGGGGTGTAAAATCCAAAATCGGGACATGGGCAGGCAAGTTACACTTCTCGATTGTGCCAATTAAATACTATAACATTGTGCTCGGGATGGATTTCCTTTTTAGAGCAAAAGGCTATGCCAGCACCATTTCTAAACACACTCAACATCATCAAAGGAGATGAAGTACACACTGCACCCTTGGAGTCCAAGAACCGAGGCATAATATTATCCGTAATACAATTCATGAAGACTCGTGAGGCATTCAGGCATCACAACGAGGACGTTGCGAATTTAGGTGGGGGGAGGATGTCACGCCCCGCACAAATTCAGCCCAAAATTTCTACAATCTAGAGCTTTCCGGGACCATCTAGTTGCATCTGGAACTGCCCGGAAGGTTCCGGAACAGCCCGTACTCTTCCAGCAATATAAGGGGCACAAAACACATAAACTTCCATAAAAGAAGATGGCTAGAGAAAACAACCATAAAAATCTGCCATGGAAGGATCTAGATTTTCAGCAAATATCATGATATTATGTAACAAATATCTTAGATATTTAGACATGATATTTTGTAAGGAGTGTTCTAGATATAGAACACTGTCGATAGTGGCCAATGTAGTATAAATAGGCATGATGGGGTCTCATTTGAGACACCCCTAAATAATTGTAAACATCAACACTCTTGTAAGTTCTCTTGGCATAATACAAAGCTTTTCTATTGTATACTCGTGTTCAAGTATCACAAGCCATTTCCTTGCGATCCAACGTTTCCTTTGGCAACTTTCATAACCAAGACCCAACGACACTAAGGGGCTGTTTGGTAGCATTTGAATGGTCATTAAGAAGCTACCTCTTAATGGAACCATTAAGATTTTACCAATGAGAAGGTAGAAGAATATGACATGTGATGATTTACCATTCAGAGGTTACCTCTTAACCATTCAGACTTGAGATTACCTCTTATTCATTCAGAGGTTTTGAACCATTAAGAGGTAGCATCTGAATGGTCATTAAGAGGCTACCAAACAGCCCCTTAGGCTGCACGCGAGTTGAAGGGCTAACTCCGTGACATTAGGTTGACTAAATTCAAAAACATTTATGCAAACTCGATAGCCTACTCTTAAACCCAAGTTATGCAAACTCGATAGCCTACTCTTAAACTCATTAGGCTTCTCAAATTTCCCATTTTCAAATAAAAAACCCATAACATATAATAACATTATTACTAAAAAATATGAGAATCAATCAGCAAGCAAAATCTATAGATGGTCAAAATATACCCCATATATGTTTTACAAATGCATAGAATCTAACAATCCAACGATTTAAAAAATGAAAAAAAAAACCAGAAAGAATTTATATACTGAGTATCAACAACAATGATTGATGTATCAAACAAAGAAAAATAACTAATAACTATATACTGACGGTAGAATGAACAATCCATCTCCCCAAGCCTGAAAAAACATGAATACTTACTAATTTAGATTAGATATATGTAAAATAATAATAATAATAATAATAATAATAATAATAATAATGATAATAATAATAAACATGACTAATTTTTAATTCGCCGGTGACCCCAAAACCGACGACAACTAAACCCTCATTTACCACCATAAACCACCAAATAGGGTGGCGATATTACCGTTAATCTGTGCCTTTTAACTGCAACCTCTCTAACATCCGGACGATCAGTTCCTCCAACGATATGCCCCTCTCCCGGAACAACTCCGCAGCTGTTGACAGAGGGATTCCCTAGTTAGGGTTTGGAGCGCGTAACACCAGTGAAACAATTAGACCAACAAAGGGATTCCGTAGTTCCGCCGTTCGTCTCCCAAAATTGTCGGCTCTCTCACGGAATAACTCCGCCACCATCCATTGAGTGAGTGAGATGCCGTGGTTTGAGTTGAAGGCATGTAATGCCAGTGCAACTATTAAACGTGAAGAGGTGCGTTCTTCAAGTTCCTCCAGTCGCCTCCCAAAACGGAGTAATTCTCCTTTAATCCACAACTTGACTTCATCAGTTCAGTCATCGCCGACAGCGGCTCTGAGGAGAAACAACAAGTCTTCCTGAAATACCATACGGAGTTTAGGTTAGTGGAAATGGGACCATCGGGATCTACCGCTAGCCATGTTTTCAACAAGAAACTGCATGTGAAACTAAAAAATTAACCACACTACATTGATTGATACTGAAAACTATCAAGAAACGACGTTGATATTGATTATACTGAAGATTCGAATCGGAATAGAGAAATCAAGAAAGCCCGAGGAGATACCGATCAACCACACTGGAGTTTGTTAGAGGCGTTTGCAACATATACCCGCTTTTTTGAGGTAGAATGCAATAATATTATTATAACCCCTATCTTGTAATTTTAAAATAAAACAATGACTTAATTGTTTAGACACGTGACATGAACCCGGGATTTTTGTTTGCTTATTATTAGCCGCACTCGAGTATGTGTACAGTCGATTATGGATCACCTCGATTCAATTACTTAGCGTTTTTCAGATTCGATTTTGGATCAGACAGGATTTCTCGTATAGATGGCAAGTCGTGTGTTTTAGAGATTGTCTATCCTCTTTTAGAATAGAGTCGCATTTTATCACTTTCTCATAATTCATAACAAACACATTTTAAATTCAACTTTCCCATATATAATGTTACAACTAAATTTGGGACTTTAGACTACACAAGTCGATTAGATGAGATTAAAACATATTATTAATTGATGGTTTAAGATGAAACATGTTACGAGTATTTAATATTTGTTGAATATATAAAGTTCATTTCATTTTATTAAACAATTTTAAAGTATTGTAGCTTTCTTGGTTGTCTATGTAGTTATTTAACTTTGTTAGACTTGTTCTAATTATATTTATACGATCGACTTAAAAAGATTATCCGCATTTATTCAATGCATCACCATTAAACATGGTAATAGCTTATTTGGGATGTGGTTCATGAAACTATCAAGCCCTTTATTTTTTTTTTTCAAAACCTTTCTATCCTTGTTATACAAATGAAGTTGAATACGACACGAGTATTTGCGGGTTGACACGACCCGTGAACCCGAGATTTTTGTTTGCATATTACAAAACAGATTATATTTTTTCAACTTTGCATATTATATTGTGTCATTGTCATTATTAAGTCAGTATTTACTAAATTGATGCTAGAAACCTAAGTGCTACTATTTTTTCTAACGGTTTAACGTTATCTTCCAATTAAAAAGAGGTAGTTTGGTTCAGCTCATTACAACGTACTTTAGCGTTAATCAATTAATGGTTAAGGTATGGCTTGCCTATTTGAACCTTTTTGTAAACTTTACAAAAGTGACTCATTTTGCTAATTTGAGTAACTCAAAAAAAAAAAAAAAAACCTATCCGCAAAGTCTTTTGACACAAGTCACCTCATTTGGTGAAGATTGGGTCTTACAGCCAAATTTGAGTTTTACATTTCTTCGGTTATCCCATGACCTTCCGATGTGGAGGTCATGCGTTCGAGTCCTCCTTGGTGCAATTTGCTATAGGTGGGCCAGTGGTTTTACCATAGTGAGCCTTAGGGCGGTGGGTTTCCTCTGAAATGATAGGTAGACTGGGTCATAAGCGCTCTCTATGTTCGCTGGGATTGGGGTGGTCTTTCGCCAATGGGTTTACCAGGGTGACGGAGCTTGTATAGTATTCGATTGGCCGTTAAAAATGCTCCGAATGTTATAAATACTCAAATTATTAGTATCACCTGCTTATTAGGACATCATTAATTACACGTGTAACGAAGGTTTATTTCTAACATAATCGTTACCAATATATAATTTAAGAAGAGTAATATCAATCTTTATCGTTTAATTCACTCTAGCATCAATCTTTATTGTTTAATTCACTTTACCAAGAGGATTTGATAATAATCTTGATGTATTAGAGATTCCAGTAATGTAATTTAATATTATTGATATTAGCAAAATCAGTAATTCAAAAGAAAAGAGATATTATCGTATTTGAAACTTGAACAAATGAGTATTCTTCATTTACACTAACTCATATATTAACTGTTAATAAGCCCAGGTATTACCATGAAAAGGTATATAAAATAAACAAAATGTTCCTAACTGATTTTCAGTTAACACACTCCTAACCGTATATTGTCAATGATTTCAATAAAAGTCTCTTCTTTGCATGGAAACGTGAGGCCTCCCGTTGGATGAGTATAACCAAACTCCTCTTCTGCCAAGTTCAACAAGGTTTGAAATGAAGGATGTTTAAGATATGATAACGGGACTGCAAATCTCTTCATTCTGTTTTCACCAACATATACGCAGAAATGACCTTTGGGTACATCAATAACTACCGAAGACGATATGTATCTCCCTATAGCGAGCTTAGTGTACATGATTCTGGAAAACTTGTGTAGGTCCATAATTAATTAGTGAAAATTAACCACGAGATCGAGGAGTTGAGGATTCATTCAAACCCAACATTGGTATAAATAGTTCTCTAATTAACAGACAATTCCACAAGACGAAAATTTCAAGGAAATTCAAGTACATCAAGTCGTCAAGCTCTATAATATATCCTATTCCATATCGTCAAGCATCTATACGGCCACATGATCCAAGGATTCAAGAATCCTACACCTTTGGTCCCCCCAAAGAAATTTAGGAGTCGAATAATTGCAATACAATATATGTTAAATATTCCTTATGACCAATTGGGATTATTAAAATATATATACAACTTACTAAACTAATATTGTAATATATATTTAACTCAAATTTATCTTAGTAATTAGTGGTACTATATGTGCTTAGTTAAATTATATATTATATAAGAAGCCTAGACGAACTCAGCCTAGCTTTACTACAACATCGACAAAAAGTGTAATTATTCACAACCTAGACGAGGAAACTAGATCCAAATACAAAAATCTGTACCTATTGGTAATGCAAGAATGACATATAAGACATTAATGTTTATTTCCCTTTCAGGACGACATATAATATATTATGAATGTGTCACAGAAGACATTCTATTAATCTATTATGATCCCTCAATATCCAAACCACAAATTATTCTCTAGGTATAATTGATAATTAGATGAAGAAACTAGATAATTCCATCACAAACCAACATCTATGTAAAATAAAGGCAGTCCACTTTATACACAACATTTTCACTTGGACACTTGATAAATCGTATAGTGTACTTAATTGTCCTTTTACTGGTTCAACTGGTCTTGAAACCGGAGGACAAAAATCGTAATAAGTTCAAACTTTAAAATTAAAAAGTAAACCAAATAACAAAAGTAAAGATAAATTATGTTCCAAATCATAACAAATTACATAATTCAAATAAAGTATAAGACCTAAATTTACGAAATAAAATTAAAAAATATTAATGCAAACTGAAAGAAAGCTACACATGAAAGGTGAATGAAAAGGTCACATTAGATTAATAAAAGCAAGCAATACTATTGCACATTAAAAGAAATCTACAAGCTGACTCTCCACACACCGTCTCCCTTTCTTGCGCTTTCTCTCCAAGTTAGGTCTGGCATTATTTAGTCTACCAATTGCAACCCTTAGCTCGTTATGGGCAAAGAACCATATGAAAAGTCAAGGTGCTTGCTGGTCCTTGTGGTGTCCGCTGAATAATGGCTGAAGGGTTAACACATACAACTGTGAAGATATGTCTTTAAATAACGGATATATGCACAAAGGCAAATGATGTTTTAAAATTAAAGTTGTGATATAGTACTGAGAAATATTTAGAACCCAGAAAAGCAAAACAAATGTATATGGTCCTCAACAAGTATGACAACTTACAATTTATCATAACTCGAGCTAGATTTACCGCCCCTCAGTTGATTAGCGTATGTGTGCCTGATTTGTCGATTTATTGGTTTCCAGCGATGGAAACTTATGTTTATTATTATATATTTTTCAGTTATCCCATGACCTTCCTATGTGGAGGTTATGGGTTTGAGTCCCACTTAGTGCAATTTGCTCGGCCATAGTGGGCCTTAGGGCAGTGGGTTTCCTCTGGAATTGGTAGGCGGGCCAGGTCATCAGTGCTGTCTATGTGCGCAGGTCATGGTTGGCCTTTCGCCAATAGGTTTCTCTGGGTGACCGGGCTTGTATATATAGCATTCATTCGCCGTTAAAAAATGATCCAGACGTTACAACACTCAAATTATTAGTATCACCTTCTTAGGCCACTCGGGGTGGTGCACATTTTGTGCGTGATGGAATTTCTTCACGCGTGGAACAAGACCAAACGCCACCGCCACCCCTCTAATTCAACGCGTGAAACTTAATTCACGTTATATTTTTGACGCGTTGAGTTTTAAAAATCCAACCGTTGCATGTGTTTTGACCTTTATTTTTGGAACGTTATGTTTAATAAAAAAAACCCTGTAAACAATCTATATATACTTCACAATTTTCATACCATTTCACCCACATCAAAACACAAACACATATCACACATTCAACAATTTTTATACCATTTCACAAATGGATTTTCCTATTGATTCGACGTTTCCAATGGATAGCGATAGCGATAGCCAATCGTCTTCCGACAATGAGACGCTTAAATTTTTCGTGTCGGTGTATAACGATCTTGAAGGAAGTTCGAACCGCCAAAGAAGAAATGGTGGATCGTGATCGATTACATGCCAACTAAGTGTTAATGAACGATTATTTTGTGGAGAATCTGGTCTACAATGCCGAAACGTTAAGAGATCGGTTTCGTTTACCAAAAGAATTATTTTTAAAGATTGTTGGAGACATCGAAGCAACTGAAGAATGGTTTCAAGAAGGTTACGACGCGAGGGGCAAACCAAGTTTCACGCCGATACAAAAATTGTTATATTTAATATTAATAATTGTTATATTTAAAAAAAAATATAAAATGTTATGTTTAATATTATAAATTGTTATATTTTTTAGATTGATATGGCTGACGATGTCGGGCGAGGGGGGGGGGGGGGATGGTGGAAGTGGAGGTGGCGGACGTGGAGGTCGAGGTGGAGGCGGAGGTGGAGGACGTGGTAGAGGTGGCGGTGTCGGGCGGGAGCGGGGTGGGGGTGATGTAGGACGTGCGTGGCCGGGACTGGTGGTAGCGGAAGTGGACGGGGGCTTGGGCGCGGTGGCCCAAATGTTGACATATTGCTGGATAATCCTTATCTAGCGTTCGAGGATGGGTCCGAGGCTTTTCACAGATGTGAAAAGTTTCGGCGGATGGAGATCGGCGGCCATGCGGCCGTCGATTGGACGACCCTGGAGGAGGTGGACGAGGCGGCCAGAGCCCGAGATTACATTGGACATGATACTCTGTGGGATATGTATACTGTTTGGTACTCTGTTTTATTTGTTTTGGATATGAAACGGATACTAACCACACTGTGTGATAGGTTGTTCCTACTGTCATACTTGTCGTCGTATCGGGTCATGGTGTACGAGTTCTTGGCATCGTTCGAGTTCGTTCCCAGGCCTGCAGACAAGCCAGAGGAGGATGAGGACCCCAAGCACCCGTGGGTCGAGGTTAGTTTTCGTTCAGGGGGTCAGTGGCATGAGATGTCGTTGAGAGAGTTTGTCGTGCACTGCGGCATTTATGTTGGAGGAGACAGACACCCCCATCTACACCGAGGGCGTCCATGTGTTACCCCGTTCGACACGTTTCAGGTTCTGGCAAGTGATCTGTTGGGGTCGCTTTGGCCGCTCGAAGTCGAGGGTTTCATATATTAGAGACCCCCTGTTCCGTTACGTGCACAGGCTTATTGCCACATCTATTCACCGTGCGAGCAGAGTTGTGAGTGGTGCAATCAAGGGGATTTGTTTTATATGTTTTGTCTTATATGAGGGGAGATGTGCGCCCTCCATCACTGCCTAGCACAGTGGTTTGGGTGGCATACCATCGGCGGGACATGTCTTTGTTGTAACTGAAGGGGGGTACATCACGCGAATTGCCATCTCGTTGGGTCTTGTTCCTCAGGAGGACCCACTGTTCACTAAGGGGGGCACGGTTGAGCCGACCAGGTTGACACGACAGATGCTGATTGGCATGCACATCACGCGTGACTTCTCTGGACTCGGGATTCAATTTATACGAGAGGACGAGAAGTTGTTTGTTCCCGCCGACCTCCCAGACGAGTTACCAGAGGAGCTGCCAGAGCCGGCATGTGGTGATGCCGACAACGATGACGTTGACGCTGATGGTGACCACGCTCACCCACCACCACCACCACCACCGCCACAGCCACCGTATCCGCAGCCACAGGGGTGCCTCAGTACCCCCAACACGTTCTGTACGACTAGCTCCCACCAGCTGTGGCGTTTGCGTTACAACAGATGGAGGGCCGGCTGCAGGCGCGGATAGACGCCCATCATTCGCCTACTGAGGCCCTTCTTATGCGGGCGATCCAGGGCGATATACAGGCGGCTATCGAGCGTGGTCGGACCCCATTGCCGATACCGACGTTGCTGCCTCGACATTGACAGGATCTGGGGTCGTCAGGCGCGACTCAGTGGGCGGGTCCCTCAGGCACGACTCAGGAAGGTCAGGATGCGGATCTAGCGGTATAGGTTTGTTATAATGTTATTTTGTATTTTGACTGTTTATGTATTTTGGACGATGTCATGTATATATACAAATTTATTATGTAGTTAAATTTGTAGTTTCAATTTATTTATATTTGTGATTGTTTATTTTGAGTGTTTAGATTGGTTTGCTTGATTACGTATAATGTATAATGTTATAATATCAAACGTCGTGAATACGTCAACAAAAAAAAATTATAAAAATACAACTACGATACGACACGACACGGTACAAGGATGATACGATATCATACGACACGTCATGATAAAATATCCATTAATGAAAAATCCAAAATAAGGAAAATAATGTTGAATGCAACTTTTAGATTGACCATTGGCTAGGGGTGTGAATTTCTGACACGACCCGAAAACCCAACACGAACCTAACACGAAATTCGCGGGTCTAGGTTTAGTCTAAACGGATTTGGGTCAGTTTCAGGTTGAACCCGCAAACCCGTTTAGGTTAACGGGTCGGGTTCGGGTCAACCTGGTTAGGTTGGCGGGTTGACCCATCTAACACATTTATACTATATTATATTTTTTACAATATATTTTATGTTATAAATTAAATGGGGTGTGTATTTTATGCCATGTCGCCATGATTACAACTTATAAAAAGAGAAATTAACATAGATTTTATAATTTAAATATGATATTATTATATACATTTGTGTTTTTAAGTAAATTGTAATTTTAATATTTAAATTTCAGAAAAAAAGTTAAAAAATTCGGGTTAAACGGGTCGTGTTCGGGTCTACCCATGAAACTTCGGGTCGTGTTCGGGTTCATATGTATGATACGATTTTCGGGTTCGGGTCGGGTTCGGGTTCGTGTAAAATTTCCGGGTTCGGATTGGGTTGAACCCGCTAACCCGCAAACACGACCCTTTTAGCACCCTTACCATTGGCAACATCTATTAGAAATGGGTCAGTTTTTGTCATGTTTCATCTCAATTTTTGGCTTGAAAGAAACGGGTAAATTATGTCAAAAGTATCCAGCGGAAAAACCAAGCCTACGGGGGCGTCTGGTTCCAAGGAATTCAATGAAATTTGACGGAATTGGAATCTGAATTCCATCTCTTTGGTTCACAGAATTTGTTGGAATTGGAATCTCAATTCCAATCTTCATATGTTTGGTTGACAAGGAATTCAAAATTCTTTCTGTATGTAAAGGAATTAAAGTAAATTCATTAGAATCTTCAACCGTTTCAACCCAAACGATTTCAACCTGTACCGTTTCGGCTCGAATCTTTAACTACCCCACCATCTAAATGTTCTCATTAACGACCTGCCACTTCCCCCGCTATATACCACAAAGTTAACCCTCAGATTTTAAAAGTAACCAATAGAAAACTTGATTATCTAGATAGTGGGAAACAAACAACACATTCGGTTACTTTATAAATTAGCATGGATGTTCACAAAATCTATTTTTTTTACAAGTGGTACGGTTTACGGAACGGCTCCCAATAATTGAAACGTCTTCGTTGTACGGAAACGGCTCTAAGAACTTTCAACCGACACAAAAGGCTTCAACATTGAGTGAAACGGATCTACATTTTACGGACACAGCTTCATATGTACGAAATCAGTTCTAAGCCATTCTAGAGAATGACCCGGCTTCAGTTGTACTATAGCAGCTTCACTTGTGCTATACCGGCTCCAAGTCGTTTCAATGGGGCAAACGGATTGGGGTATGTTGAAACGTCTCCAAATTGTGAGCCAAACCAAGCCATTAATGAGCCGATGGAACCGTCTCTACTGAGCCGTTTCAACAGATTGGCGGCGCCTGAAACGGCTCCAAGCCTTTTAAGACATTCCGGACAAGTGGCATTCCCTGATTTTGGAGCCGTTTCAGACCTTGAAGGGTCTTTGCGAGCCGCTACCATTGGCTATTTGAGATAATCAGAACTGTCAAAGGCTAGTTTTGATATTTCCCAATATTTAATGGGAGATGAAATCTTGATTCCAGTTCCCAACCTCACCAAACCAAAGCTTCGTGAATTTGAATTTCTATGATTGACATGATGTTCTTTGTTCATCACCATTAAAATGAAATTGGGTTCCAAATAGCTCTGGGTATGAACAAACATTTTCATAGTAAACATTTTCAAATTTTCTCATGTTTTGAATTAAATGTTGGGGTTTCAATCGACTGTTACTGTGGTGGTATGAGTTCAGAAGGATATGGGGACTATTTTGTCATTTTCAAACATTCCAATGGAATGTTAAAATTCCATCAGTGGATGGGGAAGGATTTGCAAATTCCCATAATCTATGGAAATAAATCCAATTCAAATTACTTTCCATCTTACCTAAAAACATGATTCTTAGTGCAATTAATTCCAATTCCACCATCAATCCATCTCATTCTTTGAACCAAACAACCCCTTAGTTTCTTTCATTTTGTTTTCCATTCCCAAAAGCAGGCAGAGACTTATTACCCTTTGACTTTAATATGCCTTTAGCATACTTGGCTCATGAGTTTAAAAAATTACACCTTTAATGCACCTATTTGCTAAAACATAACACGGATGGTCCTTGGACTTAAAATTCATAGATATTCTAAGAGCTTTTAATAAAATACGTAATGTACCCCTCTTTTTTTAAAATAACGTAAAACCCAAACAAAACTTAAGTGTAACAATTTATATAACAAAGGAAAAGCAGTAAAAAAGGCTGCTTCTTTTGCGACGGGCCTCATGATGCTCGAGACTACCCAAAGAAAGCCAGATTAACGGCCCTTATAAGGACCGACAATGATGAACCTGATGAAACCAAAGAGGTTCGCCTAGGTGCAATTAGGGGTGTAAACGAGCCGGGCCGAGCCCGAGCTCGACCAGGCTCGAGCTCAGCTCGTTAGGTTTTTATGGAGCTCGAGCTCAAGCTCGGCTCGGTTCGAGCCTACTTCTTTGAGCTCGAGCTCGGCTCGCGAGTAAAACCCAAAGCTCGAGCTCGGCTCGACTCGGCTCGAACTATTTTGAGAACAACTTTAAACGAGTTAAAAGCTCGGCTCGAGCTCACTTCAACATCGCTTAAACGAGCCAAAGCTCGGCTCTAGCTCGGCTTATCAATGTTAACATCATTATTAATATAATCTATATAAAAAAAATTAAAATTTTGTATGGGCTCGTTTAGGCTCGCGAGCCTAAACAAGCTTTGTATTTCAGGCTCGAGCTCGGGTTCGATAACAAAACGAGCTCTATTTCAGGCTCAAGCTCGGGCTCGGGCTCGTTAAGGCTCGGCTCGTTCGAGCTTTTAACTGAGCCGATCACGAGTAGCTCTCGAGCCTCTGGGCTTGTTTACACCCCTAGGTGCAATGCAACTTTAAGTTTTAAATGCTATGACCGAAATGGACGGAAAACCATTGGCGATGGCAAATCAAGCTAACCCGACAACAGTCGTGGCAATACAAAAGGAAAAGGTCTTCGCTTTGTCAATCTAGAAATCAATGGTGAAACCTTAGAAGCATTGGTCGATACCGGTGCTAGCCATAACTTTATGTCAACAAACGAGGCAAGAAGACTCGGCTTAAGAATCACAACTCAAGAAGGCTGGATCAAAGCTGCTAACGGAGATCCCGTACCAATCGAGGGAATTTCATGGGGTGTAAAATCCAAAATCGGGACATGGGCAGGCAAGTTACACTTCTCGATTGTGCCAATCAAATACTATAACATTGTGCTCGGGATGGATTTCCTTTTTAGAGCAAAAGGCCATGCCAGCACCATTTCTAAACACACTCAACATCATCAAAGGAGATGAAGTACACACTGCACCCTTGGAGTCCAAGAACAGAGGCAAAATATTATCCGTAATACAATTCATGAAGACTCGTGAGGCATTCAGGCATCACAACGAGGACGTTGCGAATTTAGGTGGGGGAGGATGTCACGCCCCGCACAAATTCAGCCCAAAATTTCTACAATCTAGAGCTTTCCGGGACCATCTAGTTGCATCTGGAACTGCCCGGAAGGTTCCGGAACAGCCCGTACTCCTCCAGCAATATAAGGGGCACAAAACACATAAACTTCCATAAAAGAAGATGGCTAGAGAAAACAACCATAAAAATCTGCCATGGAAGGATCTAGATTTTCAGCAAATATCATGATATTATGTAACAAATATCTTAGATATTTAGACATGATATTTTGTAAGGAGTGTTCTAGATATAGAACACTGTCGATAGTGGCCAATGTAGTATAAATAGGCATGATGGGGTCTCATTTGAGACACCCCTAAATACTTGTAAACATCAACACTCTTGTAAGTTCTCTTGGCATAATACAAAGCTTTTCTATTGTATACTCGTGTTCAAGTATCACAAGCCATTTCCTTGCGATCCAACGTTTCCTTTGGCAACTTTCATAACCAAGACCCAACGACACTAAGTCGGCTAGGCTTACTTAGATCGTGTTCTAAGGCTGCACGCGAGTTGAAGGGCTAACTCCGTGACATTAGGTTGACTAAATTCAAAAACATTTATGCAAACCCGATAGCCTACTCTTAAACCCAAGTTATGCAAACTCGATAGCCTACTCTTAAGCTCATTAGGCTTCTCAAATTTCCCATCTTCAAATAAAAAACCCATAACATATAATAACATTATTACTAAAAAACATGAGAATCAACCAGCAAGCAAAATCTATAGATGGTCAAAATATACCCCATATATGTTTTACAAATGCATAGAATCTAACAATCCAACGATTTTAAAAATGAAAAAAAAAAAAAAAAAACCAGAAAGAATTTATATACTGAGTATCAACAACAATGATTGATGTATCAAACAAAGAAGAATAACTAATAACTATATATTGACGGTAGAATGAACAATCCATCGCCCCAAGCCTGAAAAAAATGAATAATTACTGATTTAGATTAGATATATGTAAAATAATAATAATTATAATAATAATAATAATAAACATGACTAATTTTTAATTCGCCGGTGACCCCAAAACCGACGACAACTAAACCCTCATTTACCACCATAAACCACCAAATAGGGTGGCGAGATTACTGTTAATCTGTGCCTTTTAACTGCAAGCTCTCCAACATCCGGACGATCAGTTCTTCCAACGATATGCCCCTCTCCCGGAACAACTCCGCCGCTGTTGACAGAGGGATTCCCTAGTTAGGGTTTGGAGCGCGTAACACCATTGAAACAATTAGACCAACAAAGGGATTCCGTAGTTCCGCCGTTCGTCTCCCAAAATCGTCGGGTCTCTCACGGAATAACTCCGCCACCATCCATTGAGTGAGTGAGATTCCGTGGTTTGAGTTGAAGGCATGTAATGCCAGTGCAACTATTAAACGTGAAGAGGTGTGTTCTTCATGTTCCTCCAGTCGCCTCCCAAAACGGAGTAATTCTCCTTTAATCCACAACTTGACTTCATCAGTTCAGTCACCGCCGACAGCGGCTCTGAGGAGAAACAACAAGTCTTCCTGAAATACCATACGGAGTTTAGGTTAGTGGAAATGGGACCATCGGGATCTACCGCTAGCCATGTTTTCAACAAGAAACTGCATGTGAAATTAAAAAATTAACCACACTACATTGATTGATTGATACTGAAAACTATCAAGAAACGTACGTTGATATTGATTATACTGAAGATTCGAATCGGAATAGAGAAATCAAGAAAGCTCGAGGAGATACCGATCAACCACACTGGAGTTTGTTAGAGGCGTTTGCAACATATACCCGCTTTTTTGAGGTAGAATGCAATAATATTATCATAACCCCTATCTTGTAATTTTAAAATAAAACAACGACTTAATTGTTTAGACACGTGACATGAACCCGGGATTTTTGTTTGCTTATTATTAGCCACACTCGAGCATGTGTACAGTCGATTATGGATCACCTCGATTCAGTTACTTAGCGTTTTTCAAATTCGATTTTGGATCAGACAGGATTTCTCATATAGATGGCAAGTCGTGTGTTTTAGAGATTGTCTATCATCTTTTTGAATAGAGTCGCATTTTATCACTTTCTCATTATTCATAACAAACACATTTTAAATTCAACTTTCCCATATATAATGTTACAACCAGTGGCGGATCCAGGAATTTTTCCATGGGTGTGCGGAACATTTTTAAAAATTTTAGGCCCCAAGGTATATAAATAAAAAATCGGTTCGTATCGGGTCGGTTCGGGTCGAGTCGGGTCATGTAAAACAAAAGAACTAAATTTATATAATCATCAAAAACACGTTAAACATTGTTACAAACATAATTAAAACGTCGTCCTACGGGTTTTCATTTTTTGAAATCTATCGAAAATATCATCTAAACCTACTTTCTTAAGCAACTCTTTCTCTATATAACATATACAACATTCACTTAAATTCTCATCGCCAATCCGATTACACAAGTATCCACATCAACGAATCCGGAAGACGTATCAACTTTCCTCTTGAGAAATCGCGCTATAATGTCGCTGCTGATTGTTCCTATCGGCTATCACAAACAAATTGATCTATAAGTTCATGGCTCCATAACATATTACATAATGTATCAACTATTCAAGCCCTAAATATCATACTGTAAATCACCCTAAAAATCATCTAAACAACATAACACCATAAAAAAAGCCAAACGTTCTTCACTAAAAAAAAGCCAAACATACTGTGGTATGCGACTATAAAAAAGGCAAAATATCATCACTAACAAAATATAACCCACCATAACGTAATGAAAACAAAACGAAGCACATGTCTACTATGGTTAGTATGCGGCTATAATAGGCTGCTGGGGGTGGATAACATCAACCAAAAATCATCAAAAATAACAAAGAAACTTACCTGTGTTTGATCGGCGGTGGTATGGTGGCTGCTGACTGTTCACTGTTCACTGTTGTCGCTGTTGATGTTCTGATCGCTGGCGTGCAAGGACGATAAAGAAAGCATGATAGAATATGTAAGGGTTTTGGGCTTGTTTATTTTATTTTAGTTTGAAATATTGTTGATTTGTTGGGTTTGTTTATTGGGCTAAGACTTAGTAGTGGGCTAGTTAAATGTATTGGGTATTTGGGTTTAGTTATTTAGGTATTAAAAGTTATATAATTTATGTAGTATTTTTTATAAAATAAGAGTTTACTAAAGAATATTTTTAAAATATAAGTTGATAACACTTTTTACCTAAGGGGTGCGAACGAAAAATTCCAAAGGGTGCGGACAGAAAATTCCATGGGGTGCGGACGAAAAATTTCAAGGGGTGCGGACGGGATTTTCGACGGAACTTAGCACTAATTTTTTTTTTCCCGGGGGTGCGCCCGCCCACCTTGGGCTGGGCTTAGGTCCGCCCCTGGTTACAACTAAATTTGGGACTTTAGACTACACAAGTCGATTAGATGAGATTAAAACATATTATTAATTGATGGTTTAAGATGAAACATGTTACAAGTATTTAATATTTGTTGAATATATAAAGTTCATTTCATTTTATTAAACGATTTTAATGTATTGTAGCTTTCTTGGTTGTCTATGTAGTTATTTAACTTTGTTAGACTTGTTCTAATTATATTTATACGATCGACTTAAAAAGATTATCCGCATTTATTCAATGCATCACCACTAAACATGGTAATTGCTTATTTGGGATGTGGTTCATGAAACTATCAAGCCCTTTATTTTTTTTCTAAAACCTTTCTATCCTTGTTATACAAATGAAGTTGAATACGACACGAGTATTTGCGGGTGGACACGACCCGTGAACCCGAGATTTTTGTTTGCATATTACAAAACAGATTATATTTTTTCAACTTTGCATATTATATTGTGTCATTGTCATTATTAAGTCAGTATTTACTAAATTGATGCTAGAAACCTAAGTGCTACTATTTTTTCTAACGGTTTAACGTTATCTTCCAATTAAAAAGAGGTAGTTTGGTTCAGCTCATTACAACTTTAGCGTTAATCAATTAATGGTTAAGGTATGGCTTGCCTATTTGAACCTTTTTGTAAACTTTACAAAAGTGACTCATTTTGCTAATTTGAGTAACTCAAAAAAAAAAAAAAAAAAACCTATCCGCAAAGTCTTTTGACACAAGTCACCTCATTTGGTGAAGACTGGGTCTTACAGCCAAATTTGAGTTTTACATTTCTTCGGTTATCCCATGACCTTTCGATGTGGAGGTCATGCGTTCGAGTCCTCCTTGGTGCAATTTGCTATAGGTGGGCCAGTGGTTTTACCATAGCGAGCCTTAGGGCGGTGGGTTTCCTCTGAAATGATGGGTAGACTGGGTCATAAGCGCTTTCTATGTTCGCTGGGATTGGGGTGGTCTTTCGCCAATGGGTTTACCAGGGTGACGGAGCTTGTATAGTATTCGATTGGCCGTTAAAAATGCCCCGAATGTTATAAATACTCAAATTATTAGTATCACCTGCTTATTAGGACATCATTAATTCCACGTGTAACGAAGGTTTATTTCTAACATAATCGTTACCAATATATAATTTAAGAAAAGTAATATCAATCTTTATCGTTTAATCCACTCTAGCATCAATCTTTATTGTTTAATTCACTTTACCAAGAGGATTTGATAATAATCATGATGTATTAGAGATTCCAGTAATGTAATTTAATATTATTGATATTAGCAAAATCAGTAATTCAAAAGAAAAGAGATATTATCGTATTTGAAACTTGAACAAATGAGTATTCTTCATTTACACTAACTCATATATAAACTGTTAATAAGCCCAGGTATTACCATGAAAGGTATATAAAATAAACAAAATGTTCCTAACTGATTTTCAGTTAACACACTCCTAACCGTATATTGTCAATGATTTCAATAAAAGTCTCTTCTTTGCATGGAAACGTGAGGCCTCCCGTTGGATGAGTATAACCAAACTCCTCTTCTGCCAAGTTCAACAAGGTTTGAAACGAAGGATGTTTAAGATATGATAACGGGACTGTAAATCTCTTCATTCTGTTTTCACCCACATATACGCAGAAATGACCTTTGGGTACATCAATAACTACCGAAGACGATATGTATCTCCCTATAGCGAGCTTAGTGTACTTGATTCTGGAAAACTTGTGTAGATCCATAATTAATTAGTGACAATTAACCACGAGATCGAGGAGTTGAGGATTCATTCAAACCCAACATTGGTATAAATAGTTCTCTAATTAACAGACAATTCCACAAGACGAAAATTTCAAGGAAATTCAAATACATCAAGTCGTCAAGCTCTATAATATATCCTATTCCATATACGGCCACATGATCCAAGGATTCAAGAATCCTACACCTTGGCCCCCCCAAAGAAATTTTGGAATCGAATAATTGCAATACAATATATGTTAAATATTCCTTATGACCAATTGGGATTATTAAAATATATATATACAACTTACTAAACTAATATTGTAATATATATTTAACTCAAATTTATATCTTAGTAATTAGTGGTACTATATGTGCTTAGTTAAATTATATATTATATAAGAAGCCTAGACGAACTCAGCCTAGCTTTACTACAACATCGACAAAAAGTGTAATTATTCACAACCTAGACGAGGAAACTAGATCCAAATACAAAAATCTGTACTTATTGGTAATGCAAGAATGACATATAACACATTAATGTTTATTTCCCTTTCAGGACGACATATAATATATTATGAATGTGTCACAGAAGACATTCTATTAATCTATTATGATCCCTCAATATCCAAACCACAAATTATTCTCTAGGTATAATTGATAATTAGATGAAGAAACTAGATAATTCCATCACAAACCAACATCTATGTAAAATAAAGGCAGTCCACTTTATACACAACATTTTCACTTGGATACTTGATAAATCGTATAGTGTACTTAACTGTCCTTTTACTGGTTCAACCGGTCTTGAAACCGGAGGACAAAAATCGTAATAAGTTCAAACTTTAAAATTAAAAAGTAAACCAAATAACAAAAGTAAAGAATGGACTAAAATCCCATACTTTGTCCGGTTATTAGCTTGAATTTGGTAATCACAAGATGTTTGATGTTACAGGTGCTATAATGCTCAAAATGCGGGTTTTAGGAGGCATGAATGGATGCTAGAAGTCGGGGAGTCGAAGATTTGAAGAAAGCAAGTTTTAATGGAGAAACAAGGAAAACAATATCACTCAGCGCCGTAACCTACGGCTACTGCCGTAGGCTACGGCACCCCACATGTGCACAAGCCCCTTACCGTAAGACAGTGTACAAGCGCCGTAGAAGATTGATGGCCGCCGTAAGCTACGGCAGGCGGCGTAGCTTACGGCGCCATCTGTTGACCTGTTGACTTACTGCTTGCCGTAAGCTACGGCTGCCGTAGCTTACGGCGCCGATTATGCTCAAATTGTAACTCCTTCAATTAATGGCCATTTTGATGAGATTTATGGTGTCTTGTCATTGTTTTTCAGTTACCACTTGTTTGTGAACGAATTTGGAGCATCTTTGGAGACCTTGAGCTTGAAGAACACTTTCTTAATCATTAGTTTATTGTCTTTGATCTTGATGAACGATAATACTTTTGTTATGATGTTGATTCGAGCCATGAGTGGCTAAACACTTTATGATTATCCTGGATTGAAGGTTTGCTTGAGACATTTCATGTTTGATTTCCTAATTTCTAGAATAACAATCTTTATCTTTATGATTTGTTTGTTATGGTGTGTGATTGTTTGTTAGTAACTTGTTAATTCTTATGTTGAACTAATTAGAAACCATACGTTCTTGGTGCCGTTGGCAATCGAGATATCATGGGTATAGTTAGGTTTGGGTAAGGGTTGATTGATCATCGGGTAACAACCTCACATTCTAGGAATCTGAGAACTTAGTTCCCTTTCATCACTGCAAGTAATCACATATGAACTATGTCTATGTAGTTCTTTCTAGTGGAATGATAACATGAATGTCATTTGAAACCGGAAATCTAGGATGATCATTTGTCTCTAATTTGCTTACAATCAAAACTTTTCTCTTGCAATTTAATTATTTAATTTAGTTCTAAAACCAATTTACTCAAATTAACTCTTGAATTTTACTTTACTTACAATTAGATTAATTTTAGTCAAGTTAGATAACACTTTTAAATAACACATTTTCCACAAACTCCCTGTGTTCGATACCCACTTACCACTAGCTATTAGTAGTATTTGGATTAAATTTGATTGAGACTTCGACCTCACGTCAAATTTTGGCGCCGTTACCGGGGAGTAGTGCGCAACATGTGTTATTTTTATCCTTTTTAGTTTGTTATTTTTCTGGTTTACGCTGGGTGTGCTAGTGTGCAGGTATTGACAGGTGCATGCGTACTAGAAGCTCTCACAAGCTATCACCATTGGCATTTGATCCGGAAATTGAGCGAACATTAAGAGGAAACATAATTTTGCTAAGAGAAAACAGAATCAACGGTTCACCAACAACACCAACTACACCAATCACACCAATTCGATACATGGATCCACCACCACCACCACCCACTACGGGTGAACTTACACCACCTTTCATACCATCCTCCACTCAACCTTCACCAAACACTACCATGCCAAACACCACACAACCCACTACCACTCAAGAAGAGCCTACACTCACTTTTAATCCTTCTACTACAATTCCACCACTCACTCATTTCTTCCCAGTTTCAGGTCAATCATCCTCAACCTATACATTACCACAAGGTTCAATTGTTGTTCATGCTACATCTACATTTAGACCATCGAACCAGGCGGGTTTTCAATATACGACTTTTCCATTTGGGCAATCATCGGGTATAGAAGGAGATGGATATGAAGAAGGATATGAAGATTTTGAGGGTTATGAGGAAGAAGGATATGCTTATGGGGGTGATGGGGAACAAGGAGAACTTACTTACGTGCAAGGGCAAACTCAAAGAATGCCAAATGTTGGTGGGTTTCAACAACAACAAATTATACCACAACATATTAGGCCAAGGCCACAAGGGCCACAAGTGCAACGTCCTATACCATTGCAACAAGTTCGTCCACAAAATGTACAACCACAATTCTAAAGGCCAATTCAACACCAACCGATGCGACAACAACAATTTCAACCACATGTACCACAAGGGCCTATGCAAAGGCCAATGGGTCCTATTCGACCAAGGGTTCGGTTGGGTGTGCCAAGAAGGCATCTTAGAGAACATGCGAGAGGCATTGAAGCGCATTTTAGGCCGGTAATCACTCACAATCCTTCACCGGTAGTTATTCCTCACAATGATCAAGGGAGGACTTTTGAAGTGAGAACCAATTCCTTGCAAAGTTTGCCGAAGTATAAGGGTCTAGCAACAGAGGAACCTTATTTTCACTTGGAAGCGTATGACTCAATTTGCAACACATTTGGGAGCCAAGGATTTTCGGCCGACGATGTCAAATTGGTATTATTCCAATTTTCTCTAGAAGACAAGGCTAAAAAATGGTTCTATACTTTGCCTTCAACATCTATTTACACTTGGGCAGAAATACAACAAATATTTCTAGATGAATTTTACACCGTTCAAAAGACTAATGATGCTAGGAAGGGATTGAGGAGTTTTCAACAACAACAAGGTGAGATGTTTCATGAGGCCTTTGAGCGTTTCAACATGATGATCAAGAATTGCCCTCACCATGGGATTGAACTTTGGGAATTGATGAACGCTTTCCATGAGGGGTTGAGTGCCGAAGATGCTCGAGACTTAATGTCTATTACCGGTGGCACTTTTGGTACGAACTATGAGCAAGACGATTGGGAGTTCTTGGAGCAAATGGCAATCACTTCAAAGAGGAAAGCTCAAGCATCAAGGAGAGCACGACCGGCCGTTACCTGAACTCAAGTGCATGCGGTCGATGATGGTAATGTTCAAACCTCTAACCAATTTATGATGTTTGTGCTATTTGCAATGAAATAGGGCATGCGGCTGAAAATTGCCAAGGAGGTGAAGGGCAATATGAAGAAGTTCATGCGGTGCAAGGTCAAGGAGGGGGTGGTAGAAACTATAATATGAACTCTAACACTTACCACCCCGGGTTGAGAAACCACCCAAATTTTCGGTACGGGAACCCTTCCAATCAAGCAAACCCGAATTTTCAAGGAAATGAAGGTAACTTTGGTTCGCGCCAACCTTACAACAATCAAAGTGGATATCGAGGTGGGAACAATCAAGGATACCAAAAACAATATCAAACGGGTCAAGAACAAGGGGGTCTTCGGGTGGAAATGAGATGATGGAAATGTTAAAGAGCATGCAAGCGGAGATGCAAAAGAGAAATCAAATGGATGATGTGCGGATACAAAAGGATGAAGCCCGAGACAAAGCAATTCAAACTTTGACCACCCAAATGGGTCAATTCGCAACCGAAGTGGCGGACTTGAAGAAAAGTAAAGGTCAATTACCAAGCGACACTAAGGTAAACCCGTCTCATAATACTTCTAGAGGTAACAATGTCAATATTCATCATGTAAGTGTTTTGAGAAGTGGGAAAGAGTACAAAACCAATCCTTCACCGGATTTGGTTGATGGGGTGGTTGAAGATATAATGGGTCAAGATAGTGAGGAAGAAAATGAAACACCTATTATTTCTTCTAAAAAACCCAATTTTGAAAAACCCGAAATTAATAAAGAAAAAGAAAATAAAAATGAGGATGAGGGATCTAGTCAAGTACCATTTCTCTCGGCTTTATTAGATCCGGGTAAGAAAAATTTCATTTCAAAACGGGGTCCTCAAAAGGAAGAAATGTGGGAGGTTTTCAAACAAGTTAAAATTAATCTTCCACTACTTGAAGCAATAAAACAGGTACCCGCTTACGCCAAGTTTTTGAAAGAATTGTGTACCCAAAAGAGGCAACAAAAAGTGCCTAAATTGGTTGACTTGACGGAGCGGGTAAGTGCGGTCTTGAAAGGAGATCTTCCTCCTAAGCTACAAGATCCAGGAACGCCTCTTATAAACATACAAGTAGGAAAATTTCAAACTGCAAGGGCGTTATTGGATCTTGGAGCCGGAGTAAGTATCCTACCGGGGGGGGGGGGGGTTATATGACCAATACGATTTTGGTCCATTGAAACGGGTTGAGACAACGGTGGTACTAGCCGATTTGTCTCATAAACTTCCTCGGGGTATTGTACGGGATGTGATAGTTAAAGTTGATGAGTTTTATTATCCTGTGGATTTTCTTGTGCTAGATTACTCATCCGCGGACCCAATTCAACAACAAAACGTTATCTTGGGTCGGCCATTTTTGAACACTGCACATGCCGTTATTGATTGTCGATATGGTACGGTCGACATGACATTCGGTAATAGGAAAATGAGATTAAATGTTTTTACTAAATGGTACTAATGTTTATGGTGATGAGTGTTTTCTAGCAGATTTCATAGATGGATATGACCCAAAGGAGTTCGAGGAAGAGATTTTGGGTTCTTGTGTTTGTGATGTGTCTTTGCAGGTGAATGCATGTGAGTTGGAAAAGGAGGAGAAGGAGCAGGAGGCTCTCGCGGTGAAAGAAGGAAGACCGCCATGGACCCACCAAACAGATACTTTACCGTTGGGAATTGATTCGGGTACAAAGCCTTCCTTGGAATGTCCACCAAGTGTGGAATTGAAAGAGCTACCAAAACATTTAAAGTATGCATTTTTGGGGGAGAATGGCACCTTACCGGTGATCATTGCTTCTAATTTGGCGGTAGCTCAAGAAGAGGAGTTGATACGGGTGTTGAAGGCTCACAAGGCAGCAATTGGGTGGACGATAGCCTACTTAAAGGGTATTAGTCCATCCATTGTAATGCACAAAATCATTACAAGTGAAGATGCGAAGCCAACCCGTGAAACACAAAGAAGGTTGAACCCGAATTTAAGAGAAGTGGTCAAGAAAGAAGTGATCAAGTGGTTGGATGCGGGGATCATTTACCCCATTTCGGACAGTGCGTGGGTAAGTCCGACTCAGGTAGTACCTAAAAAATCCGGCATCCAGGTAATAAAAGACGAACAAGGTGAGCAAATTGCCACCCGCCCGGTCACCGGGTGGCGAGTTTGCATTGATTATAGAAAATTAAACGCCGCTACCTCCAAAGACCATTTCCCGTTACCCTTCATTGACCAAATAATTGAAAAACTTTCCGGTCAAAAATACTATTGTTTTTTGGATGGGTACTCGGGATATAACCAAATTGCTATTCGCCCGGACGACCAACACAAAACCACGTTTACATGTCCATATGGTACATTTGCTTTTCGGCGAATGCCATTTGGACTATGTAACGCCCCTGCCACATTCCAAAGATGTATGATGAGTATATTTTCGGACATGTTCGGGGAATCTCTCGAAGTGTTTATGGATGATTTTTCCATCTTTGGCCCAAGTTTCGATTCTTGTCTTGACGAATTGGAAAAAGTTCTAAAAAGGTGTGTTGAGACGAACTTGGTGCTTAGTTGGGAAAAGAGCCATTTTATGGTTCAAGAGGGTATTGTGTTGGGGCATGTGATTTCGGACCGGGGAATGGAGGTAGACAAAGCAAAGATTCGGGTAATTTCATCTCTACCCCCACCAAAGAATGTTAAGGGGGTGAGATCATTTTTGGGACATGCGGGGTTCTACAGAAGATTTATTAAAGGTTTTAGTGTAATTACAAAACCTTTATGTAACTTATTATTGAAAGATGTTCCATTTGATTTTACTGACGAATGTTTGCAAGCGTTTCATGTGTTGAAGGAACAGTTGGTGAAGGCTCCTATCTTGCAACCACCGGATTGGTCGAAGCCGTTCGAGATTATGTGTGATGCTAGCGACACGACCATTGGAGCGGTTTTGGGTCAAAGAGTTGATAAGAAGCCGGTGGTAATTTATTATGCAAGTAAAACTTTGTCCGAGGCGCAACTGAATTACACCACAACCGAGAAAGAATTATTAGCGGTGGTGTATGCCTTGGACAAGTTTAGAGCTTACATTTGGGGGAGCAAGGTGATTGTGTATTCTGATCATAGCGATGTTCGATATTTAATGGAAAAGAAGGATGCAAAGCCCCGGTTGATTCGTTGGGTGCTTTTGTTGCAAGAGTTCGATCTAGAGATTCGGGACAAAAAGGGGTGCGAAAATGTTGTTGCGGATCATTTGTCCCGGATCCCGTTGGAAAGTGTTGATGACCCGAGTGAAATTAATGAACGGTTTCCCGATGAGCAATTGTTAGCCGTTTCTACTTTTGTTGCACCTTGGTATGCTCACTACGTGAATTATTTGGCCAAGGGTGCAATTCCGAATCATTGGACAAAGAAGAGACAACAACAATTTTTGAGTCAAGTAAAACAGTACATTTGGGATGAACCGGATTTGTTTAAAATTGGACCCGATCAAGTGATAAGAAGGTGTGTTCCCGAAACTGAAGTCTTAGAGATTTTGACCCATGCTCATTCGTCGGCATGTGGGGGGCATTTTAGTGGGAACAAGACGGGTTATCGGGTGTTGTCATGTGGGTTTTATTGGCCCACAATTTTCAAAGATTCTTGCGAGTTTGCCCGAAATTGCATAAATTGTCAAAAAGTTGGAAGCATATCGAAGCGGGATGAAATCCCTTTACAACCAATTTTGGTGGTGGAGGTGTTTGATGTTTGGGGAATAGATTTTATGGGTCCATTTCCTAACTCGAATGGGTTCTTGTTTATATTGGTTGCGGTAGATTATGTGACGAAGTGGATAGAAGCCATTGCTACAAGGACCAATTATCATTCCGTGGTGTGTAAGTTTGTGCAATCCAACATTTTTGCTCGATTCGGTGTGCCAAGGGTGATAATAAGTGATGGCGGTTCACATTTCAAGAATTTCAATTTTGGGAAGTTGTTAAAAAGATACAATGTGAATCACCGCGTGGCTACACCGTACCATCCGCAAACAAGTGGACAAGTTGAAGTGTCCAACCGTCAAATTAAAGAGATTCTCATGAAAACGGTGAGAACGGATAGAAAAGATTGGTCAAGTAAACTTGACGATGCATTGTGGGCATATCGGACGGCTTATAAAACTCCAATTGGTACTACCCCTTATCGAATGGTGTATGGGAAGGGGTGCCATCTACCAATGGAGTTAGCACATCGAGCGCATTGGGCCATCAAAACTGTTAATGCGGATTATGACGAAGCGGGTCGAGTAAGAAAGTTGCAATTGAATGAGATCGAGGAGATTAGATATGAAGCCTACGAATGTGCTTCCGCATACAAAGACAAACTGAAGAAAGTTCACAATGCAAAGTTAAGGAAAAAGAACTTCGAAGTGGGTCAAAAGGTGTGGTTGTACAATTCGAGGTTGAAGATGTTCGCGGGTAAACTTAAGAGCAAGTGGATGGGTCCTTATGTCATCCGGAGAGTGGGGAGATTTGGCGATGTCGATATTCAAGACGAACAAACCAATAAACAACAAACGGTGAACGGGCATCGGCTCAAACCGTATTTGGAAGGTAACGACATCAACAATCTCGAGCTTGACAAAGTGGGTTACATCTTACGGCCATTGGATGACGAAGAAACTTGAAAGAGGCCCAGGTTTGGTGTTTGTACATATTTAGTTTAGTTTGTTTTGGTTTAAATAAGTCCCGTTTAAACCGGTGTTTGAAACAAGTGTGGGGAAATCCGTGCGAATTTCCCGAACATAGTGTTGAGGACAACACGGGTTTTTAACGGGGGGTAGGGTTAATTTTCATGTTTTCAAAAATTTAGAAAATATAAAAAAATTATTAAAGCTAAAAAAAAAAAAAACACAACATAAATTTTTTTTTGCTGAAAAAGTGAGTTTTTGGCCCCCCACAATCGCCCAGTGCCCGCCGTAAGCTACGGTGGGGGGCGTAGCTTACGGTGGCCCTCAAATTAAAAAAGTCTTACGGCACCAAGACACTGTCGTACGGTGATCATTTTGTCCCAGACCTCGCCGTAGCCTACGGCATATGGCCGTAGGTTACGGCACCGAGTGAAATGGTTGGATTTGGCTTGCCGTCGGTTACATTAAAAAAAATTAATAATAATAAAACCGGAAATAATATAATTATAATAATAATACTTTAAACAAAACTTCCATTCACCCTAACCACACAAATCGATCAAGACAACTCCAACCACACATCATATCTTTCTTCTCCATCTTCTTCTTCCTCTAAAAAAACCCTAGCCATTCATACCTTCAAAACTTCATATCTCCTTCATAACTTGTCCGATTTCAGTGTTTTTTAAGTCCATTTTGGGTGAAATTTCACAAGGATTCTAGATTCATACTTGTATCTTGAAGATTCCTTTATTTTGGGGTCGGATTTGAGCATAGGGGAGCCGAAATTTTTGGGGTTTTTGTGTGAACTTGAAGAGTTTGTTATTCTCATCTTCTACAACACCAAGGTATGCAATTTCACTTCATTTTTTTATGTACATTGAGGTTTGTAAGTTTTCATCATGTTTTTGCTTACACACTTGCTTGTATATGCTAGATGATAGGAAATTGTTGAACCATTGATTGTTTGGGTATGAATGTATTTGATGTCTAGTAAAAATCTTTTGGAAAAATTCTGAATTATAGAGACATCATGCCAAATTTTTGTTTGAAAGGATGAATTTTTGGTGTTTTTGTACATTCATACCCATAACATAAAGCAAGTGTGGGGAAGTTTATGGAGTTGAACTAACTTGAATTGTTTTGGGTGGTTTATGAATGTGTGTAGGTATGGTGAAAACAAAAGGTAAAGCGGTTGCAAGTTCGTCTAACGAACCTCAAGGGGAAGAGGAACAAACAAAGAGGAGGAGATTGGCTCAGATAGGAGACCCGGACTCGGAGGAGGATGCGCCTCCAAGGGGTCCCAAACCGGATTGGACATCCGGTTCATTACTAGACCAACCCGCTGAATGGAGAGAGGATTTGTTTCACGAACAAATGAACAAGTTGAAGCAAATGGCTGAGGCATTTATTTGTGAAAAGGAGATCCGGGAAGCTGATTTTGGGTCGTTCGGGATAACGGCAAAGTTTAAAGAATTGGGTTTGGGGCAGCTTTGAAGTGTTACGATGGCGAGGTGAAGAATATGTATGATACTCAGATTCAAGAGTGGATGGCTTCGCTCGAATGTCCCCCGTTTAAGGCCCCACAAAAGATGAAGCTCGTTGGATGGTGTAATGGGGTTAAGGTCGAAATGTCTTATGATTCATTACGCCGTATAGCGAAGTTTGACGCCCTACCGTCCAATCAATTTATCTACCCAAGCCTCAAAGATCTCTACCATGAGCCTGATAAGCACCCTCAATGGCAAAACATGTTGGATTATCTCTTTCTTCCGGGTACGACACATGGTAAATTGTATAGATGAAACTTGAGAATGGAGGCGAAGTTGCTATTGGTTCTGTGTACATACAATGTCATCCCGCGGCGGGGTGATAAGATGGAGGTTCGGTTTAAGAGGTGCTGATTTTGTATATGATGATGCATGGTTCTCCCAAGGTCCCCTTTCGATTTCTAGTGTTGAACAACATCTGGTTGAGCCGAAATAGTGGAGAAAGAAAAATTATGCCTCATTGCCGTTTGATCACGGCGTTGTTGAAGAAATATGGGGCAATTAAAGGCGATGAAAAAGGTTCTTACAAGAGGTTTAAGCCGTTTGACCTAAAGAATTTGGGGCCAGGTTGGGAGTATAAGGAATCGAAGAGGTATCATAAGCTGAAGACAGATGGGAGAAGATGGAGAGTGTTGAAAGCGGATGCGAGACCGTTACGACCGGGCGAGGCTGATGAGCCCGAAATGACTGATGAAGAAGTTAGTGGTGACGATGACTACCGTGAAGACACGTTCATGGTTGATGCTCAGATAGGGGGCGCTGGCCCAGGTGGAGTTCAAGGAGCAGGTGTACAGTCTGGTTATGTGGGGAGTGCATTCGATTATGCACAACAGGCCTATGATCCCTATTGGGCTCATTCGGGGAATATGGGCCAAATTATTGAACAAAGGCTACCCCCCACTTTTGGCGAATGGTCTGAACCAAACCAAATGCTCTTCGATCAACAAACTTTTATGGGTGCTAGTATGGAAAGAGCTCTCAAACAGAGCTACGACAGAAATAAGCAATGGAACCGTGCTCATATGTATGCTCATGAGGAAGAAGTGAACAATCTCTATCTAGACGACCGCCAGAGACGCTTGCACGATCAGTGGCATGCGGGTCAACCACTTGAAGCAGACCCGCCAGTTGTGGATTATACCACATTACCGCCCTATGACGGTAGTGTGTCGTATCCCACCCCACCATTGCACCATTCTTAATGGGTGGATCCACACGCAATGAGTTATCAGCAGGCGAATCCAAGTGGTGATCAAGGTAGTAGCAGTAGCAGCGGAGTATTTGGCTTTGGCGAGTGGAATGATATGATGACATCCATCTTCGGGCCTCCACAGCCGAAGTACTACTAGCCATGTCGTATCTTGCTCCTTTGTACATTTTGTGTATATTTTTTTATCTCATATGTTTGTGTTTTTGTTGGGATGTGTTAGCGGTGGTGTGTTTGAATTTTCATAAAATAAAGATAAAAATATATACAAAAAGAAAGTTGGGATTTGAGAATATTAGCAAAAGCTAATGTTGTTGGTTAAAAGCGATATTTCCCTCAAAGCCATACATTGGGACAATGTATCCCAAGTGTGGGGATGGGGGAAATTTTTTAGAATTTAAAATTTGTGTAAATCCAAGCGAAAATTGTCAAAATTTGAAAGCTTGATTTTGTCCCGCTTGACACACCGACACCCATTCCTAGTCTTTTCTTGGTGAGAATTTGAGCCACATATGATTGTTGTAGATATTTCTTTGTTTGAGTGGCGGTGTGTGTCGTGTGTTAATAGAACTTGTGTATGAATTCTTGTTAAATCCTAGAGTTAGCATGCCTTTGAAAATGATAAGGAACTTTTAGGTAGCCTCGTCTAGATGTGTGAGAGTGCGGGATTGGTGGGTTGGACCTCATACTTTACATATATGAGCTTGGTATTGTGAGGGGTGGGGGTTTGGTCCTTAGAAAGCCATGTTTGAGCCTTATACCATTCGATTGTGACCCAGACCTACTTCCTACAAAACTTTTCCATTGAGATGACCCGATTTATGAGATTTAGTATGTAGTGTTGATGTTATTGTGTATATCGATGAGTTTTTATGTCTTATGTTTGAAAAAAAAGAGAGAAAAATATGAGAAAAATACAAAAAGAAGTATTTAGTTGCAATAATAGTTGAGAATGTGAAGAAGTTTTGTATATATTTGGTGTTTGCTTCGTAGTAGTAGAAATAAAAACCGGGTCAAATCAATTAGCTCTTTCATATGTATTTCACCATTTTCCTACCTTTGCACCTAGCCCTGTTACAACCTGTAAGTTTCTTTGATTCATAAGCATGCTAGATATTTGTTAGGAGGAAACTTGATTCTTATACAAGCTTATTATCGCACACACACACACACGCATTGAGTGGTTTAGCATTATAAGCTAACATTTCTTGTCACCGAGAGTTTTTGTGAGGGGTGTGTCTTGTGGTATGATTGAAGGCTAGTAGAAGGACGACACATTTTAGCTTGGTTTACATGATTGATCGCTTGTGATTGTGAATAGTTTTTGAATGTGTTGCTTCGGACAAGCAACGGGTAAGTGTGGGGATGTGACGGGTGGTCCGTAGGACAACCCTTAAGGCCTTTAAATAGACTAAAATCCCATACTTTGTCCGGTTATTAGCTTGAATTTGGTAATCACAAGATGTTTGATGTTACAGGTGCTATAATGCTCAAAATGCGGGTTTTAGGAGGCATGAATGGATGCTAGAAGTTGGGGAGTCAAAGATTTGAAGAAAGCAAGTTTTAATGGAGAAACAAGGAAAACAATATCACTCAGCGCCGTAACCTACGGTTACTGCCGTAGGCTACGGCACCCCACATGTGCACAAGCCCCTTACCGTAAGACAGTGTACAAGCACCGTAGAATATTGATGGCCGCCGTAAGCTACGGCAGGCGTCGTAGCTTACGGCGCCATCTGTTGACCTGTTGACTTACTGCTTGCCGTAAGCTACGAGATTATGCTCAAATTGTAACTCCTTCAATTAATGGCCATTTTGATGAGATTTATGGTGTCTTGTCATTGTTTTTCGGATACCACTTGTTTGTGAACGAATTTGGAGCATCTTTGGAGACCTTGAGCTTGAAGAACACTTTCTTAATCATTAGTTTATTGTCTTTGATCTTGATGAATGATAATACTTTTGTTATGATGTTGATTCGAGCCATGAGTGGCTAAACACTTTATGATTATCCTGGATTGAAGGTTTGCTTGAGACATTTCATGTTTGATTTCCTAATTTCTAGAATAACAATCTTCATCTTTATGATTTGTTTGTTATGGTGTGTGATTGTTTGTTAGTAACTTGTTAATTCTTATGTTGAACTAATTAGAAACCATACGTTCTTGGTCCAGTTGGCAATCGAGATATCATGGGTATAGTTAGGTTTAGGTAAGGGTTGATTGATCATCGGGTAACAACCTCACGTTCTAGGAATCTGAGTACTTAGTTCCATTTCATCACTGCAAGTAATCACATACGAACTATGTCTATGTAGTTATTTCTAGTGGAATGATAACATGAATGTCATTTGAAACCGGAAATCTAGGATGATCATTTGTCTCTAATTTGCTTACAATCAAAACTTTTCTCTTGCAATTTAATTATTTAATTTAGTTCTAAAACCAATTTACTCAAATTAACTCTTGAATTTTACTTTACTTACAATTAGATTAATTTTAGTCAAGTTAGATAACACTTTTAAATAACACATTTTCCACAAACTCCCTGTGTTCGATACCCACTTACCACTAGCTATTAGTAGTATTTGGATTAAATTTGATTGAGACTTCGACCTCACGTCAAATTTTGGTGCCTGATAACATTAACTGTCATTTCAAAATTCAAATCCAAAAAACTTAGACGCCTGATAACCTTTCAAGCCTTGAAGCCTTTCAAGCCTTGAAGCCTTTAAGCAATAAAAATCGTGTACAAAAGTCAGAAGCATTTGAGCTTACACCCCAAATACCTCTGACTTGGGGGACTGATAACGGGGGTAGCTCAAACCTTAATAAACTGATTAGAGACACAACAGCTTAAAAGGTTAAAAGGTTTGGAAAAGGTCCAACGGTCATGAACAGTAAAAAGACAAGTCAGAGCCTTATCACATCACCCTTTGCGTGTGAAACCTCCGGCCCAGCCGCAACCAGACCATGTGGGAGAGCACACCCTTTTTTCCGCAGGTCCAAACCCTTCAACCCCTAAAAAGGGTAACCCCCTCACTGCAAGCCAGGTTCACTAGTTAAAGGTTTCTCCTTTGAGAAACCTCTTCCCCTATAAATTGCAGCCCATGAGAAGCATGCCATTCATTCTGGAATCAGCAGAAAACTATCTGAAATCTCTGATTCTCCTTCTCCCTCTCGAGAACAAGCTTCATGCTTGCTTCTCTTCTTCTTCTCCCATGAGAACTAGCTTCATGCTTGCTTCTCTTCTTCACTCTAAATAATTCATCCTCTCCAACGATTACATTCTGGGCTGGTTTCATATCAGTCTAGAATTCAAGGAGAACAACAATAACACTAGTGAACCTCTCTCCACGTCTTGCAAATGTGGGGGACCCCATGACCTGCGTTAGGCAAACTGAAACCTTGAACCCTTTTACCCCGGAGATATCGCTACAGGCCTTGGTCTTGTATTTGTTGTAGCAACAAGTTGGCGCCCACCGTGGGGCTACGCCGCTTACTTTATCTTAAAGACCAGTTGTGTAGCTCCATTTTCTCTTTACATCATGTCTGAAAGCGAGTCTCTCGGTCAGGTAAATTAGGTGCCAAACAACACCGATTTGACACTAAATTCTGGTCGGATCTCACCGGTCAGATCTACACCTCTTTCTACTCCCAGAAGTACTCCACCAAGAACTATGTTCCCGGAGTTCATTTCTTTTCAAACACCAACCCTATCTCGATCAGGGGTTGCATCCCTTTAAATTGATGCAATGCGTACATCGAAACACATAAACCTAACACCCGAGGGAGTAGCTAGAAATTTCTTACAACTGAGATCTTTTCTCAACTAATATGTGAGCCTAGAAAGGGAAAAAGAGATGAGAATAAGACTAAAATATGAGGAGTCTGAACCCTCATTATCACCTTGCCCTCCATCTCTTTCTTTTAGCAGCTCACGTTCAGCCACATCTTACCTTAAAGCTGGTCCTAGTGTGACAGACCAACCACTCAAGCCCTTGAGCTTTTGGGAGGCCAAGTCCAACCGCTTTTCCTTATTTACCTCCCGACTCATTACAACCGGTGCACCTATGGGGCATAAAACCACTCTTGATCAATTATGGCAAGTCACCAACTTCAAGTGTTCCCCATCCCATTGCTACTTCGTGGTAACAAGCCATGGCCACCCTGTCTTTGGCTCAAGGTATGGTCATGAGCACATCTATAGGAATGCCTTATACAGTACCATCAGAAAGCCTTTAAGGATTTAACCTTATGCCCCAGCTGATGACATAATTGGTGGCATCTTTTATGAGTACCATCAGAAAGCCTTTAAGGCTTTAACCTTATGCCCTAGCTGAAGACACAGATGATGGCACAATTTCCTTTGCAGCACGTGAAAGCTGGATGACGACATAGAAAGCCTTCAAGGCTTTAACCTTAACTTCATCAACCAAGTGCCAACCACTCACCAGGGTACCTCAAACGGTAACCCAGCTTCAAGGGTAGTAGAAAACCTCTCAAAACCCTACAAGCCCAACAAACTTGTCTTGCTTCTCCCAACAAATCGTTGATTACGAGTTTCAAACCCAGATAAAGATGCCATCACGGTACTAAAGACTACCTCCAAATCTTCATCGGGACTGCAAGAATTGAAAAATGACCCAACTCCGAATGTTGTCTCATGTTCATGCAAACCCTTGAAGGGTTTTCACGCATATGGTTCAATGACCTTCCTAGACGAAGCGTTCAGACCTTTGACGATCTTAGCAAAAGTTCCCTATAACAACAGAGGCATGTCAATGACGCCACGGTAATCTTACAGACCAAATAATGTGATGATGAAAGTCTCAGAGACTTTATCGAAAGTTACAAGAAGGAAGGTTTGACTTACGCCGATGAAAAGATTAGGGTTGCAGGGTTCATGAATGCTATAAATTCCAAATATCTCGCAAGAGACTTCAATAAATGTCTGCCCAAAACCCTTGAAGAAACACTCGAAAGGGCTGAAGCCCACATTCGAGGAGAATAAGCTGTAGACATTACAGAAAAAAAGAGAAAACTCTTAACTGGTATGGCTCTTATGACAAACGGTTCAAAGGTTCGGATTCCAGAAGGCCTGAAGGCCGGAACCCTCCAAGCCGAAAACTTTATAGCCTTAACCAAGACTCCGTTAGAGATCTTGGCTACCGAAGAGGTAAAACACAGCTTCCACCCTCCTCAACCTTTGCCAAAAAACAAAAGATCGGAAAAATCAAGCCAATATGGTGAGTTTCACGAATAGAAAGGTCACCATACCAATGATTTCTTACAAACCCAAAAAAAAAGGATCGAAGAAGCCGTCAAGTCCGAACTGGTTCACTTGGTTAAAGGGGTCAAGGTCAAGATGGTTAAAAATAATAATAATAATAATAATAATAATAATAATAATAATAATAATAATAATAATAATAATAATAATAATAATAATAATAGTGAACATGGTCGACCTTGAAAAAAAAGCTTCCCACAAACGCCATCATTTCGAGGTATGGGAACACCAACATAAGGAGAGTTGCTTTCAAACCCTCTGGTGATGGAGTCCAACATAGGAACCATCAAGACACAAAAGGCTTACATTGACACCGGTACAACCACCAAAATCATGTTTGAGAAATGCTTTAACCCTCTCAGCGGCAATGAACGTTCAAAGCTTTAACAGTCTGAATCCTCCATCGAAGGTAACGCAGACATACCTATCAAGCCTTTAGGCCAAATAACCCATAATGTTTGTTCAACGAGAAACTAAAGGGACGAACCAAACAACTCACTTTTGCGGTGATCAATATCCCTTCCAACTATGATATCATCATAGGAAGGCAAGGGCAAAGTGTATTCGGAATGGCAGTTTCAGTTGGTCAAGGTACTGTGAAGTTTCCCACTGAAAAAGGGATAGCAACCCTTCAACCTACCCAAGAAGATTTTGTGGTTGAAGGGGAAAGCTCAAGAAAGGACGAAGACGATGAACAAGGGTTGGACATAAACCCAAAATATCCTCAACAGGGGATAAGGGTAAACACTAACCTTTCCAATAAAACCCTCTCATACCTTGAAAAGCTGCTCTTGCACTATGTATTCGCTTGATGCCCCGAAGATATGACCGACATCCCTCATAGCATTGTTGAAACATGAGTTATGGATCCCATCTGATAATAAGCCCATTATACAAAAGATGGAAAAGCTTGTTCTAGCCGGAATCCTTCGAGAGGTCAAGTATCAATCATGGGTGGCCAATCCCGTAATGGTTCGAAAACCCGACAAGTCTTGGAGAATGTATATCGATTTAAAAGACTTGAACAAAGCGTGCCCAAAGGATTGCTACTCGCTACCCGAGATAGACCTCAAAGGTAACTCGCTCACAGGCTTCCCATTCAAGTGTTTTCTTGGCGCCTAAATGGGTTACCATAAGATCCTAATAATAAAAAAAAGATGAAGAAAAATGTGACACCTGTCACTTCAACCATCAAACAAATACCAAACCAATGAAATATTGTATTTCATACTTGGGATTGTATAAATATGTGTATCATTTGCACATATCAATTCTTGCTCGATTTCGGGCTTTAAATCGCTTTCTGGAAGGTTATACGCGCACTGAGGAGTAAATATAACCAGTTTAATGCAACAAACACTCCGGAATGGTGACATAGGCTTAACATACCTTAAATAACCTTTACATAACTTGGAAATAAGTTTCGGAAGGTTTGGTATGCCGAAATCAAGTTTATTCGCTTACAGGGACTAAAATTGACAAACTGTGAAAGTATGCCAATTTGAACTGTAATGGACATTCCGGAACATGGCCATAAGTTAAACACACCTTAAATATCCTTTACATAGCTTAGAAATAAGCTTTGAGAGGTTCGGTGTGCTAAAATAAATTCTATGCTTATTCAGGGACTAAAAGCGTCAAAAAGTGCATAAGTTTGCATTTTCGCGCATAACTTACGTTCTGAATACATCCGGACATCCAAAAATTTATGTAAACACTAAAATAAAATATTTTAGTGTTTGGCATAAGAAAAATCCATTCGTCGTGCAATTTGGATCGTTTTTCGCGTTTATGCGCATTTCGTCGTAATTAAGCAAACATCGCGATCATACGACCAAACGAACCGACATCCGGCATATTTTTGAGCATGTTTCATGTCCACAATGTTTAGACATCATTTTAGGGCCTTAAAGTTGGCTTAATGGGCCTTAGAAGTGTCGGAAATGGCTTTAAACACCAACAGGGACTGAAACTGTTATTATGCAAACTTGTTACTGGTCTGAGACCCCCAGGCGGGCCGCGTAGCCCTGTCTGTGTCCCTTATGCGGGCTGTGTGACACTGCCAGATGTGCAGAATGTTGCAAACAGCCTGTTTCCAGCTGTTATACTCACAAAACCCACTTGAAGTATATGCTTCCTACCTGAGAGAGAATCGGATCAAATACTTGCGGGGACCTTCTGTAAGTATTCCTTCGTTCTTTTATTCGTTTTAGCGTTAAAGTCAAACTGCGTTTGACTTTCTACATTGACCAGTTTATGGTCAATGTGAAGTTCGTTTGAACTTCATAACGTGAGCGAAATCACGATGGTTATAGTCCCTAGTGACTATACCTACTGATTACCACATTATCTAGACTCAGTGACGAGTCGTAGTTTCGGCCAAAATGCGTATTCTTGAGTATTTTGTAACCAAACTACTCTAGGGTATCAAAACCGTTTTTTTTATATCAAAACCTGTTTTCTAACTTGACTAAACATGTTCTAGCATGTTTAGCTCGTCACTTTTAGATTTGTGCTTCTTTAGGGTCGTAAGGGTAAGCGATCTAATCAATCGCTTATGCTTTCGAACCCGACCCATTTGGTCGATCATTAGGATCCGACCAAACACTTTGGGTGACCATAGTTGTATAGGGAATAACCTTTCGAGGTTATACCTTATGGTCACGTCGTTTAAATAGTTGTATGATAAGTAGTTCTTATGCCTTAGGTAAATTACCAAAATACCCTTTTCGCACCAAAATTCATTTTAAGCCTATGTAACATAACTTTTGACATCAAAACTGATTTAGCAACTATATTAAACATGTTATGGTATATCTTACTTGTCATAGGGCTAGTTAAGCGGTCCGAACGCGTTTTACGCGAACGACGCGTTAAAGTATCATGAGCTACCTAAACGGGTCGTAATGGGTCGTAAGCACTTAGGTTAGGTTTCATTTTAGTATGAGGGCTTTGTAAAACCATATCATATGAGTTCCAATACTCATTTGGTTTACAAAACCTCATACTATCCAATCTCCCGATTTAAGTCCGGTTATTTATGTAGTTATCTATAATAGGTGCCGTTTGATTTCTGTGATCCCTCTAACTTTACTTGGTTGTTGTTCAAGACTTCTAAGCACCCTCAAGTGAGTACATAGACCCCTCTTTTACTGTTTTTCAAACGTTTTGGGGTGAAACACATGTGCCTACTTGTTATTTTGATGCTTTCCATGCTTTCATATCATATACTTGCTATGTTCATTAGTACATTATTAGTACATGATTTCATTGTGTTTCTGCTATGTATGTCCTTTGTAGCATACTTAGTACATCGTTTTACATGACATTTTATGCTATGTATGTTCATTTAGTTCATACTTAGTACATTGTTTTACATTTCATTTCATGCTATGTATGTCCATTTAGTACATACTTAGTACATTGTTTTACATTTCATTTCATACTATGTATGTCTATTTAGTGCATACTTAGTACATTTGTTTTACATTGCATCTCTGTTGCATATGTTCTCGTAACATATGGACACATTGTTTTACTTCTCTACCTTGTATGTTTACTTAGCATACTAGGTACATTATTTTCATCACATGCTTACATTTTGATATGACATTTGGTTTGTTTAAATGGGACCATATACATTCATTAACATTAGCTACGCCGCTCGTTAGTAGGTAATGGTACCATAGGAATTGACAACTCCCGTTCCTGACATCCTAAGTATGTTTGGATGGAAGGAATGACCGAATTCGATAAAACATAATACAGATATACCTTTAATTTGTTTAAGGGCTCATCACCACAGTCACAAGGCTTGGATGTATGCATTTTCACATTACCGCATAAATGTCTATATTCAGTATCGCATGCATTTCCACAAGACATAATGTTGATTTAAACCACGTTTTACTTCAATACATTGTTTTGTGCATTTTTATCTATGGCTCAGTAGATATATATAAATATATATATATTTCACTTGCCATACATGACATTTTGTTTACACATTTCATAATTGACATTTGACATAGACATTTGATATTGATATACATATTTCATAGACTACCTTTTGACATAAACATTTTGACATGGTTTACACAAAGACATTTGACAAATGGTTTAGACATGGGCAATTTACATTGGTGGTTTGTTTGGGTAAAGTGATTTAAGTAATGAGGCGTGTGTAATATGATACAAGCATGGTGGATACGCCGCCGGTACTTCCTATATATAAGTGCTTGTATGGTATTACATATCGTAGCGTTATTTAAATCATTTCAGTTTAGACATATAACATTTTTATATAAATAACATATTTTTTCACAAGACATTGTTTTACAAACAACTTATCTATACAAACTCATTTTACTTGGTTATTCATTTAATCTTACATTATTCTTTTACATATCATCTACTTTATCATCGTTTTTCAAATGATTTATAAAACAAAACATTTTACAAGGATCATGACTGACTTTTGTTAAACAACTTTTTTTTTCTAAACTTATAAGTCATGAATCCTATTTTCACAAAACCTATGTACTCGCCGGCATTTTTATGCTGACGTACCTATTTTCACAAGTGTTTCAGGAAATGATGCATAGGATTGATCAAGATACACTTAGGCGGACTTGGGACTTAGTGACAATAAAAGATGGAAGACTAGTTAATTTTGTTATACTTATTTGTTTGTTAAGACATTGTAACTCTTTTAATCAATAAAACAATATTTCAATTTTCCATGTGTTATGAAACAATGATTCTGTTACAACACTCCCCGACGATTCCGCCACGTTTTGTTGTTTTACGTGGTCGGGGTGTGACAGAAAAGTTGGTATCAGAGCTCATGGTTATAGGGAATTAAGTTATTAGTAATGCTTTGACCTAGTTTATAACCTTCCTAGGACCCTAACGCGAGTTTACTTGCGTTTAGTCATAAAACAATACCGTCACCTATCCTTAGGCGACAACCACAACAGGAACAGAAATTTCAAAACTGCTTTGAAAATCAATCATCTGTTCTAGGATGATTTATTGTAAGGTTTTGAACCTTCAAAGTTTTCAAAATCTCGTCAAAGTTTGGGTCTTTTAATGTGAACACGTGCAAACTGGAAGGGTGAATGCCTGTACTCTAAGTTTTATGTCTAAGGCTAGAGTGTTCGTACAAATCCGCAGAATCGGACCAGTCACTCTTACCTGGGAACTCTTGGGGTGAGTGTTCACTTATAGGCGAGCATGTCTTCAGTAATACATTAATATGACCTGTTTACTTTGATTAGTCACCGTCTCATTTGTTTGCCTTAGGTAACAAACAAATGATCGCAATTTTATGCGTTGCCATTTTGTTTTGATTTTCCGATAACATTTCACTTGTTTATTCCTATGTCTTTCATTTTCTTCTAGAATGTCTCTTCCTCTCAGCAACGGTCAAATGTCCGAGCAAACAGCCAAATTTGCTCAGCAAATAGGCGAAGTGATTCTGAAGACTGTGGATTTAGGCATTGCCATGTCTCGTCTCAACAATGAAGCCACTCAAGAGTCACCAAAGGAAGCAGAAGTCAAGCCTGCACGAAAATCAAGGAAGCGTAAGGCTTCAAGGAAACCCGCAGCAGTTACACCTAATCAAGCGGGACCTAGCCAAGTGGCAAGGCTACCAGCTAGGAAGCCGTACTTTGGAACTGCCCCATGGTGCAAACGATGCAACCGTCATCATTCAAACCGCATACCCTGCTTCAAATGTACCTACTGTGGACGGCGGGGACATTTGGTTAACATATGCCGCTTTGCTATCCAAAACAAAGCTGTTATAAACCTTGCTGCTGCTCAACCTCCTGCTAGGAAACCTTATGCCGGTACTGCACTAATGTGCAACAAGTGTAATGCACCTCACCGAGCTTACCTGCAGTGTCGTCTGTGTGCATCATGTGGACGACTCGGTCACCTGGCAAATGCTTGTCAATTCAACCCAATCCAAGGTGGTCCAAACCAACCCCAAGTCAACCCTGCTCCAGCTCGTTTACCATCTGGTACTTGGTACAACTACGGCGAGACGAGCTATTTCAGGAACAAGTGAACAAAGATTGTCAATGCAAATCTGATCCACGGATGAGCATTTGGCTGAGTATAAGATGTTGCTGTTTTAATCTTATACTTTTGTTTCTTTGTTTTTCTTGTAATGTGAAACAATCAGTTTTGTTTATAAATAAATCGTTGATCACAAATTCTGATATACAAGTGTAGTTACAGGTGTGTATGGCATTTCCTTAAAATACCTACATTAAGGAACTATGTTTCTTACAAACTACTCTTGTGATTCTCCCTTTCAAGTGATCGCTCATGATTTCCTCGAAAAATTCTCAATACTCGTTTCATTCTAAGAAACGAAGTACAGAAAATGAAGGGACATTATGAGTAATCATGCTTTTCGCACATCTGTGTCTTTAAATCCTTGGTTAGATAACTAAGGGTATTTTTCAATCTCATACCCATTTACGTTTTGATTTTTTTTAACATGCATAGCATAAGTTTTCAAAAACAACCTTCATGATTTCAAAAACATTTTATATATAGTTCAAAAACGTTCTTAATATAGTGTATTTACTTAACATATCAAATGCATGATTTCAAAAGCATTGTCTATGTTTTCAAAAGCATCCTTCATGATTTCAAAATGTTATTAATACAGTATAATTACTTATATCAAGTGCATGATTTCAAAAGCATCAATCATGTTTTCAAAAACCTTATACATAATTTCAAAATTCATCTCGCATGATTTTAAAACATTTTTATAAATATACTTACCTAATACACCTACTTTATGATTTCAAAAGTATATTATATATAAGGTTTCAAAAACATTAAACACATTTTTAAAAGAAACCCCATGCATAGTTTTCAAAATATTTTCCTCATACATTGACTTAACCTTCAAATTCTGCTTCATATGTCGCCTTGACATATCTAGCATCTCAACTTCATAAGCATTTTTACTTCATGTTTTGACTTAAGCACATCCAGTGCAAGGTTTCAAAACATCTTCAACTTCTAAAATCCATATGGGATCTTTTTTATCCTCATAATTAGACCCTTGTGGATGATTATCTTTAAAATCAGAGTCCTTAATTAGATTCCTTTTGTACCTTAATTAGAAACATTTCGGTTCCTTATAATCGAAATCGAATTTTCTCTTTAAGATCTTTCTATCTTCATAGTTAGATTCTTGGAAATATTTAAAGCACCAATCAAAATCCACTGATTAGATACCTGGTGTGCTTTGAATACATGTGCACAGTTAGCCGAACAAATTAACAAAATGATAACAAATCAAGTTAAACAATTTTGTGGTTATGTGACTATGTGTTTATGCATTATGTGTTTTCTTTTATGCATTTTTGTGTTTTTGTATACTCTGGATATTCGTTATCCAAATCCTCGTAGAATCTTTCATATCTTCATATGAGGGATTCGTAGAAGGATATTAAAAAAGGTACTACCTTAAATCCTTATTGGGCTTCTACGTGATAGTCAAGACCCTTGGATTATATAGTACCACTCCATGATTCATAAGAGACCATTTTAGTGGTCTAGTCAAAAAGATTGAGTCAGAATCTGATTAAGAATGACATGTGGTGATGTAGCTGAACAGACTCCTTGGTAGTCTATTTAAATCATTTATTGATTTAATTAAAAGGACCCTATGGTGGTCTAGTCACAATCATCACAAGTTCGTTCATTATTTTCTTCCCCTACACATTATAAGATGCACTACGTGACTATGCAAGGAATTACGTAATCATGGATGCATACATAATTGCGAAGTTCAGTGCATGGAAACCACAGTAAGACTTATTATGTGTAAGAACCGATAGTGGCAACCATAACGGAATGTGAACAATGTAATAGAGGTACGATGGACGCACCAATAACGCTTTATATACTTGTATATAAGTGTCCCTCCCGCATTGCAAGCATGATGTTATGTAAAGTTACTAGAAGTTCAGGAATCTAACCTGTGTTGTTTGATCTTTTCAACTTCATGTTTCAAACTCTCACAAGTTTCCTCTAAAATAAATTTTGGGACAAAATTTCCTGAAGTAGGGGAGACTGTGACACCTGTGTCACTTCAACCATCAAACAAATACCAAACCAATGAAATATTGTATTTCATACTTGGGATTGTATAAATATGTGTATCATTTGCACATATCAATTCTTGCTCGATTTCGGACTTTAAATCGCTTTCTGGAAGGTTATACGCGCACTGAGGCGTAAATATAACCAGTTTAATGCAACAAACACTCCAGAATGGTGAAATAGGCTTAACATACCTTAAATAACCTTTACATAACTTGGAAATAAGTTTCGGAAGGTTTGGTATGCCGAAATCAAGTTTATTCGCTTAAAAGGACTAAAATTGACAAACTGCGAAAGTATGCCAATTTGAACTGTAATGGACATTCCGGAACATGGCCATAAGTTAAACACACCTTAAATATCCTTTACATAGCTTAGAAATAAGCTTTGAGAGGTTCGGTGTGCTAAAATAAACTCTATGCTCATTCAGGGACTAAAAGCGTCAAAAAGTGCATAAGTTTGCATTTTCGCGCATAACTTACGTTCTGAATACATCCGGACATCCAAAAATTTATGTAAACACTAAAATATTTTATTTTAGTGTTTGGCATAAGAAAAATCCATTCGTCGCGCAATTTGGATTGTTTTTCGCGCTTATGCGCATTTCGTCGTAATTAAGCAAACATCGCTATCATACGACCAAACGAACCGACATCCGGCATATTTTTGAGCATGTTTCACGTCCACAATGTTTAGACATCATTTTAGGGCCTTAAAGTTGGCTTAACGGGCCTTAGAAGTGTCGGAAATGGCTTTAAACACCAACAGGGACTGAAACTGTCGTTATGCAAACTTGTTACTGGTCTGAGACCCCCAGGAGGGCCGCGTAGCCCTGTATGTGTCCCTTACGCGGGCCGTGTGACATTGCCAGATGTGCAGAATGTTGCAAACAGCCTGTTTCCAGCTGTTATACTCACAAAACCCACTTGCAACTGGTTTCTAGCAATCTAGGGGCCATTTCTATGGGCTCTAATGGTATTAGAAAACAAGGGGCACACTTGGACGGCCTAGATCGAAGCTCGTTTCCCGATAAACGATCCTAACGGTTCTAGCTTTCCTATATAAACCCCACCCCATTTGTTGCAACTCGCAATTTGAATCTGATTCATGCTCTCTAAGTGGAAGTATATGCTTCCTACCTGAGAGAGAATCAGATCAAATACTTGCGGGGACCTTCTGTAAGTATTCCTTCGTTCTTTTATTCGTTTTAGCGTTAAAGTCAAACGGCGTTTGACTTTCTGCGTTGACCAGTTTATGGTCAATGTGAAGTTCGTTTGAACTTCATAACGTGAGCGTAATCACGATGGTTATAGTCCCTAGTGACTATACCTACTGATTACCACGTTATCTAGACTCAGTGACGAGTCGTAGTTTCGGCCAAAATGCGTATTCTTGCGTATTTTGTAACCAAACTACTCTAGGGTATCAAAACCGTTTGTTTTGATATCAAAACCTGTTTTCTAACTTGACAAAACATGTTCTAGCATGTTTAGCTCGTCACTTTTAGATTTGTGCTTGTTTAGGGTCGTAAGGGTAAGCGATCTAATCAATCGCTTATGCTTTCGAACCCGACCCATTTGGTCGATCATTAGGATCCGACCAAACACTTTGGGTGACCATAGTTGTATAGGGAATAACCTTTCGAGGTTATACCTTATGGTCACGTCGTTTAAATAGTTGTATGATAAGTAGTTCTTATGCCTTAGGTAAATTACCAAAATACCCTTTTCGCACCAAAATTCATTTTAAGCCTATGTAACATAACTTTTGACATCTAAACTGATTTAGCAACTATATTAAATATGTTAAGGCATATCTTACTTGTCATAGGGCTAGTTAAGCGGTCCGAACGCGTTTTACGCGAACGACGCTTTAAAGGAGCATGAGCTACCTAAACGGGTCGTAATGGGTCGTAAGCACTTAGGTTAGGTTCCATTTTAGTACGAGGGCTTCGTAAAACCATATCATATGAGTTCCAATCTCATATTTATGAAACCTCATACTATCCAATCTCCCGATTTAAGTCCGGTTATTTATGTAGTTAACTATAATAGGTGCCGTTTGATTTCCGTGATCCCTCTAGCTTTGCTTGGTTGTTGTTCAAGACTTCTAAGCACCCTCAAGTGAGTACATAGACCCCTCTTTTACTGTTTTTCAAACGTTTTGGGGTGAAACACATGTGCCTACTTGTTATTTTGATGCTTTCCATGCTTTCATATCATATACTTGCTATGTTCATTAGTACATTATTAGTACATGATTTCATTGTGTTTCTGCTATGTATGACCTTTGTAGCATACTTAGTACATCGTTTTACATGACATTTTATGCTATGTATGTTCATTTAGTTCATACTTAGTACATTGTTTTACATTTCATTTCATGCTATGTATGTCCATTTAGTTCATACTTAGTACATTGTTTTACATTTCATTTCATACTATGTATGTCCATTTAGTGCATACTTAGTACATTTGTTTTACATTGCATCTCTGTTGCATATGTTCTCGTAACATATGGACACATTGTTTTACATCTCTACCTTGTATGTTTACTTAGCATACTAGGTACATTATTTTCATCACATGCTTACATTTTGATATGACATTTGGTTTGTTTAAATGGGACCATATACATTCATTAACATTAGCTACGCCGCTCGTTAGTAGGTAATGGTACCATATGAATTGACAACTCCCGTTCCTGACATCCTAGGTATGTTTGGATGGAAGGAATGACCGAATTCGATAAAACATAATACAGATAGACCTTTAATTTGTTTAAGGGCTCATCACCACAGTCACAAGGCTTGGATGTATGCATTTTCACATTACCGCATAAATGTTTATATTCAGTATAGCATGCATTTCCACAAGACATAATGTTGATTTAAACCACGTTTTACTTCAATACATTGTTTTGTGCATTTTTATCTATGGCTCAGTAGATATATATAAATATATATATATATATATATATATATATATATTTCACTTGCCATACATGACATTTTGTTTACACATTTCATAATTGACATTTGACATAGACATTTGATATTGATATACATATTTCATAGACTACATTTTGACATAAACATTTTGACATGCTTTACACAAAGACATTTGACAAATGGTTTAGACATGGGCAATTTACATTGGTGGTTTGTTTGGGTAAAGTGATTTAAGTAATGAGGCGTGTGTAATATGATACAAGCATGGTGGATACACCGCCGATACTTCCTATATATAAGTGCTTGTATGGTATTACATATCGTAGCGTTATTTAAATCATTTCAGTTTAGACATATAACATTTTTATATAAATAACATATTTTTCACAAGACATTGTTTTACAAACAACTTATCTTATACAAACTCATTTTACTTGGTTATTCATTTAATCTTACATTATTCTTTTACATATCATCTACTTTATCATTGTTTTTAAATGATTTATAAAACAAAACATTTTACAAGGATCATGACTGACTTTTGTTAAACAACTTTTTTTTTCTAAACTTATAAGTCATGAATCCTATTTTCACAAAACCTATGTACTCGCCGGCATTTTTATGCTAACGTACCTATTTTCACATGTGTTTCAGGAAATGATGCATAGGATTGATCAAGATACACTTAGGCGGACTTGGGCCTTAGTGACAATAAAAGATGGAAGACTAGTTAATTTTGTTATACTTCTTTGTTTGTTAAGACATTGTAACTTTTTTAATCAATAAAACAATATTTTAATTTTCCATGTGTTATGAAACAATGATTCTGTTACAACACTCCCCGACGATTCCGCCACGTTTTGTTGTTTTACGTGGTCGGGGTGTGACAAAAAATCCACATTTCACACTGATAAAGGTATATCTTGCTATCAAAAAATGCCTTTTGATTTAAGAAATGCAGGTGCCACTTATCAACGTCTGGTTAACAAAGCGTTTGCCGGAAAAATCGGCAAGAACATTAAAGCTTATGTTGAGGATTTGGTGATCAAGAGCAAAACGAAATACCAAATGCTCGATGACATACAAGAAACTTTCCAAAACCCAAGAAAGATCAACATAAAGCTTAATCCAGTCAAGTGCTCGTTTGGTGTTGAAGAAGGCAAGTTTGTAGGGCACATCGCGGGGAAAAAAAGCATAAAAGCCAACCCTCAAGGGATATGCTAACAAGAAAGGCTTTCGATGGAAAGCTTACAGCTTTGAAGCGTTTTACCTCAAAAGGAAGCCTTCAACCAAATGAAGCAACACTTGGCTTCACTCCCAGCCATTTTGGCTTCGGAGACAGGAGGAACGACCTCTACCTACCTATCGATTGCTGAAAAGACCATAAGTACGGCTCTGTTGAACGAAACAAAGTTCACATACCCGTTTACTTTTTCAAAACTTCAAAATTAGCAGAAATCAAATATTCTTCTTCGGAAAAACTTGCTCTAGCCCTAGTCCAAACGGCTTGAAGGCTTCGAAGGTACTTTCAGTCACACCTGATACAAGTGGTCACTGACTAACCTATTAAGAATTTGCTTGAAAAACAAGAAAATTCCGTACGATTAGCCAAATGGGTTGTGAAAACTAGGTGAACACAAAATCACCTATGTCCCGAGAAAAGCTGTCAAAGCCCAAGTCCCAGCTGACTTCATCATAGAAATCCCTAAAGAAGTCACAACGGAAGTCAATACGGCCTCCACTGAACCCTCCGACCCCCATACCTGGAAGCTCTTTACCGACGGAGCTTCCAGCATTGAAGGGTCAGGAGCAGGGCTAGTTCTAATTGATCCTAACGAATTGGAATTCACGTATGCCCTTCTCTTGAATTTCAGACTACAAGCAACGAAGCTGAGTACGAAGCATTGATTGTTGGGCTCAAGCTTGCAAAAAATATGGGTGTCGAAAGGCTTCAAGTCTTCAGAGACTCGTTACTTATTTCAAACCAAGTAAGTGACAACTACATAGCCAAAAAAAAATAGGGGCATAAAAGCTTCAAGTCCTCACAGACTCTCTCAAGCTAAGACAATAACAACTACATAGCAAAAGAACCCAACATGTATTAGTATCAAGGGAAATCAAAGGAATTGATGAACACATTTCAAACATGTTCCATCAAAAAAGTTCCAAAATCTCAAAACAAGAGAACTAATGCACTAAGCAAACTTGTATCTCCTACGTTTGCCCACCTCACCAAGAAGGTGCTAATTGAGGTATTAAAAATCCCATCCATCCAAAACTTGAGGCTCAAAATGTGATCACTAAAGAAGGGCTAAATTGGATGACTCCCATTGAAAAGTTACTCAAAAATGGTGAATTACCTGATGACCAGACTAAGGCTGAAAGGGTTCGTAACAAGTCAAGGCAGTATGTGTTTCAAGGAGATATCCTTTACAAAAAAGGATACCTTGCATCACTACTTCGATGCGTTGGCCCAGAACAAAGCCAATATCTGATCAAAGAGGTTCACGAAGGGATATGTGGGGCTCATTGTGGCCCAAGATCAGTAGTGTCAAAGTTGATGAACCACGGATACTTTTGGTCTTCCATGCATCGAGATACCTTCGAACAACTGCAAAAATGGGAAGCTTGTCAGTTACATGCTCCGGTACCCAAAAGCCCCAAACATGACCCCGTTCCCACCTCCTCGACTTGGCCATTTCGCAAGCGGGGAATGGACATTGTTGAACCATTCCCACCAGGCAAAAGAGGAGTCAAGTTCTTATTGGTAGCCGTGGATTACTTCACCAAGTGGGCAGAAATAAAACATTGGCAAAAATCTCAGGGAAATAGGTCATTGATTTCATTTAGGAAAACATAATCTATCGTTTTGGGCTCCCAGGGGTACTAGTCACGGATAACGGTAAGTAGTTTTCCGAGAAGCCTTCTAGCTCCTGGTGTAAGGAGTTCAAAATAACTCAAGTATTCAGCTCGGTAGCTTACCCACAATCCAATGGCCAGGTTGATACGATAAACCGCAACATTGTTGAAGGGATTAAATCTCGATTGGGAAGATACGAAAACAACTAGCTCGAATAACTTCCCAATGTGCTATGGGAAATTCGAATAACCGAGAAAACGAGCCACAAGAAAACACCCTATAGCCTAGTGTTTGGATCAGAGACTTTAATCCTAGCTGAAATCAGAGTAACAACACAAAGAACATTTAACATCGACCTCGAGTCAAATAAGAAAGAGACGATGTTGAATTTGGAACTCCTCGAATAGGCTCGTGATTAAGTAGCCATACAAAAAGAAAGGCACAAGCAAAACATGGAATTGTATTACAATACACGGGTGAAACATGAACGCTTCAAGCCTGGGGACCTTGTGCTTCGAAATAATGAGGCCTGCAAGAAAGAAAGCCAAGGAAAGCTTGGCCCTAAGTAGGAAGGGCCATACACTATCCTTAAAGCCCACAAAGGGGGATCATACAAGCTGGCAGGTCCGCAAGGCAAAAAGCTTCCCCGCCATTGAGATGGCAAAAACCTTAAAAGGTTCCATGTTTAACCAAAACGTATAGTTCCAAAAAGTTGTTCTATTCCCCTAGTAATCAAAGTACTTTGAAATGAATTAACAATGAATCAAAATTTGTCTTTCTATCCTATAATCAGGTTGAGAACCTAGCAAGAAACTCCATGGCAAGGGCCATGTAAGGGGATGAGCTCCCAGGACACATCGCTCAATAGGTTCAAGGGTTGAATGGACCTATATAAGGGGTGAGTTCCTAAATCAATACAACTCCATGAGACTCATAGAAATCTTAAAAATCATGTCTCATAGACGGGTTTGAACAGCCTACACCAAATGTTCCTTAAGCCCTAACATTGGCTTACGAACCAAAAAAGACTTTAAGTGAATCTCATACATAGGATAGAGGTTGTATCTTCTTGTTAAAAATATCATAATGCTAAGTGGCTGCAGCACTGAACCCTTTAAGCTATAAGTAACATAAGATGCACCGCCCAAAACAAAGACAACATACAAAACCAATGAAAACACAAGGGAATAAATAGAACAACATAGCAAGATAAGTTAAAGATAGCAAGGGCCATACTGGCCATCAAACATAAAATATTGTCCACAAGTCTTCCAGGCTTTAACCACCAAGGGACCTAAATGGTTCCCCTAAAATAAAAGAATGTTCAAACAAATAATCCATAACATCGTTCGACATGCTAAGAATGCTACAAATCAAAGTTTCTTCTTCACTTGGCAGCATCAGAGATGGTAGACTTTGTTGCACCATCCTTCGTCGAAGCCCCATCATCTTGGGTCTTTTCAGCCTTCCTCATCAAGGCTCGAACCTTTTGAGCCCTCACCACCTTCAGAACACGTTTCCTCGCTATCTCCGGATTAAGGACGTTTCTTCGAGAGGGACTTCAGCACTTCGTTATAAACAGCCTCATTAAGGCCCCGAGGTTTTAGCCCTTGCAAGACAGGCAAAGGTTTACCAAAACACTTGGAGACTTTACCCACATAAGGGTAAATCATATGCTCAATCTTCAAAACTGTTCCCTTGAAAACTTTGAAGGCTTTGGGTTGAAAAAGAGAAGACTTTTCCCAAGGCTCCCAAGGATCACAAAGCTTTGTAACCAGCAAACAAACCTTGGTGTCTCCCATGAGCAAGAAGCTCGGTGTACACATCACCCAAGACCTTTTTGAACTCCGATGAATGGAGAAGATAGGTAACCACTTGCTGGAATCCATGCTCAATGAGCCATTTATTATCACTAGTTGCCTGGGCAAGTGAAGCCTTTAACCCTTCTTTCTCCTCTAATAAGGCCTTTTTCTGAACCTCCAAGGCAGCCTAGCTATCCTGACTTAAACTTTGTCAGCCTCCAAACGTTTTTCCAACTCAACCATATCAGTCTTGTGCGGGAAGCAAATTACTCAAATCTTCAAACAGCAATGCTTTCTCCTACTCAGCGTAGCCCTCAGCTTCTTTCAAAGCAACCATTGAAGCTTTCAACTCATCCCTCTTCTTCGAAAAGACTTCATATTCTTGCATCCTTTTGAGAAATCGGGATACACCCTCTAGAAGCAAGGCAGCAAGGTTGCAAGCACCCATCATCATCTTCGAGATCATCAGGTCGTCGTCCATAGATGAGCAAGAACCTCGTACAATAGGAGGAGCAAAATGGGTAAGAACATCCTCACAAACGGATGAATACTTGAAGCTGTCACCAACTGTGACCTTCCAATCCGGCACATAAACCTCTTCGGGATTAACATTGGTGGAACCTTCACCACCTTTCCCAAAACCCTTCAAGCTTACAACCTTCTTACCCGCTGCTTTACTCTCCTTACCAATCACCAATGGCAATTCCTTGTCTTTTTTTATTATTTTCTCTCAACCCCAACTTCCAAGTCGTCCAAAGCCTCTATATCATCACTCGGTTTCATTGGCTCGGAGGCCGATAGTTGGTCAGCTCTCTTTAACATACGTCAGGTTAAACAATGGGTAGAAGCCTTGGAAGCACCGACCCTAGTAAAGCCTTTGACATTTGGAACGTTCACATAACCTGAACCCTCGAACCTGTGTTCAGCACCTCTGGCAATAGCATCTGCACCGGGGGAGGCCTCAGCATCCCCAAACACAACATCAGAGGTATCATCAATCTTGATAAAGCATAAGGCAAAACATCATACCCTGATCATACCTCATGAGCACAGGGTCACGAGCCGGCTTGTCCCACAAGGTGCTCACACCCATCAACACTAAAAGGTGTTCAAGAAAGGAACGAAGCCTTGAAGGATACTTCCTAATGGCTTTTAAACTATCTAGTTCAGACTCAAATGGCTTAAGCTTGTTTAACATAGCATCAGGGTGCCTCCAAACAAGCTTGAAGGAAATAATGGACTCAGAAATCCAGAAAAATCGGTCCTTCCAAGAACCAACGGTAGTAACCATTGAGGAAGTCAAACAAACATCAACTTGGGATGTCTCAAACATGACCCAATCGTCGTTCTTGGTCAACCGGAAGAAACATCGGAACAACAACGATGGGTCATACCCTATCACAAGACCTCAAAGTGTAAAGTCCCAGCAAGACCTTGAGGACGCAACTAACCAAGCGACACACGATAATACTCTAAAATATTCAGAACAAAGACCAAAAACGGATGACACAAGTTGGAAAACTCGAAATGACAGCAATAAAGAGCAATCGAACCAGCGGGACACTAATCGATCGATTTATCTAAAACCCGGAGCCACCGGATTAAACTTTAGACTGATCCCCCATTATTTACGAAAAGCCTCGACTTCCTCTCTAGTGAGACAAGAATAACTCACATACAGATCTTTGCTAGCACCCAAGAGAGGCGATCAAAAGAAAAAAGAAAGTGAAGTATAGGCAGTTATTATTACGCAAAAGGCAAAAAACTGCCATCCATCACATTAACTGTCATTTCAAAATTCAAATCCAAAAAAACTTAGACGCCTGATAACCTTTCAAGCCATGAAGCCTTTAAGCAATAAAAATCGTGTACAAAAGTTAGAAGCATTTGAGCTTACACCCCAAATAGCTCTGAGTTGGGGGGCTGATGACGGGGGTAGCTCAAACCTTAATAAACTGATTAGAGACACAACAGCTTAAAAGGTTAAAAGGTTCGGAAATGGTCCAACGGTCATGAACAGTAAAAAGACAAGTCAGAGCCTTATCACATCACCCTTTGCATGTGAAACCTCCGGCCCAGCCACAACCAGACCATGTGGGAGAGCACACCCTTTTGTCCGCAGGTCCAAACCCTTCAACCCCTAAAAAGGGTAAGCCCCTCACTGCAAGCCAGGTTCACTAGTTAAAGGTTTCTACTTTGAGAAACCTCTTCCCCTATAAATTGCAGCCCATGACAAGCATGTCATTCATTCTGGAATCAGCAGAAAACTATCTCAATACTCTGATTCTCCTTCTCCCTCTCGAGAACAAGCTTCATGCTTGCTTCTCTTCTTCTTCTCCCATGAGAACTAGCTTCATGCTTGCTTCTCTTCTTCACTCTAAATAATTCATCCTCTCCAACGATTACATTCTGGACTGGTTTCATATCAGTCTAGAATTCAAGGAGAACAATAATAACACTAGTGAACCTCTCTCCACGTCTTGCAAACGTGGGGGGACCCCACGACCTGCGTTAGGCAAACTGAAACCTTGAACCTTTTTACCCCGGAGATATCGCTACAGGCCTTGGTCTTGTATTTGTTGTAGCAACAACCGATAACCAATATAACCAATGGTTATGGTTATGAAACTTTGTATAACCACTCAATCGGTTATGGTTATGGTTATGAAGCTTTGGTTAACCGATATAACCGAAACCGAACCGAACTTGTGATGTTAACTTTACATAATGGATTTGTGTTTTACAAAACCATATAGAGGGTTTTTAGTAAGATAAAAATAGGTTAGTAACAAAATGATCTTGGTGTAGATGTTATTTATTTTGATAAAGAACTAAGGTGTTATGGCCATAATTATTTTTGTTTGAGAATTACCTTATTAAAAAGAACCCTAAATCGGTAGTTTAACTAAAAAGTTTAGTCTCCGTTATCTTATAAAATAGGCTCAAGCTAAGTTCAAATCGTGCACAACCCTATTTATTTCAAACCTTTCTTGGTTACTTAACCAAAATTAACCAAAACCGAACCATAACCGACTTTATAACCGATTAACCGTAACCGAAGTTTGGTTATGGTTATGGTTACCAAAACTCCATAACCGAACTAGTGGTTATGGTTATGGTTAATAGTAAAAACCGAACCAAACCGACCCATGCACACCCCTAATTTCAATGAAAGTCTCTTCTTTGCATGGAAACGTGAGGCCTCCTGTTGGATGAGTATACCCAAACTCCTCTTTTGCCAAGTTCAGCAAGGTTTGAAATAAAGGATGTTTAAGATATGATAATGGGACTGTAAATCTCTTCATTCCGTTTTCACCCACATATAAGCAGAAATGACCTTTTGGGTACATCAATAACTACCGAAGATGATATGTATCTCCCTATACCAAGCTTAGTGTACATGATTCTGGAAAATTTGTGTAGGTCCATAATTAATTAGTGAAAATTAACCACGAGATCGAGGAGTTGAGGATGCATTCAAACCCAACATTGGTATAAATAGTTCTCTAATTAACAGATAATTCCGCAAGACGGAAATTTCAAGAAAATTCAAGTACATCAAGTTGTCAAGCTCTATAATATTTCCTATTTCATATCGTCAAGCATCTATATGGCCATATGATCCAAGGATTCAAGAATCCTACACCTTTGGTCCTCCCAAAGAAATTTAGGAATCGAATAGTTGCAATACCACATATGTTATCTATGAATATTCTGAAATCTCTAATCCTTCACATCCAAGTACAAGGGTTAATTAGTATTTAATATAAAGTATTTCTAGAGGTAGTTATAAAGTTTGGGGACTAGTTGTGACAAGACAGAAGTTTGAAACTACTTCTCCTATCCTAATCGACATGTCCAAAGGGATATGCCTGCTCGATTTCGGCGACACCAGGAAGCAAAGAAACAAAGGACGCGACTTTTGGATTCAATAGACACATCTCTTCATGTTTATTCACAGCCACAAGATTCAAGAGACGCACGCGTTCGTGAAAGGACACGTCTTTACACTCGCACCCTTTGAACACTATAAATAGGGATAGATTCATTCATTGTATTCGAATTCAGTTATATGAAAGTTTAGTTTTATCATTTACGTTCTAGAGATCAAAGATCATTTTGGGCAACAATAGGTATCAGAGCATCAGGCTCTAGGCGCATCGAATCGCAGGGTTTTCGCAATCAGGTTTTATTATTCTCTTCAATTCACAAGTTCAGTTTTATTTTTGGTTCAAGGTTATCGAACAAGGGGTTAGGAATCTAGGGTTTTGATTCCTGGGTTTAGTGCGAATTAGATTGTTTGGTTATTACGCGTTTCGGGAAATCGCGGGTTAAGGATTAAAGGTTTAGTGAAACCAAAGAAAGTAAAGTTTATTGAAAGGTGAAGAATATTCGGTCAAAAATTATGTCAGGAACAACCGGACCAACTCCACGGATAGTAATTCAAAAGGAAGGAAGTTCTATTTCCCAATTCCAGTGTCCAATCTTGAAACCAACAAACTATACGGTTTGGGCAATTCGCATCAAAACGGTTTTGTAAGCGAATGGACTTTTGGGAAACGATTGAACTGACAGAGAATACACAGTCAGATGTTAAGAAAGATAAGTCGGCAATTGCTTATCTGTTCCAAGCAATACCAGAAGATCTCGTATTGCAAGTTGCAAGACTGCAAAAGAAATTTGGGAAAATTTGAAAACAAGACACGTTGGCGTTGATAGGGTACAAAAGGCTCGTTGGCATACACTAATATATTATGAATGAAGGGGTAAGGTCCCAAAAACCTCATAATAAGTACTTGGGACCATACCACAACCTCGTCTTTTAGCCCCTTTTACCTTACGTGGCCGCGCACTGGTTTTACAAAAGAAAGGCTTAAAAGACAGATAACAGACAACACTTACGCGCCAAAAGGAAATCATAAATCCTTGCGCTTTCATAAAGGATAAAAATCCTAAGTCAGAGCACTTTCACTTAATAATATCCAGACTTGGATATTATTTACTTGATTGATACCACACGATAAAGAGTCACACCAGATTACAGCAGTAATCTTCTAGAAAGAATTCAATCGTGCACCACTAAGACGGTTATAACTGTCTGGACACGTGTCATCACCTGAGGCATCCCTGAAATCACAACGATGGCATGTAATTGGAGAAAAACCTCCACTTGATCACTTTCCACGTGGCAAACCCCCCAGCCATAGATCTAAAATAGCGATCCGTGTGCACTTAACTCGGATCAAGAAGCTTAACGGAAGGAAACGTAACCACTTACGGGGTTAGCATCTTCCGTTAACTTTTCACCAACAAGTTTTCCCGCCCAAAATCTCGGTTATAAAGATGAGGATAATTCAGGTATGAACTTCAAGTTACACACACTTCGTCAATACTTCTTCTTCTTCATAAACACATACTTATTCTCACGCCGGAGTCGGGTCAAGGAGAGAACCCCTCTTCTCCCCTTGACGAGGCTAACGGTTCTTGTTTTGCAGAGTTTACCGGTGAAGAAGAACTGTTCCATCGGATCAAACGAGAGAAAACCAACCTTTTATGCGGATTCAAACCCCCGAGATAATTCGATTCCGGTCAATTATCTAGTGTTTCTTCAATGAATGTGTCACAGAAGATATTCTACTAATCTATTATGATCCCTCAATATACAAATCACAAATATTCTCTAGGTATAATTGATAATTTGATGGAGTTTAATTTAGACAGACTCATCCTTTTTTTACTACAACATCAATAAAAATGAAAATGTGTACTTGTAGGCAACCTAGATGAAGAAACAAGATCCCATTACAAACCAACATCTTTGTAAAATAAAGGCACTCCACTTTATACACAACACTTTCACTTGGACACTGTCTAAATCGTAAAATAAATGTGCACTTAACTGTCCTTTTATTGGTTTAACCGGTCTTGAAACCGGAGGACAAAAATCGTAATAAGTTCGAACTTCAAAATTTAAACGTAAAACAAATAACATAAGTTATAAGAAAAGATAAATTATGTTCCAAATCATAACAAATAACATAATTCAAATAAAGTATAAAACCAAAACTTACAAAATAAAAATGAAAAATATCAATGTAAATTGAAAGAAGGCTACACATGAAGGGTAAATGAAAATGTGCACATTCTAAGAAATCTACAAGCTGACTCTCCACACATCGTCCCCCTTTCTTACTTTCTCTCCAAGCTACGTCTCGCATTATTTAGTCTACCAATTGCAACCCTTAGCTCGTTATGGGTAAAGAACCGTATGAAAAGTCAAGCTGCTTGTTGGTCCATGTGGTGTCCGCTGAATAATGGCTGAAGGGTCAACGCATATAGCTATCAAGATATATGTCTTTAAATAACGGATAGATGCACAAAGGAAAATCATGTTTTAAAAGGTGGTGTTTTGGCCGATGAACCAAACGCCCTCTGACCGATTCAGAGGCTTGCCTCTTAGTGGAACCATTAAAAGGTAAACAAACAGCTCCTAAAGTTAAGATATGGTACTCGTAAAATTTAGAACTCGTACCCTAGATGATTAAGAAAAGCAAAACAAATGTATCTGGTCCTCAACAAGTAAGAAAACTTACAATTTATCATAGCTCGAACTAGATTTACCACCCCTCAGTTAACTAGTGTACGTGTGCCTGATTTGTCTATTTTCTGGTTCCAGCGATGGAAACTTAAGTTTATTATTATACATTTCTTCGGTTATCCCATGACCTTCCGATGTAGAGGTCATACATTCGAGTCCTCCTTGGTGCAATTTGCTCCAGGTGGGTCAGGGGTTTTACCATAGTGGGCCTTAGGGCAGTGGGTTTCCTCTTAAATGATGGGTGGACGGACTGGGTCATAAGCGCTGTCTATGTTCGCTGGGCTTCGGGTGACCTTTCGCCAATGGGTTTACCTGGGTGACGGAGCTTGTATAGTATTTGTTGGCCGTTAAAAAAATATCCGAATATTATAAATACTCAAATTATTAGTATCACCTGCTTATTAGGACATCATTAATTTCACGTGTAACGAAGGTTTATTTCTAACATAATCGTTACCAATATATAATTTAAGAAAAGTAATATCAATCTTTATAGTTGAATTCACCCTAGCATCAATCTTTATTGTTTAATTCACCCTAGCAAGTGGATTTCATAATAATCTTGATGTATTAGAGATTCCCGTGATGTAATTTAATATTATTGATGTTAGCAAAATCAGTAATTCAAGAGAAAAAAGATATTATCGTATTTGAAACTTGAACAAATGAGTATTCTTCATTTACACTTGAACTCATATATTAACTGTTACTAGGCCCAGGTATTACCATGAAAAGGTATATAAAATTAACAAAATGTTCCTAACTGATTTGAAGTTAACACACTCCTTCTAACCGTATATTGTCAATGATTTTAATAAAAGTCTCTTCTTTGCATGGAAATGTGAGGCCTCCCGTTGGATGAGTATAACCAAACTCCTCTTCTGCCAAGTTCAACAAGGTTTGAAATAAAGGATGTTTAAGATATGATAATGGGACTGTAAATCTCTTCATTCTGTTTTCACCCACATATACGCAGAAATGACCTTTGGGTACATCAATAACTACCGAAGATGATATGTATCTCCCTATAGCGAGCTTAGTGTACATGATTCTGGAAAACTTGTGCAGGTCCATAACTAATTAGTGAAAAGTAACTACGAGAACGAGGAGTTGATGATTCATTCAAACACAACATTGGTATAAATAGTTCTCTAATTAACAGACAATTCCACAAGATGGAAATTTCAAGGAAATTCAAGTACATCAAGTTGTCAAGCTCTATAATATATCCTAATCCATATCGTCAAGCATCTATACGGCCACATGATCCAAGGATTCAAGAATCCTACACCTTTGGTCCTCCCAAAGAAATTTAGGAATTGAATAATTGCAATACCATATATGTTATCTATGAATATTCCTTATGACAAATTAGGATTATAAAAATATATATACACGTTAGTAAACTAATAGTATAATATATATATAGAGGAAGGTTAACATACATTATGGCTTAACGTACTTCACGTACGACAAGTAATTACGCACGTTCATTTTAAAATCACGCACGTTATAACTCAAAAATCCAAAATCACGCATGTTGAAACACAATAATCACGCATATTGAAAACATTAATCACGCATGTTATAGAACAAATCACGCACGTTGTCGTACGTGAAGTACGTTAAGCCGTAATGTATGATATACTTTTTATATATATATATATAACTCAAATTTATCTTAGTAATTAGTGGTACTATATGTGCTTAGTAAAATTATATATTATATAAGAAGCATGCATCTATGCTATATTGATTAGGGGGGTCAATTTAAAATTCAGATGTTATGATTTCTTGGTTGTCATATGATGAAATGTTCAATTAACCATCTTTTAACTAGATGAGTGGATAAATAATGATGGATGCACGATTCTCTATAGATTGGGTTTAGAGATGATCAATTGCTGCACAATTTAAAGCTAGTGTAAGGTTTGTTTCTTGAAAGAGGATATAGGTTGGAAAACAATATTCTCAAGGATGTATATGAATCAAGGCACAATTAGTTTCTGTCAAAAGTACTAGATATGTTTTGGAGGACATATGGATATATAATGAATCTATCTGAATCACATATTACTCTAAGATATAATTAGTAACTAGATGGATCTTTTATTATCTTAGCTAAGCAAAATCTAGGTATACTACAACATCGACAAAAAATGTGTACTTATTGGCAACCAAGACGAATAAACAAGATTCCAACATCAACCAACTTCTTTCCTATGAAGAATCAAGTTAGTGTACTATATATACCATAGACACTAGTGGAACCAAGAGTTATTTTACTGGTGTTACAATGTTTTGGGTTCTCGGTGTATTAGAAAATTAGACCCTTGATCAAACATACAAACGCAATATGAACGAACTCGTTGGACTCTTTTATTATGTACCAATAAAAGCACACAAATTACAATTACCCTAGCCATCTAGTTATACTAGAACCATTCTAATCTTAACCCTACTCAAACAATATTTAAATAATAATATAAACTAACTAGATAAACCTATCTAATAAACAAACAATTATCTACAACCTTTTTAACTATCTTGAACCTAGTTCAACCCCGATTAGGATTAACCCTTTAATCACCCCCTTAATCCTAATCTGGATTCGAGTCTTCACATCTGGACCATTACATAATGCTAAAAAAGATTAGACCATCCTTTGATCGTTGTTTTACCACCATGTCACACTTCTCTGTGATATGTCCCTGCTAATATCAACCACCAACAAAGACAACAACCCATCGGTTGATCCATCTCTCGATCTTCAAACGAATCCCTAAGTCCCTCGCTCTTTCGTTCCTTCCGCAGCACGCCCACTGGTTTTTCCGCCAAAAAATAATTGAACACCTCGCAGCGATTTTCATCCTTGACGAGAAAGCGCCACCGACAAAATAAAACACGATCAAACTTAGGTTAAATTTCCCCACCAATTAAAACTCGATCATACGAAACCAAATTAAATTGATCACCAATCATCGTGGTCTTCCCAACGGTACTCCTGTGACATTGTTGACCATAACCACCGTTCGCCGTCTTTTTCCCCTGTGAGCAACAGAAACAAAAGTAACCTCGATTGGATTTTAACATAAAAAAACTCCCCTTATCGATCTGGACCCCTTTTTATCGACCACCAACACAGTAATCCACCGTTATTCCGTCTTTTTTGTTTCTAAATGATCAACCCCCTACATCCCCCTGATCTCGTTTTTTATTCACCCAAAAACGTTGGGTTTTTACAAGCCGTAGAAAAAGAACGCTCGCTATTTTCCCTACACGGCTAAGAAGCTAACCAAACCCGAGCTCGATTAACATTCCAATATTCTTGTCTATCGGCTGCTCTAAAACCCGACAAAAACCGACTTTGTCGTCCTTTTGGTACTCCCTTTGGTCAATCAACACCACCTCCAAATGTCTTTGGTTAAAAACACTATTAATAACACAAAGCTTTGTTTTCGTTCCAAGGAATTAGCCTCCAAAAGGATTTGTTCCTACTTTAAATTACACCCCAACTTTATGCTTCTTAGACGTGCGGGTGTGGTTCGGGAGAGGAGATCGGGGGGGGGGGGGGGGTTGAGATGGACCTTGTCCCCGATCGGGAACACCCCCCATATGGTGCCATCGGTCGCCCATTCCCGATCGTCCCGAAGGTGAATGTTTGGATTATGACCGTTGGGCAACGGTACAATTTTAAAAAAAAAAAAAAAAAATTACTTAATTTGTATTTCCTATTTAAACCCCTTAACCATTTTTACAACCATTTAACCATTTCTCTCCACATATTTACACTCTTTTAACCAAAAAAACTCATGGATCCGAGCCGATCAAACCCGCATCCTTTATTTCCAAACACACCCGCTACTCCTTCGACTCAAGCTCTACTTGTGTACCCCACGACACCGATGTATCCATTTTCGTTTGGTGGTTTTAGCCAAAATCCAAATGCTTGGCAACTTCAATACCAACATCAACAACAACAAATGCAAATGCAAATGCCACCGTCCCAACCGTTTAGTCAAACCGCAATCGAGCATGACTACATTTCTTTAGCCGTAAATTGACGATGTTATACCCAAAACGCAACCACAAATGACAAAGGCAAAAAAGGGAAAAAACAAGCTCAAGAAACTCAAGTTCGGGGAGTTATATGCGGGTGGTTCCGATGCACGTTGTGCTATCGATATAAACGATGAACCCAAATTCTAAGATGAAGCTCTTACTCCTGAATCGATACGGCCACCGGGAAGGGATCGTGCTAAAAAGGACCGTGTGAAGTCTTCGGGTTCGAAGACAACGAGCTCGGGTGACGTATCTAAACTTGATCATCCCATTTGGATTCTATCCATTTCTGAAACAAAACAATTCAATGTTAAATCTGATAGAATCCAGATGGGATGATCTTGTGGGCCATATGCCTCTTAAGATCGTCTACCCTGCTTTGGAGTTAGAAGAGTGGCGCAAAATCACTGGTAGTGACCCGAAGAACACGTAAGTTTCTTTTTCTTATGTTCTGTAAACTAGTGTGTGTAAAGGGCTATATTGATCTAATGACCTATTACTTATAAATGGGTCAATTTGAGTTGTGTTATATCCAAACGGGTCAAATAGCTGGGAAACACGTCACTTGGGTTGAAAGTCGGTCAAAGTCTACGTTGAAAAGAACGCAACCTAAATTCATTTTTATTGAAAGTTTCATGAAAGTTGGTTAAAGTCTACGTTGAAAAGAACACAACCTCTAAATTCATTTTTATTCAAAGTTTCATGTTATCGTAGTCATAATTATGAACACATTAACCACTCATAAGAAATTCGAAAGTTAGACAAGAGAGTGCTACCAAAATAATAGCCGGAAACACATCACTTGGGTTGAAAGTCGGTCAAATTCTACGTTGAAAAGAACGCAACCTAAATTCATTTTTATCAGATTTAACATTGAATTGCTCTGTGGATCCACTGAAAACATTGAATTGCTCTGTGGATCCACTGAAAAACAACAATCGATTAAACCCTAATCACGTAGAAATTGTAGGTCCCTCTCCGGATATGAGGTCAAACCTTATCCTTGTTATATTAACACACTAGCGAGTGCGGAATCCAAGCTAGCATGCAAACCGAGTTGAGACAAGTATAAACACAAAACACACAAGGTTCAACGATTAACACCACTTGTATTAATGCGTATGAAAGGTTCCGGTTACAAGCACAAGGTTTACAAATCTGTATTGCAAACTCTCTAGTGTGTGTGTGTGTTCTTGACAGAATGCTCTCCCTATCTCTCGAGTGTATCTATCTGTCACTTGTGTCTCACTCTCATCTCTCAGTGCTTCTTTTTGAAATGAACACAACACATGGGTATTTATACCCGACACAGCACCTGTGGTCGAAGGATAAGGAAATCTGGTCGAAGGATCATCTATCGACCAGAATATCTACCGAAAGATCCATACATACTTCGAAGGATGATATCCTTCGAGGTCCATCTGTATCTATCGAAAGACATTATCTTTCGAGGTCATCGAAGGATACAAACCATCCTTCGATGACATCCTTCGACACAAGCATGTTTCAACCAATGTGCTAACTGTTTGGCCAAGTCAAACCGGAGGATGGTTGACCTGGTCAAACTTACATCGAACGCACATAGCAACAAATCTAACATAAGACATCGTTTTGTATCATGACACATTACAGACAAAGTACAGACACAAGTCTTCGTCTTGATCTTCGTGTCTTCGAGTCGAAACTAAGTCGAACTGAGCTGAGTTGAACCGAGCCGAGTCGTGTCCACAAAATATGCATCAACAAACTCCCCCTTGGACGCTACTCGTGAGGTTCAACTTCGATGTCTTCCACGTCGGAGGATCTTCAAAGTCTTCACGTGTCGTAAGTAGAAAGTGTATCAACAAACTCCCCTTTTTGTTTAGGTAGTGTGTCAATAAACTCCCCCTTAGATTGAACTCTCCATTGAGTCATGCTCGTGAATCTTTTGACTTGTCAATTCTTCAGATCCTTGTGGTGTTGATGAAGGGTCAGCGGCAACTCGATCACTTTATCCTTTGAGTGCCTCCACTTCGTGTCTTCATTCCAAAGCTTTTCATCGAACATGTTCTCCTCGCCTTTAGCATCTGCACATGCAAGAAAGCTAAACGCATAATGAGAACACCGCTTGGAATATAGTTAACATTTAAACAAATGACACATATGAGATTAAATCTCAATCAAACACCAACCGACAACATTTTGAAAGTTTAGAAAAATATTCAATTTTAATCCTTTAACTTTCAAAATTTGTTAACTTCGACAGTTTATGAAGATGCAAATGTTTTCCGGCTTACGATCAGGATTTTGGGTAGGATAGACTCGAGTTCCAACATCAGTCAATCAAAAATAAACTAGAAGCAAAATCTTTTTGGATTTTATAAAGTTTATATTAAAACACACCTAAAATCTTTTTGAAATTTTGAATTTGTAAAGATGGAAAACAATAAATAAATATACACAAGAATCATAAACTGAAAATAGAAAATAAATATCTACAGACATTCTTTTTGCGAGTTTCGAGGGTAAGAGAATCATATCAGTGTACGGTCACGCCAAAACGCTCTTTTTGTTCAATTAGATAACATTAAGATAAGCATCCTATAACGATTATCGGTATTGTTGTCCACTTAAGCTCAACTTATCATTCGTAATCATGGCGAGGGGATACGTTAAGGTATGATTTATACTTACCGACCGGTGTTCATCCACATCACGACACATTCCCGTATCAAGGTATGCACGAGGGTTCATCTTACCGGTGAGTATACCGATTATCATCTGTTTGACCGTATATGATGTGAGATTCTCACTTATTTTGATTGAAAACAAGCCCTATGTGATAGAATCACTTATTGATGAGGAACTTGATTTTCGATGCATGAGGGCACAGGAGCAAGTCCGTGAACAGGTCAGTACTTTCGTACAGCAGAGAGACGAACTTGACTCCCGGAAAGAATTTGTGATATTTTATCACTTATTTTGAGGGACATGTGATTGTTGATCACTTATTGAGGTCGAATGCAGTATGTACACGTATGTATGGTATCATGGAAGATCTAGACTTGCGTCCCCGTTATTTTTCGGTAAAAGATACAACCATGATACCCAGATGATAAGCAGCATAAAGACCGAATATCTCAGAACCTCGGCAATCTCTCAAACGAAATTTCGGTACCAAGACCATATGCCAATGAATGGTTCCCACCCAATCTTCAGTCGATTAAGATTTATATCACCCTGCACACTTTAAAATGATTGTGAGCCTACCGATACATCTTATATAGAGCTGCTTATCGTTTTTCATTTTGCATTTCAGTTTAACGAGGTTTCGACAGACCACTGATGTACTATCATATTCTCTTTTGCTCGCCAGGAAACTCATTTTTGATTTTCTATTGTTTTTGTGCTTTTTAAATTTTTCGATGTTTTTGGATTTTTCAAAAATGGATTTACTCCCCCTAAAATCAACAAACTAAGAAAAAAAAAATTTAAAACACAAAGGTATTTACAAAAAAAATGATTTTCCGATGTTGGTTAACTCATGTTTTACCTCAATGCCGTTTACCAAAATTAATTTTTAATCAGAAAAGATTTATCAAATTTTGGAAAAATCAGTTGGCACGTCGGTAAGCGGTGCGGACCATGACAACATTGTCTGGCCAAAGAGTGCTGCGAGAGGATAACAATTTATAAAGTAGCTTAAATAACGACAAGTAAAGGAGAGATTAGAATTTTAAAACCGTATCCTGCAACTGCTTCTTGCATTGCAAGGAATTTGAATGCTCTCCCAAACTGGATATCCACCCGGTGTGGATTTCAAAGTCGATTCTTTGTAGCTACTGAGAAGTCTCTTGACAGCAACAAGATCATAAACCTTTGGGTCCGGCTGGTCTTCAACATTTCACCAGCGAAGGTTTTTGTCTTTCTCTTTCAGAAGTAGTGTGCGGTTGTGCAACTCATGCCAAGGCATCCGCACACCCGGTTGGTTTGTTCAACAAACACATTTTCTTCAATCACACCACGAAGAAATGTACACTGCACGTTCATCTTGTTGATTTTGAACATCAGACGTGCTGCAGGTGCGTACATTTTGATTGAATCTATCCTGGGGACCCGATCAAAGCTTGATTGTAAAAGGCTTTGCATTTTTGTCGAAGCTTTTCAAACTCTTTCAACAGACAATTCTGTTTCTCTTTTCCTTTTCTTTTCTTCTCTCCATCAAAGGCAACAATTTCTTCTGTCGCCTATTTTGTGCATGGACACTCCACTATCAACAATCTTACGACTATTGAAAGTTCCTCCTGGAATATCCTACACACTCATTCAAAGATTAGACGGAGAGGGGGACCCAAGCCTTTGTGGACTTGGGTCGTCCTTGATCATCAAGAAAAGTGATCTCAATCACTTGATGATTAGGAAAAAGAACCTCAGGTGCTCCCCCTGATTGAATTACCTGCTTTGGCTTCCAAGCTGTTTGTCCTTTACCAGTATTTGTATTAATTGTTTTAGCATTTACTGGTTTTACAGTTTTAGATTTTGCTTGAACTGGTTTTTCTTCTTTGACCTCTGATTTTAAGGCCTTTTCAATTACCTTTTGATTCTTTTGTTTCAACTTCTTTTCCCTTTCTTTCAAGACACGCGGGTCTTGTTTCGGGGAAACTGATCGTTTTTGGTAATTGGTTTCTTGGGGAGCCTTCAATTTTTGCAGGTATGGGCAGTATCTTACAATATGCCCAATTGTGCCACACTCAAAACACATTCTCCGCTCTACAAACCTCGGAGAAACATGTTGATGACCAGACGGAGAACCAGACCATGAACTTTGTGATCTAGATGTACTTGAACCTAAATCACATCCGTTGGAGTGTTGGGTGTAATTATTCTGATCATTTCGTTTTAAAATTCTAACTTGTTTTATAAAATCAATGTTAGATTTATCCTGAAATGTTTCCAGTTTATCTGTACCCTTGGATCCAACAAAGTTCACTTTCTGTTCTCTTTTCTTAACAGGAGCTCTTTTGTTTTGCACCTTTTGCTGTTGAACCTTAGGTGCTTAAACATTCTTGTTCTGAGCTTTCTTTCCCTGTACCTTACCTTTTCTGGAGTTCACTTGTTGTTTTCGCTCAATTGGTTGTTTTTGGTTTCCGTATTGTTTTCTAACTTGTTCACACGGAATTGGATCACATTGAGTGACGGTGACTTTGCCACTTTTGTTTCCCAAAAACTTATCAATACATCCTTCAAAAATTTGCTCAATTAAATCTTGATTTACATTTTTAATTGGAAAATCTTTGTTAGAGTAGATTTTGTCATCTCCTTTGAGCGTGTACAACAAGTTATTCCCTTCACTGCTAGATACAAGGGACTCCATTGCTTTTGACATTTCAGTCTTACTCGGTTTCACTGGTGGATCACACAGGATGTGATTCTCGATTGGAATATCTGTTGTAACCGAGTTAGACTGTTGTTTCACAATCTCTACAGATTCATCATCCGATGAATCAGATTCATCATCCGAAGAATCAGTATCCTCAACAATGGGAGGACTCTGTTCCTTAACACACGATGAATCTGTCACATTCTCAGATTCAGATTGACCCGAGGATGATGTACCAGTTGTGAACCCGAGGCCTGCTGCAAAATCATCTAGATTGAGTGGCACAGTAGGTTCAAAACGGGGCATATCCTCGTCATCAGGCAATTTGGAGTAATTGTGATTCATTGGGGGAGGACATGATTTGAATCCATTACACTTCCTATCCCCCTTTTTCTTTTGAACATCAATAATGTGATCCAAAACATAGCGGGAATTGGAATAGCTTTCCAATTTCTGCTTAATTGTCTCACATTCACATCTAGCTGTTGCTAACTCTACCATTTGCTTTTCAATTGTGTCAATTAAATCATTGTTAGCATGTTGTTTTCTCAAAACAGCCTTTTGTAATTCAGAAACATCATGTTTTAATGACGCAATTGTTGCTTTAAACTCCTTTTCATTTCTGGTTAAAAACAAGTTAGCTTCAGTTGCTTTAGAAAGATCTACAATCAATTCTTGATTGTGTTTGTGTGTGATCTCAAACTGACTTTCCTGTTCAGCATATTTAACCTTTAAGCTATCACAACTTTCACAACTAACTACAGTGGGTTCATCGGCACATACCTGACTTGATGAACTGTCGACATTAGCCGTAAAGGCTGAATGGAAAGAAAAAGATCCATCTTCAGAGAAGAACTTAGCAAGCTTCTTGGAAGTTCCAGCAGATTTCTGGCATAGAATAGATCTCCTCTTGCATAATACTTCAGCTTCAGCCAAAAGTTCATCAACCTTCAAATCTAAAGCATCACCTGATAAATCACCAGTATCAAGTGATTCCCCATCTGTGCTCCCACTATAACCCGAACTATCTTCATCTTCTGAAGATTCACCAGCAGACGCGGGTTCTACTACCTTCTCTGTTACTTTAGCATAACAAGCTGTTCCACCATTTCCTCCTTCTCCAAGCTGAAGCGACCAATCACAACCTTCATCCATTTGAACCACGAGTCCCCGGTTGGCATTTGATGACCCTGGTTGGCTTTGGTTGTTGACAGGTATCAACGTACGAACATTGTTCCTGTTCTGGTTCTGCTGGTTGCCTTGGTTTCTGAAGGGATTTTGATTTCCATGCTGAGCTGGTCTTGTGCATTCCCTTTTGAAATGACCGCGTTCACCACAGTTAAAGCACGTTACAGCTTGCTTGTCGAATCCATACTTGGTGTCTTTCTTGCTTTCCAAGTTGGTTCTCCCGGTCCTTTCCATAAACTCCTTTGCTCTTCGAATGGCACTAGCAAGAGCCCATTTGATATCCATCATTTCAAACTCGTCTCTATCCACTTGCTGATAATCTTCATTGGTTAGATTGATATTCCCAATCTGACCTGCGATCAATCCACAATAAGCACTAACCAAGGTATTCAACATCTCCATATGCTCCTTGGCTATCTCGACACTGACTTTGGAAAAGTTGGAAGTGTCTAATCTGACAGTGTTTGGATTGGAAGTGGCTTGAAAGTTTGAAGAGCTTCCATAAAACCCTTGCTGTTGCGGTTGTTGCTGCGGAGCTGTCGGTGTCGGTTTCACATCTGGTCTTGGATACATCAAGTATGCTGAAGGATCAAACTGATCTGTTGTTGAAGGTGCAGTGTTTGAGACGAAAGCTGTCTGAAGCTTCGCGTGTTGAGAAGCTGGTTTTTCTCCACTGATGCCCCCTGCAATCCCAAAGTACATCTCAGGACTTTGAGGAGTTAGTGTTCTTTTTGCCTTCAGTTTTTCTTCTACATCCTTGTTCTCCAATTTTTGAATTAAATCATAAACGGTGATTGTGTCTAAAACACCATTTTCTTTAAGGATTTCAAGATAACTGCTCCACTTTGCTGGTAAGCTATCAGCAAATCTCTTTGTCATTTCTTGTGGAGTGGCATTGACTTTAAAAGCAAACATCTCGCTCAACAAGTGATGAAACCTTGTAGATAAATCTGCCAAAGTCTCATTTTCCAAACACGTGAATCCTTCAAATTCTTTCTTCAGTAAATCTTGCTTGATCTTTCTTGATTGAGCATTTCCTTCACATCGTAACGTGAGCATATCCCACAAGCTTTTAGTAGTCGTGCAGTAAACAAACTGGTGATATATGTCTCTGTTAAGAGCTTGTGTGAGAATCATGAATGCTTTCTTTTCTAACTCAAACTTCTTCTTATCTTCATCAGACAGAGTGCTGTAAGTTTGTGGATTAGATCCTGCAACTTCCAACTCACTGTCAAATGGAGTGAAGAAACACATCCATAGATCTTGACCTTGCCCCTGAACATAAGTTCTCAACCTTTCTTTCCACCATCCCCAATCATTGATGTGATTTAACTTTGGCGGTTTTGTGCTTGTACCAGTTTCACTGTCGTTCTGCATCATAGATTGAATGCTGCTGCTTTGATTTGTGACCAATGCCCATTGATTTGCAGTTATCATTGCAGCTTGAGTTGGGGCAATAGCTCGCAAGAATGCATTTTTGTCAAACTCTGGCTCAGGTTGTGTAGCTGATGATTGTGGAGTCGAAGTTAATTGAGTCCACCACTCACCGTTTGTTCCCATTTTATAAAAATTAATATATTAAGTGAAAATTGATTTAAAATAAAATTAATTTTCACAAACTATGTTAATTTTTCGAATGATAACAACCAGCCGAAGGATCCCTGTTCGAAAGACCTGAAAAACACAAACTGTTAAACTTAAACAGATTAGGGTCGAAAGATCAACACTTGTTCGAAAGACACACACCTGTTCGAAGGATCAACAGTGTTCGAAAGATCACTGTTGAATTTCGAACAAAGACTTCGAAAGATTCTCCTAGACGAAGGATCCTTATCTTTCGAAATGTAACAGTGGCTCGAACAATATATCCTTCGAAAAGATTCCTGGGCTCGAAAGATAACTCACTGACTTCGAAAGATGTTCGAAGGATGGGTATCTGTCGAACCTCCTTGATCGAAAGATGATCTTTCGAATCCGAAGGATATCTTTCGATGAGCACTGACACACTGACACAAAGTTGACAGTTTGGTGAGAAAGGTGACGGGTTGGTAAAAACTTTCGGCAGAAGGTATGTTCAGACGTGCTTTCTGCCAAAACCAGATTTGGTTTGAATATTTTAACCAATTAACCCTTCCCAATGCACAAACAACTTTCAACAATAATAAAACAAGATCAAAATATGTAACACTTTGAAGAACACTTGAATATTAGTTGAAGATATCAAGAACAAACCCAGAAAATTTGAATTTTCCGGAAAACCGACAACTGCCGAACTCGAGTTTTGGTCGAAACTTCACTAAAAACCAATGTTTAACATGTGAAAATGAAGAACAACAAGGTTTTTATAAGAACTTCTAGCAAAACATGCAGATTTTCGAAGTTTTAAAGATAAAATTTCCAGAAAATATGAACTTCAAAAGTCCGAAACACACTTTAAAACACTCGGTTTTAACAAGGAGAAGAGCCAAGGCTCTGATACCACTTGTAGGTCCCTCTCCGGATATGAGGTCAAACCTTATCCTTGTTATATTAACACACTAGCGAGTGCGGAATCCAAGCTAGCATGCAAACCGAGTTGAGACAAGTATAAACACAAAACACACAAGGTTCAACGATTAACACCACTTGTATTAATGCGTATGAAAGGTTCCGGTTACAAGCACAAGGTTTACAAATCTGTATTGCAAACTCTCTAGTGTGTGTGTATGTTCTTGACAGAATGCTCTCCCTATCTCTCGAGTGTATCTATCTGTCACTTGTGTCTCACTCTCGTCTCTCAGTGCTTCTTTTTGAAATGAACACAACACATGGGTATTTATACCCGACACAGCACCTGTGGTCGAAGGATAAGGAAATCTGGTCGAAGGATCATCTATCGACCAGAATATCTACCGAAAGATCCATACATACTTCGAAGGATGATATCCTTCGAGGTCCATCTGTATCTATCGAAAGACATTATCTTTCGAGGTCATCGAAGGATACAAACCATCCTTCGATGACATCCTTCGACACAAGCATATTTCAACCAATGTGCTAACTGTTTGGCCAAGTCAAACCGGAGGATGGTTGACCTGGTCAAACTTACATCGAACGCACATAGCAACAAATCTAACATAAGACATCGTTTTGTATCATGACACATTACAGACAAAGTACAGACACAAGTCTTCGTCTTGATCTTCGTGTCTTCGAGTCGAAACTAAGTCGAACTGAGCTGAGTTGAACCGAGCCGAGTCGTGTCCACAAAATATGCATCAACAGAAATGAAAACCGCAATGTATAGTTTTAAAATTATGAATATTTGAAACTGATACGATTCATAATTACCGGGATAGTGGTGTAACGAACTCCTGATCTGCTTATTGAAGGAATTGTCTAATTTGCTCTCTGCTGATTGAATGCATTGTCTGATATACCCTTATGTAGGAAAACTGAATCAGGGACACGTAGGGCTATTATGATCGCGTACGTAATGTATGATTAGGGGATTTGTATTCTACACTTCATATATATATATATATATATATATATATATATATATATATATATATATAGGGTCAGGATCATTTCAGAACCATAAATATTTACAGAACTCGCAGAACTCCTAATAAACAATCTTTTTATTTATATATTTTTATGTTTAGGATAATTTTATCATTTATTATGTGTATTTTTATGATTACCTACATGTTAAGAGTAATTTTATCATTTTTTATATGTAAATTTATAATTACACATATATATAATTTGGCTATTAGACATATGTAAACTACTTTTAACATGTATGTAATCATAAAAATACATATAGTAGATGATAAAAAGATCTTAAATACAAATATATATATATATATATATATAATGATTGTTTATTAGGAGTTCTGAAAGTTCTGCAATTATTTAAAGTTCTGAAATGAACCCAACCCTATATATATATATATTATTCATATGATTAACCCTAAATGGAGTATTTCGTAGTGATCTTGATATTCAATGTTTGAATAATGTAATTTAATATTATTGATATTAGCAAACATAGTATTTTAAAAGAAAAAAACATATATATTTGAAAATTTGAACTAATGATTATAATTCATTTACACTTGAACATCTTTAATTAAGTGTTAATAAGCCCAGGTATTAACAGCAAAATCGTATGAAGAAACTAAAGCAAAATCGTATGAAGAAACTAAAGCAAATGCTCCTAACTGATTTTCAGTTAACACACTCCTTCTAACTGTATTCTTTCAATGATTTGTAAGAAAGTCTCTTCTTTGCATGGAAATGTGACGCCTCCCATTGGATGAGTATACCCAAACTCCTCTTCCGCCATGTTTAACAAGGTTTGAAACAAAGGATATTTAAGATATGATAATGGGATTGTAAATCTCTTCATTGTGTTTTCACCCACATATACGGAGAAATGACCTTTGGGTACATCAATTACTCCTGAAGATGATAGGCATCTCCCTTTAGCCAGCTTAGTATACACCATTTTGGGAAATTTGTGTAAGGCCATAATCAATTAAATTTAACCGTACTATTCTTTCAGGGAAGACTTTGAAGAAACTTTAAGGAGTTGAGGTTTCAATCTAACCCAACGTTGGAATAAATAGTTCTCAAATTAACAAGTTCTCTAATTAACAGACAAATCTACAAGGTGAATATTTCAAGGAAATTCAAGTACATCAAATCGTCAAACTCTATAAAAAACCTACTCCGTATTGTACAAGCATCTGTATCGCCACAAGATCCAAGGAATCAAGAATTTTACACCTTTGTCCCTCTCAATGACAAAATCTATGAATTCTGCTGTTTTTTTCAAACGGAGTGGACGATGAATACGAATAATTGCAATATCATAAATGTTATTGTTGGATATTCCTGATCATGACCTAGTGGGATTTAAAAAGATTATAGTACGTACGCTACTGCACTAATATTCTATCATATTGTAACTCAAAATTTATATTATTAATTAGATGTATCCTTCATGTAATCTTGCTTAGTAAAACACTAAAACCATGCATATATATTATATCAGAAGCATGCATATATATATATATATGCTGGTCTGAATTTAGGGTCTAGTTGATATTATGATGTTATGATTTCTTGGTTGTGTTATGCAGAAATGTCCAGTTAACCATCTTATAACTCGATGGCTAAGCTGTTTAACATAAACTAGTGGATAAATAATGGTGGATGTCGCTAGTTCTTTAGATTGTGTTTAGAGATGATCAACTTCTGCACTATTTTAGCTACTGGAAGTGTAAGGTTTGTTTAATAAAAGAGGGTTAGGTTGGAAAAACATTCCTAAGGATGTATATGATTAATCATAATTTGAGAATTATGTGCATACGTTTTTATCCTCAGTCTTGGCGTATTGACGTAATTACTTTGTCTAGGACATCTAAGATTTGTTTTTAAATAGCAAGTCAAATGATATAATATAAAAATAGATTATAAAAGAAGACGACATTAAGTAAATAATTATAATCAAATAAATTCATGTAAACGTCCAAAAGGTACGTGGTTGTCTCTTGCAATGGGGTAACTGATTAAGGCGGGGTTAACTATATGCAACGCAAAAATGATATATAAGACAATGTTTATTTCTCTTTCAGAACATCTAAATATAAAAATGGATGTATCAATGAAGACATTCTACTAGGATCCTTAATTAGTATCGAAACCACACAATATTCTAAAAATATAATTAATAATTAGATGGATCTTAATTATGTTATTTCAGGCTTTCAACCAAGACAAATTAACTTAGCCTAGGTATAGTACAACATCCACAAAAATGTGTACTTATTGGCAACCTAGACGAAGAAATCCCAACACTAAACACTTTCACTTGGACTAGTTACTTGCAATCTGGATGCTCACATTATGATTATGATGAATTTATTTAAATCATGCAACCTTAGATAAGATAATTAAGAAAGGGATCATATCCACATGTACATGTTGTATAACATGTCATGCAAAAAGTTTGTTTTAGGATTGAATACAGTAAAATTAAGATGCAAGAAACAAACAATCACTTCCAGTTTTGGGTATGGTTATGAACTTGCAAACTTATCTATCTAATGACAAGACCAAGCGTAATGGGGGTTTTTTGCCCTCAATCCCGCCCCAAAACGCCGGCAAGGCCGCCCCCATGGGCGTGTTTTGTGGTTTTTGGTTCCCAGACGTTTTTAAAATCACGCCCAAGCCCCATTTGATGGGCCAATCACATCTAACCCTTTTCTTGTTTAGCCAATCAATTTTTTCATGGTTTTTTTTATCTTTTAATTCTTTACACCCCTTTTAACAAAATACTCATATCCCCACTACACCCTTTTAGAAAAATGTCCCATTGCTGACTGGGCTGTCACATGGCGCAAAACGCTCAAGGGTGGAGCATTATTCACCCCAACAACTACGCATGGTCTAACAATGATTAATCGGATAAATAGACATCACATATATTAAATGATTAACCTATCTAGAGCCTCATCTATATACTTGCACACCAACCGTTCGATCCTTAACTAAGGTAACTATGATGTATTGGGCATGATCGAGTAGCGTATCGTGAACTGTTTGTCTAATTAACCTAAAAATCAATTACATACAAACAGATAATTACATTCACGTATTAAAATCACTGTGTTCTTGTGAACATGACCTATACAGGTAGGTCCTAGTAGAGGTAAACCTATAATACTAGCAGTGGGGGACCTACCTTTTGAGTGAAGCCAAAAGAGTTATTGAAATCAACCTATAATAACAAGTTCCTGGTTATTGTAGTGGTAAACCCCTTAAATCAACCTATAATAACAAGTTCCTGGTTATTGTAGTGGTAAACCCCTTAACCCCTAGCTCTACACTGATTAAAGGTCACGCGTTCTAGTCTCTGCTGCCACGTTTTTTCTAACGACAAAATTTTACTAAAAGGACCCAGAAAAGCGATCCACAAATGCAAGTAAAGGACTAGAAATTAAAAGAGCACACGAAGACGTGCCACGCAAACCAAAACAGAAAAACAAGATCTAAGGGGAATGAGATGAGAACGAACTCCCATGGACCAGTCTGAACCTCCACTCCAATATACCACAGATCGATGCAAATTGACCTAACCGTCATCCCACAACTTCGAACTCTTGTATAATTTTTCGTTAACAAAAATGTTTATGTCGATCCTGTTGAAAATCAGGCCCTTGATCGAACACACAAACACCGGATGAACGAACTGGTTCGACTCTTTGTATTATTTATCAATAAAAGCACACTAATTACAATGACCCTAACCATCTATTTATACTAAACTTATTCTAGTCCTAACCCGACTCAAACTCTATTAATAAATAAATAAATAAACAAACTAGATAAACCTATCTAATAAACCTTGATGCCCAAGAAAACATCCCTAGACTAGAATTAGGAAACCTAAATAAAATAAACTAAAACACTTAGCACCCTCCAACTTTTGAGTTATGACAAGATTAGTTCCAACAATCACCCCCCTAATCTTGTCAATAAATTTCTTCACATTAGAGCCGGTTCATCATCCTCATATCGGGTCAAGTTCACCTCTTCATCTTTCTTTCCGAACCGTTACGACCTATCCCGGACACCCGATCTCCACCGATCACGTCCAAAGTCTTCTCGGTTCAACCCGAATAAAAATCACTACACTTGTAACATCTCACATGGCATCACGTTGGAAACCGTTCACTAACATCACGACTTTTTCACGGATCAACGACCTCTCCCCGGTCACATCCAAAGCCACCCGATTGAACTCCAACGCCATAATGTCACCGTGTTTTCTCCATTCTTTACCTTTTTCCGATCACCTTTGTTCAAGAGGCTCTCCACCGACAAAGAAAACAAGCCACCCGCTTCTTCAGTTTTCTCACCTTGCCAAACGAGACGAATCCAAAGCCACCTGCTTTGACGGATCCATTCTGCCCGCTTTTCACGCACTACGTCGGTCTCCTCTTATCACGAACAACCGATCAAGGCACTCGTTCTCACCATCTACTATTATCACCGGTTGTATACCAGCCGCACAAACCCGCAACTAACAACCGAACAGCCTATTATCTTCTTCCTTTGAACATCGCTAACAACCACGAACACCGATGTTTATCACGGTCACCCCTGTCATCTCAACTGGTTCTTACCCGCAACAACGGTTGACCCGAACACCATAACGTCTCCGTCTTCCGCTGTTAACGTCTTATTTTCTTTGATCGGATTTTTACACAAAAAAAACTTCCCTAATCGATATAAAAACTCCATGTGTTGGACTCCTCACCCAAGCACACACTTGATTTATTAATTGGTCCATGCAAACATATCCAATGCATTACCCAATTTTGCACGTAAACTGTGAAGTTTTGCAAAAACACCATGTGCCCCATATTTTTTCTTCTCGTGCAAGCAAAAATAAGTTGCCAAAAAATATCACATGTGCTTCTACCGTGACCTCTAATCATTGAACCCTCCTGTTGTTTTCATCCCTGTTGCAACCCCGTGAGGGGCTGCTTCCCCTTCTCAGAAAATGACTCTCAAAACCGCAGGCACCAAGCTCTGATACCAATTGTTGAAAATCAGGCCCTTGATCGAACACACAAACACCGGATGAACGAACTGGTTCGACTCTTTGTATTATTTATCAATAAAAGCACACTAATTACAATGACCCTAACCATCTATTTATACTAAACTTATTCTAGTCCTAACCCGACTCAAACTCTATTAATAAATAAATAAATAAACAAACTAGATAAACCTATCTAATAAACCTTGATGCCCAAGAAAACATCCCTAGACTAGAATTAGGAAACCTAAATAAAATAAACTAAAACGCTTAGCACCCTCCAACTTTTGAGTTATGACAAGATTAGTTCCAACAGATCCTACTTATAACTCGGCCCTGTAAAGCATCTGTTAAAAAAATACCATTTTTTATTTTTCATATGTGCTCCCATATCTTAAATCCACAGGGAAGAATTCTATCAATTTACACAACTGAGTGAGAGAAAATGGGCCTTGAATTTTTCCCTCTTGGATCTTTGTAAAGCTATTCTCTGCTTCTGAAACCTTATGTTTTGATGAACCAACATAATCTAGCCATGAAATACCACTGCCGGGGTGTAGTGGGAGACACAACCGGACCCTCCGTCGTTTCTTGAGATTCGTTCACAACTTCAACCGAAGTATCACAACCATATTTATTACCTCTTGATGAGAAGGTACCATTGTTTTGTAGTTGTTTTTTTACTCTACAAAATCCATTGCAGGTCGGGGTTTAAAAAACACATTGCTGACAGAGATGCAAACATAAAACGCGAATCATAACTTCTTCTTCTTCAGCTCTTGGTGAATCAGACTTCATGGCGGGCGGCGACACAGGAACTCCGCCACTCCCCTTCCCAGCCTTCGCAGTCGCGGCACTCCCCCCTCTCTCGCTCTTTATAGGATATTTACATTTACAATTTCAAGTTGCAACTTAAAAGAGTAAAATTGGACACTTGAAGATTACGAGGTTTATATTCTGATTTCGTTTTTTAGTTCTTAATTTTATTTCTGAAATCCTAGTAATAAATCACCATGATGAATTTTGAGTTTTGTGTTCTGTGTTATTGATGACTGCGTTTAGGGTAGATTCGAATTAATGATTAATGTAGTATGGTTAAATTTGCAGGCATCTAGGGTTAGTTTTAAAAAAGCCAACGAATGATCTAAGTATGTTCATGTGATTAATATATGAGTATGTGAATGTCAAAAACACATTAACCAGGACCACTTCATGTATACTAAATCTATTTCATTTGTTACATATTAGATGTTAATATGCTTTAATGCTCCGTCAATTGCTCCGCCAATTGTCGCGTCATCCTTGCATCTCTAACTTCAATTGCTCCGCCAATTGTCCTGTCATCCTTGCACCTCCATCTTCAATTGCCGTAGGTCAGTTATGGGAACAAGGTTAATTTAGCCCAACAATAGTGTCAATGAGTTCAATGAAAGTCTCTTCTTTGCATGGGAACATGAGGCCTCCCATTGGATGAGTATACCCGAACTCCTCTTCTGCCATGTTCAACAAGGTTTGAAACAAAGGATGTTTAAGATATGATAACGGGATTATAAATCTCTTCATTGGGTTTTCACCAACATATACGGAGAAATGACCTTTGGGTACATCGATTACTCCTGAAGATGAAGAGTATCTCCCTATAGCCAACTTAGTGTAGATTATTTTGGGAAATTTTTGTAAGCCCATAATCAATGAATATAAACTGCTAATTCGGAACTATGTGAGGACAGAAGCTAGGACTTTGAAGGGGACCTCAAGGAGTTGAGGGTTCATATAAACCCAACGTTGGTATAAATAGTTCTCTAATTAACAGACAATTCCAAAAGGCGGAAATTTCAAGGAAGTTCAAGTACATCAAGTCGTCAAGCTCTATACAAATCATACAGGGCGATCTGTATCGGCATATGATCCAAGGGATAGAGAATCTTACACCTTTTGTCCTTCCAAGGACAACATCTATTGGTTCTGCAGTTGCTTTCAAACGGAGTAGACAATGATTATGAATAATTTTAGTATTATAAGTGTTATCTAAAGAATTTTTTAGTCAGACAATCTCAGCATAGTTTTAGTACAACATCGACAATAAAACTGTGTACTTAGTGGCAACCTTGATGAAGAAACTAAATTCCAAACATAATCCAACTTTTTTCCTATATAAAGGTCAAGGTGGACGGTAGTGTACGGTACACACAACTTTCACTTGGACTAACTTGCAATCTGGATCCATATGTCATATGTGCAAACAATCGGTCATGGTTCTTTGAATAACCCGTGGCTTGGAACTTGCTCATAATCCAGCTCGAGCTTATTTGAGCGAGTTCGAGCTAATGGTGGTTCGCTCATTGGGTTTCAACCCGAAGAAAATTTTCATACTTAATTTTCCTTGTTTATTGGTAGTTTGATACTATTTTAATTGTACATTGTTTTTAACTTATTATATTTGACACTTGTAAAATTTGTAAGAAATAGGTTCACCTTTGAAAAATATAATTACAAAATATATCATAACGAGACTCTCGTTATTCGTAGGAAATATCATAGTACAAAACCGGTTGCAATAACTAAATAAAAAGAATATAAATATAATTATATATACCAATCTTGATTCAAGCCGCATCTCTGGTGGGTCCTTCACGCGCACTTGATAGCATCCTAGACTCGATTATTCATCATCTTGAGTCTTGAAAATTACCCCTTGACTGCAACAAAGAGCACACTAAAACGTTGACGATTTTGGTTGAGGCACGTGTTCAACACGCTTCCCTTAAAACAGATTTCGCGCCTCTACTAAAGATGACGCGTCTGTCTCCCAGGGTACAACAGCCGAAGCAGTCTGTACTGCCGGAGATGGCTCACCGGCCCAAGGTTACATCCGGTAATTGTAGTGTTTGAACTCATGTGGTGGAAACAAGTAGAGAGTACTCATCTCTCTAGTTGGTGTTCAAGTGTTCATACTATACTTCTAGTATTCTTCATGTATCAAGCAATACCCTATTCTTGTTGTAACAAAAAGAAAGGCACATAGCCTACTATTTGAACAAGACTAGTTAAAGGATTCACTTAATTATTCACTTAATTAGACATTTAATTAGAGACTTAAAACTCTAATAAAACTAATTAAATACTCAAGAGTTACTCTTTTAATTACCACATGAATATTCTAATTAATATTTATAATTTCATTCAATTATAAATATATTTAATATCCATTCACCAAATTTCCAACAATCCCCCACATGAATGGAGATCATTCAAAACACTTAAAATTTCCAATGTAACCTCGACAGTTGAGTTTTGCATACGATAGGTAGGTGTTACCCTTTGAACATTCGCTCATGAAATGCACTTAGCCCACTAGCTCTGAGTAGATCTCGATGTCTTTGAAATCGTCTGCCATTTGTGTAGACGACAATACACTTCACACAAGACTCTCCCTAGCCGGGTCATCTCCTCATAGTCGTGTCCAATAATGGTCGTGGAACACTTTCCTGGTTCTGCGAGAGCTTTAGGAATTGTGCCCTCAATTCCATTCGAAGCGACCCCACTTCTCTCTAACATAGGTGATTCTCCTTAGATCATTAAAAGCATTGTGGTTATCATGATCTATCCAAATCATTTACCACATATTATGCTTAGCCTCACACTTGTCACTTTTAGGAATGGACTAGGAAGTTTATTAATCTTTATAATAAACTACCTTATTAAATGCGTAGGGTTATTCCCCCACAGTGACCTCGCTTATTCATATAATTAGGTTTTCCTATTGAACTCAATTCTTGGGATCTCCAGTCTACTGAGTTAGGTTTCCATCATATGAACTTCATTTTTCAAGGGCTTCAGTCCCATTCCACAACTTGATCTCTAATAAACCCTCAGGTTGTTGGATCCATAACATTAGCAAATACCTTTGCGTATTTGAGATCAGTTGTCATGATGTGTTATTAACTCATAAGTTAATTTTGCCTATTGTCAACTTCTAAGACTATAACCTCAGTGGCCATCTGAATCTGGTTATAATATATGTCTTTGTAAGATACGCTTATCATTTAAGGCAAACACATCTCCATTATGCACTGCGACCTTTGTGTCCTCCACATAGGATATCATCCAGATGGGGTAATGAAAACCATTTCTACATACCCTTATGGGGTTGTTTCTAAATGGATCATCCCCCACATTTCTTGCCATTTGATTAACATTTCCGTAATTTCACTTATGACGACATTTATACACACATGATTGAACAAGATCAACCTCATTGTATCAGTGAATTCAACTCATACTGCATTAGCTTACATAAGCTTCTGAGCTAACCAAAGAAACACTTGCCATTGTCATAAGTTTGTCACCAACTTAGAATAATTCTAATTTAACATCTAGAATAAGCTTAGACAATGAGTTCTCCTCATTAGCTTTTCGAACAAACTCTTAAAAGTTACATGTCTTTTCCTTATAATGAATGAAAAATCCTCTCTCAACTTTGTCTATACACAAATTCTTTTTGTGTTCATACACATTTGAATGTTTAGAGTTAATTAGTCTCCCTCAAGACCCATAATTAACCAAGTACTCGTCTAGCATGCTTTAGACTATAATACTTTAGCATGTGAACAGAAGATGCATCATTCTGATTCTTCACAGCCCTAAGGATATCATAATATCACTTTGCAACATGCATCCCTTGTTAAGACAAAATAATGAGACTTATTCATAATCCCAAAACATCAATATTAAGGAAAGTCTCACAAATTATTGTATATAGCACATAGCTAAATTTCATCATTCATTTAAGGAACATAACTTGTTTACCTTTGATCTCCAACATTCTACCACTGACTCATAAGTACTTAAACATAAGTCTTAATCCAAGTCACTTGGTAAACACATTCATCACCAACAAGATGAATGTTTCTCGTCTACAATCACTATTATGTATGAGATAGAGTCAACTAGATCGACACTCAACAACATGACATTCATAATTTGCCATAAGTGATTTGCACACATCTATTGTTATTCATTAGGAGATATATATATTTAGGATGCTCTCCTAAATGAAGGTAAAATCTCCATATGGATCTAACAATGATCAAGTGGTAGACGCATCTACTTATAAATCTCGCAAGATTTATTAAAGGTATACAATAACATATAGTACTTTACTTTCATATGTTAGAATTCATACTTGTGAATTTTCCAACGACTTCTAATGAAGTATGTTGACATGAATGTCCATAGTGTATTTCATCTCAATACACTCACTACGTTCTTTCATTACTCACTCATTGTAACGCCCCAAAATCTGAATGTTAATGTTTGTGGTATGTTATTATGTGACACGTCAGGAAATAAATAACTAGGCTATTTAACCTAGTTAAGGGTATGGTCGAAAGTCTTAAATGATTAAGGTAGTGTCAGTTATGTTTTAAAAAGTAAACCCGAGGGGCTAAAATGGAACAAATGAAAGTTAAGTTATAAGATAACTAAACACACACATACGTGTGTGTTCGAGAAAGATCAGGAGGCTCCCATGGAGCCTCAAACCCTAAATCGCCTTTAAGCTCAAATTGGAAGGCAAGATGAAGTTGAAATCCATAACCGAGCATGGATTAATGATCACCAACACGAGGGGATCATAAGGTATGTCTTAAATCTAAGATTGGTGATCATGGGTGAAGTGGGTTATGTTCTAATCCGTGAGTTAATATGAAATTGATCATGTACAAGGGTTAAAATCCTCGTGTAGAACATGGGTTATGAATGGTTTGCGTTAATTTGATGTTTAGAGGTGACACCCGTTAGTTAGGGTGAAGATGATGACTAGTATCACCTCCTATGTTCAAGTCTTGTTGAATGATTGATGTATTATGTGGGTATGATGAATTATTGTTAGATGAAAGTATAGGAATATGATGATGTTATGTTTAATGTTCATTTGGAATGATACATGATGATTAGTAATTGGTTTTGATGGGTTATGTATGAGTTTAGAAGAATTGTGCATGAAATAGTTGTACGTTATGCTTAAAAGGTAGTACTCACATCAAGTGTATGATGAAATGTATATCGTGTCGTCCGTATAGTCGATTATGATGTTACGGGTATACGATGATAAGTCGATAGTTAAGTATGGTTAATAGTTGACTTTTGAAAGTCAACTAAGCATAAGAAACATGACTTAACCCGTTGTCGTGAATGTAGGTTGATGGGAAGTCGTATGGTACATGTTATAGCAATCCGTGTTAAACGTAATGACATGATGAGTTACATGAGTTTAACGTATACGGATGTGATTATGTGAAGTTGATTATGTATTTTAATGCTTGTTAGAAATGACTAAGGAAAGTTAAGTGTGAATTATGCGAGTGATATGATTGTTACATGTACAAAAGTGTATGCTAATAAGAGCGTGATTTCGATGAAATGAAAGTATATGAATCACGTCGAGACGGACTCAAGCATGAGGTGTTAACGGGTCAAGAAGAGGCAAGGAATCGGATACGAGCACGGACGCATAAGGTAAGTGATTTCTGTAATCACTTCGTAGTACAAGTAAGTAATAAAGTGTTGTAATGAATTAAACATGATGTTCGAGGTCAAATATGTGTTTAAGGTCTTTCGTCGTAAATGATGGGTTAATGATGACCAAAATGCCCTTGATGGGTATTTTGGGGTAAACGATCTTAAAAGTAGCTTCGAAACAAGTTATTCGATTAGTGTAACGTTTTGGACAAGTATGGAAGTGGGGATGATGGTTTGGTTAGTCATAGACCAAATTAATGTGTGAATACCCTTAACGGGTCGAAATGAGCATATGAATGATAATGTGTTAAAAGGATGCAAGACACCCAAGAGTTTAGTATTTTTTTATAGACGTCATTGATATCATTATGTTTATAAGAGGTTATGGTAAAACGAACAAGTTACGTTGATGAATGCATGAACGGGTCAAGGTTGGGAAAAAGGGTAATAAGCCGAAGAGATAAAATTCTGAAATTTTGTTAATCCGGATGTCGGATCTTAACTCCAAAAGATGGATAATTAAATTACGGACGCGTAGGAAAAAGAATCGGGTAAAACGGACCAATAACGAAGAAGTTATGACCGTTTCCGTGAAACGCGGACGTGCTGAAATCTGCAGCACAGCAGCAACAAACATTCTGTTTGTTTTATGGCGTCGCGCTACGCGACGGGGTGGCTGTTTGTCGAAAGTTGTTTGTTAGCTCCGTTTTGTATCGGGAACTCGTTTAAAGGCGCTTTAAGTCGCGTATAACTAGTTTAACTCATGTTTTATGACCATTAGGGTAAGCGTATGTGTGGATAGGTATGTATGGATGTTGTATATCTTTATACACGTATGTAGAAATGTATGTGAACGTGTATGCGCGAATGTATGTAAGATTATAGTGTGTAAGCAAGTACATAAGGATATATGAAGTGGTATATGAATAGGTAAGTATGAGTTGGGTATGTTAAAGCAGGTGGTTATAAATATATATATAAGTAAGTATGTATGCATGTACGTATGTATGATTTATAAACCTAAGTGTATGTATGCAAGGGTGTATGTAGGAAGTATGTATATGTACGAAAGTGAGTATGTACGAATGTATGCACATATGTAGGTTTGTGTGAAGGCATGTATAAGGTATATGTATGTATGTACGTATGTATGTATGTGTGAATGTATAAAGGTGGGATGACATGATCGTGCGTGACGATGTAGGTATGTATATATGTAGATACATATAGAATGATTGATATGTAATTGTATGTAAGTTTGTATGTAGTTTGACATGTATGTGTGTACGTATGTATATATGGAGATAGTGTGTATGAAGTTTAGGTATGTATGTAAGACTTTTGGTACGATCAAGTGTTTACGTTGTTTATTCGTGTACACGGAGTTATAAGTGAAATGCAGGAATGGCAAAGAAGTCTCATCACGGATGGTATGACAGGATGCAAAAGCTGGAATGTAAAGAGTAAATGAACGAGGAGTAAACGTGAACAAACCTTGTATGTTATAATGCGTACTAATGTATGAATTTTATGTGGTGAGCGCAGGTAGTACCAGTCATGAGGATATCCAAGGATTGGAGATCGAGGATCGAGTCACAAGACAGATTGTACGGGAATGTTTAAATACGTAATTAAGTGTTGATAAGTTATGTTCTTATATTATAAAATGAACTTTTAGAATGATAAGATGTATGTCGTGAAAGAAATTTTAAGACTCGAATTTCCGCTGCGTTGTGTCAAGGTTAAAACTTGTTAGGGTGTTACACTCATGATGTGGTTATACATTTGATGTTTTGTTTTGGACTTTTAGTCAATGTAACAACTCTCAAGTTATTTATGTCCAAGTATTTTCATGTACTATCCGTTTAAAACCATATTCTTTTAAACAATGTATAACCGACGTTATAATTATTTTCCACAAAAATAATTTATACGTCACAACCATTAGTGATTTATTTCTTTGTAAAAATTGCATGTGTTATCCGAAGATATTGAACACAAAACAATAAAATACATTGGAAACTAGGGCTGTTCAAAAAGCTCGCGGCTCGGAGCTCGCTCGAAGCTCGCTCGGATTTAGCTCGGAAAAAGCTCGCTCGATTTGGCTCGGTTTAAAAGTGAGCCGAGCCGGCTCGGCTCGGTTAGAAAGTGAGCCTAGCTCGGCTCGGCTCGTAACGAGCCGAGTTGGCTCGGTTCGGCTCGCTTTGTAGCTCGGCTCGGTTTAGCTCGAATTATTTTACTTATAATAAGTTTTAATTTTATATACATTATAATATATTACAAAAAAATTGATTATTATTTACATGTATATAGGTTTGTAATTTGATATTTATGGTATATTTGAAGATTGATTACCATACTAATGAACTAATATTGTATTTCATTGAAATTAAAACTTATTTTGCGTTGTTAAACTTGATTTTGGTTTGAATTGTATTAGGTTGAACTTATTTTGAATATATTCTTTTAAATTATTGAATAATATTTTAGGCTATTAAATTTTAAGAGGTATATATTAGTTTTTTTTTATAAAATCGAGCCAAACCAAGCCGAGCCGAGCTAGCTCGGTTTAAAACCAAGCCGAGCCCGAGCTTAGATTTTCAGCTCGGTTTCAAATCCGAGCCGAGCCGAGCCAGCTCGGTTTATAATCGAGCCGAGCCCGAGCTTGGCCTGGCTCGGCTCGGCTCGGCTCATGAACAGCCCTATTGGAAACTAAATCATAAGTGCCAATCACTTTTGAAATTTAAACGAAACATAGACAATTTGTAGACATCAAATAGTAAAGTGCTTTTATTTTCAACACTTTAAAATCTGACCGAAATCTTCTCAACAATATCGTCTCATGGCATGTCTTGAGGTACTCCCTCAATAAGACTCCATGCACTTGTAAGTACAAGTTTCCTATTTCATGTTTAAACTTTAAACTTGGACAATTATGCTCAAAACAACACCAAGTTGTTACAAATACTACATTTAAGTAGTAAACTTGAACAATTAAATTTGTTCACAACAACACCAAGTTGTTTTTCACCAAATAACATTTTCTAACACGCATTTTAAAAAAAACGTTATAACAAGCACATTATAGAATCGAACGTTTACGTAAAACGTTTTCCAAATATATAGTTTATAAAATAAACCATTTCTCATCATCTTTAATGCTCACATAGGCAATTAAATGTTTACATAAAACATTTTTGTTCATTATGAACAATCTCTAACCTCGTATTATTGATACACATTTTCTAACACACGTGTTAGAAAATTTAAGTCATTTTATATGTACCAAACATGACCAAATTAGAGCATTAAATATCATCATTAAAACTCATCAAATGTCATCATTAAAACTCTACTCAAGAGTTTCACCAAATGAAGAGTTAAAAGTCTCAATAATTATGTACTTAAACTCTAATAAAACTCATCAAATGTCATCATTAAAACTCTACTAAAGAGTTTCACCATATGAAGAGTTAAGAGTCTCAATAATTATAGACTTAAACTCTAATAAAACTCATCAAATGTCATCATTAAAACTCTACTCAAGAGTTTCACCAAATGAAGAGTTAAAAGTCTCAATAATTATGTACTTAAACTCTAATAAAACTCATCAAATGTCATCATTAAAACTCTACTAAAGAGTATCACCATATGAAGAGTTAAGAGTCTCAATAATTATAGACTTAAACTCTAATAAAACTCATCAAATGTCATCATTAAAACTCTACTCAAGAGTTTCACCATATTAGAGATTTTTTATTAGAGACACAAACTCTAATAAAAACTAATAAATTGACATAAATACTCTACTAAAAGTCTCACTTTATTAGAGATTTTATTAGAGAAAAAAAAAAAACTCTAATAAAAACTAATAAATTGACTTGAAACTCTCCTTAAGAGTTTATCTTCCATATGAAGAGTCTACTAAATGATTTTAATTTCATTAAATTTATATAAATACCACACCATCACTTTATGGTGATTTAATTCCTTGAAGCCAATCAAACATCAACTTCAATGTATGACATTTTATTTCTAAATCATACAAAGCATTAAAACAATGCTACCACAAATTGCTTATATAAAATGTCTACATAAAACATTTCAAAGCATTTGTATTTTAACCATTTTTAACAATCATGTTAAAATTTAAGAAATTCTAACGCGCACGTTAGAAATATTAACATTTTAACAAAATGTTAATTCGACTTACTAATAAATAAGTCATTTCTAATACCCACGTTAGAAACTAAACAATTAAAAATTGCTTCCAAACTAACGCGTTTCATGAATGTTTCTAACACACATGTTAGAAGACAAATGATTACAAAAATCATTATAAGACTTATTTGTTCATATCAATCCATTGGTGGATGAAAAGTCTACTTTAAATAGAGACTTAATTAGAGACATAAAACTCTAATCAAGTAACATAAAACTCTTATTTAAAGACATAAAAACTCTACTGAAGAGAATTTAACGTTTACAAAAAACGTATGGTTTACACCAATAATTCTGGTCTAACACACATGTGTAGGTCCCTCTCCGGATGAGGTCAAACCTTATCCTTGTTATATTAACACACTAGCGAGTGCGGAATCCAAGCTAGCATGCAAACCGAGTTGAGACAAGTATAAACACAAAACACACAAGGTTCAACGATTAACACCACTTGTATTAATGCGTATGAAAGGTTCCGGTTACAAGCACAAGGTTTACAAATCTGTATTGCAAACTCTCTAGTGTGTGTGTGTGTTCTTGACAGAATGCTCTCCCTATCTCTCGAGTGTATCTTTCTGTCTCTTGTGTCTCTCTCGTCCCCTAGTGCTTCTTTTTGAAATGAACACAACACATGGGTATTTATACCCGACACAGCACCTGTGGTCGAAGGATAAGGAAATCTGGTCGAAGGATCATCTATCGACCAGAATATCTACCGAAAGATCCATATATACTTCGAAGGATGATATCCTTCGAGGTCCATCTGTATCTATCGAAAGACATTATCTTTCGAGGTCATCGAAGGATACAAACCATCCTTCGATGACATCCTTCGACACAAGCATGTTTCAACCAATGTGCTAACTGTTTGGCCAAGTCAAACCGGAGGATGGTTGACCTGGTCAAACTTACATCGAACGCACATAGCAACAAATCTAACATAAGACATCGTTTTGTATCATGACACATTACAGACAAAGTACAGACACAAGTCTTTGTCTTGATCTTCGTGTCTTCGAGTCGAAACTAAGTCGAACTGAGCTGAGTTGAACCGAGCCGAGTCGTGTCCAAAAAATATGTATCAACAAACTCCCCCTTGGACGCTACTCGTGAGGTTCAACTTCGATGTCTTCCACGTCGGAGGATCTTCAAAGTCTTGACGTGTCGTAAGTAGAAAGTGTCTCAACAAACTCCCCTTTTCATGTAGGTAGTGTGTCAATAAACTCCCCCTTAGATTGAACTCTCCATTGAGTCATGCTCGTGAATCTTTTGACTTGTCAATTCTTCAGATCCTTGTGGTGTTGATGAAGGGTCAGCGGCAACTCGATCACTTTATCCTTTGAGTGCCTCCACTTCGTGTCTTCATTCCAAAGCTTTTCATCGAACATGTTCTCCTCGCCTTTAGCATCTGCACATGCAAGAAAGCTAAACGCATAATGAGAACACCGCTTGGAATATAGTTAACATTTAAACAAATGACACATATGAGATTAAATCTCAATCAAACACCAACCGACAACATTTTGAAAGTTTAGAAAAATATTCAATTTTAATCCTTTAACTTTCAAAATTTGTTAACTTCGACAGTTTATGAAGATGCAAATGTTTTTCGGCTTACGATCAGGATTTTGGGTAGGATAGACTCGAGTTCCAACATCAGTCAATCAAAAATAAACTAGAAGCAAAATCTTTTTGGATTTTATAAAGTTTATATTAAAACACACCTAAAATCTTTTTGAAATTTTGAATTTGTAAAGATGGAAAACAATAAATAAATATACACAAGAATCATAAACTGAAAATAGAAAATAAATATCTACAGACATTCTTTTTGCGAGTTTCGAGGGTAAGAGAATCATATCAGTGTACGGTCATGTCAAAACGCTCTTGTTGTTCAATTAGTTAACATTAAGATAAGCATCCTATAACAATTATCGGTATTGTTGTCCACATAAGCTCAACTTATCATTTGTAATCATGGCGAGGGGATACGTTAAGGTATGATTTATACTTACCGACCGGTGTTCATCCACATCACGACACATTCCCGTATCAAGGTATGCACGAGGGTTCATCTTACCGGTGAGTATACCGATTATCATCTGTTTGACCGTATATGATGTGAGATTCTCACTTATTTTGATTGAAAACAAGCCCTATGTGATAGAATCACTTATTGATGAGGAACTTGATTTTCGATGCATGAAGGGCACAGGAGCAAGTCCGTGAACAGGTCAGTACTTTCGTACAGCAGAGAGACTAACTTGACTCCCGGATAAATGTGATATATTATCACTTATTTTGTTGGGACATGTGATTGTTTATCACTTATTGAGGTCGAATGCAGTATGTAATATGTACACGTATGTATAGTATCATGGAAGATCTAGACTTGCGTCCCCGTTATTTTTCGGTAAAAGATACAACCATGATACCCAGATGATAAGCAGCATAAAGACCGAATATCTCAGAACCTCGGCAATCTCTCAAACGAAATTTCGGTACTAAGACCATATGCCAATGAATGGTTCCCACCCAATCTTCAGTCGATTTAAGATTTATATCACCCTGCACACTTTAAAATGATTGTGAGCCTACCGATACATCTTATATAGAGCTGCTTATCGCTTTTTCATTTAAGGTTTAAAGAGGTTTAGACAGACCACTGATGTACTATCATTTTCTCTTTTTCTCGCCAGGAAACTCATTTTTGTTTTTCTATTGTTTTTGTGCTTTTGAAATTTTTCGATGTTTTTGGATTTTTCAAATTTTGGATTTACTCCCCCTAAAATCAACAAACTAAGATAAAATTGAAAAACACAAAGGTATTTACAAAAATGACTTTCCGATGTTGGTTAACTCATGTTTTACCTCAATGCCGTTTACCAAAATTAATTTTTAATCTGTAAAGATTTATCAAATTTTGGAAAAATCAGTTGGTATGTCGGTTTGCGGTGCGGACCATGACAACAGTGTCTGGCCAAAGAGTGCTGCGAGAGGATAACAATTTATAAAGTAGCTTAAATAACGACAAGTATAGGAGAGATTAGAATTTTAAAAACCGTATCCTGCAACTGCTTCGTGCATTGCAAGGAATTTGAGTGCTCTCCCAAACTGGATATCCACCCGGTGTGGATTTCAAAGTCGATTCTTTGTAGCTACTGAGAAGTCTCTTGACAGCAACAAGATCATAAACCTTTGGGTCCGGCTGGTCTTCCACATTGCACCAGCGAAGGTTTTTGTCTATCTCTTGAGAAGTAGTGTGCGGTTGTGCAACTCATGCCAAGGCATCCGCACACCCGGTTGGTTTGTTCAACAAACACTTTTTCTTCAATCACACCGCGAAGAAATGTACACTGCACGTTCATCTTGTTGATTTTGAACCTCAAACGTGCTGCAGGTGCGTACATTTTGATTTGAATCTACCCTGGGGACCCGATCAAAGCTTGATTGTAAAAGGCTTTGCATTTTTGTCGAAGCTTTTCAAACTCTTTCAACAGACAATTCTGTTTCTCTTTTCCTTTTCTTTTCTTCTCTCCATCAAAGGCAACAATTTCTTCTGTCGCCTATTTTGTGCATGGACACTCCACTATCAACAATCTTACGACTATTGAAAGTTCCTCCTGGAATATCCTACACACTCATTCAAAGATTAGACGGAGAGGGGGACCCAAGCCTTTGTGGACTTGGGTCGTCCTTGATCATCAATAAAAGTGATTTCAATCACTTGATGATTAGGAAACAGAACCTGTGGTGCTCCTCCTGACTGAATTACCTGCTTTGGTTTCCAAGTTGTTTGTCCTTTACCAGTATTTGAATTTATTGTTTTAGCATTTACTGGTTTTACAGTTTTAGATTTTGCTTGAACAGGTTTTTCTTCTTTGACCTCTGATTTTAAGGCCTTTTCAATTACCTTTTGATTCTTTTGTTTCAACTTCTTTTCCCTTTCTTTCAAGACACGCGGGTCTTGTTTCGGGGAAACTGATCGTTTTTGGTAATTGGTTTCTTGGGGAGCCTTCAACTTTTGCAGGTATGGGCAGTATCTTACAATATGCCCAATTGTGCCACACTCAAAACACATTCTCCGCTCTACAAACCTCGGAGAAACATGTTGATGACCAGACTGAGAACCAGACAATGAACTTTGTGATCTAGATGTACTTGGACCTAAATCACATCCGTTTGTATGTTGGGTGTAATTATTCTGATCATTTCGTTTTAAAATTTTAACTTGTTTTATAAAATCAATGTTAGATTTATCCTGAAATGTTTCCAGTTTATCTGTACCCTTGGATCCAACAAAGTTCACTTTCTGTTCTCTTTTCTTAACAGGAGCTCTTTTGTTTTGCACCTTTTGCTGTTGAACCTTAGGTGCTTGAACATTCTTGTTCTGAGCCTTCTTTCCCTGTACCTTACCTTTTCTGGAGTTCACTTGTTGTTTTCGCTCAATTGGTTGTTTTTGGTTTCCGTATTGTTTTCTAACTTGTTCACACGGAATTGGATCACATTGAGTGACGGTGACTTTGCCACTTTTGTTTCCCAAAAACTTATCAATACATCCTTCAAAAATCTGCTCAATTAAATCTTGATTTACAATTTTAATTGGAAAATCTTTGTTAGAGTAGATTTTGTCATCTCCTTTGAGCGTGTACAACAAGTTATTCCCTTCACAGCTAGTTACAATTGACTCCATTGCGTTTGACATTTCAGTCTTACTCGGTTTCACTGGTGGATCACACAGGATGTGATTCTCGATTGGAATATCTGTTGTAACCGAGTTAGACTGTTGTTTCACAATTTCTACAGATTCATCATTCGATGAGTCAGATTCATCATCCGAAGAATCAGTATCCACAACAATGGGAGGATTCTGTTCCTTAACACACGATGAATCTGTCACATTCTCAGATTCAGATTGACCCGAGGATGATGTACCTGTTGTGAACCCTAGGCCTGCTGCAAAATCATCTAGATTGAGTGGCACAGTAGGTTCAAAACGGGGCATATCCTCGTCATCAGGCAATTTGGAGTAATTGTGATTCATTGGGGGAGGACATGATTTGAATCCATTACACTTCCTATCCCCCTTTTTCTTTTGAACATCAATAATGTGATCCAAAACATAGCGGGAATTGGAATAGCTTTCCAATTTCTGCTTAATTGTCTCACATTCACATCTAGCTGTTGCTAACTCTACCATTTGCTTTTCAATTGTGTCAATTAAATCATTGTTAGCATGTTGTTTTCTCAAAACAGCCTTTTGTAATTCAGAAACATCATGTTTTAATGACGCAATTGTAGCTTTAAATTCCTTTTCATTTCTGGTTAAAAACAAGTTAGCTTCAGTTGCTTTAGAAAGATCTACAATCAATTCTTGATTGTGTTTGTGTGTGATCTCAAACTGACTTTCCTGTTCAGCATATTTAACCTTTAAGCTATCACAACTTTCACAACTAACTACAGTGGGTTCATCGGCACATACCTGACTTGATGAACTGTCGACATTAGCCGTAAAGGCTGAATGGAAAGAAAAAGATCCATCTTCAGAGAAGAACTTAGCAAGCTTCTTGGAAGTTCCAGCAGATTTCTGGCATAGAATAGATCTCCTCTTGCATAATACTTCAGCTTCAGCCAAAAGTTCATCAACCTTCAAATCTAAAGCATCACCTGATAAATCACCAGTATCAAGTGATTCCCCATCTGTGCTCCCACTATAACCCGAACTATCTTCATCTTCTGAAGATTCACCAGCAGACGCGGGTTCTACTACCTTCTCTGTTACTTTAGCATAACAAGCTGTTCCACCATTTCCTCCTTCTCCAAGCTGAAGCGACCAATCACAACCTTCATCCATTTGAACCACAAGTGCCCGGTTGGCATTTGACGACCCTGCTTGGCCTTGGTTGTTGACAGGTATCAACGTACGAACATTGTTCCTGTTTTGGTTCTGCTGGTTGCCTTGATTTCTGAAGGGATTTTGGTTTCCATGCTGAGCTGGTCTTGTGCATTCCCTTTTGAAATGACCGCGTTCACCACAGTTAAAGCACGTTACAGCTTGCTTGTCGAATCCATACTTGGTGTCTTTCTTGCTTTCCAAGTTGGTTCTCCCGGTCCTTTCCATAAACTCCTTTGCTCTTCGAATGGCACTAGCAAGAGCCCATTTGATATCCATCATTTCAAACTCGTCTCTATCCACTTGCTGATAATCTTCATTGGTTAGATTGATATTCCCAATCTGACCTGCGATCAATCCACAATAAGCACTAACCAAGGTATTCAACATCTCCATATGCTCCTTGGCTATCTCGACACTGACTTTGGAAAAGTTGGAAGTGTCTAATCTGACTGTGTTTGGATTGGAAGTGGCTTGAATGTTTGAAGAGTTTCCATAAAACCCTTGCTGTTGCGGTTGTTGCTGCGGAGCTGTCGGTTTCACATCTGGTCTTGGATACATCAAGTATGCTGAAGGATCAAACTGATCTGTTGTTGAAGGTGCAGTGTTTGAGATGAAAGCTGTTTGAAGCTTCGCATGTTGAGAAGCTGGTTTTTCTCCACTGATACCTCCTGCAATCCCAAAATACATCTCTGGACTTTGAGGAGTTAGTGTTCTTTTTGCCTTCAGTTTTTCTTCTACATCCTTGTTCTCCAATTTTTGAATTAAATCATAAACGGTGATAGTGTCTAAAACACCATTTTCTTTAAGGATTTCAAGATAACTGCTCCACTTTGCTGGTAAGCTATCAGCAAATCTCTTTGTCATTTCTTGTGGAGTGGCATTGACTTTAAAAGCAAACATCTCGCTCAACAAGTGATGAAACCTTGTAGATAAATCTGCCAAAGTCTCATTTTCCAAACACGTGAATCCTTCAAATTCTTTCTTCAGTAAATCTTGCTTGATCTTTCTTGATTGAGCATTTCCTTCACATCGTAACGTGAGCATATCCCACAAGCTTTTAGTAGTCGTGCAGTAAACAAACTGGTGATATATGTCTCTGTTAAGAGCTTGTGTGAGAATCATGAATGCTTTCTTTTCTAACTCAAACTTCTTCTTGTCTTCATCAGACAGAGTGCTGTAAGTTTGTGGATTAGATCCTGCAACTTCCAACTCACTGTCAAATGGAGTGAAGAAACACATCCATAGATCTTGACCTTGCCCCTGAACATAAGTTCTCAACCTTTCTTTCCACCATCCCCAATCATTGATGTGATTTAACTTTGGCGGTTTTGTGCTTGTACCAGTTTCACTGTCGTTCTGCATCATAGATTGAATGCTGCTGCTTTGATTTGTGACCAATGCCCATTGATTTGCAGTTATCATTGCAGCTTGAGTTGGGGCAATAGCTCGCAAGAATGCATTTTTGTCAAACTCTGGCTCAGGTTGTGTAGCTGATGATTGTGGAGTCGAAGTTAATTGAGTCCACCACTCACCGTTTGTTCCCATTTTATAAAAATTAATATATTAAGTGAAAATTGATTTAAAATAAAATTAATTTTCACAAACTATGTTAATTTTTCGAATGATAACAACCAGCCGAAGGATCAAGGATCGAAAGACCTGCAAAACACAACTGTTAATTATAAACAGACTAAGGATCGAAAGATCAACCCTTGTTCGAAAGATAGACACCTGTTCGACGGATCAACAGTGTCGAAAGACCACTGTTGAGTTTCGAACAATGACTTCGAAAGATTCTCCAAGACTAAGGATCCTTATCTTTCGAAATGTAACAGTAGCTCGAACAATATATCCTTCGAAAAGATTCCTTGGCTCGAAAGATAACTCACTGACTTCGAAAGATGTTCGAAGGATGGGTATCTGTCGAACCTCCTTGATCGAAAGATGATCTTTCGACTCCGAAGGATATCTTTCGATGAGCACTGACACACTGACACAAAGTTGACAGTTTGGTGAGAAAGGTGACGGGTTGGTAAAAACTTTCGGCAGAAGGTATGTTCAGACGTGCTTTCTGCCAAAACCAGATTTGGTTTGAATATTTTAACCAATTAACCCTTCCCAATGTACAAACAACTTTCAACAATAATAAAACAAGATCAAAATATGTAACACTTTGAAGAACACTTGAATATTAGTTGAAGATATCAAGAACAAACCCAGAAAATTTGAATTTTCCGGAAAACCGACAACTGCCGAACTCGAGTTTTGGTCGAAACTTCACTAAAAACCAATGTTTAACATGTGAAAATGAAGAACAACAAGGTTTTTATAAGAACTTCTAGCAAAACATGCAGATTTTCGAAGTTTTAAAGATAAAATTTCCAGAAAATATGAACTTCAAAAGTCCGAAACACACTCTAAAACACTCGGTTTTAACAAGGAGAAGAGCCACGGCTCTGATACCACTTGTAGGTCCCTCTCCGGATGAGGTCAAACCTTATCCTTGTTATATTAACACACTAGCGAGTGCGGAATCCAAGCTAGCATGCAAACCGAGTTGAGACAAGTATAAACACAAAACACACAAGGTTCAACGATTAACACCACTTGTATTAATGCGTATGAAAGGTTCCGGTTACAAGCACAAGGTTTACAAATCTGTATTGCAAACTCTCTAGTGTGTGTGTGTGTTCTTGACAGAATGCTCTCCCTATCTCTCGAGTGTATCTTTCTGTCTCTTGTGTCTCTCTCGTCCCCTAGTGCTTCTTTTTGAAATGAACACAACACATGGGTATTTATACCCGACACAGCACTTGTGGTCGAAGGATAAGGAAATATGGTCGAAGGATCATCTATCGACCAGAATATCTACCGAAAGATCCATATATACTTCGAAGGATGATATCCTTCGAGGTCCATCTGTATCTATCGAAAGACATTATCTTTCGAGGTCATCGAAGGATACAAACCATCCTTCGATGACATCCTTCGACACAAGCATGTTTCAACCAATGTGCTAACTGTTTGGCCAAGTCAAACAGGAGGATGGTTGACCTGGTCAAACTTACATCGAACGCACATAGCAACAAATCTAACATAAGACATCGTTTTGTATCATGACACATTACAGACAAAGTACAGACACAAGTCTTCGTCTTGATCTTCGTGTCTTCGAGTCGAAACTAAGTCGAACTGAGCTGAGTTGAACCGAGCCGAGTCGTGTCCAAAAAATATGTATCAACAACATGTTAGAGAATTTAACGTTTACAAAAAAAAACGTATGGTTTACACTAATAAACCCGATCTAACACAAAAGTTAGAAAAATTAACGATTCCCAAAATCGTTTCAAAAACCAAACGTTGGAACCGAAACAATTCGTTTTGTACCACGGTATAGGATTTAAGATTTTATCTCAATCTCAAAAAATCCAAACACAACAAGTTGTACTACATACATATTTCCCAAAAAATATTTATAAGATCATAACCTCTAAAATATTTTTTATTCTATTATAAATCCTTTCGTAAACCCAAAATCCTTATAAATAAGGTTTTTAAGATTGTACCAACAATCTCACTAAATCTGTTTTAAGTTTGTAAGAAATAGGTTCACCTTTGAAAAATATAATTACAAAATATATCATAACGAGACTCTCGTTATTCGTAGGAAATATCATAGTACAATACCGGTTGCAATAGCTAAATAAAAAGAATATAAATATAATTATATATACCAATCTTGATTCAAGCCGCATCTCTGGTGGGTCCTTCACGCGCACTTGATAGCATCCTAGACTCGATTATTCATCATCTTGAGTCTTGAAAATTACCCCTTGACTGCAACAAAGAGCACACTAAAACGTTGACGATTTTGGTTGAGGCACGTGTTCAACACGCTTCCCTTAAAACAGATTTCGCGCCTCTACTAAAGATGACGCGTCTGTCTCCCAGGGTACAACAGCCAAAGCAGTCTGTACTGCCGGAGATGGCTCACCGGCCCAAGGTTACATCCGGTAATTGTAGTGTTTGAACTCATGTGGTGGAAACAAGTAGAGAGTACTCATCTCTCTAGTTGGTGTTCAAGTGTTCATACTACTTCTAGTATTCTTCATGTATCAAGCAATACCCTATTCTTGTTGTAACAAAAAGAAAGGCACATAGCCTACTATTTGAACAAGACTAGTTAAAGGATTCACTTAATTATTCACTTAATTAGACATTTAATTAGAGACTTAAAACTCTAATAAAACTAATTAAATACTCAAGAGTTACTCTTTTAATTACCACATGAATATTCTAATTAATATTTATAATTTCATTCAATTATAAATATATTTAATATCCATTCACCAAATTTCCAACAAAATTGAACATTGTTTTTAACTTATCATTTGAGACTAGCATAAAAATATACAAAATCATCATAAAAGTTAAAAAGAAAACAAACTTACCGAGCCATGCTGAGTAAGATTATGAGCCAAGCCAACTTGACTCGTATTGTTATAAGTTCGAGTTTGAATTAATGTTGGTTTGGCTCAACTCACTTAGCTTGATAAGGAATCGTACTCGAAGCCAATTATTTCAAAGCTCGTTCCTCAAAATAACATCGACCTTTTTTTCATTACTTATTGAGAAAATGTCAATGACGAGGAACGGAAGACACAAAGTGTATACATACATGCCCTTTGACAAAAAGTATGACGATATTTTTATAAGGTGGGGTTGTAAGTTTGACACGTACCACAAAGATATCAAAAATTAATTATGATGGAATACACGTGAAGAGGTGTCTTTATGACATTAGCTTGTGGTTTAAATAAAAAAATAGCTTAGTGGTCCATCGAACAAAATGGAGGATATTTTTTGACTATTTATTGACAGATGGGATATGACAAAACTAGGGATCACCTTTGAGTCTGTAGAGGTGACCTCGTATTGGAGTCAACCCAACATATTTTGTCCATTAGGTTATATAGCCCAACATAACATACTCTTATAAAATGGACTCACTCACAACAAGTGATGTTTTTCTCCTTTTCTAACTCTCTCTCTCTACTATACATACACATAAATATGACTTATGATTTATTATTTTTATAGGTACTGACTTGAGCGCCAGGGTGATCTAGAAGCTACGGCTCCAAGACCCTCTCACGAGTTTCTTATGGCTGTAGTCCACGTACATTGTGACTCAATGAAAGGAGAAAAGAGATTGCACCACCACTAAGATAGATCTGAATCAGACGACTCACTCCGCACAATTACGCTGCTAGCCAAGTCCTTGGCACTAGCTGCATGGATTTTCAAAGCAACTTAGTCTTTTAACAATCAGATTTGCTCAAGCTTGCAAACTTAGTTCTAGAGTAATATTTAGACGGGTAAAGGGCCTTGGTTCTTGATTAAGGATCTAATACATATTTCCCCCCTTTTCTAAGAACTTAAGCGCTACCTATAGAGAATTTGTTATAATACAAATTGATATGCTAGTAAAAGAAGAGAATTTGAAGTGAAGAAGTGTATTCGCATTCAATCATAATCTTCATAACTCCATTACAGAATATCATTAACCAAGGTTCACCAACGTTGACAACCTAAGTAACTTGTTATTCTATATTATATTGTTCCCGTTGTTTGTAACTACTATTTGGGCTAATTACAGCCGTAGAAAGTCATCAACTTTTAATCTCAGCCGTTTAAAGTCTCTAAATTCCTTCTAGAAGCAATAGTTAGTGTCGGTTTTGCACTCTCTCTCCCATGATTATTCAGTTAGCGGCAGTTTCCTAAGATAAGCCAATAAGAATACATAATTAGAAACTGAAAAAAACAAAATACGGTTTAAATTCCTTTATTTCAGCAAGTTAGTGGAGTAGTGGAGGATGTAACTACCCAGTATGATGATTATATAATACGTGCCTCAAGCTTCCATATTCCTTGCTTACATATCATTTCCATTCCATTTAGACAGCAAAGATTTGCAGCCATGGATGACTACACCCTAATGGATAACTACTACCTATTCGAAGCAGCCAACTATGCAATGAAGGTAATACTAAACCAAATACAATGTTGTACATATGTTAACTACAGATTTTTTAGTTTCCTATATAACTAGGGTAGAGTGAGGTTCTTATTAGAATTATTAACTCATAAACACGAAGTAGTATGGAGCAAGAATGGCATACTGAAAAGGTACATACCAATTATCTTCTTGCTTTGTGTTGATTTACAGACCAAGTCTTTAATCAGTATTTTACTTCTTGTAGTCATCAATTATGATTGAACAGCAACAAACTGATGGAACAAATGACCTACAAGTGAAGGTAAGTATTGGTTTTGTTTCGTTAACATAAATTATGCATTGTAAAGTCCATGTTTGAAAATAGTTACTTTTATCATAATTTCATAAAAAACCAAGAGACTGACAAGACATTTCAGGCGCCTTTATTGGTCGGTTGCGATGTGCGATCAATGAGCAAAGAAACATACTAGACATTCAGTAATAGAGAAGTTATAGCAGTGAATCAAGGTCGGTTAAGACAATTTATAATTATTTTGTTTTATAATTTTTTGGACATTTACTCACCAGCCTCGTGTTGATACAGATAGCCTTGGAGTCCAAGGAAAGAAGGTTAAGAAAAATGGTGATTTGGAGGTCTGGGCTGGCCCACTTGCACATAACAAAGTTGCTGTGATTCTATGGAACAGCGGAAGCTCAACAACCGAAATTATAGCATATTGGTCCGACATAAGACTCAACTCGACCGCAGTCGTTAAAGCTGGTGACTTGTGGGCGGTAAGACTATCAAAAAATATTTTATTATTTTGAATTTTTTTTTTTTTTTTTTTTTTTTGTCATTCTAGCATGCACTTGCAGTTAGATGTACAAATAGGTTTTTTTTACCAACCGAACCAGTTTTTCAAGTGGTGAACAAACCAGTTTTTTTTTTCAAACCAGTTTTTTTTTTTCAAACCAGTTCGGGTTTAAAACCGGTTTCCATGGATCAAACCCCAAACCTATTGTAAGGACCTGCAAAATTGTCCATAAACAACCCGTAAGTAAAAACCCGGACCCCTGAAACCATAACGTGCATGAAAAACCAAGAAAATATGCAATTTAAAGTTCAGGCGGGCCGCGTAAAACTGAAGAAGGCATCTACGCGGGCCGCGTCAACTTGAAGTTGACCGGATAAGCATGCCAGGCCACGCGTCGCACACGTGGCGCACCTAGGTGTGACACGGAAGCCCTAGTCGTATACTAGGTGGCTCTCGCGGGCCCCGTAAAAGCCTGTTAAGGCTTACGCGGGCCGCGTAAAACTGAAAAAGTTGCTATAAGTAGCCTGTGCATGGGGTTTTCACCTGTGCTCGAAATCTCACTCTCAAAACGTTTCTTTCTGCTCGAAAATCACATTCACAATAGCAAAACGCTGCTACGATCAAGGGTAATAACTCGATCACTGCTACGATTCAATGTCCGATTGATTGAAACCCATCCGATGGATGTTTAAGTGCTGCCCGTATTTGGGCTATGCCTTTGTCATTCGTCGTGAAGGTTTTGATTTCGTGAGTTGCCGTAAATGTTGTATTAAGTTACTTACCTAGTTTCGTATGCATTGCTATTTAATTTAGGTTATCAGGCTAATCAGTAGGCTAAACTCTGCCCAACTAAACTTGCAATGTAAGTCATTCTTCTTTTTACCAAATTATTTCCAAAACCCTATTTATTTTCAAAGTTATAATTACAGGGATTAAGTCTTTGTAATCTTCAATTACTGCCAGTATGTGGGGTTTTGTATACATTACTTGATACCCATCACCATTGGACAACGGGTTAGCCAATGGGTGATCTGACCATAGTCATAGACACTGTCAAGTGACAAATACCGATTTGGGGTAATTGGTTGATAGAAACATTGTAATCACCCTTAATACTGTAGATTATAACAAGGTGTCGTTTTGTGCAACTTGAATGACTCGCCAGTATTTCCCTGCTGATAAAATCTTTTTAAAACATGTTTCAGGTGATCTGCTGTGATCCAGGAAAAGTGTTGTATAGCACTACAAGCTTGAGAAAGTGGCTCAATAAAATAAAGAAACATGTTTTTGTAAAAACAGGGATTTCTCAGTGAAATACCCTTTATTGTAAATTATGGGTGTAATCCCCAATTTATGAAATAAAATAATAGGGCGTTTTCAAGTTTTAAAAGATCCTGTTAAACTTCCGCTGCCAATATAATAATTACCACGGGTTTTCTGTCCCGCGGTTCCTGGACCGGGTCACACCGGGACAGGGGCCGTGACAGAAAAAGGTGGTATCAGAGCCACTGATTTAAGCCAATTACGTATTTAGAAATACTTAAAATTTTTATGAGTCCCATTCTGTGATTATGTGAAAATTTAATTTACAAAATTTTAACCTAGAATTTTGTGTGTTTCTTCATATATGCTAACAGCATGAATGAGTTGTCTGAAGCTCTTCAGAATATCACTATCCATTCTGCTGACATGGAAGTTTTCGAGGGCTTTTTCGGTTATTGGGCCAACATTGATGAACCTATGGAATTCCAAGCCCAACCCCAGGAGAAACCCAAACCGAAAAAGAAAAGAAGATTCGTGGGCTGGAGGCGTGTGCGTAGGAAGAAACCAGCGACACGGAAAATTCTAAAGACTGAGGATCCAATTCATAAAGGCAAAGGAAAGGAGATAGGGGAAAGTTCAGAGCAAGCCCAGGAAATGCCATCTTGGGAGGAGCTGGATCATAAACTGGCACTTAGTGACCTCATCGGACCTGCCGATGAAAACCTCTTCAACTACCCAGCAGAAGCACAACTTCCAGTTAATCTAATCTGGAACCTGCGATTCCAGATCCTATTGTCCACCCCGACCTCTACCAGATGAGCTGGAAGAATTGTGGACCACTGACTGGCAATTTCAGAATCTTTTAAACAACCCTAATACCTTTTTCCCCCAATTTGATCCTGAGCCTCCACTACACCCCCCAATGAGCACAGAAAACTTGGCTGAACTCCGCCATTATGGCGAGGAGCTGGTGGACACAGGAAATAGAATCCGGGAAGTGGGGGAGAGGATATCCTGGAAGTACGACGAGAGGGAACGTCGTTTCTGAAATGCCAGCTGATGAGGATCGTATGTGGTTGTGGGAATGTGTGTTTAATAATAATATAATAATAATAATATAATCACGTAAAATAACTTAAAATAAAACTTTGTAACATAACTAGTGTGTACGGATGCCTACTAATCTATAAAATATGAAAGTCGCAAGGTCGACAATTTTGGCTATACGTGTTAACTTGATTATGTGCGATTGTTTTATTATGTTTGGTTGTTATTCATTTTATGCTAATAAGTTATATATATTAATTACCAGATGGAACACGCTGGTAACAAACCAGTTAACGAAGTTAACCAATCTGAGCAAAATCATGAAGATCAATTTCTGAATAGACAAGATATAGAAAACATCGTTGCTCAAGGAATGGCCAATGCTATTCCAGCAATTCTTGGTGCTGCCCGAAATCCAGTTGAACCTCAACCAATTATTCCCAGCAAACGTACTCACGGCGACAATTTCAGTAATAGTATAAATGGAGGCGGCAACATTAATAATAATGATAATGATGATGTGATACAAGCCCCCTTTCTTAAGAAAATGAAAGCTGCAACGCCTGGTTGCACTTACAAGGAATATCTTGCATGTAAACCGGTTGAATTTGCAGGCAATGAAGGGGCGACTGCTGCACTGCGTTGGTTAGAGAAAACCGAAGCAGTAATTAAAATAAGTAAATGTGCCGAGGAAGACAAGGTCATGTACGCGTCGCATCTTTTTAAAGAAGGGGCACTAGAATGGTGGAATACAGTACTACAAGCCAAGGGAAGCGATGTGGCTTATGCCATGAATTGGGAAAAATTTAAAAGTTTGGTGGAAAGAAAATTCTGTCCCGAATATGAAAAGGAACAAATGGCAAATAAGTTCCTAAACCACCGGATGGTGGATGTTGATTGTAGAGGGTATACTTCGACCTTATTCGAGTATGCCAGAGTAGTACCAACTTTGGCCTCGCCAGAACCGATACTTATTTCTCGCTACATCTGGGGTTTGATTAGCGAGATCCGTGATATTGTCAAAGCTGTAAGACCCCGCACAATCGATGATGCGGTGGAATTAGCCAACACCTTGACTGACGGACTGGTGCGTACGCGGGAAGAGAACCGGAAGAAGGAAGTAGCCCAAAAGATTACCCAAGGATTTCGTGTGGGTAATAATAGCAACTTCAAGAAAAGAGGAACTGGGCAATCTTCCACCCCGTCGTTCTGCAGGAACTGTAAAAAGAAACATTTTGGAAAATGCAATGAAACTTGCAACTTCTGCAAAGCTCTAGGACATCGTGAAGAAGAGTGCAGAAAGAAAACAAAGATATGCTATAACTATGGGGAAGTTGGGCATTTCAGACCAGAATGCCCTAAATTGGTCAAACCAGCAGATAACAAGGCCAAACCTGCTGAAGGAACTAATAAGAATAACACAAGGGCCTTTCAATTGACCACGCAGGAAGCCAAACTGATTCCTGATGTAATAGTTGGTACGTTCCTAGTTCATGACGTTTACGCAAAAGTATTATTCGACTCTGGTGCAAACCAAAGTTTTATAAATACTTCATTCTGCCAAGCTCTTAAACTACCCTTAACCAACCTTAGACAAGTTTTTACTGTAGAAAGAACAGATGGTAATTCTGTTAACATAGATAAGGTTCTGCGAGAAGGAAAGATAGAACTTTTAGGCCATAAATTTTCTGCAAACCTATTACCCATGAATTTAGCTGGATTCGATGTTGTGTTAGGAATGGATTGGTTAATAGCCAACCATGCTCGAATTCTCTGTGATAAGAATTCCATAGAAATTCATACACCCACAGGAGAAGTAGTGGTGATTACAGGAGATAAGCCACGTAAGCCAATGAAGTTCATTTCAGAAATGAAAGTGGCCAGTTATTCAAGAAAACAAGGAATAGTGTATATGATTTCGGTAATCATTAACACTAAGGGTAAGGAACTTAAGGAAATTCCGGTAGTATCAGAATACCCAGATGTATTCCCCGAAGAACTACCTTGTCACACCCCGAAATTATCAGAGCTGGCGTGACTGGACTGGTATCTTCATTGCACAGCGGAAGCAATTAAGAAAAGACTTTCTAGAAAGAGAACGCCTACTAAGTACTCGAATCCTTAATGGTTCTCCTATTCCAATCGTGCCATAGTTTCTGAAAAGTAACCTGAGAAAGAAACATGCGAAAAATCAACATAAAGTTGAGTGAGTTCATAGTTTGTTTGTAAAAGATTTAAAATAAATCTTTTTGAATAACCGGTTTGAGAGATATTATTGAGAAAATGAATTTAGAAATCATTTTCTTGTCAAGTTATATGGAAACTTTGTATTCGTATTTGTAACGCATTATGTTCGTAAAACCATGTATTTGTAAACTCTTGTATTTGTAATGTTCGTATACCCGTCAATGCCCACCCTGACTTTGACTCCATGCCCGCATAATCCTATGCTTTGAATTGGTATAAAACATGGTATTTAATTTGTATAAATCAAGTATTTCTGTAAGTATGTATGTCCCTTTGTAAACGGTGTATGTATAAACCTTTGTAAACGGTGTATGTATGAAAGTCCCTGGTATGTAGCATTAAGGAAAAAGAGATCACCAATGGGTTGCAAAGCCACTGGTATGTGTGAAGTGATGCAGGAAGTACTCAAACCTAGCAAATTTGTACCGGGCTTCGGCTGTAAGACACAGTCACCACTATGGGTCACCCTGACCTCATGGGTGTGGGCTCGCTACACCCAAATAGATCTATCACTCATGTCCCTCGGTCCTACGACGAGGATTAATGGCCTTAAGTTACGTGCCTGTCACTCACATGATCTAAGTAGTATGCCCTCCTTAAGCTCACCATACCATGTACAAAATGTCTGTAATAATTGTAACATGTATTTTACCCCAGCCACTAAGGCTGAACCTCCCCAGCCACTAAGGCTGAACCTCCCCAGCCTATAAGGCTAACTCCCCAGTCTCTGTATATTATCACCAGACGATCCATCCCTAGTCATGAAAATCATTCACATTTCGATAATACGCTTTTGTTTTGTAAAAACCGGTATATTTAATATGATTCATTCGTAAACCATTCGAGTTCCTTGAAATCCGTTCGTAACATGTCTTAAAATATGAGTTTTCATTCGTTCAAGACTTTGTATGTTCTTGCAAAACGTGCATGTCTTTCCACCCCGAAAACATTTATAAAAATGTAAAGTCGTAAAAAGTGGGGTTATGAACTCACCTGAATTGCCTTGTGCGAAGCTAGCTAATTAAGACTTCGTGATGTCGTTTCCAAGACTTGACTTGCTAGCGTGCATTTCTACAATATTCCTAACACGGAATATCTTATAAGTTTCTAAGTAAACGCAGTAACTGCACTACGTGTCATCGAGCTCTACCGAATCGTTAATCGAACGATTCAACGGTAAGTTATTGACTTAAATGAAACAAAGAAGTTGTATTCGTTAAGTTTCGTCTAATGTCGGTAAGGGCTATCAATTCAATAAGTCTTTGAAAGACTTGGTTTTTGAGAAATTTCAAATATATAAATATTTATACAAAAGTATAAATATCTCGATAGAATAGTGTCAATCGTTCACAGAAGTCGTGCGTGTATAAAAATGATATTTATATGAAAATATCGTATAACAAACTCGTATCATATAATGCGTCTTTTATATATTCGTCAAAGTATGCGTATATGCCATTTCGCAGTTTGAAATGAATATAAAAAGTTATATTCATTTTAAAAAAGTATCATCGAGTTGTTTGTGGTTGAAAATAAATATCTAATTATATTTATTTTTATAAATGAATGCGAGTCGCTTGATGTTTGAAGTAAACATAAAACTATGTTTATTTTATAAAATAATTCGTTATTGTTTGATACTTGAATTAAGCGTATAAACCATGTCTACTTTATAAAAACGAATTCGTGTTGTTGGATATTTGAAATAGTATACAAACCATATTCCAGTTTACAAAAGAACCGTTGTCTTGTTTGATGTTCAAAATAAATATGTAAACTATATTTATTTTTATAAAATAAACACGTGTGGTTTGTTAACGGAAATAAATATATACTATATTTATTTATATCAAACGAGTCCGTATTTTGATATTTGAAATAAGTACATAACTTATATTTATCTTTATAAAAGAATTGCCGAGATTTCAAAATTTTAGAATAAATATAAGAGCTATATTTATTGTCGCAAATAATGTACCGAAACATGGCTTTCGTAAATTGTATCGTGTCGTAGAAAGTATTATATACTTGCGTTTGCTTTCATAAAAGTCGTTTGATACCGTTAGTTGTTGTTTTTCAATAAAAAAGAGTTTTGTTTTCGGGTTTTCTAGAAAAACGGGCAGAGTTTCCCCTGTTTTTGGACGCTCCCGGCAACACAAGTTGTCGTTATTTTCAAAATTCAATCCAAGATTCAACAATATTAAAACATTATAAATAATGTTTATGCAAGTTATGTCTAATATTTCAAGTGGTGAACTATTATTTACTCAGTTTGAGCTCGTTGTCACGTAATCCATTTTAAATTAGAAAACGACAAAAGAAATCATGCCATTATATTTTACCAATATCTCGTGTCGAAAAGCTGAATTGACCGAGTTGACTCGGCTCGACCGAGTCAACCGAACCGAACCGTCTAATTGCGTTGACTGCCTTACTTTAACCCGTTGTCCGAACCGAAACCACGTCTGACCGGGTTTGACCGTGTTGAATTGACCCGAAATCTGACACGAGACCCGACCCGTTGACTGTTGACCATCTTTGACTGTTGACCGAGCCGTTGGCCCGAACAATGAGCTGACCCGAACCACTGTTGACCAGCCGACCTGCTGCAAAACCCGAACCACAATGACTCTGAACTGAGGAGCTCGAACTAAGAACCAACTAGAACCATATACCTGAACCGGAGCTCCTGTCGTCGAGCCGAACCACCACCGTCGCTGCTACTGCCGCCGCCGTGAGCGGCGGCGCCGCTCCCCTTCCTCCGTCGTTCTCTCTCTCTCTCCTTCCCTTCCTCTCTCTCTCTCTCTCCGTCTCGTCTCGTCTCTCTCTCTCTTCCGCTTCTGTCTTCAACCGTCACTCACCACCACCCGACTGTGGTGGTGGTGGTCGTTTCTGCTCAATCGAGGGGGTGGGGGTGTACGGCCGGTAAAACAGAGAGAAGGGGAGGTGTGTGGTTCACCGGAGAAGAGGGGACGCCGGGGCACCTCCATACCCGGCTCCGGTTGCTGCAATTTCGGGTGAGGGAGGGTGATGGGGTGGAGGTGTTTGTTTGAGCTTGATGTATAGACCGAGAGAGAGAGAGAGAGAGGAACCAAAAGAGGGTATGTCTGAATTGTGAAGAGGTATGATCTTTATAGATATGTTTTGAGATCTTATGAATCTTGAAAATATATTGTAGAGATTTTATAGTATATTATAAGATTTTGGAAAGATTCCTTAAGATTTAGATTAGATCTTGTGCAGATTTTTGTAGGAAAATCTTTAATATATTATGTGCAGGTTTAGGCTTGTGGGTTTTGGGCTTGGGCCCAGGGCCCACAAGCCCATCTCACGTGTAAGTGGCCCGAAATTCTCTACGAGGCCCGTTTTCAAAACCGAAACCACCGTAGCCTAGTAAAATAATATTTCAGAGTTAAAAATGTGTAAAAATAATGTCGGTATCCGTCGTAGTCGCGCTCGTGCGTTGATAACGGTAATAATCGCGAAAAATTACATCGTTGTCGTCTTTAATCCATTTTTCGATCCGGTTTCGACTGTAGTCACTAAAATTTAACTACGAAGCTAAAATATATCGTAAAAATTTAATATTTGTCAGTGTTGTCAGTATCCTGTTCGGTTTCAATCCGTTGCCATTTACGTTTCGCAGGTTTCTCTGTAAACCACCGTTCGCGCACTGTAAAGTCGGATAGGCGTTCCTAGGCAGTCCAAAGGCCTAATTAAGTTAATCTTCATCTAAATCACTATTTATTATCGCATTAATTGCCTGTTAATCATCTAATTAAGAGCCATAAATCACCGGTTGTCACATTCTCCCCCTGTTACAGAAATTTCGTCCTCGAAATTTAGGCTATGTTATCTCCTCAGAATTGTGTTGTTCGCAGGTAAGTCCGAATAATAACAAAGTGAATGACCACGTAATCGAAACAAGACTTATTCGACTCATGTTAATTTAATGACATTGCTCAACAATAAGAACCCAGCGGTTTAAAAGAAATGTGTTTCAAAAATTGATGTCAAAGGAAACAAGACGTATAGGTACAGTCACTAATGTGACTAAGCTAACAGGGATCCAACAATGAACAGGAACTTCGACCAATCGAATTCCATATGAACGTTCACAATAAGTAAATGAGTTCTAGAAGTAATAACATCCACTGGATGAACTTAGAATCAACAATCTCAAATGTACTATTTTGCATGAAGCGCTCGATCGTGATCAGCACAAGATGCAAGTTATACCGACGCCACAAGGTGTCGCAATGAATGAAACAATTCAATAATAGGGGTGATCGAACAAGTATCACCTGTGTTTTGTAGTCAATTGAAAGCGCAATGAAGTAAATATGAAAATTTGTTTCTAACAACATCATAGGATTTTCAATTGAAATTGAACATCAAAGAAATAATGTTTTCGATCGAAGACGAAGAAGCAATGAATATCGCAAAACATTCGATCGATGTTGAAAGGACCGTTAGGAGGTACACCGGAATATGAAATGAATTTTGTGTACCCTTGTCTTATCACACGATTGTGTTAAGACTGTTGTATGTGATAAATGAAAGCGGATTTAATTTAAATCAATAAATAAATAATTAAATCCGTGCATGAGATATGTAAACGAGCAAGCTTCAAATAAGTGAAAATACCACCACAAGGTGTCGAAATCAACAAACAATTTAATGGAGTCGAATGCCAAACAAGTTTACTTCGACTCGTAACAATTGAAACACTTGTTAAAACGAATTTTGAATATGATGCTCTGAAGTGAATATGTGTAACGGACAAGTTCAAACAATTGAACTTGGTTTCAGCGCAATCCGACAATAATTATATGTATCGACAAGAAAACTTCCAGCATGGTCACAACGAAAAACCATGTATGTAACTTGAAAAGAAAAGAATTTTCAAGAAAATGTGTTGACTTGATAACAAAGGAGCCAACAATTACAATAATGCGGGTCATTCGAATCACAAATCAATAATTAAGTTTAGCGAAATAATATTTGAACATTTATGGAACGCTTATTCGAAACGAAACCACATGCATAACAAACGATGCATGCGTAACATATGAATATTCAAGAAATGAAGCAAATGAATATTCGCTATACTGAAAGAAATTATCGTGATGCAATGACCATTCAGAGGAGTAGAGATGCAAAAGTCTACTCGCTTGTTGCAAAAGTTGAAATTTCAATAAAATAAATTTGAGGACTTTACCTGGGGTTGCGTGTGATATCCGGTTATTAAGTGACATTACCATGGAATGTCGAACATAGCATATTTGTTTTTAAATGAGATAGCGAGGATGTGGGGGTATGCATCTTCTCCTTGGTGTAATTCGTGTCGTTTGCAGGACCGTGTGACAAATCGCCGCATCCTGATCGATAGTTCTCCTGCTGACAGGATTAGCATCGTCGTTGAATTACGCCATCGTGTCTTTTCAAAGGCCTCGCCTCGATAGTCGTATGTGTCGTACTTCAACCTCTGTTGATGTATAGCTTAAGTTTCACATATACCTGTGCGCTAGCGTTTCGTTATGCGTAGGCTGCCTGCTCAGGAAGTTAAAATATCATAGACAATATGGATAATAGTGTGTGCCCGAGTTAATATTCGCGGTTCCTACGTGATAACCTTTAATGAACTTCAACATAAGTTTCCGAAGGTCTTAAATGCATGTTTCCTAAACTCTCAGAGTGTTGTGTACTGTACGTAATTGTTTTATGCACCGTGTATGAAACACCACAATAGCGTGTGTTTGAAAACAAAATTTTGACTGTTTGTTTTTCGGCAACGGTTGGAGACCATATTCGAGTACTAGGCGTTCTGTATGTATTCAACGTCTTTATAGTCTAAGTCCCAGAGAAAAGTGAGGTTAGAGCCTAGGTATTCCTACAGAAAACCTTATTCGCTGTAACCTATAGCTCTGATACCAATCTGTCACACCCCGAAATTATCAGAGCTGGCGTGACTGGACTGGTATCTTCATTGCACAGCGGAAGCAATTAAGAAAAGACTTTCTAGAAAGAGAACGCCTACTAAGTACTCGAATCCTCAATGGTTCTCCTATTCCAATCGTGCCATAGTTTCTGAAAAGTAACCTGAGAAAGAAACATGCGAAAAATCAACATAAAGTTGAGCGAGTTCATAGTTTCTTTGTAAAAGATTTAAAATATATCTTTTTGAATAACCGGTTTGAGAGATATTATTGAGAAAACAAATTTAGAAATCATTTTCTTGTCAAGTTATATGGAAACTTTGTATTCGTATTTGTAAGGCATTATGTTCGTAAAACCATGTATTTGTAAACTCTTGTATTTGTAATGTTCGTATACCCGTCAATGCCCACCCTGACTTTGACTCCATGCCCGCTTAATCCTATGCTTTGAATTGGTATAAAACATGGTATTTAATTTGTATAAATCAAGTATTTCTGTAAGTATGTATGTCCCTTTGTAAACGGTGTATGTATGAAAGTCCCTGGTATGTAGCATTAAGGAAAAAGAGATCACCAATGGGTTGCAAAGCCACTGGTATGTGTGAAGTGATGCAGGAAGTACTCAAACCTAGCAAATTTGTACCGGGCTTCGGCTGTAAGACACAGTCACCACTATGGGTCACCCTGACCTCATAGGTGTGGGCTCGCTACACCCAAATAGATCTATCACTCATGTCCCTCGATCCTACGACGAGGATTAATGGCCTTAAGTTACGTGCCTGTCACTCACATAATCTAAGTAGTATGCCCTCCTTAAGCTCACTATACCATGTACAAAATGTCTATAATAATTGTAACATGTATTTTACCCCAGCCACTAAGGCTGAACCTCCCCAGCCACTAAGGCTGAACCTCCCCAGCCTATAAGGCTAACTCCCCAGTCTCTATATATTATCACCAGACGATCCATCCCTAGTCATGAAAATCATTCACATTTCGATAATACGCTTTTGTTTTGTAAAAACCAGTATATTTAATATGATTCATTCGTAAACCATTCGAGTTCCTTGAAATCCGTTCGTAACATGTCTTAAAATATGAGTTTTCATTCGTTCAAGACTTTGTATGCTCTTGCAAAACGTGCATGTCTTTCCACCCCGAAAACATTTATAAAAATGTAAAGCCGTAAAAAGTGGGGTTATGAACTCACCTGAATTGCCTTGTGCGAAGCTAGCTAATTACGACTTCGTGATGTCGTTTCCAAGACTTGACTTGCTAGCGTGCATTTCTACAATATTCCTAACACAGAATATCTTATAAGTTTCTAAGTAAACGCAGTAACTGCACTACGTGTCATCGAGATCTACCGAATCGTTAATCGAACGATTCAATGGTAAGTTATTGACTTAAATGAAACGAAGAAGTTGTATTCGTTAAGTTTCGTCTAATGTCGGTAAGGGCTATCAATTCAATAAGTCTTTGAAAGACTTGGTTTTTGAGAAATTTCAAATATATAAATATTTATACAAAAGTATAAATATCTCGATAGAATAGTGTCAATCGTTCAGAGAAGTCGTACGTGTATAAAAATGATATTTATATGAAAATATCGTATAACAAACTCGTATCATATAATGCGTCTTTTATATATTCGTCAAAGTATGCGTATATGCCGTTTCGCAGTTTGAAATGAATATAAAAAGTTATATTCATTTTACAAAAGTATCATCGAGTTGTTTATGGTTGAAAATAAATATCTAATTATATTTATTTTTATAAATGAATGCGAGTCGCTTGATGTTTGAAGTAAACATAAAACTATGTTTATTTTATAAAAGAATTTGTTATTGTTTGATACTTGAAATAAGCGTATAAACCATGTCTACTTTATAAAAACGAATTCGTGTTGTTGGATATTTGAAATAGTATACAAACCATATTCCAGTTTACAAAAGAACCGTCGTCTTGTTTGATGTTCAAAATAAATATGTAAACTATATTTATTTTTATAAAATAAACGCGTGTGGTTTGTTAACGGAAATAAATATATACAATATTTATTTATATCAAACGAGTCCGTATTTTGATATTTGAAATAAGTACATAACTTATATTTATCTTTATAAAAGAATTGCCGAGATTTCAAAATTTTAGAATAAATATAAGAGCTATATTTATTGTCGCAAATAATGTACCGAAACGTCGCTTTCGTAAATTGTATCGTGTCGTAGAAAGTATTATATACTTGCGTTTGCTTTCATAAAAGTCGTTTGATACCGTTAGTTGTTGTTTTTTCAATAAACACGCGTTTTGTTTTCGGGTTTTCTAGAAAAACGGGCAGAGTTTCCCCTGTTTTTGGACGCTCCCGACAACACAAGTTGTCGTTATTTTCAAAATTCAATCCAAGATTCAACAATATTCAAACATTATAAAAAATGTTTATGCAAGTTATGTCTAATATTTCGAGAGGTGAACTATTATTTACTCAGTTTGAGCTCGTTGTCACGTAATCCATTTTAAATTAAAAAACGACAAAAGAAATCATGCCATTATATTTTACCAATATCTCGTGTCGAAAAGCTGAGTTGACCGAGTCAATCAAACCGAACCGTCTAATCGCGTTGACTGCCTTACTCGAACCCGTTGTCCGAACCGAAACCACGTCTGACCGGGTTTGACCGGGTCGAGTTGACCCGAAATCTGACCCGAGACCCGACCCGTTGACTGTTGACCATCTTTGACTGTTGACCGAGCCGTTGGCCCGAACAATGAGCTGACCCGAACCACTGTTGACCAGCCGACCTGCTGCAAAACCCGAACCACAATGACTCTGAACTGAGGAGCTCGAACTAAGGACCAACTGGAACCACATACCTGAACCGGATCTCCTGTCGTCGAGCCGAACCACCACCGTCGCTGCTACTGCCGCCGCCGTGAGCGGCGGCGCCGCTCCCCTTCCTCCGTCGTTCTCTCTCTCTCTCATTCCCTTCCTCTCTCTCTCCGTCTCGTCTCTCTCTCTCTCTTCCACTTCTGTCTTCAACCGTCGCTCACCACCACCCAACTGTGGTGGTGGTGGTCGTTTCTGCTCAATCGATGGGGTGGGGGTGTACGGCCGGTAAAACAGAGAGAAGGGGAGGTGTGTGGTTCACTGGAGAAGAGGGGACGCCGGAGCACCGCCATACCCGGCTCCGGTTGCTGCAATGTCGGGTGAGGGAGGGTGAAGGGGTGGAGGTGTTTGTTTGAGCCAGATGTACAGACCGAGAGACAGAGAGGAACCAAAAGAGGGTATGTCTGAATTGTGAAGAGGTATGATCTTTATAGATATGTTTTGAGATCTTTTGAGATCTTATGAATCTTGAAAATATATTGTAGAGATTTTCTAGTATATTATAAGATTTTGGAAAGATTTCTTAAGATTTAGATTAGATCTTGTGCAGATTTTTGTAGGAAAATCTTTAATATATTATGTGCAGGTTTAGGCTTGTGGGTTTTGGGCCCAGGGCCCACAAGCCCATCTCACGTGTAAGTGGCCCGAAATTCTCTACGAGGCCCGTTTTTAAAACCGAAACCACCGTAGCCTAGTGAAATAATATTTCAGAGTTAAAAATATGTAAAAATAATGTCGGTATCCGTCGTAGTCGCGCTCGTGCGTTGATAACGGTAATAATCGCGAAAAATTACATCGTTGTCGTCTTTAATCCGTTTTTCGATCCGGTTTCGACTGTATTCATTAAAATTTAACTACGAAGCTAAAATATATCGTAAAAATTTAATATTTGTCGGCGTTGTCAGTATCCTGTTCGGTTTCAATTCGTTGTCGTTTAACGTTTCGCAGGTTTCTCTGTAAACCACCATTCGCGCACTGTAAAGTCGGATAGGCGTTCCTAGGCACTCCAAAGGCCTAATTAAGTTAATCTTCGTCTAAATCACTATTTATTATCGCGTTAATTGCCTGTTAATCATGTAATTAAGAGCCGTAAATCACCGGTTGTCACATACCTGGATTACCACCCGATAGGGAAGTAGAGTTTAGAATTCATCTAATTCCTGGAACTACACCGATAGCCAAGGCACCTTATCGGTTAGCACCCACCGAAATGTTAGAATTGAAAAAGCAATTAGACGAATTGTTAAGCAAAGGATTCATACAACCTAGTTCATCCCCGTGGGGAGCGTTATTTGTGAAAAAGAAAGATGGGTCGATGCGAATGTGTATCGATTATAGAGAATTGAATAAGGTTACAATTAAGAATCGATACCCATTACCTAGATTTGATGACCTTTTTGATCAACTTCAGAGAGCTAGATATCTTTCTAAGATATATTTACGCTCCGGATACCATCAGTTGAAGGTACAAGAAGAAGACATACCTAAAACTGCCTTCAGAACTAGGTATGGTCATTACGAGTTTACATTCATGCCTTTTGGATTAACAAATGCTCCTACAGCATTCATGGACATGATGAATAGGATTTGTAAACCGTACTTGGATAAATTTGTAATTGTCTTTATCGACGATATACTTATTTATTCCAAAAGTCAGGATGAGCATTGTGAGCACCTACATACACTCTTAACTTTGTTAAGAAAAGAGAAGCTTTACGCCAAATTCTCGAAATGTGAATTCTGGCTACAGGAGGTACAATTTTTAGGACACATGGTGAATCACGAAGGTATTCACGTAGATCCCTCCAAAATAGAAGCGATCACCAAATGGAAGGTCCCACAATCAGCTATGGAAGTTAGAAGTTTTCTAGGGTTAGTGGGATACTATAGACGATTTATTAAGGATTTTTCTAAGATAGTGGTACCATTAACTAAGCTAACCTGTAAATCAGTTAAGTTTGAATGGGGACCTAGGCAGGAAGAGGCTTTTAAGATCTTAAAGCAAAGGTTAACGAACACCCCAATTCTTGCCTTACCAGAAGGAACAAAAGATTTTGAAGTTTACTGTGATGCTTCTAAACTAGGGTTAGGATGTGTGCTGATGCAACGCAAGAAGGTAATTGCCTATGCCTCAAGGCAATTGAAAAAGCACGAAGAAAATTATACGACTCATGATTTAGAATTAAGAGCAATAATTTTTGCCCTTAAAATTTGGAGACAGTATTTGTATGGCAGTAAGTTTACAGTCTATACAGATCATAAGAGTTTAAGATACATATTTGGGCAAAAAGAAATAAACATGAGGCAAAGAAGATGGATGGAAATTCTAAGCGATTACGACTGTGATATTCAATATCACGAAGGAAAAGCAAATGTAGTTGCAGATGCCTTAAGTCGTAAGTATCATGAAAAGTAAAAGCGACTCTGTGCTCTTAGATTAAGTTTACAATTAGACTTAATGGAACAACTGAAAAACATTCAAGAAACAGCACTCAAGGATGATGCTGAAGGAATGAAGGGTCGAATAAAGGAACTAGAGCAAGGGGCTGATGGAATTTGGAGATTCCACAAGAAAAGGATTTGGGTACCTATTGTCACGGCCCTCGACCCGGTTTAACCTGTTTCAGGAGCCGCGGGACAGAAAAACCCGTGGTATTTATTTAATTGAGTTTAACAGCGGAAGATTTTTAACAGGATCTTTTTAAAACTAAAATTTCCCGATTATTTTATTTCACAACTCGGGATATACCCCGGTAGTTTACAATCATATGATTTCACTGAGAAATCTTTATTTTACAAAACATGTTTCTTTATTTTATATTGAGCCACTTCCTTAAGCTTGTAGTGCTTCTCGGCACTTTTTCTGGATCACAACAGATCACCTGAAACATGTTTGAAAAAGGTTTTGTCAGTGGGAAATACTGGTGAATCATTCTATTTACTAAAATGACACGTTTGTTATAATTTACAGTATTAAGAGTTTTTATATTTGCCCTGTATCTTATAATTAGCTGGTTCAGTTGTCACTCGACCGGATCTATGACTGTGGTCATACCACTATTGGGTCCTGTCACCCAATAGTGACGTATATCACTAATTTAGGCTCGCCCACCTAAAGTGATAAAAACAGCAGTAATGTGCACAATACCCCACTTACTGCCAGTAACTTAAGATTAGCAAAGACTTAATCACTGCAAAATATAACTGGAAAACATTTAGGGTTTTGTAAAGTAATTTGATAAAAAGAGAATAACTCACATTGCAGATTTAACACGGGCAGAGTCTAGTCTATTGATTAGCCTTGTTAACCTAGTTTAAATAACATTGCACACAAAACTAGGTTAGTAACCAATACAGCATTTACGATAACTCACGAGATCAAACCCTCACAACGAATGACAAAGTGCGATACTTAAACATCCATCGTAATCACGACGAATGACAAAGTATAACCCTAGTGTGGGCAGCACTTAAACATCCATTGGATAGTTTCAATCGATCGGACATTGAATCGTAGCAGCGATCGAGTTATTACCCTGTATTGCGGCAGCACTTCGTGATTCGTGTGTGTTTTTGTAGTAATTGAACAATATCTCAACGTAATTATTGAGTTTGAACGTCGAACTAACGCACAATTGCAAGTAACAGACTCCACTATTTATACATAAAAAACGGCTCCCTCGCGTGGCGCGAGGGGCCTTCGCGTGGCGCGAGAGACACCGGTCTACCATAGGGTAGCTTCGTGTCCAGGTAGCTCAGGTGAGTTAGTCTCACATGCATTTTCAATTTACACATTAAACTGTATTGATAATACCGACTAGGTTTTACCCCCCCCCCCCCCCTGAGTTTTAGGGGCCCTGATCCTGATTCCGATTATTCTGAAAATTTTAGGGTTTATGCAGAATCACTTGGGTTTCTCAATTAGGGTTTCCTATTGGACAATTAAAGTAATAAATAAGACTTTTTAATAAGAGTTGTTACATTCTCCCCACCTTAATAAAAATCTCGTCCTCGAGATTTACTGGAACAAGTAGGGATACTTTCGCTTCATTTCTTATTCTAACTCCCAAGTGTATTCAGATCCTCGTTTTGAATCCCACTTGACTTTGACCAGTACTAGTCTCTTGTGCTTGAGAAACTTGATCTTTCTATCTTCTATTTGAAGAGGTTTCTCTATGAATTTCAGCTTTTCATTTACCTCTACATCTTGAAGAGGTACTACCAGGGATTCGTCAGACAAGCATTTCTTGAGATTGGATACATGAAATATGTCATGTACTCCGGTTAGCTCTTCTGGTAGTTGTAAACGATAAGCAACTAGTCCTATACATTGGATTACTGGAAATGGTCCTACGTATCTTGGACTTAGCTTTCCTTTCTTACCGAACCGAACTACTCCTTTCCAAGGAGAAACTTTTAACAGTACCTTATCTCCAACTTGGAATTCTAACGGTTTGCGCCGATTGTCTGCATAACTTTTCTGACGATCTCGAGCCGTCTTTAGTCTTTCCTTGATTTGGGTGATTTTGTCGGTAGTCTCTTGCACCATTTCAGGACCTGATAATTGACTTTCTCCTATTTCTGCCCAACATATTGGAGTTCTGCACTTACGTCCGTATAGTGCTTCGAATGGGGCAATTTCAATGCTTGCATGATAACTATTGTTATAGGAGAATTCAATTATTGGTAAGTGATCATCCCAGTTTCCACCAAAATCTATCACACATGCCCTAAGCATGTCTTCCAGAGTTTGGATTGTCCTTTCACTTTGCCCGTCTGTTTGAGGATGATATGCAGTGCTCAAGTTCAGTTTAGTTCCCATAGCTTCTTGGAAACTTGTCCAGAAATGGGAAGTGAAACGACTATCCCTATCCGAAACAATGGAGAGTGGAACTCCATGTAAGGATACTACTTCATCTACATACAACTTTGCCAACCTTTCCATGCTAAAGGTTTCTTTCATGGGTAGAAAATGAGCTGATTTGGTTAATCGATCCACAATTACCCAAATCGCATCATTACCTTTTCTGGTTTTGGGTAACATAGTAACAAAATCCATTGTTATGAGTTCTCATTTCCATACTGGCATTTCTAATTGTTGTAGTAGACCTGAAGGTTTCTGGTGTTCTACCTTAACTTGTGAACAAGTAAGACACTTAGAAACATATCTAGCTATATCCTTTTTCATGCCTATCCACCAGAAATTATTTCTTAAATCTTGGTACATCTTATTGTTTCCAGGGTGTATGGTATACCTAGATTTATGGGCTTCTTCTAAAATTTTATCTCTTAATTCTCCTTGCTTAGGTACCCAAATTCTTTTCTTATGGAATTTCCAAATTCCATAATTTCCTTGTTCTAATTCTTTTATTCGTCCTTTCATCCCTTCAGCATCATCTTTGATTGCTGTTTCTTGAAAATGCTTTAGTTGTTCCATTAAATCTAACTGTAGATTTAATCTAAGAGCACGAACCCGTCGTTGTTTCTCATGATACTTACGACTTAAGGCATCTGCAACTACATTGGCCTTTCCTTCGTGATACTGAATATCACAGTCGTAGTCACTTAGGATTTCCATCCATCTCCTTTGTCTCATGTTTAACTCTTTTTGCCCAAATATGTATCTTAAACTTTTATGATCCGTATAGACAGTAAATTTACTTCCATATAGATAATGTCTCCATATTTTAAGGGCAAAAATTATGGCTCCTAACTCTAAGTCATGAGTCGTATAGTTTTCCTCGTGCTTTTTCAATTGCCTTGAAGCATACGCAATTACCTTCTTGCGTTGCATTAACACACATCATAATCCTAGTTTTGAGGCATCATAGTAAACTTCAAAATCTTCAGTCCCTTCTGGTAAAGCTAGAATTGGGGCATTTGTTAACTTTTGCTTTAGAATCCTAAAAGCTTCTTCTTGTTTAGGTCCCCATTCAAACTTAACTGCTTTACAGGTTAGCTTAGTTAATGGTACAACTATTTTGGAAAAATCCTTAATAAACCGTCTATAGTATCCGGCTAAACCTATAAAACTTCTAATTTCCATTGCGGATTGCGGAACTTTCCATTTGGTAATTGCCTCTATTTTAGAGGGATCTACGTGAATACCTTCGTAATTCACCATGTGTCCTAAGAATTGCATTTCTTGTAGCCAAAATTCACACTTCGAGAATTTGGCGTAAAGCTTTTCTTTTCTTAACAAAGTTAAGAGTGCATGTAAGTGCTTACAATGTTCGTCTTGACTCTTGGAATAAATAAGTATATCATCTATGAAGACAATTACGAATTTATCCAAATACGGTTTACAGATTCTATTCATCATGTCCATAAATGCAGCAGGTGCATTTGTTAGTCCTAAGGGCATGACTGTAAACTCGTAATGACCATACCTAGTTCTGAAATCAGTTTTAGGTATCTCTTCTTCTTGTACCTTCAATTGATGGTATCCGGAGCGTAAGTCGATCTTAGAAAAGTATCTAGCTCCTTGAAGTTGATCGAAAAGATCATCAATTCTAGGTAATTTGTATCGATTCTTAATTGTAACCTTATTCAATTCTCTATAATCAATACACATTCTCATCGAACCATCCTTCTTCTTTACGAACAACACTGGCGCTCCCCAAGGGGATGAGCTAGGTTGTATGAATCCTTTGCTTAGTAATTCATCTAACTGCTTTTTCAGTTCTAACATTTCTGTAAGAGCTAACCGATAAGGTGCCTTGGCTATCGGTGTAGTTCCGGGGATTAGATGAATCCTAAATTCTACTTCCCTATCTGGTGGTAATCCTGGTAACTCTTCTGGGAATACATATGGGTATTCTGAGACTACAGGAATCTCCTTAAGTTCTTTATCCTTAGTACTAATGATTACTGAAATCATATATACTATTCCTTGCTTTCGTTCATAACTAGCAACTTTCATTACTGATATGAACTTCATGGGTTTACGTGGTTTATCTCCTGTAATCATGATTACTTCTCCAGTGAGTTCCTAAATCTCTATAGAGTTCTTATCACAAAGGATTTGAGCATGGTTAGCTACCAACCAATCCATTCCTAATACAACATCGAATTCAGCTAATTTCATAGGTAATAGGTTTGCAAAGAATTTATGACCTGAGAGTTCTATTTCTATATTTTGCAAAACCTTATCTATTTTAACTGAATTCCCATCTGCCGTTTCGACTGTAAAAATTTGCCTAAGGTTTGTTAAGGGTAAATTAAGAGCTTGGCAGCATGTAGTATTTATAAAACTTTGGTTCGCACCAGAGTCAAATAATACTTTTGCATACACGTTGTGAACTAGGAACGTACCCGCTATTACATCCGGAATGAGTTCTGCTTCTTGAGTGGTCAGCTGGAATGCTCTGGCATTCTTCTTAGTAGCTCCGTCAGCTATCTTGGTTTTGTTGTCTGCTGGTTTGGCCAATTTAGGACATTCTGTTTTAAAATGCCCCGCTTCTCCACAGTTAAAGCAGATTATGGTTTTCTTTCTGCAGTTTTCTTCACGATGTCCTACAGCTTTGCAAAAGTTGCAGGTTATATTGCATCTTCCATAATGTTTCTTTTTGCAATTCCTGCAGAACTAAGGAGTTGAGGATTGCCCTGTTCCTCTTTTCTTGAAGTTACTACTATTACCCACACGAAATCCTTGGGTAATTTTCTGAGCCAATTCCTTCTTTCTGTCTTCATCTCTTGTGCGTACCAGTTCATCAGTTAGGGTATTAGCTAACTCTACCGCATCGTCAATAGTGCGAGGTCTCGCAGCTTTAACGATATTACGGATTTCGCTAATTAATCCCCAAATATAGCGAGAAATGAGTACCGGCTCTGGCGAAGCCAGCGTTGGTACCACTCTAGCATATTCGAAGAATGTCGAAGTATATCCTCGACGGTCTACACCCATCATCCGATGGTTCAGAAACTTATTCGCCATTTGATCTTTTTCATATTCGGGACATAATTTTCTTTCTACAAGACTCTTAAATTCTTCCCAGTTTATGGCATAGGCCACATTTCTTCCTTTGGCTTGAAGTACCGTATTCCACCATTCTAGCGCCCCTTCTTTAAACAGATTTGACGCGTACATGACCTTATCGTCCTTGGCACATTTACTTATTGTAATCCCTGCCTCAGTTTTCTCTAACCAACGCAGTGCAGCAGTCGCTCCTTCATTGCCTGCAAATTCATTGGGTTTACAAGCAAGAAATTCTTTGTAAGTGCAACCAGGTGTTGCAGCTTTCATTTTCTTAGGGAGCGGAGCCTGCCGTGGATCATTATCGTGATTAGTATGATTACCGCCTTCATTTACGCTATTACTGAAGTTATCTTCAGAAATACGTTTGCTAGGAATGATTTGTTGAGGTTCAACGGGTTTCTGGGCAGCAGCAATTATTGCTGGAATAACATTGGCTATCCCTTGAGCAACGATATTTTCTATATCTTGTCTAGTCATAAAGTGATCCTCCTGATGTTGCTTAGATTGATTTACTTCATTTACTGGTTCATTACCAATGTTTGCCATCTGATAATTAATATATATAATTTATTAGTATAAAATAAGAAACAACCAAATATAACAATTAATCGCACATAATCACGTAAACAATTATATAACCAACATTGTAAATTTCTAAATTCTCATTTGTTTGTATATTATAACATGCTTTCGTACACACTTTTATCTTACAACCATTTTATTGTTTATTTTACACATACTGATTTTTATTACTATTATTATTATTATTATTATTATTATTATTATTATTATTATTATTATACAAACCCAAATTTACAACCCAGTTCTCCATCATTAACTTGTATTTTAAAAATGATGTTCCCTCTCATCATATTTCCATGAGATTTGTCCTCCTATCTCTCGGATCCTATTCCCAGCATCCATCAGCTCTTCGCCAAAATGGCGGAGTTCAGCCATATTCTCATTACTCATTGGTGGATTTGGTATAGGTTCTGGGTCAAACTGAGAGAAAAACGTATAAGGATTGTTAAGCAGATTTTGAAACTGCCAGTCATTAGTCCACCACTCGTCCATTCCTAGAGGTTGGGTGTGGATTATAGGTTCTGGGATTGCTGGTTCCAAGTTCATTGGAATTTGGGTTTCAATAGGATGGGTAAAAACATTTTCATTGACAGGCTTAATAGTATCACAGCTTGCCAATATAAAATCTAGCTCTTCCTGCAATGTCATTTCCTGGGTTTGCTTAGAGCTTTCTCCAATTTCTATTTTTATCTGCCTAGAATCTTCCCCAATCTCCAATTCAACCTGTCTAGAACTTTCCCCGATTTCAATTTCTTTTCCTTTCTCTAAGGGATTGTTTATTTTAGGAATCTTCCTAGTGGCGGGTTTCCTTCTACGCACACGCCTCCATCCTACCAATCTTCTCCTCTTCTTAGGCTTGGGTTTCTCCAGAGATGTAGCGTTGAATTCTATAGGTTGTTTCACATCAGTAAAGTATCCAGTAAAATCTTTGGAAACTTCTATGTTTACAGGGTAGAGGTTGAGATTCTCTAGGGCTCCAGATAACCTTCAAATATTATTGCATACCGTATGTCTTTAATTTAATACAAAGAACAATTGACAATTAAACATACTAGGTTTTATTGTAATTTTATTTATTTACTGGATAATGTTTCTGGCTTGTATTTACTGCTACAGTGGCTAGCATATAAAGATCCGCCCATTTTTCATCTAACTTGTCTTCCCATGGTGGGTTACTGTCTAGTTTCTGGATTTCCTGATTAATTCTCATTTCTTTTGATTGAGATTTCTTTATTTTCTCCTGACTTTTCTTAATAATCAGACTTCTTTTATTAGGAGAAAGTGGTTCCTCATAATGGGCTTTACGAACAAATATTCCCTCCTCAGTTTCTACTGAGTATCTTGAGGATTGGGATGAATTTCCCTTCTCTTTTGGCAAACTATCTAATTTAAGATAGATGTTTGAAAGCTTTTGCTTACCCATACTGTAACAAACAAATAGTCAGTTAATAAAACACATAATCACATAATGGCAATCAGGAAAATTAAGTATTTCTAAATACTTAATTAGCTTAACTCAGTGGCTCTGATACCACCTTTTTCTGTCACGGCCCTCGACCCGGTTTAACCTGTTTCAGGAGCCGCGGGACAGAAAAAGCCCGTGGTATTTATTTAATTGAGTTTAACAGCGGAAGATTTTAACAGGATCTTTTTAAAACTAAAATTTCCCGATTATTTTATTTCACAACTCGGGATATACCCCGGTAGTTTACAATCATATGATTTCACTGAGAAATCTTTATTTTACAAAACATGTTTCTTTATTTTATATTGAGCAACTTCCTTAAGCTTGTAGTGCTTCTCGGCACTTTTTCTGGATCACAACAGATCACCTGAAACATGTTTGAAAAAGGTTTTGTCAGCGGGAAATACTGGTGAATCATTCTATTTACTAAAATGACACGTTTGTTATAATTTACAGTATTAAGAGTTTTTATATTTGCCCCGTATCTTATAATTAGCTGGTTCAGTTGTCACTCGACCGGATCTATGATTGTGGTCATACCACTATTGGGTCCTGTCACCCAATAGTGACGTATATCACTAATTTAGGATCGCCCACCTAAAGTGATAAAAACAGCAGTAATGTGCACAATACCCCACTTACTGCCAGTAACTTAAGATTAGCAAAGACTTAATCACTGCAAAATATAACTGGAAAACATTTAGGGTTTTGTAAAGTAATTTGATAAAAAGAGAATGACTCACATTGCAGATTTAACACGGGCAGAGTCTAGTCTATTGATTAGCCTTGTTAACCTAGTTTAAATAACAATGCACACAAAACTAGGTTAGTAACCAATACAACATTTACGATAACTCACGAGATCAAACCCTCATAACGAATGACAAAGTGCGATACTTAAACATCCATCGTATTCACGACGAATGACAAAGTATAACCCTAGTGTGAGCAGCACTTAAACATCCATTGGATAGTTTCAATCGATCGGACATTGAATCGTAGCAGCGATCGAGTTATTACCCTGTATTGCGGCAGCACTCCGTGAATCGTGTGTGTTTTTGTAGTAATTGAACAATATCTCAACGTAATTATTGAGTTTGAACGTTGAACTAACGCACAATTGCAAGTAACAGACTCCACTATTTATACATGAAAAACGGCTCCCTCGCGTGGCGCGAGAGACACCATCTACCATAGGGTAGCTCCGTGTCCAGGTAGCTCAGGTAAGTTGGTCTCGCATGCATTTTCAATTTACACGTTAAACTGTATTGATAATACCGACTAGGTTTTACCCCCTGAGTTTTAGGGGCCCTGATCCTGATTCCGATTATTCTGAAAATTTTAGGGTTTATGCAGAATCACTTGGGTTTCTCAATTAGGGTTTCCTATTGGACAATTAAAGTAATAAATAGGACTTTTTAATAAGAGTTGTTACACCTAAGCAGGGAGAGTTAAGAAATAAGATTTTAGAGGAAGCTCATAAATCTAGGTATACCATGCATCCTGGTAATAATAAGATGTACCAAGATTTAAGGAATAACTTCTGGTGGATAGGAATGAAAAAGGTTATAGCTAGATATGTATCTAAGTGTCTTACTTGTTCACAAGTTAAGGCGGAACACCAGAAACCCTCAGGTCTACTCCAACAATTAGAAATGCCTGTTTGGAAATGGGAACTGATAACAATGGATTTCGTTACTAAGTTACCCAAAACCAGAAAAGGTAACGATGCGATTTGGGTAATTGTGGATCGATTAACCAAATCAGCTCATTTTCTACCCATTAAGGAAACCTTTAGCATGGAAAGATTAGCCAAGTTATACGTAGACAAGGTAGTATCCCTACATGGAGTCCCACTCTCCATTGTATTGGATAGAGACAGTCGTTTCACTTCATATTTCTGGACAAGTTTCCAAGAAGCAATGGGGACCCGACTAAATTTAAGTACAGCCTACCATCCCCAAACAGACGGACAAAGTGAAAGGACAATTCAAACCCTGGAGGACATGCTTAGGGCATGTGTGATAGATTTTGGTGGAAATTGGGATGACCACCTACCCTTAATTGAATTCTCCTACAATAATAGTTATCATTCAAGCATCGAAGTTGGCCCGTTCGAAGCACTGTACGAACGTAAGTGTAGAACTCCAGTTTGTTGGGCAGAAATAGGAGAAAGTCAATTATCAGGTCCTGAAATAGTACAAGAAACCACCCACAAGATTACTCAAGTCAAGGAAAGACTGAAGACGGCTCGAGATCGCCAGAAGAGTTATGCAGACAATAGACGCAAGCCGCTAGAATATCAAGTTGGAAACAGAGTACTATTTAAAGTTTCTCCTTGGAAAGGAGTAGTTCGGTTCGGTAAGAAAAGAAAACTGAGTCCAAGTTACATAGGACCATTCCCAGTAATCCAGAAAATAGGACCAGTTGCCTATCGCCTACAATTACTAGAAGAGCTAGCAGGAGTACATGATGTATTTCATGTATCCAACCTCAAGAAATGTTTATCGGACGAATCTCTAGTAGTCCCTCTTCAAGACATACAGGTGAATGAAAAGTTGAAGTTCGTGGAGAAACCGCTTCAAATAGAAGACAGAAAGATTAAGTTTCTCAAACACAAAAGATTGGTACTGGTCAAAGTTAAGCGGGATTCAAAAAGAGGACCGGAATACACTTGGGAGCTGGAATCGGAAATGAAGCGGAAATATCCTCACTTATTTCAATAAATTTCGAGGATGAGATTTTAAATAAGGTGGGGAGAATGTAAGGACCTGCAAAATTGTCCATAAACAACCCGTAAGTAAAAAACCCGGACCCCTGAAACCATAACGTGCATGAAAAACCAAGAAAATATGCAATTTAAAGTTCAGGCGGGCCATGTAAAACTGAAGAAGGCATCTACGCGGGCTGCGTCAACTTGAAGTTGACCGGATAAGCATGCCAGGCCACGCGTCGCACACGTTGCGCACCTAGGTGTGACACGGAAGCCCTAGTCGTAGACTAGGTGGCTCTCATGGGCCGCGTAAAAGCCTGTTAAGGCTTACGCGGGCCGCGTAAAACTGAAAAAGTTGCTATAAGTAGCCTGTGCATGGGGCTTTCACCTGTGCTCGAAATCTCACTCTCAAAACGTTTCTTTCTGCTCGAAAATCACATTCACAATAGCAAAATGTTGCTACGATCAAAGGTAATAACTCGATCACTGCTACGATTCAATGTCCGATTGATTGAAACCCATCCGATGGATGTTTAAGTGCTGCCCGTATTTGGGTTATGCCTTTGTTATTCGTCGTGAAGGTTTTGATTTCGTGAGTTGTCGTAAATGTTGTATTAAGTTACTTACCTAGTTTCGTATGCATTGCTATTTAATTTAGGTTATCAGGCTAATCAGTAGGCTAAACTCTGCCCAACTAAACTTGCAATGTGAGTCATTCTTCTTTTTACCAAATTATTTCCAAAACCCTATTTATTTTCAAAGTTATAATTACAGGGATTAAGTCTTTGTAATCTTCAATTACTGCCGGTATGTGGGGTTTTGTATACATTACTTGATACACATCACCATTGGACAACGGCTTAGCCAATGGGTGATCTGACCATAGTCACAGACACTGTCATGTGACAAATACCGATTTGGGGTAATTGGTTGATAGAAACATTGTAATCACCCTTAATACTGTAGATTATAACAAGGTGTCGTTTTGTGCAAATTGAATGACTCGCCAGTATTTCCCTGCTGATAAAATCTTTTTAAAACATGTTTCAGGTGATCTGCTGTGATCCAGGAAAAGTGATGTATAGCACTACAAGCTTGAGAAAGTGGCTCAATAAAATAAAGAAACATGTTTTTGTAAAAACAGGGATTTCTCAGTGAAATACCCTTTATTGTAAATTATGGGTAATCCCCAATTTATGAAATAAAATAATAGGGCGTTTTCAAGTTTTAAAAGATCCTGTTAAACTCCCGCTGCCAATATAATAATTACCACGGGTTTTCTGTCCCGCGGCTCCTGGACCGGGTCACACCGGGACGGGGGCCGTGACACCTATTAAACCGGTTCGGTTCGGGTTATAAACCGGTCCGGGACAAAAAAAAACATGTTTAAATCGTTTTTTTAACCGGTTTGGATTATAATACGAACTGGTATCCAAACCCTCGGGCCAAGTCGGGTTGAAACCGTTTTTTTTTCAAACGGGGTCGTTTTTTTTTCGAACCGGTTTTTTGTACATGTCTACTTGCAGCAACTTAAATGTCTCCCTTGGTTTTTTTTTTTTTTTTTTTTTTTTTTTTTTTTTGCAGTACAAGACTCAAAGATCAGTGAAGGGACAGATCTCGGAAACTATAGAATCTCACGCTTGTAAAATGTACGTTCTTACTCCACGATAAGGAGTTTAGAGTACATGAGCAGTTGTAAACTGCAGATTGTGTTATGTGTTATGACACGTTTGTCGTAAGAATAAGATTTGCGAAGGCAAAGCCAAAATAAAGCTAATAAACAGAGATGTGTTCTCTTTTTGAGTTTTTTAATGATGTTTTTGATGCGTTTCTATCATCTAGAATTTAGTACAAAACGAACTTACATGGGTTTTTGGAACTTCCCACGAACCCACACCCGGTGCATAGTCTTCTGTTTACGACGGTTTACTGATTTCACACAACACTATTCAAGCTCAACCTGCAAAACATATTTTAACACATGTGACTACTGCTTAATGGACTCAATTAAGTTAAAATAATGAAAACATAAATTTCCTCAAAGGAGATAAATTAACTGAAACCAGCATACAAGTTAGTTGTTTGTCATACGATGGAAATAAATAATAATTTTTTTTGGGAAAAAAGATGATTACCTCAATGAAGCCAGCGCCTATAAAGAGATCACGTGCAATATCTAAAGAAAAAAGTATGATCGGGTGCCATCAGAACGCTTGTATTCCCGAAATCCCACTTTTTGATCAGCTTTAAATCGAATCATAGTCATGTCATAAAGACCTAGATCAATCGGCAAACATATTTGAGCACACACCACAAAAACAAGTCGTTAAAAGTTACATCTTGTGTATCATACACATTCTTATGAAAAGATGAACCAATATCATACATGATTAAGTGGATTTTTATGTTTATTAAGTAGTACTGTAATCCCTGAAGAAAAGTAATCATCCACCAGGTTTAAGAACAGAGAAGCACTCAGCAACAGCTGCAGACATCCTATGAAGTGGTACAGCTGAGAGTGTAAAAATCTACCGTATTGTAAATAGTCAAATTAAATTTACGAAAGCAAAATATCAGCAGTCAAAGGTTTGGTTTAAAAACGTGCGAGACACTCCGAGGCGTTATTGCGTTAAGGCTCTAAAATCCGAGGAGCACGCGACACGTACACGAGGCATTGCTCTATGCACAACCAAATAAGCTTTATTTACAACCAGAAATTGCATCTCTCATCTTTTTTACATATCAACCTTTTTATTAAGTTAAAGTTTCATAATTTCATAAAGGGGTAATATTGGAGATGATGGGACATACCAATGTAACAAAGTCCATCCCGCCAATGCAGCATTCACTTTTCTTTAATGAAGTAATACCAGTAGAATATCTCTCACAATTGTCAATGTCTGAAAAAGATGCATTCTGCCTATGTAGAGATGTTTTGTAGCAAGAATCACACGTTAGCCACTTAGGAAACCGACATGTAGAAAAATCCCAACAGAATGGACGAAAACGGCTTCTGGCTGACACCACAGTGGAAGCATGTATGACTTCTGTTGCTCTATCAAGCGCTTTTGTGCTACAAAGGAAACAGTCCATATAAGCAAGTATGTTCAACAACCAAAGGGCAACAAAAGTATCAAAACTATTACCAATATATCGCTGAATAGTTCTCTTCGAATATCGTCACTTTTATGCTCTCTCCGAATATCAACATCACACTCAGCTTCATTATAGATATCTCTCTCTTAATCTACAAACAATCACACAAAATCAATCTCAGAACAGGTTTTATCTACATATACACCTTAAAATCCTAACCCTAGGTGTTCCTTCACCTATTGTTCTTCCAACTTCATACTTTTGGACTACAAATCTAGCAGCAAAAAACTCACAAATCAATCACACACAACATGCACATCAGAAGAACCTTTATATTGTAACTATAAAGTATAAATAGACGAGAATTTATTAACTAGGAACTTTTAATCTAGTTAGTTACAAGACTAGAAATAGCCTATAATAGGGTTAAAGGCTACTAAACAATAAGTAGGACAAAGTTGAGGGGCCTAAGTTGACAAAATTGAAACTTAAATTGTTAAAACAAATTAAAGTAAACCAAACACCCCCAAAAGAGGTGTTGGTTGATCAGGGGAAAGACCAGGTCGACACCCCCTTAGCTCCAAACCCTAAAATCACTAAAACTCTCAAACTGGATGTGCAAATCTGGTCCAAAACGAAATCCGAGCCTAGAATCGTGATCCTCATCGCAAGAGGATCATAAGGTATGTAAAATCTGATGAAATCTCTAAACTTGAAAATCTCATGATTTTGGAAAATCTGAAATTTGATGTTGCATGTGAGTTATGTGATTTGATTAGGGATGATATAGTGTCTAGGAGTGAAACCTAGACAATTACATGTGAGATCATGCTCAAATTCAGGAAAATTCCATGAACACCTTGAAGGTGGGTTGTGGGTTTTACAAGATAATGATGAACATTAGGGTTTAGATGATTATCCTAATGTAAATTGATTGTAGAAAGTGATTTCAGAAAGTTATGATGATTAAAATGCTATATGAGGGCTTTATTGATGTTAAGTTAGCTAAGTAGCAATCTATGAACTTGAATACAAAGGATATAAAATTCTGCCTATATAGTGTTTGTTGAAATGCCTAAAAGAAGGCTTGAAACTGAATTGTTAAGTAAAAACGCATAAATATGATGTATGACGAAGTGTGCGTTATATATGTGAAACCAAGAGTTCTAAACATGTCTTGAATTGAACTCTATAGGAAAGGATACCGGAACGTCGAGTGGACAAGCCGGTGGTGATTTGCGATTGAAGGGCGTACACTAAGGTATGTAACTTGACCCGTTACATTTATTAGATTGGATGATTCTAATGTGTAATTGAATTTTGAATAAGAGTTGTTTTGAATTAAGCGATGAAGTCGTTATATTGATTGATTGATTAAATTCGGTTGGTACTCGTTGGTAGTCGTCATATAGGAGGATTCCTTAGACGAGCCAAACGGGTCAAATAATCAAGTAAAACATGATTCATGCTCCGGAATATGATGGATTGTTCTTTGATATTGGTTAATATATAACATGTTAGAAATACTAGGATTTGATGTAGTGGGTTGTTAGAAAAGCGAATTCCAAGAGTTGGGTTTGAGTGCAATGAACAAAACAAACAAGACATGGATTTCCAGGAACTACCGTAAATTACGGTAGTACCGTAATTTACGGTAAAGGTCAGATATGTTACGGTAGATCCCTCCTGGTTTATGGTGATCAAACATTTCCAGAACTCACCGTAAATTACGGTAACACCGTAATTTACGGTGGATCCAGAAACTTTTAAATTTTTTTATTTTATACATGTTTCTATATTGTCAAAACTAACCTTTGATATGGTTTTGACATTAGGTTACGTTGGGGAACTTACGGATGGCGATCAAGCAATTGATAAGGAACCGAACACTACATTTTGAAGCTTCCGCAATGTCTTAGATCTTTTGTAGTCCTTGTATATGGGTTGTAAACACATGTTAAATAACTTTTGAAATGTTTTAACTCAACATTAGTTGACTAAGGTTGTTGTTACTTATGAACTTCGTTAATGAAAGTCATTTTACTTAAAATTTATTTTATTTGAAAAGGTATAATCTTTTATTAAATTCAAGGGTAAAATTTAGGGTGTTACAAGTTGGTATCAGAGCTCAAGGTTGTCAATAAGTGTTCGGTTCAAGCTTGATCGATCGTCCGGTAAGAACTAACTTATTTTGTTAATAAATTATGTACTACGTAGAAAATGAGAAATGAACAAATATGCATGAAAAGAGTGTGTAAGCTCACTCAAAAACAAGAAATGCATGAAACAAGAATGATTAAATCAAGTCACGAACTTGATTGAATTGAAACAAGAATGATTAAATCAAGTTACGAACTTGATTGAATTGAAACAAGAATGATTAAATCAAGTTACGAACTTGATTGAATTGAAACAAGAATGATTAAATCGAGTTATGAACTTGATTAAATTAAAACGAGTAAAGCATGTGTTATAAATGGAATGTTTAACAACTTATGTAAACATTTCAGAAATAGAGATGGCTGATAAAAGTAACGATGATGCGGTGCCAAGAGTCACCGAACAAGTGAGGGAAGTGATTGCCGAAGAGGTTGGAAAGGCGATCGAAAACAGTTTGTCGGGCTTTATTGATAAAATTCAAAACACAGTTTTATCAATAGTAGAAGATAGAATCAAGAAACTGGAAGATGATTCAAATGTAGCAAAGGAAAAGCATGGTGGACGAAAGCCTTGTTCATACAAGGAATTCATGGCCTATAAACCACTAATATATAATGGGGAGGTTGATCCAATTGTGTGCCAACGATGGCTAAGTGATATCGAAGGAGTATTCGAGAGAACTCATTGTGATGAAAATGACTACGTAGCTTATGGTACGGGTCAATTAAGAGGTCAAGCAAAAGACTGGTGGGATAACAAAAAGAAGGAGATTGGAAGTGAAGCGGCTAAGGCCATGACATGGGAGGAGTTTAAGACGCCGTTTCTTAAACACCATAGTCCCAAAGCGGTCATAAATAGAATCAAGGAAGAGTTCATGCAACTCAGACACAAGGGTGAATCCATAGACAAGATCACGGGGATGTTTATGGACAAGATAAAGTTCTGCGATGATTTGGTGACAAATGAAGAACAAAAGGTCTATTACTACCATAACATGCTAAGTGCGGAGTATAGAGAGTTCATAACCCCTTCAAAATATGAGACCCTTACCGAGATTGTCAATGCTGCTCGGGAAAGGGAGATCGAACTGAAAAAGAGCATAGAACGGGGTGAACGAAGGGCACAAGATGTGAATCCAAGCCCTACTAAGAAGGCACGAACAAACGAAAGCGCAAAGAAATCTGATACGAAAGGCGGGTCGCCAAGTTGCAGAATCTGCGGGAAGGGTATTAAGGGCGAATGCCGTTACAAGGATAAGCCTTGTCCCATATGCAAGAAAACGGGACATATGGCTATATCATGCCCGGAGAAAGTGACGGTTTGTTACAATTGTTATCGAACGGGTCACAAGAAGTCGGAATGCCCGGAGCTGGTTGGAAAGAAGGATGGGCAGGAACCGAAAGGTGAAGCCCCGAAAGCAAAGGCAAGATCTTTTCAACTAACCGCCGCAGAAGCAAAGGTTGAACCTGACGTGGTCTCAGGTATATTTGCTGTAAATTCAATTCCTGCACACGTGTTATTTGATACGGGTGAGAATAAATCCTTTGTTTCATATGGACTTATTCGACATCCTTCATTCGTTCTAACAAAATTACCTGTGCCTTTAGAAGTAGAGATAGGTAATAACAAGAGCTTTATTGTTTGTGATGTATGTGAAAATTGTAAACTGAGCATCGATGATGAAGAATATTTGATAAATCTAATCCCGATGTCGATGGGAGAATTTCAAGTAGTCGTTTGGTAGGATTGGCTATCTCGACACCATGCAAAGGTCGTGTGCTTCCGTAAAGAGATAAAACTAACATCTCCGAGCGGGAAACACGTCACCATTTACGGCGAAAAAGGAGGCAACCCCATAGTATGCTCAATGTTGAAAGCTCACAAGCTAATGAAGCAAGGATGCAAGGCATTCATGATATACGCTAATGAGCCCGAGAAAGAATCACGAAAGATTGGAGATGTACCGGTAGTACGAGATTATGAAGATGTTTTTCCGGAAGATTTACCGGGGATACCGCCTGAACGGGAAATAGAGTTCGGGATCGAATTGATTCCGGGCGCGAAACCCGTAGCAAAAGCCCCGTACCGACTTGCACCGTCGGAATTACAAGAGTTGATGTCCCAAATTCAAGACCTGCTTGACAAGGGATTCATAAGGCCGAGTGTGTCTCCTTGGGGCGCACCGGTGTTGTTCGTAAGAAAGAAAGACGGGAGCATGCGCATGTGTATCGATTACCGGGAGTTAAACAAACTCACGGTAAAGAACCGATACCCGCTCCCAAGAATAGATGACTTATTCGACCAATTACAAGGCGCGAACTGGTTTTCAAAAATTGACCTTAGGTCGGGGTATCACCAACTAAAGGTCAAAGAAGAAGATGTGCCGAAGACGGCTTTCCGCACGAGATACGGGCATTACGAATTCCTCGTGATGTCGTTTGGGCTAACAAACGCACCCGCGGCTTTTATGGACCTCATGAACCGGGTTTGCAAGCCAATGTTGGATAAGTCGGTCATCGTGTTTATCGATAATATCTTGGTGTACTCGAAAAGTAAAGCTGAACACGCACACCACTTACAAGAAGTGTTAGAGACACTTAGGCGAGAGAAGTTATATGCAAAATTCTCTAAATGTGCCTTTTGGTTACGAGAGGTTCAATTTTTAGGCCATGTCATAAATGCCGATGGAGTATTGGTGGATCCGTCAAAGATAGAGGCAGTGTCAAAATGGAATCCCCCGAAGAACCCTTCAGAAATTAGAAGCTTTTTGGGGCTTGCGGGGTACTATAGGAGATTCATTCAAGATTTCTCCAAGATTGCGTCACCGCTAACAAAGCTAACCCAAAAGAAAGCAAAGTTTATTTGGGGATTCGATCAAGAAAAAGCGTTTCAAACGCTAAAAGAAAAGCTAACTCAAGCTCCGGTACTGACATTGCCGGACGGAGTGGAAGACATGGTGGTTTATTCGGATGCTTCATTATCGGGGCTCGGTTGCGTGTTGATGCAACGGGGCAAGGTAATAGCCTATGCCTCGAGACAATTGAAGATACACGAGAAGAAATATCCCACGCACGATCTCGAGTTGGCAGCGGTAGTATTTGCATTAAAAATATGGAGGCATTACTTGTATGGGGTAAAGTGCACCATATTCACCGACCACAAGAGCTTGAAATACTTCTTTGATCAGAAGGAGTTAAATATGCGACAAAGGCGATGGCTGGAAACGGTGAAAGACTACGATTGTGAGATACACTATCACCCCGGAAAGGCAAATGTGGTAGCGGACGCTCTAAGCAGAAAAGCGGACTATGTCCCAATACGAGTGAGGTCGATGCAACTCGTGGTGACCTCGGGTATACTTGAACGTATTCGAGAGGCGCAGTTAGAAGCAGTAAAAGAAGAAAATTGGAAGAAAGAAAGAATAATCGGTCAATTGAAAGATTTGTCGGATGGGAATCACGGGTTGAAGACTCGATCCGGGAGGATATGGGTCCCACATACTTGTGGAGTAAAGGCGCTTCTACTTAACGAAGCTCATAAACCCCGTTATTCGATTCATCCGGGTGCAACCAAGATGTACAATGATTTGAAACAAAATTATTGGTGGCCCGGAATGAAGAGGGACGTGGCGAAATATGTGGAAAAATGCTTGACATGTTTACAAGTCAAGGCGGAGCACCAGAAACCATACGGCAAACTCCAACCGTTAGAAATTCCGGTTTGGAAATGGGAACATATTACAATGGACCTGTTAACCAAGTTGCCTAAGACGAATCGTGGTTTTGATGCCATATGGGTAGTGGCGGATAGATTGACGAAAAGTGCTCACTTCATTCCGATTTGTGAAACTTATACGTCAGAAAAGATGTCAGAAGTTTATACCAATGAAATCATAGCACGTCATGGGGTGCCGGTGTCCATCGTGTCCGATAGGGATACCCGGTTTACCTCGAATTTCTGGCGAGATTTCCAAGAGCAAATGGGGACCAAATTGTTCATTAGCACTGCGTACCATCCTCAAACGGATGGACAAAGTGAAAGAACGATACAAACATTGGGGGACATGCTACGGGCGTGTATAATCGACTTTGGAGGCAGTTGGGATGTTCACTTACCGTTAGTCGAGTTTTCGTATAACAACAGTTACCAATCTAGTATTAAGATGGCACCATACGAAATGCTTTACGGTAGAAAGTGTCGAACCCCGGTATGTTGGGGTGAAGTGGGTCCACGTGAACTCGCCCACCAAGAGATAGTACGAGCCACGAATGAAAAGATCGATAAAGTTCGGGCACACTTGAAAGCGGCTCAAGACAGGCAAAAGGCGTATGCTGATAAAAGGAAAAGGCCAATCGAATTCCAAGTCGGTGACATGGTCATGCTAAAAGTTTCCCCATGGAAGGGCGTTATTAGATTCAGAAAAAGGGGGAAGCTAAGCCCAAGGTTTATCGGGCCATTTAAAATTATCGGGAGAGTTTGCAAGGTAGCTTACCGTCTTGAATTACCGGAGGAGCTAAGTGGAATCCATGGCACGTTTCACGTGTCACAATTAAGAAAGTGTCTAGCAGACGAAACGGCCTATATCCATTACGATGATATCGAAGTGGATAATAGTCTGAATTATGCGGTGAGACCGGTGGAGATTTTAGACCGAAAGGTCAAACATTTACGAAATAAACAAATTGACCAAGTCAAAGTCAAATGGGAGCATAGGAAGGGTTCAGACACTACATGGGAGTCCGAAGAGGAGATGCGACGTCTTCTCCCTACATTATTTGGTACGTACTTCGGTTTCGGGGACGAAACCCTTTTTAAGGGGGGTGGACTTGTAACACCCCGAAAATATAAAACTTTATATTGTAACTATAAAGTATAAATAGACGAGAATTTATTAACTAGGAACTTTTAATCTAGTTAGTTACAAGACTAGAAATAGCCTATAATAGGGTTAAAGGCTACTAAACAATAAGTAGGACAAAGTTGAGGGGCCTAAGTTGACAAAATTGAAACTTAAATTGTTAAAACAAATTAAAGTAAACCAAACACCCCCAAAAGAGGTGTTGGTCGATCAGGGGAAAGACCAGGTCGACACCCCCTTAGCTCCAAACCCTAAAATCACTAAAACTCTCAAACTGGATGTGCAAATCTGGTCCAAAACGAAATCCGAGCCTAGAATCGTGATCCTCATCGCAAGAGGATCATAAGGTATGTAAAATCTGATGAAATCTCTAAACTTGAAAATCTCATGATTTTGGAAAATCTGAAATTTGATGTTGCATGTGAGTTTTGTGATTAGATTAGGGATGATATAGTGTCTAGGAGTGAAACCTAGACAATTACATGTGAGATCATGCTCAAATTCAGGAAAATTCCATGAACACCTTGAAGGTGGGTTGTGGGTTTTACAAGATAATGATGAACATTAGGGTTTAGATGATTATCCTAATGTAAATTGATTGTAGAAAGTGATTTCAGAAAGTTATGATGATTAAAATGCTATATGAGGGCTTTATTGATGTTAAGTTAGCTAAGTAGCAATCTATGAACTTGAATACAAAGGATATAAAATTCTGCCTATATAGTGTTTGTTGAAATGCCTAAAAGAAGGCTTGAAACTGAATTGTTAAGTAAAAACGCATAAATATGATGTATGACGAAGTGTGCGTTATATATGTGAAACCAAGAGTTCTAAACATGTCTTGAATTGAACTCTATAGGAAAGGATACCGGAACGTCGAGTGGACAAGCCGGTGGTGATTTGCGATTGAAGGGCGTACACTAAGGTATGTAACTTGACCCGTTACATTTATTAGATTGGATGATTCTAATGTGTAATTGAATTTTGAATAAGAGTTGTTTTGAATTAAGCGATGAAGTCGTTATATTGATTGATTGATTAAATTCGGTTGGTACTCGTTGGTAGTCGTCATATAGGAGGATTCCTTAGACGAGCCAAACGGGTCAAATAATCAAGTAAAACATGATTAATGCTCCGGAATATGATGGATTGTTCTTTGATATTGGTTAATATATAACATGTTAGAAATACTAGGATTTGATGTAGTGGGTTGTTAGAAAAGTGAATTCCAAGAGTTGGGTTTGAGTGCAATGAACAAAACAAACAAGACATGGATTTCCAGGAACTACCGTAAATTACGGTAGTACCGTAATTTACGGTAAAGGTCAGATATGTTACGGTAGATCCCTCCTGGTTTACGGTGATCAAACATTTCCAGAACTCACCGTAAATTACGGTAACACCGTAATTTACGGTGGATCCAGAAACTTTTAATTTTTTTTTATTTTATACATGTTTCTATATTGTCAAAACTAACCTTTGATATGGTTTTGACATTAGGTTACGTTGGGGAACTTATGGATGGCGATCAAGCAATTGATAAGGAACCGAACACTACATTTTGAAGCTTCTGCAATGTCTTAGATCTTTTGTAGTCCTTGTATATGGGTTGTAAACACATGTTAAATAACTTTTGAGATGTTTTAACTCAACATTAGTTGACTAAGGTTGTTGTTACTTATAAACTTCGTTAATGAAAGTCATTTTACTTAAAATTTATTTTATTTGAAAAGGTATAATGTTTTATTAAATTCAAGGGTAAAATTTAGGGTGTTACAGTGGGAGCCGGCGATCTATTGCGGCGGGAGGAGAAGTGAAGGAGTCGTCTGGGGAGCGTATATGTGAAGATCTGATGGTTTCTGAAGATGTTAGATATGTGCTTTTTTTAAGCTAATAAAAGCCCCTTTCAGATCTTCTTTTTAAAAAAAAAAAAAACAAACAGACTTTAAGCCCTTATGTCTGCCCGCCTGCAGACATAAGCTCTTTGAAGACATTTTAAGCAAATGGTGATCTTCTAGACTAATTATTAAAAAAAACCCTCATATACACTTTCCTGTCACGCCTCATATATTCATTATATACCATTACAATTTGAAGTGGCAAACATAGTGTATTTTTGAGTTTATTGCATTCCTCCTCTATACTTTTGAGTCTTTTATATTTGCCCCAAAAGTTTGTTGACTTTTAAAATCTGATGAGAGTTCTAAACACTCATCAGAGGTCATTGTTCTCCACGTGTTCAGAGATTACACTTCATCAAATACATCATCTTAACACTCATCTGAAGTTATGGTATTCCACGTGTTAAGGAGTTTCATGTGTGTTTAACACGTTTTCACCCCTAATTGCTAGGGTTTAGACTTAGGTTTCCCACTTTATATTCAGTATCAATTTTTGCTCTTCATAGCTTTCAACGGTTGGAATGGAATAGGGCATCTTCTTCAGGTGATTTGCATTCGTATTTTCTGAAATTGCATGTTTTAATTATCATGAGTTTACAACTTTGTTAGATTTGTTATATGACTTGCTAATAAATGATTTTAATGTTGTGTACCATGAATATATAAACAACTTCTGGGTTCTCAAGAAAGATAAACATTGTCGGTGGCGGTTTGTGGTCATATAGGGTTCCTATCTGATTCCGGCGACAAACCCCACTCCCGCCGTATTCGGTTTTGAATTGATATATTCGAGAGTTTAGGTAATTGGGGGATTTATTGAATTAGCTTTGACTATATCTTTGTTTGACCCTTGTCAAAATAAATTTGATATAGAAGATGCATCTGTGTCTCTTTAGTTACTGGTAGGTTTATTTAGGATTGATTGTTTTGCGAATGTATTTGACGTTTTTGTGGAGTTTTACATGAATTTTGAATGTTAGGTTAATGAATTTTGGCTATGAGAGTTTTTAAATGCATTTGTTTTGCTATGAGAGTTTTTAAATGCATTTGTTTGCATATATAATTGAGGCTTTATAAACTTCATGAATCTGCAGTCCCTTTTTTATTGCATTGTATAGTATTGCTGAGAACAATAAGTTTTCATGCATCTTGAAAATGCATTCTCTGTTTTCGAACAGAGCGAGTATTGTTTGATTGCTTGATCGCCATTCATTTATTTCACTTTTTTAGTTTTGAGACATTGTGAGTTATTGTGGTTTAATGCTATAGTTTGGACTAATTTATTCACTTGTCTTAATGTGAGTGTGATGTGTGCTGTCTAGGTTCGTTTCACCTCTATGATTGAACAATATTTTGCCTCATTATGTCACTCACAATTAGGGGTGTGAATTTCTTACACGACCCGAAAACACGACAGGAACCTAACATGAAATTCGTGGGTTTAGGTTTAGTCTAAACGGGTTCGGGTCAGTTTGAGGTTGAACCCGCGAACCCGTTTAGCTATACGGGTCGGGTTCGGGTCAACCTGGCCGGGTTGGCGGGTTGACCCGTTTAACCCCATTATATTAATATAATATTTTTTACAATATGTTCTATGTTATAAATTAAATTGGGTATGTATTTTATACTATAATTATAACTTAGAAAAAGAAATTCACATAAAATTTTATAATTTAAATGTAATTGTATTACATACATTTGTGTTTTTTAAGTAAACTTTAAATTTATTATATTAATTTGTGTAAAAAATTTAGAAAATAAAAGTTTTCGGGTGGAACGGGTCGTGTTCGGGTCAACCCACAAATATTCGGGTCGGGTTCGAGTCATTGGTATGACACAATTTTCGGGTTCGGTTCGGGTTCGGGTTCGAGTTCGTATAAAATTTTCGGGTTCGGGTCGAGTTGAACCCGTCACCCCGCGAACACGACCCGTTTAGCACCCCTACTCACAATAATAAGCAATGGTCACCGGTGTTTTCTTTTATGTAGTCAAACCCTTTTTTATAGTTTACTGTATTTCCATTTTAAAGCCAATATGTAGCAAACGAAAAAAAGAAGCAAAAGAAAATGAGAGTTTTAGTACACATGATCTTGGATAAATTTGGATAAATAAACACACAGGTAGTATTTAGCTATTTGTATATTGACCTCGTGGGGCTTATTGTATACACTTAATTCATTCCACTGTTTTGTAATTTATATAAATAATTAAGCATTTAACTGATACAAAATAAAGTCTTATGTTCTTCTATTGTAATATAATATATATATATATGGTTATCTTTTGTTCGTATCAAAAGTGTTACGTTCGGCATTTGTTTTAGACCTTAACAGTAGTTTATTTTGTAAACAGCATAGATGTAGATTAGGGATGAGCAAATAATACCGGGTAGTTTTCGGGTACAGGTACCGTTTTGGGGATTTTCGGTACCGTGACCGAGCTCATCCCGAATGTAGACCATTAAGCTACCTTTTTTTCCCATTGTTCTGATATATATATTTATATGTTTAGCAACTATTATAATCAGTGAACGATAATCATATGCAGGGATCATTGTCTTGTAAAGTGGTTGGTAATAAAGAAGTGAAGCTGGTCATCAAGAGGGTTCACTGTGTTGTCAAGGTACTTGTCTTTTTTTCACCTTACTCATAGAAATATGCATTATGGTAGTGTGGTTCATTTTGGATTAAAAAGAAGGCACCGAGTTTTTATATCTAAGTCCAGGTTGTTTGATAAATTATTTTTACTTAAATACACAGTCTAAGAGAGATCAGCATTGCTCTGTTCACTTGGGTCAATTTCTACCTAATATGCACTTAAGGACCAGAAAGTTTATGTCCAGATTTTTTTGTCATGTTTTCCTATCTTAGTTTAAAAGTTCATGACAATATTAAATTGCTAATACTACTAAGTTACTTCTTTTGTGAATTATAATAAATATGTCCAGGTCTAATACTATACATATGTGTTTTTGCCCTATCTAGGGGTACCTATTTTTCTTTAGGCTTTTTAGGATTCCTTCGTTATATGTTTACTTCGTTCGTATTACTGTTGTGATCCTTGCCTGAGCCAATTTTCGGCCACAGCCAACTATACGTAGCTTTCTCTAGAGCAACTTCACTTCATGCTTTAAAAGTTCTTATAATTCCACAAAAAGACGCCCCTCAAACAAAAACAAAAAACATGGTTTTCTCTAACTTTCTATATGAAATACATTCCAACCAGGTACATGTACATATGTATGTAAGTGTGTATATATACCTATATATAAATATGTATGTATATGTGAATATAGATGAATATAAACAACTACAAATGCCTATAATTGTATATATACACATATTAATACATGAACACACACTTACATAACATTTGATACAATTTCTAACAGGTAACTGCTAATTGCTTGTAAAAGCATTTCAAGTATTACAGCTGGTGACGGCGCAGAACCGATCGAAATACGTGTAATCAGAAAATGGCTTTCATTTGCCTACAAAGAGGAGTACTGCTTCTTATTTGTTGACAGAGAGGTACAGTATTCGTTCCATCATTATATCAAAAAAAAGTTCCCATCTAATGTTCCCTTGAAGAAGTTGAGATTTTAAAAAGAAATTTGGTTACAGTAGATGTGTAATATATACATCTACACATTTTCCAACTTATCCCCCATTTTACCAGTAGCAATATGATTCAAAATTGAATACTTCAACCTATCTTCACAATAATATATATATATATATATATATATATATATGCTTATTATATATTCAGCTAACTATATATATAAAAGCATCATGAGATTTCTTTTACTTAATAAAAACACACACACATATATATATATACACGTCTGTGTATGTATATATATATGTATGTATGTATCTATAGTTATTTGCATATGTATACATACCCATAGATTCCTAAAACTGACGGTTTAAACAGGGTACTGCAATTGAAGCTATCGGTAGCAAACGTGATAAAGCATTCCTGGATGCCAGGCTTGTGTTGCAATCATGTTACAGTGTGACAAATTATTTGTCTGCCAGAGCAAGGCAAAGCCATAATGTCGTACCACGTGCAGCTACCATTAAACTTGGACGGGGAACTCAATTTACACCTATGACTCTGCTTTCCCTACTAACTACTTCAACTTTCTCCCGTTTAACAGGCTGCGAGACCGTGAGGGTAATCATTTTCTGCTCACAGGTTCATTCACCTACTTTTGTATCTCAGATATAAACATGTAATTTTTTCGACTGATAAGTGCCTTCCTTACTTTTTAAAAAACATCACATGTAATCAGTGTGACATTCATTGAATTCGGAGTAACACTATTGGGAACCCAACTCCAATTTATGTTTTTGAATTTTACTTTTGTCACAAAATTATCATATGATTAAACATCCTTACTGACAATTAACAAGCGACTTCATTAATAGCGCTCAAACTATGATAATTTTTCCATCTACTTAGCACGATTTGTAGTCCAAATGGAAAGTTCACTATAACAATATTAAGTACATCTTGTAAAATTTTAGCTACCATATGCTTATGCTTCTGATCGCTTTTATCTCTATAACTAACACTAAATGTCCATTGCAGACTACATTGGCAGGTTTGATACTATTACTTCTGATGGTCCAACAAAAACAAACAAACAAGCGACTGATGAAGCTTTTAGTTGAAGACGACAGGTAGACACACTTTATCACTAATAATTGTATCGTACTCGCACAAAGGCTGATATTTAATAACTCCTTTTCCAGTGAAAATTTCATCGAAGTTGCACTTTGGGAAGAGGTAGCCAACACGGTTAACAAAGAGGCTTTGATTCAAGAACCTTTCCCATGCATCGTTGCAATAACTTCACTTAAGGTGTCTGAATTTAATTATCTGCAACTAAAATTGGCTGCCCCTACCCACATATATATCAACCCTGATATTGAGGAAGCATCATCATTAGCTACCAGGTAAGAAACTATTCAACCTTGGCATATATACACACATATACGACAGAGAGAGAGAGAGAGAGAGAGGATGTGTGTGTACATATTTATACATAAATATTTATAGAAATACATCATACTGATACTCCTAACAAAATTTTGCAATGTCAAATATAAATCTTTACAGATTCAAAGATAGATACACATCCATCTCTACTAATCAAAGGAACTTGGTGACCTTAAGACAATTGGCTGAAAAGGATCCTTCAACAAATAGTGTAAGATATTACCAATATTTCATTACATATTGTATGTTAGATGATCACTAATTAGTTCATTTATTTATAGCATAAAATCTAACATCAATAATTCGGTACACTTTAACAATGCTTTAAATACAATTTCTCTGTGTTACTACAGGAAAGAAAATTCACATGTGTTGCTTCAATCATCAGCTTTACTGAAGGAAGGAAAATATATACCCTTAAAAAACCTCGTGTATTGTACGAATTGAATAAATCTAATTTTATAAAGTCAACTGCATTAGCATGCGAAAACCATCCCGATGCAGAACAACCAAAGTTACTGTAAGCACTCTCAATAAATACACGTAGTGTACATCAATATATTCAGTGTTACTAATACAATACCAAATTTACACCAACAGTTACTGCCTTTGCGCGACCATAGCAGATACAACAGGCACTGCTATTGTTACTCTCTTTGATGAAGCCATGATTTCACTCGTGCAAACCCGGTGTGAAGAGCTCATAATACAGCAAGGCTACACTTATCCCTACGTTATACCAGAAAAAATTGAAGCATTTAAAGGTGTTACTAAAACATTTCACCTTCAGTTTAACAACCGGCCTCAGTCATATTCCTCCCAGTACGTTATCAACAATGTTTCCGATCATACTAACATTCCTGAGGAAGAAGAGAACATCGTGACAACACTGAATGTGTCTGAAGGTAATTCCACTAACACACTTTCATCTGCTTCATCATATACAATTGGTAATTCCTTGGTATTGTACTAGATCCACAGCAACATATGATGTCCACTCCAGTTTCAGAGGCAGCTACCATTTCCCTCATCATTCTAGCAGAAGAACAAAATAATGCTTTAACAATACCACCAGTCTCTGATGGTAATTACACTACCACACTTTCATTTACTTCATCATATATAGTTGTTAATTCTCCTGGTATTTTACTAGATCCACAGCAACAAACGATGTCCACTCCAGTTTCAAAAGCAGCTACCATTTCCCCCATCACTCCACAAAATATGCATGTCCACAAAAGGCAACTTCTCAACTCACCAGGTATAATATCAATTTTATTATTAAAATTGTCATGTCCTTAGTAATACTCATGAATTCACTTTTGTTAAGTTTGCTAATGGCTAATTCCACATATATCAATAATAATCAGCATGTAAAATGGTCTTTTACATTACAGTATTACATTTTTCATTAGATGTATGGATAGAGTACTTATATCATAAATGTTTTCTTTGATGACCTTTCTCAGACGAAGATAGCAAGAAGATGAAGTCCGCCAATGCTCCAAAATCCAAGCAGGACTAATGTAAAACACACGTAACTAGCGCTAACCTTTTGTCCAGCATACACAACAATGGTCCACTTTCAAGACATGGTTTTTTGGGCTGCAATCTTAGTGAATCACCATCACTTCTTTTGCTGCTGAACCTTTCATTACCATCTATAAATGGTCCACTCCACTTCTGAAGTCATGTTTTTTGGGATGCAATCCATGTGAACCACTATCACTTCTTTGGCTTCACCACCTTTAGTTAGTTATCATGTATATAAATGTTAACTGACAGTACATATAAAAATAATCAAATGTATGCTGGCATAATCTTTGGTATGTAAACATCTCAATGTATGGGCGCCTTCAAAGGCTAATATATAATTATGCTTTTTAATTTAACAGTCTATATAGTCATCCGCAGCGAAGCGCGGGTACCTCTACTAGTTGTTATCCAAAGGCAACAAAATCACAGGTTCTTAATTCATAATCCAATGAAAAAGTATATTAAAATTCCCATAATGTGTGAGCTTCCATTCACACTTTGGCCGAAGGGTGTGGAGGCGCCACCGTTGCCACCTCACCGACGATAGCGCCTGGAGGGCGCCACCACCCACACCGCCAAGTTTAAGGAGGGGGCGTCATGGGTTGTCCGCTACCATGGTAACGAGGAAGAAGGAGATGTTCAGGTGGGGCCCACATGATTTAATCCAATAAGATCTTTATTTTTTTTTATTTTGTTTAATAGGGGGCTTTATCCCACACCTTGCAAGTTAAGGGAGGGTGTGATAAATCCCTCTGACTGACGTGGATCTGACGTGACACTGACGTGGCCTGATAAAGCCCTTAGGGGGCTTTATCCCACACCCCATAGCCTTATCACCACCTTCCCAAACCATGCTTTTGTCTACGTGTTCAACAACATATTTCAAATTCAAAAGACATAACCGCAAACACATAAAGATGAACACGAATGAAATAACTCTCCAATATATTAATAAGAATATATTGCTCAAAAAAATTGATTACAAACTCTTAAATTATAACTCGGTTTGGGTTTCTCTCTTTACTAGATTGTCAAACCATAACTTGGTTTATATAGACTAAGTTGGTGTCTAATACATTACCAAATATAGTTAATAACATAATTAGGAAACTTAACCAGGTTAACTCACTTGCCAAATTTGGTCGCCCAAATTTGCAAACTAATAACTTGTTTAAAGAAATTTATTTTCCGGGTTGGACCCCTTGCTCGAGCCAAAGAGCAATTGAGCTAACATTTTTAACTTTCAACAAGTGATTTTGAAATTGTCTTTAACATACCTATTCTATGGTTCTTATTCGATCTCTTTCATATCTTTACCTCAAACCATCTCTTTTAGTATATTATCAAAAGTATTATTAGAGTATATGTATGTAGTTTGTATAGTTGTAGAGTTAGTTGAATCAGTTGAGTTACTTGAGGTAGTTGAGATATGTGTCTATAAATACTTGATTGTATCATCCAGTAAATGGTTAATGAAAAATACTTTTGTTACCTCATACACCTCTAATCTCACACAAGTATAAACCTTTTTCTATTGTATAGATACTTGACTTTCCCCATCCCCAAAAGTGTAAAAATTCTCAAAGAGTGCATTCTTCTCTCCTAATCCTAAGACGTAAGTCAATCGCCTACTTTTCACATACCACAATACGCCAGGTGTGAAAGGTTAAAATTTAAGTAACTAAAATTTAAGTGTCTATGTGACAAGTAACAACACTTTTTCACCATTTACCCACAACATATAGTATCATTGATTAATTATAACACTGATCGATTAGAATTAACATTTGAGATGGATATACTCGATAAAATAATTTTTCTCGTTAACCCTATTTACGTGTTTTTGTATACAATCTCTTAGTTTGGACTTTCAACAAGTGATTTTGAAATTGTCTTTTAACATACTTATTATTCTATGGTTCTTAACTTCTTATTCGATGCCTTTCATATCATTACTCCATACCCGTTTATATTATACTATGAAAAGCATGTATCTTTAGAAAAATAAAAAACCGTATAGATAAATGATTTTCCCCATCCCAAAATAGAAAAGATCCCAAAGACTGCTTTCTCCTTCCTCAAGACGTAAACCAATCGCATACTTGCAATTTCTCCATCTCTGTTTCTCTCAAAACATCATCTTTCTCACAAACCCCATCAAGATTTACAACATGAAGTTTGGTTTCAGACTCTTAATTCAAAGAACCGTATTGGGTTTCACCAAATCCCCAAACCCAAATCAAAATCAAAATCGCAATCTCCACATCTCTGCTTCTCGAATTTTAGGTCTTCGATGTGCAATCAATCAAACCCATAAACCCTATCCAAATTGGGGCCGATTTAGGGGTTTTCCGGTCACATATTATAGTTACAACAAACCCAATTACGTTGCCGATTATTCAACGACTTTAGAGTCCCGTGTGAATGAAAAGAATTTCGAAAGTATATACGTACAAGGTGGTGGTGATTTGGGTAAAACTGTAGGGGAAGAATTAAGGTTAAAGGGTATTGTAGGAAGTGAAAAAATTGAATCTTGTGAGGAGGGTATTGGTAGGGTGGAAACAGTGGCGGAGAAAGAGGCGTGGCGGTTGTTGAGGGAGGCGGTGGTGACTTACTGTGGGAGTCCTGTTGGGACTCTGGCGGCGAATGATCCCGGAGATAAGATGCCGTTGAATTATGATCAAGTTTTTATTCGAGATTTTGTGCCGTCAGCTTTGGCGTTTTTGTTGAAGGGGGAAGGGGAGATTGTTAGGAATTTTCTTCTGCATACTTTGCAGTTGCAGGTAATGTTGTTAATCATTGGTATCAAGATTGATTTTTGGTTTGCTTTTATGGTGAAGTTATGTATGTTATCGCCTTATCGGTTTCGGGATTGGATTATGATCACTAATTAAGTTAAGAAAATAGTTGAGATTAAATTGTCACATTTATGAATGGGTTTGGCTAAACGTACCCCTTGCCCTGACAAACAAGTTTATTGTACCCACTTGAAAATGTCAAATTAAAGGGATCTTTTTTTTGTTTTTAGTGTGAAACGGGGGGAATATTAGTGATTTGACAACTTGAAAGGGGTACGGCAAAAGTGGAGGGGGTATGTTTAGGAAAGCCCTTTGTGAAATTTCCGAAATCATAAAACGATTTTTTAATTTAATTGATGTTCCTTTGTTGTTTTTGAAGAGTTGGGAGAAAACCGTTGACTGCTACAGTCCAGGACAGGGGCTAATGCCTGCAAGTTTCAAAATAAGAACCGTGCCCCTTGATGATACAAAAGTAGAAGAGGTTTTAGACCCAGATTTTGGAGAATCGGCTATAGGCCGTGTTGCACCAGTTGACTCTGGTAAAGTTAATTTTTTTCACTCATGAAGTATGCTGATGATTATGATTCTTGTAGCTTTGGTTCATTTGTTTGCATATTGATTTCAATGCAGGATTATGGTGGATTATCATGTTGAGAGCTTATACCAAGATCACTGGTGATTTCGCAATGCAAGAAAGGGTCGATGTTCAAACGGGCATTAAACTTATTTTAAACTTGTGCTTATCTGATGGGTTCGATATGTTCCCTTCTCTTTTAGTCACCGATGGCTCGTGTATGATTGATAGAAGAATGGGTATCCATGGCCACCCTTTGGAAATCCAAGTGAGTTCTTTTTTGACTAATTTTTTAACGGTTGACTTTTCAATTTTGACTTATCTATTTTTCAATTTGCAGTCGTTATTTTACTCGGCTCTAAGGTGTGCTCGTGAGATGCTTGCATTCGACGAAGGCTCCAAGAATTTAGTTAGGACAATCAACAATAGACTTAGTGCGTTATCTTTTCATATCAGGGAATATTATTGGATTGATATGAAGAAAATTAACGAAATTTATCGATATAAAACCGAAGAGTATTCAACAGAGGCAACAAACAAATTCAACATTTACCCAGAACAGATTCCTCATTGGTTAATGGATTGGATTCCGGAAGAAGGAGGTTATATGATTGGAAATCTACAGCCTGCACATATGGATTTCAGATTTTTTACGCTCGGTAATGTATGGTCGATTGTTTCTTCTTTGAGCACTCCGAAACAAAGCAATTCAATGTTAAATCTGATAGAATCCAAATGGGATGATCTTGTGGGCCATATGCCTCTTAAGATCGTCTACCCTGCTTTGGAGTTAGAAGAGTGGCGCATAATCACTGGTAGTGACCCCAAGAACACGTAAGTTTCTTTTTCTTATGTTCTGTAAACTAGTGTGTGTAAAGGGCTATATTGATCTAATGACCTATTACTTATAAATGGGTCAATTTGAGTTGTGTTATATCCAAACGGGTCAAATAGCTAAAGGGGAAACACATCACTTGGGTTGAAAGTTGGTCAAAGTCTACGTTGAAAAGAACGCAACCTAAATTCATTTTTATTGAAAGTTTCATGAAAGTTGGTCAAAGTCTACGTTGAAAAGAACGCAACCTCTAAATTCATCTTTATTCAAAGTTTCATGTTATTGTAGTCATAATTATGAACACATTAACCACTCATAAGAAATTCGAAAGTTAGACAAGAGAGTGCTACCAAAATGACTTGTTTCAACTTGAACTCTTTTTGACCTCTTGTCACCTCTAATTGATTTATGTTCTATTAAACCATGACAAGTTTTCCGTTCGTTACAGACCATGGTCTTATCACAATGGCGGTTCATGGCCAACCCTTCTATGGCAGGTAATTTTTCACATTGTTTTTGTTTTTTGCAAGTGATTTTTGATCAAAAAGTTGATGTTTTTTTTGTTCTTGTCACTTGTGTAATTTTAGTTTACATTAGCTTGCATCAAGATGGGAAGAACAGAATTAGCAAGAAAGGCAGTCGAAATTGCCGAAACTCGACTACATGCTGATCACTGGCCTGAATATTACGACACTAGAAGCGGGAGATTCATAGGGAAACAATCTAGACTTTACCAAACATGGACAATTGCTGGATTTTTGACATCCAAAATGCTCTTGGAAAACCCTGAAAAAGCGTCGCTTTTATTTTGGGAAGAAGACTACGATCTTCTAGAAATATGTGTTTGTGGTTTGAGCAAAACCGGCAGGAAGCTATGTGCTCGTGGGGCTGCCAAATCGCAGATTCTCGTGTGATGATTTCAGCGGTAGTTGTGTACAGTAAATACCATATCAAAACTGCAGGAAGTTACAAATAGCAGCAGTATAAAGAAAATCAAAATACGACTGTTATTTTACTCTCTTTTTTTCTGGAAGGGGTCTGAGATTATTTATACGCGATATTGTTTTGTTGTTCGATCAACTTGTTGATCGAGTAATATGAATCACATGCGACTAACTTGTTTGGTATACGATTGTACTTGTTGCTCTGTAAGTTACTGTTAATTAAAGATTTCTGAATCATCTATTTTTTTTTTTTAATTTGGATCCAATAACATGGTTACAGAAAGAAAAAATAAATTAAGAATCCCACTTTATCCAACAGAAGTGCACTGAAGGTGCTACTAAAAACAAACAATCAAAACATTTAAATCAAAATAACCATGGTTCATAGGATCTGATCTGAGAGCGGTGGGAGTCGCCTGAAAAAGTTGATCGGCAGTGATGGCATGTCGCCACGGAATCGGGGGTGGCGCATGTAGAAGAATCCCCACCCTAGGAGAAACGCCTTAAACGGCACAATGTAGAACACCAGCGACGCCAACAGACAAATCACCACAAATATTCCGGTTGCTCTCGGGTCTCTCCAGTTGCATAACGCCTCTAGCCTCTCTCCCTGAGCTGCCATGTCACCGAGCAGTGTTTGAGCCCGGCCAGCTAGGGCTCGTAGTCGGTCATACCGGATACGGACTTGGTCTGGTGTTCTTGAACTTGGAAACCCGTCGAACTCTTCGTCAAGCTCATCAGGTCCTACAGAATCAACTTGGGAGAGCCTTGGATCCATTGTAACCGGGGCCTGCATTCGGTAACGGTATCTCAATGCTACAATCAAGAAGGCGTATAAGCATATTGTCGGCAGGATTAGATGTGGGCACAAGACAATAGCCAGGAGGAGCACATGAACCAAGACCGTCGTTGGTGGGTGAGCCCAGGTGCAAATCGAATCGAGCCATCTTGCCAAAGTAGCTGCTTTTGACAAGCCGTTAATTATCCGAAACCAGTTCGACTTGCTTCTCCTCATGCTCCAAGTGTGAGTATCCGAATCCAACATAAACTGAACCACTTCTTGACCCAATGCTGGCTCCGATCGACCCAACCTTGCAGTCACAATCTTCATAGCGTTATGTCTCAACATATCTTGTTGTATCGGGCCCAAAGGACGCACATAATGCATCCGTGGCAGCATCGGGGTCGAGTAAGCTTGGAGTAGACTAATCCATGATGAACAAGAGAACCTCACCGCGATCTCAATCTCTCCCATTTTCTTGGCTCCGTTTGGTATCAACACGATTAGAGAATACGAACCCATGTACACCCGATTCGTGTCTAGCGTCGAGAGTCGTATCCTAAGCTTCCCGAGTCGAACATCTTTACTAGGCTTATCATCTTCCCCGATCCTGTACCTCCCGTTATCGAAGACACCAATAGTGAGCACCGTGCACGGATCATACACATCCCAGGTGTACTGCTCGTTCCACCGTGGATTAAACCGATCAAGTATCGTTCGTGTCCGAACCCATTTCGGCCCGTACTTAGCCACCACGTAGGAATCCGTCGTGCCACGTGTACCATCCTTTGTTTTCACCGGCAGTAAATTAGTAGCCCCACGAATGCCAACTTCAAGCACCCCGATCGCCGGTTTAGACAGCTGCTTCGCGGTGGGGCGGACGTCGCTGGTCACGTGAGCTGCCTCATCAAGCACGTGATACCCACCCTCCAAACAAACTCCAACATGAATCCTCCCTGCGTACGGCCGATTCTCATCCCCAACCAAATTAAACCACCTTGACCCAAGCGTTAACCGATCGTCTGTCCGCTTGTCTATGCTAGCAACCTGCACCTTAGCATGCCCAACAGTCTGACCGTTAGATGCATCTTCAACACTAATCACCAAAAACGGCTCAAACGGTTCAGCCGCAACAAAAACCAAATCTTCATTCCACGTAGGATTAGAACTAGTACTCGACGACCCAACCGTTGTCCGGTTCGTTTTAAACAGCTGCGGCCCGAGCTGACCCTTAACAAACAACTCCGGGTTTTTAACTCTAGGCTCGGGTCCCGAACCTAGCTGCAAGTCTTGGGTTTGTATAACCGTTAACCTCAAATACCACAGCTTCGGAGACAAATAAACTTTGGCTCGGGTCTCCGGAATCAACCCACCGGAGTCCGATTGCCACGCCTCCTGAAACGTCTCATCCGCCTGCGTACCTAACCAAACGGCTAACATGACATCTGTCACCGGTGAATTCTCCGGTGAGTTTTCGAGTGTGTACCATTGTGGAGCTAACGGACTGTCCGGAGGCACTCTTTTAGGCACTTCAGTTAACTCAAACGACACCGTTCCCAAACAAGTTTCTGTAACTTCCTCTTTGTTGTCTTCTGTAACCTTTTTCTTCCTGTCGAAAACCGAAACTTCTAGACACGTTGAATTGAGACCGACTTTGTCGAATGCGAATACTTGATCCCATTGTTTAGTTGCAGATTGCTCTTTGGTGGTGATACTATGTGTTCCGATTGCCAGTTTAGCGTAGTAAATCGTCGAATCGTCGGTTTCCTTGTCTTCCCTTTTCGCCTTCACAACCCGAACATACAGAAACGGCATCCGATCGACTAAATCGAATGCGCTGCTTCCACGGTGATGATTCGATAGCGAAACCACATCAGGATCCAGATTTGAATGTTTTCTAGCCAATTGAAGACTCTCATCCACCTGCTTCGGTTTCGGTGACTGAGCTATAGCAGCATTCTCCACCGGAGGCGGCGGCGGTGGAGTCGCCGGAGCTGCTGCCTCTGCCGCCGGAGCCGGCACCGGAGCATCTTCTTTCTTCTGATCCTCTGTTGTTTTCTCCTCTTTTTTTTCTTCTGCCGGTTTCTCTTCTGTTTTTGTTTCTTCTTCCGGTTTTTTCTCCTCCGGCGGCTTTTCCTCTGTTTCCGCTGGTGGAGTTTCCGCCGCCTCCGGCTTCTTCTCCTCCGCTACCGGATCCGCCGGTGGTTCTTCATCTACATAACAAATTTTGATCCCGATTTCGCCTTTAATCTGCGAGAAAACACTTCTCTTCTCCAACGGATAATAAACCAATGCCTCTGAACCGGACTGTGGAAAAGTACTACCGGTTATTTTAACTTTTCCAAGAAACGTGCTTCGTTTACCGGTTTTTTTATTATCGTTATAAACATTGAGTTCTAGAATTTCCGTTGCCATTGACGCAACGTCATGAACAAGAAACTCGATCTTTTCATCCCACTGAGGGTTCAGATCTCTGGAAATTGTCTTCGTTCGCCTTCGCTGGCCGTCGAAATCAACGATTACGTATGCACTCGCTGTTCCTTGACCGTCTTTAGGCATCAGGTTCTTGGCGTTACATATCTCCACCATTAGCTTTCGATTACTCATTTTTGCAAAGTTTCAGTGAATTGAATGGAATAAAAAATGAATAAATTGGTGAATTGGAAATGGAGATGGGGTAGAGATTGTGAAGGAGAGGGAAAAGGTGTGAAGGGTTTAAGAAGGGTGGAGAGAAGAAAAGTACAAAGTAATAATAAAGTACAAGGGGTCATGTGAAAATGACTGGAAATGTGACCGTTATGCTTTGATTTGATTCTTGTGTTAATCTAATTATCATAATAATATTTTCAAAGTCCATGCATTTTGCATTTTGATCCGTGGACCAAAAATGTATGTTCTTAATGGTATCCAATAACATACAAAGCTTTTAAATAGAAAATATACATTTTAAAGGATTGTTGGAAATGGATGGGGACCATACGGGGTATTTACGATTTTACGGTAGCATCGATGAAAAAATATATGCTTGACGCAAAACAGGAGACGAAGCCTTATGTTTGGAAATGGAATAGTTGGATACCCAAAAAAATAAATACTTTCGTGATAATTGATTTTTCGTGTTAATGTTGTTTTTTAGCTTAAGAATTTGATATTGTGATTGATCATCGGATTATGATTGTTGTGTTTGTAATTTGTTGTTAGGCTAGATAAATTTGTGAAAATTTAGAAGTGTTTCGTTGTTTTTTATTTCATTATGTTGTCGAATCTTTGCTCCACCTTTCTATTGTTTTGTTTGAAAATTGGTTTGTTCTTGGAGTTTAATGGTTTGATCCTTAATGTTTGACAATTAAATTTCGGATCATGATAATGATTTGGTACTATCCATCTATTTGTTACAAAATTGTTGTTGTTAATTATTATTTTCTTATTTAGAGAATATATAATAACTTGATTTTAAATTCAAAATTTGATTTTGATGATAACATGGAAGTGCATGATTTGGAGTTAATAACATTAATTGGATTGTCTTTTTTATGGGTTCAATGTATCTAGACATGTTAGTGGTTTAAAATTTAAATTTTATATATAACTTTTGATTAACTTCTTTTAGGCCATCCGTAGTCATAACGCCCTTTTGTGGGCGTTATGCGACACGTGGCGCGCCACGTCAGCATGTGGGCGTTATGGGGCCTTATGCATTTAAGCCCGTAGTCATAACGCCCCTACCTCATCATTACCCAATTAATTAATAAACCCTTAAATTATACATATATATGTATGTATATATCTCTGTGAGAGTGGAGGGAACACAAACCAAATGCATGGCGCCGCGAAAATTATCGCGCTTTCAAAAATTTTTTGGGCATAGCGCCCTTTGTTTTGGTGTGCATGGCGCCATATCGGCGCTATGGGTGGTGGTCGCGCCCCACTACGTATGCTCTTAGAATATTATAGTAATTTTAAATTTAAATTATATTTGACTTATTTTTAATTAAAGTTACCTGAAATAGAATTTGATTAGATTCATTTTTTATAATTGCTAATTATCCTAATTTTTAATAACCTCTAATCAACAATTATTAGTTTCTATATAACTAATTAAATTCAAATTATTCAACAATCTTTTTTAAAACTTTTATTGGTTGTTACCATATATGCTTTAAATCATTAAAATAATAGATATGTAATTGACTTTTGAACTTTCGGTCTATTTTAGATGATTTTGTATGTTTTCTAATATCATTTTAATTATTATAAGTATGTTTTAAGAATATATTAGTATTCTTAAAAACATCAAAAAAAATGTTTTTAATATTTTGGCTGATAATAATAACTAAATATGAAATATATTAAGATCCTTGACTGAGATGAATGTAGCTTATAATATTAACCCTGATTTTGGAAAATATAAATTATTCAGTATACAATTTTGTTTGCCTTACATTGTTTTGACTTAGGTGCATCTATCTTTGATTGTTTAACAGTGAAATAGAAGTTGCAACACAAATTTTATATTCGGTTTCTTATCATTTTCAAACTTAAATGGATCATTAAATGTCACAGCCCGAATTCCAGTGGGTCCGGATAGGTCGTGACGATTGGATAACAGTATCACAAATAATAATGCAGCGAAAGTATTGGAGTAAAAATATTTATTCCATAAAAGTCTTGAATATATATAAAAGTTTATTCAAGTATTCGAGTACAAGCCCACAGGCGGGATCTAATAAAAAGAGCTTTAGACATCATAGGCCTTAAGCTGAGGAGTTGCAAATTCCATAGCCTTCATTCTAGCTACCCGGATTCCCAGCCTATTATAAGGTTCGGTACCTGCGGTTTAATCTTTTGAAAATACGTCAGCTTTCGCTGGTAAATACAATTAACTGACTCGTTTTGAAAACAGTTTTTTTTTAAAGAGTTTTATACATATAGAAAACTCGTAGGTAATCATTTAATATTTCGTGTGATTCTTTCTTGTCAACAGATTTACATACTTGTCATATAATAGGAACCAGAGATCAGAGCCAGTCATTTTCAGTGCTATAATGATTAAGGATACACACCATAGTTGAATAAATGTATCTTACAGTCGGTATGCCTACCCCTACACGTTATTACGTTTGGCCATGATAGTTAATGAGTCGGGAAGCCCGGACACGGTACCAATAACCCCCAATTGTTTCAGTTATCAAGTAAAACTGATTAAACCGAGTTCTTATATTTATGAGCAATCACATGCGGCCCATTTATATAATACCCGCTCCAAGTGGCGTATTCGCCATACCCCAAGTTTAAAAACAAAATAAGTTAAGAGTATTTACCTTTTGCTAGCTTCAAATCAAATATGATTATAATTTAGCAAAAGCCGCAAGTAAAAGTATTATTGACCCAAGTCCGATTATCTGGGAGGTTCTATAGTCTGGAATGAACAAAATTAATTATATGTTAGAATGCATACGTGTCAAAGGTTAGTTCCTCTAGACATGACCCGTTACTTAAGTATAGATTCGCTAAATTAAGCGTAGACCGGAATAAATGTGGTTTATGCCTATCTGAGTACAATGACTCTTTGGATAAAAGTCATTTAACCAAACATTCTGTTTTGGAGTGATTTTGAAGTATTTAGACCCGTTACGTCTAAATTATACGGACTAGGTTCGTATAACTAGTTATGCGCGAAAAAGCGGGTTTGGAAGGTCAGTTGGGTCTTATGACAAATCCAAGGTGTCAAAACACATTTTATAACATTATACATTCTGTTTAAAAGTCAGAATGTTAGTTACTTTGGTTTGAAAATTGTTTCTTTGGCTTTTAGGATATAAAAGGCATAGTCGTCTTTTAAGAACAAAGATTATTGAAAAGTGCGACTCGAACAAAGATTATACAAGACAAATATGCACCAACATATCTTTTAAGAACGACACTAGGACCGTCTTTAATAAAATTTACTTTTAACTAGAAATTAAGTTAACATATAATTCAAAAAATGTGAGATAAAATGTTAATAAGTACCTTAAGTAGCTTATTGAAAAGTGAATTATTTGGTTATGGTGAACTACTTAAATCCGAATGGTCTTCTATCAGATTCTTAAATAAATATAAGTTGATATGATTAAGTAGAATTTAATTTCATAAGCCATTGCTAAATTTTTGCTAAATGTTATTCTGAAGTTGTTTAAAACTACACATTGTTAACTTTACAAGGGAATAATTAATAAGAAGTTACCTTTTTTTTAAATCAAAATTTTCCACCTAAGTAATATCATTTGCAAGAATTTGTATCTACATTAGTTTTGTGAAGGCAAATATCGTATAACTAGATCAGTTATTAAGAAGTTACTTAACTATTAAACTTTACACTAATACCTTCTAATTGATACCGTTTTATTAGTTTATATCTCGTTTTCCTTATGCTAAACTTAAGAAAAGAAAAAAATAGTAAATGATGAAACTTTTCTGTGTTATTTGATTGTTCAATAACTTTTTTTTACTTTACTACAAAGACATAGTAAGTGGCTATAACATAGTTAGGTTTTATTAGTATACTTTTATTTATAGTGGGGTTGCATTGGGCAGTTACAAGGCAAATGCCACGGGTGAAACACGTGAGTAGCAGCGAGCATAACGCCTGCAAGAAGATCCGTTATGTTTTTTGGGAATTGGGATCTATATACACCACGAACGGAATTCCTGCATTTTATATTTGTATTAATGATCATGACTTGGTATCTCATCTCATATACAAAAAACAAAACACTTTATAGTAACTTTAATTATTAATTTATTACACAATTAACAAGCTGGGAGAAAAGATCCATCTGGCTGAGATATAGAGATCGCAACGGTGAAGAATCATAGGAACGTTGATTAAAGTTTTTTATTTTATTTTTTTAACGGTGAAAATCTTAAACTTGTTGTGAGAGATCTCACACCCTCCTGAAGAGATGGCCCTAACTCCACTCTGACCAGACTATGTTGTCTCAACCGGATCCACGCTGTCATCAGAGTTTGGCTAACTGCGTTCCACGGAAAACCATACCACCAACGCTGGCATTTAAGTTTTTTTATTTGATTGTTGCTTAAGGAAGCAACCATTACTCGGTGCCCGGCGGATATCAAAAAAGAAAACTCTTATTTTTGGATTACGACTAGATCGAAATTTTGTAATTTTTTTTTGAAAGGTGTGAATTATTCGCGAATGTCGGGAAGTCTAGCATACATTGTCTTAACCGGGTCCGCGCTAGAGCCTCCTCGTACAATAGATACCCAATTTAAATCACTCAATGAGAAACCCCTATCACTAGACTCGAACTTAAGACTTTGAGGGGAAAACTCACTCAGGCATACTGTAGGTGGAACTTAAATACTAATGATGATTGAAATTTTGTAATATTGATTGGTTGAGATGGTGTGACGTTAAATTTCGAGATGTAATTTTGTAATTGTTAGATTTCAATTTCTTGCTTATTTTAATATGTACAAGATCCGCCTTTCAAAAAAATAAAGCTCTTTTATGGAGGATGCAAAAGAAAACCACCAATTATAATTCGTTCTAATAAGTAGATGAGAAAACCAACCATCATAACTACATTAAATGCTATGCTATGCTATGATGATTTATATTTTTATCTACAATATCCTTGACAACCAGCCGTTCCCTTAGGATTGAGCGTTTAGTTTTTTACCGAATACTTATACCGTATTGGTATAGCCATGGGCGGAGCTTTTAACGGGCGGGAGGAGGCAGCCAGCCCCTGAACTTTTCGCTCAATAGTGGAGAGTATATGTAGTTTTCGTATATAAATTTTTGGGTATATAAGTTTTCGACCCCCGGTTATATAGAAATTTTTAGGTCCGGTGACTTTCGCCTCCAGGTCGGAAATCTCAAGCTTCGCCATTGGGTATAGCACCGAAAACCGATACCGTCCAAATAAAATCGGTACCGGTACCTATACTCATTTTCAGGATTTTCGGTTTCGTACCTAGTCGGGTTCGGTATGTTTCAGTATTTTTTCACTACCGGTACTGTACCGCCATAATCAGTACGATATTTGGTTCATATTTTTGTTCGTTTCCAATATCGGTACTGTACCGATCTCACTCCTCTTAGCCATCTTACAATTGACGGTTTGTGTCCTATCTCGTCAGGTTATGGTGGTACAAGCATGCAGAGCTTATGAGGCTGAAGATGTTTCATACAATCCGAAACTCTTGGTTTCGAACGTTCAAGGCTCAACGCTCTAAAAGTATTGTTGGAGAACGAAACCCATGGTTTTGGACGTGCTGCTGCTAGCTTAATACTTCAGACATTGTCATTTAAAGGTTACCCCTTCATATCATAATCATCAAAGGAGTATTTATAGAAATCTAACAGATATGCGTAAAAATAGTTTACTCATACAATGTTTTTTTTCTTTATTTATCTTTACTTTTGAGTTTATCATACATATTCTGACCCGTACTAGCCTGACCCGACCCAGCCCATACTTAATGAAATACATTCTCTGACCCATACTTGTTTAGCCCGAATGCCAAGCTTGACAACCACCTATTTTGTTACCTTTTATTGCAACTGAAACAACCTGTTTGATCTCTTCTTTTCAAGAGATGCAAAGAACAAATGAATGAAAAAAATACATGTAACATCATATAGCTGGTATAACCGTAAGCCTATTAAAGCCCCATCTTAAACGACTAACTGATTTAACTAATCTGCAGTTGTGCCGCCAGTTTGCTGCTGTGTCTGATGATGTAACTGAAACATTTGTGGATTGATCGATAACTGAGAAAATCTAGAACCATCCTCGCTTAACTCCATCTTCATTATCTTCAAACGTTCAACCTCAGCAGTTAAGGTGTCATTTAGAGCTGCCAAAAGTCGGACAAAAAAACAAAGATTAAAACGTCATTTGTTATATTATTTTCCACAACTCTTTCATCTCATTTTCATCATATAATTAAAATGTTGTAATGCTAACCATATGATATAAGATACCGTTTAATTCATACCATCCCGAAGGTGGGCTTGCTCTTCCATCGCTTGCAGACGAAACTTTAGCTCATTGTTTTGACTTGTTAAGCTAGTTAGATCTCTCTGTAAAGAAACAAGATCATTAGAAATAACACTAAAAACAATTTTTATATTAAAAAAACAAAAAAGCAAAATTGAAACTTTATGAACTTTCACCTGCAATAATGTAACCTGGGTAAACAATGCTGTTGCTTCATTCTGTAAAGTTTGAACCTTGTTTTCCAGTTCTGCAATGTACCGCATCTTCCTTTCTTTAGAACGAGCAGCTGATAGTCGATTAGCCAAAATCCTATTTATGGAAGACAACAACCTATTAAAGATCACATTTCACTAGTATAGTATTATGTTAATTAAAGAAACTTACACACCTTTTGACCCTCTTCGGATCAGTTAAAGCCATCTCAGCAAGGTTCTCGCTAGCCATAATTTTCTTAAGCTCGGCCCCATTAAACACACCATTTCCAAACTCTAAGCTAAACGTATCTGAATTTGCATCAACCGCATCACTCGATGATGATTTACCTATTTGCCCTCCAGGAGAAGGTAACAGCTTAATCGATTCATCAACAAAGTTCATCTTACCCATAACGCTATCCATCGAAACACTTCTATAGTGCCGTGTTGGAGCAATATCTCCACCTGCACTCCTTTTAAGCCTGTCTTTTTTATCCGAAACTGAACACAAATCTAACCGCTGCACATTGTTAGCACCTCCGATTACACTACTTGTAGCTTCATTATCACTGCTATCACCTCCGTTTTCGGTTCTAAACGAGTTTAACTTACCATGACTATTTAAGTTAATATAAGAAGATAACAAATCATCAACAACTTCACCATTGCTTTCACCACCAGTTTTCTCCCAATTCGCTTCGCGTTTAACATTAGTCCTCAAACTTGCAGACCCATCAACGCTTTTAAAACCTCTTAACGGGAGCAACGGTGGTGACGACTGCAATATAGTCGAAAACCCAAACGGGATATCACTATTGGCCCGCCTGTGCGTCTTACGAGGCGGAAGACTTACTGTTACATCACCAAGCACACCTAGACCGCGATAGGAAGACGGGCTCAAAGGGGGCAAGGAATCAACTGAGTAAAACGATGGCTGCGAATGGGATGGCCCGACGCCAAGCGTCAAATCCTGTGAACCCTTGGGTTGCTGATGATTTCCAGGACTACGAGTAACGGGGATTTGTGAACAAGGTGAGAGGGGTGGGATTTGTGGATGAGCAGGAGGCATTCCTACTGTGGTTTTCAGTATCTAAATTTGGAATGTGTTTAACTGTGGGATGACAAGATGATCTATGAAAACATGTGAATGTGCTAGCTAATTTATGTACACAAATAATACAAATTCTCCATTCTTGTATTCTATAATTCTAACACTATCATCCTAGAAATAACTAGATGGGGTTAAAACTACGTAAACAAACACTATAAATTTGAAACTTAAACCCTAATTAATGACGTAGAATGTATTGTATTGTATGGCATAAGAAAGGAAGCACAAAAGACAGTATAAATAGTTACCGAAAAAAGGGTATAGAGATGAAATGACAGACGATTGTTACAAGATGACCAGGGTTTCTCCGCCATATGGCGACGGAGTGAACGAAGATGGATAGCCGGCGATGCTTTGACAGTTGTTGTTCTCCCGCTAACAGAGTAACTGCTAAATACTTGATACTATTATTATACTCGTCACTTTTCATGTGGAATCAGCGAGGTGGTTGGATTTTTTTTTATTTGAAGTTTTGAACTACCACATCATGACGTACCTAAAATATAACGGTCCATGGTTTTTTTTTCTTTTTGATTACTTGAACAAGAGGTGTGCAAATTTCGGTTCGGTTATTAGCATTATCCGTAATTGTAACTGAAGTCATTGGTTAATCGGTTCGGTTTATTCGATTAATTTGTCTCTTTTTCAGTTCGGTTATTTTCGATTAATAACCAAGCCACATTGGCTAAAACTTTTGTTTAGAAATACATGTAATAGAGGTAAAAATATATGACATGAATTTGATGTATAAACAAATAAATATAGAGGTATAAACACGTGAAATGGAATTATAAAACAAGAAATGGAGGTAAAAAAGCTAGAAATATATGAAGGTTTAAATGATTCGGTTCGGTTAATTTTGATTAACCGATGGTACAAAAATATCCGATAACCGATTTTAGGTTAATTCGGTTTCGGTTCATTTCTGTCGGTTTTCGGTTCGGTTTCAGTTAACGGTTCGGTTATTGATCACCGTTAATTTGAACTACCACACAATGTACCTAAAATATAACGGTCCATGATTTTTTTTTTTTCTTATTGATTTTGTAAGGGTGTGTAATTTAAGCATCGTCTATGTTTCATATAATATTACATAACCGCGAAAAATCCATCATGGTCTATATATATTGGACCAATACTCTTGTTGTCATTAATAAGGGTGTTTACGTTTTAGCTTGAAACCGTAAAACCGTTTAAACCAGTCATTTGTTTGGCTTTACTATGGATTTTCTTTTTTTACTTAGGCATCAAAATTTTCAGCCGTAGTGAATGGTTTGGCTTTGTTTGTAACGAAAGCCGAACGTGAAATATAACTATGTTTGAATTTTATTTTTATTAAAAAATTGGTTAACCATTTAGCCTGATCCCGCCTCCTAGCCCAGTTGGGTATTCCCACTTGGGTTAAGTTGGGCCGGCTTCCTCCTTGGAGGTCGCCGGTTCGACTCCCGGCTGCGGCATACGGGAGGTGGGAGTCCCAATGATGGATCGTTTCTACCGAGACATGGTGCGGTCCTGAGGGCAACCCGGTTTTACCCAGCTGTTACCCCAGCGAGTCTCTCGTGTGGGGGCAGTATGGTTTCCGGGCGGAAGTCAGCTTGCGTAACGGCCGGGGCCCGATCGAACATCGCGTTCGGAAGAGCGGGGCTGACGGGGAAATGTCTTTGACATGACCCCGGAGACCAATTCGGTCTTGTACAGAGAAGGTCTCTTAAAAAAAAAAAAACCATTTAGCCTAAAAATTCCAGTGAGAATATGTGAAAGTGAGCCCAGCAGCCCACTTTAATTTTCATTTGGCAGCCCAAAATCTAAATCCCACTTAACATTTGATAGATGTCAGGCTGAACTGCTGAAGAGGGACCAAAACCTAGACCATCAACCTAAGCCGAAGCCAAACCGTTAGTAACATTCGATTTGGTTCGTTTTTTATTTTCAACTGTTCGGTTTCGCTTTTTGATGATCAAACACCACTAAACCACCGTTGGTCCTAAAAACCGCTGGTCCAAAAAACCGTTGAAAATACAGTAACACAAGAATGTTTAGAAACTATGTTAGTCTTACGTACTATTAAAATAACACATAATAATCGTACTTGGGTAAATAATCAAAATATTTATAAATTTGGCGAGCATTACAGCTGCCCGAGACCTTGAATGGGCGATTGAAGAAGGATATATGCTATACAACATAGATAATAAATACCATACTTCATGTACATAATCATTTAATAAATTCTTTGAGTGTGCGGCTATTCAATTTGGGGATAGTTTTGGTTACCTAAAGATTCTGGTTTTGACCTATTTTTTTCAGATTCCGATTGTATATTTTCCCATTCCATCTTACATTGCATAAAGACACGAGACATTTTAATAACAACCATGAATATATGATTTATTTCTAAACCTCAGTGGTATCTGAAATAAAAAAAAAATGACAGAGAAAAACATAGGCATGATTATATTATTTATTTCGATGTTGGCTTTGGATTTGATCTTTATAATGGGCCTTGAGTTATAAGATGTTTGGGTGCCCAATATTTTCTTGCTTACTTTTTCACAACTTTTACATCTGTGGGCTGCTCTTGAGTCGGACCATTCCCCCCACTGGGCCTCAAGTGCATCCCCTGGCACCTACCCCGACTCTGCAAATTCCCTTTAGTTTTGACTTCAAATGTCAAGCATCTATTTCCAAATATTTATTATATACATATGAATAAGTTAAAATGAGAACCACCTCGAGTTGTAAGAACCAGCGAGAACCACCCCCGCGGGGCGCCGTTGACCACGAAATTTTTTTTACACCTAGATCCGTATATTTTAACACGGGGGGTAAATTTTGGGTTCAAACGGCGCGCCCAAGGGGGTATTTTTTTACGCCCAAAGTTTGGTAAAAAAAAAAGAAAAATTAAAAAAATTAAAAAAACCCAAACTTTGGGCGTAAAAAACTACCCCCTCGGGCGCGCCGTTTGAACCCAAAATTTACCCCCCGTGTTAAAATATACGGATCTAGGTGTAAAAAAAATTTCGTGGTCAACGGCCCCCCGCGGGGGTGGTTCTCACTGGTTCTTACAACTCGAGGTGGTTCTCATTTTAACCTTCCCCTACATATGATCTAATTAAATATTTGTGGAAATTCAATAATAGCCACAACTCTTTTAAAAGTTAAAAGTGGTTCGTTTGATATCTGAAGTCTAAATATGCGAACTTAAATGGAATTAATGGAGTAAAAAACTAAAAGTAGCTTGTTTGATATTCGAAGTCAAAGTAAAACAACTCTAAATCCATAGTGTCCATTGTAAGGATGAAGCATTTCATTACTTTGTGGTTTTTTGGTAGCCTAATGTTTCTTATTTTTGGATTTCCTGCTATATTTTGCATGCCGCTAGTTCTCGTTAATTTGTCACAAGTACACGTTAACTGTTTTTTTTATTCTTTTAATAGAGTTCTGTACAGTGGAAAAATAATTTTCTAGAAGTGCTTTTTTTCTCAAAAAAAAAATGTTTCAATATTAAATTATTAATAATTAAAATCGTTGATTAAGAAGATAGTATACTATATAAAACATCCCCATCAACATTTTGACCTGTTTTACGATCACGTTCATTTTAATATTCGAGTTTATATCCAACCCGGCCCAATCTTCTGCTCACTCTGCCACTTTTGGCACTTATTGTTCAATTATTAACTTAATCTTCAAGGCCAACGTACTATATATATGAATGGGTTCTCAAAACTATACCTTTGTTCATTGTTGTTGAATGGAACAAGTGGGGCTTGTAACATTGCTACGAGCGGCATGGCTCCTTGCTAGTTTGCCTATTGTTGCAGTATGGTTGCAGTTACCTGGCTTTCGTTGGTTACGTAGAGTTATATTGGGGCTCGCTAAGAGAGGCAAGGTTTTAAAGTCCGACACTGTGAGTGCATTACCCTTTTTTGAACCCTGTGTAGTCGTCCACTCGAAACGCCCTCATGTGGTCGTCCCTGCATACAATAATTAGCATGATAAGCATTTCTCCTTTTTTTGTGTTGTTCAATATTCAAGCAAACTGATTGCATGTTTGCATTTCAGAATATAACCGTGCCTCATAGTTTCTTCTCTCACTTTTATGTGGTGGGCACTTTGTGGACGACTATCCTGCTTGTTGCAGTATGGTCTTATGCAATCATGATCGATCAGCAGGATCACCCTAACAAATCTTTGCCGGTGTACTATGATGTTTGGCTATCCGTATTTATGCTTTCACTGATGGAAGCTCAAGTTGTGCGACGCTTTTATGAGTCTGTCAACGTTTTTTACTACAGTCCATCAGCGCGATTGCATATCGGTACTTATTTATTGGGCGTATTGTAAGTTTTACACATCCGCAACTACTTATTTTTCCAAAAATAGTATCACTTTGAGAAGGTGTGGATAGAGTGGTGGTCCGAAAATAGGGAGGTGTGCCTTAGGCCATCCGTAGTCATAAAGCCCCTTTGTGGACGTTATGCGACACGTGTCGTGCCACGTCACATAGGGGCTTTATGGAGCGTTATATTACTAGAGCCCGTAGTCATAAAACCCCTACCAATCATTAGGGCTGTAAACGAACCAAACGTTTGGCGAACAGTTCGTGAACCGTTCGGCGGGAAGTTCGTTTGTGTTCGTTCGTTTATTAAACAAACGAACACAAACAAGAAATTTCATTCGTTTAGTTAAATGAACAAACATGAACAGAGGTCGTGTTCGTTCGTTTATGTTCGTGAACGTTCGGTAACGTGTTTGTTTGTGTTCGATAGTTCATTAGTGTTTTAAGTTTTTATATCTATTTAAATACTTCAAAATACCGACAAATTAAATATCTAATAAGTGTCTGTGTATTATATATTCTATTTATGAACGATTGTTTGTGTTCGTTTGTTTTCATTTGTGTTCATGAACATTAGTTTGTGCTCATTTGTGTTCGTCAACGTTTGTTTTTGTTCGTTGCCTAAAATTAACAAACAAACACAAACGAACACGAACAATTTCATTTCCTTAACAAACAAACACGAACATAAAATCTCGTTTGATAAGTGTTCGTGAACGGTTCACAAACGCATATATTTCTTAACAAACGAACACGAACAAGGTCTTGTTCGTGTTCGTTTGGTTCGTTTACAGCCCTACCAATCATTACCTAATTATTAATTTTCATTTTTATTAATTAATTAAAAAACACTTAACTTTTTTTGATTGGTCCATTTCTAAAAACAACCCCCATACCGCCGCTATGGAGATAGCGCTGCCCCCCTTTTTTTGCCCCACAACGCCGCCTGTCGTGGTGTGTGAGGCGCTATGGGGGCGTTATAGGAGAAAAGGGCACCACATGCAGCCCCATTACACATGCTCTTAGAGGTGCGAAAATGGGCTAGTCGCCTATTGGTTAATTTATTCATTGTCACTTATTTTTCAAATTCATAAAACAAGTATACAACATATAAGATATTCATGTATATAATAAATAAATAAATAGGGTTAAATTATTGTACAAATATAAAAAGAAGATCCTTGTATTTTTCTAGTGCATTAAACAACGTCCGAAGTGATAATCAAACTTAAACAAAGAAAAAGTCATATTGTCACATGGTCTTAACTCTTAAGACAGCCCATTTATAAAAGGTCTTAAACAAAGTGATCATCTCATACGTATTGAGTTAATGAGTTTTAAGCTTTTTGTCCGATTAATCTTAAGCCATAATCCCTTTCTATTCATTTTGAACACGGTTTTGAAGATCTTCACTTACTGACTGATATAATCATTGTTGAATCAATCAGTTACTATATAGCAACTCCGTTATCTCTATGTTGTACTATTACACCTGAAGTGTTGGACTTTGTGAAGAATCTGGATATTACAGAATTAAACATGTTGAGAACCAAGTTGGATATATGGTTGTTGCTTACTCCTTTGTTGAGGCTTCGATGGTATGCGTGGATAGGTGCAGCTATATTCTTATGGGGTTGGGTACATCAGTTTCGTTGTCATGTAATCCTGGTGAGTGCATGCCTAGGTTACCACTCCTTTATCTCTATTGTTGTGAAATATTTGTATATATATGCTTGTTTTGTTAGTCATCGAGTAGTATAAATGTTAATTTGGTATTTCGGGATGAGGCACTATGGAAAATTAGAGGAGGGGCACGTTTAATCAACCCCGTACATTAAAATCCTTGCTAAGTACTTTATATTTGCCAGAAGCTAAAAATGATAATAAGAAGGTCCATCTTAATTGTGAAGTTTGATTGAAAATGCAACAGGAATTATCGTTAAACAACATAGAATTTTTGGCCAAGTTTGTAATGACTTTTTACAAGTTTTAGAAGTTTTGGACTTTGTAACCGAACTTCCCACTTATAAACAAATATAAAAGGTGATAATCTTTATCTTGTTTTTTAGGTTTTCTTATTAGGTGAGTTTTAGGTGTTTTTGAAAGTGAGTGTTTTTTAGATGATAGATAATTATTCATATTTTTAGATGTTTTGGGAGTTTGTTATTGTGAATGGTCTAAGTAACTCTAAACTTTTATTAATATATAATAATATTGGCATGTTAGAATTGATCACCAAGCTTTTGTTATTGATAATGTTTATCTTGTTTTTTTTTTTTTTTTTGTTTTTTTTTTTTTTTTTTGGGTTTTCTTAGAATTGATCACCAAACTTTTGTCTCACCAACTAAATTATGGGTTGTTTGTTGTTTTCTTCTAAAATTTCTAGAAAAAAATGTGATGCCATTCTGTACTTTGTATGTGTGATTTTCCTAACATTTATTGTTGGTCAAGTTCTAAAATGAGTTACTTATTCTTTTAGAGACCAATTTTTTTTACTCGCTCCAGGCCCTCGGATATTTTTGGGACAACCATGAAGTTTCAAATATTGTGAGCATGTCTCATGCATAAGGGGCGTAACCACCCCAAGCCATGGGTGGGCGGTATTTTTTGCCAGAAATTTCGACCGTAGCCCTTGGAAAATTTCACCCGCACCTCTTGAAAATTTTCAACCGCCCTACTTAGAAAAAAATATAATGAATTTATAAAAAAAAAGTTAAACACTGATTATTATTTAATATATAAGCATATAACACAATTTATATAGTTATTCTTTAACCAATCAAAGCCACTTATTCACCCGCACCCCTTTAACCACTTATTCACTTAACCCAATCAAATGTCAATCTACAATCTATTTTTATTAACCCAAGCCCAAACTCAACCCAAAGAAATTTGAACTAAATAAAATAACCCAAACTCATCCACCCATTCCAATTTCAAATCTCGCAAAAAAAAAAAAAAAAAAAAAAAAAAACTCTCAGCGACTTGACGCCACTGCTCACGACCGGACGGCTTTTTGCTTGAAAAACCAAAATTCCGGTACGACCGACCAATATTACGCCAAAATTCTGATATAGAACTAGTATGGTTTCTTTATTGATTTTGTTTTTGTTGTTTTATGTGATGATTATGAAAAAATATGGATGTATAAGGGTTTGATCTTTTTATGTTTTTGATGTTTTTTTGGTTGTTCTAGACTTGTAGTTAAATAATTTTGTTGTTTTATTTATAGCTTTGTTTGTTTAAATGATTAATTACAAGTAATCAACATTTAATACTAGACCTTGAATGTTTGAAAATTATGGACTATAGTTGAACATGATTGTTTATTTTTATAAGTGTTTAGGTTGATTTATGAACTTATGAAACGATTTATATGTGATAGGAACCATGAGTAAGAGTGTAATGAACTTAGGGGGGGGGGGGGGGGGTTTATCACTTGCAAAGATTTCATCACTCACAACATCCAATCAAGTTCCGCCATGTCATCAACCATTATTCCATCACTCACAACCTTTTTTTAGTGGCAATGGTCATCACTCACAACACCCAACAATAAACCCTCACACCCACTCACATCTTCCATTTATCACGGCGTGAAAAAAGTCACGGAAATTGAAATGTTGCATGCTATCACGCGTGGAATTAGTTGGTGGCGGTGGAATGTTGCATGCTATCACTCGTGGTAGGTGGCCATCACGGAACCACCCCCACTCCCCTTATGGAGTGTTTAGTATCTCTAGATGATATTTTAGATGGATTTCAAACAAATGAAAATCTATAGTGCACAATTTTAAATACGTTTGTAATGACGTTTGATGTGTTTTTGATGATTATATAAATTTTAGTTTGATGTTCTTTTGTCTTACATGACCCGACCCGAACCGACCCGCTATGAACCGATTTTTTATATAGCTAGGGGCCTAAAATCTTTAAAAATATTATGTACCCTTAGGAAAAAGTTCCTGAATCCGCCACTGTCATGAATATTTAGGATATCGACATTGTTTGTTATTCAAAATATACATCAAACTATTTAGATTTTATTGAGATAAAAGCATATCATACATGTACAAGCTTGAATTCTACCAAAAAGGTCAAGGCATTCAATAAGAAATCGAATAAACTTGGTGAAGTACTTCAAAGCTTTAGAGCCACGATTATTAGGGTCTTCATAGGTTCGTTTTTCAGTTTCTACGTTTCCGTTTATTCGGTTCGAAGATTTTTTAACCAAAAACCTTTATTTTCAATCAACTAATGTGTTGTCACTAACCTAATATATAACTAGGGTTCCTTGCGAAATAAACCTGAAAACCTGAATGAGTATGCTATTCCTCATGGCGATTGGTTTGAATATGTCTCGTCTGCACACTATATGGCTGAAATTGTAAGTTCTTCACTCATTCTACAAAAACATATTTTCAACAAATCAATGAAAACATGATCACACAACAAAGAAATCATGAGATAATTAGATTCATCTCACTATATAATGTATAATTTTGATAATGAAGGTCATCTACGGTGGTCTTCTGGTGGCTAGTGGTGGGAGAGATCTCTCATTGTGGTTACTTTTTGCATTTGTGGTTCGTATGCTTTTTCGCCCCCTTGTAATACTTGGAGCTTGTAGGTTGCATTACAACAATTAATAAACTTCACACGTGTTTATTGTGCAGGTAGCAAATCTTGGTTTTGCAGCAACGTTAACACATGCATGGTACCAGCAAAAATTCAATGATTACCCTCGGAAACGGCGTGCTATTTTCCCGTTTGTTTATTAAAGACTCTCCAGGTTATAAGTGTTGAAAGTAACTCAAAATAAAAGTTAGTTGCGAAGTATGTTAGCAACATGGATATCACGTGTATGGAAGTCCAGTTTTAATTATTCAAATAAGTAAACTAGTGGTCAATTTCTTCGGACTCGTTTATTGCTACTTGATAGAGAGTTAGGGGCTGTTTGGTAACACCTGAATGGTTAAATGCCATGTCACAACCCTCGTCCCCCTAGTACAAGCCCAGGAACGGGCGGCCGTGGCCAGTTCTGGTGGTATCTTGTTATTGTCTAATTTGGCAGCGGAATTTTCATCAGGACCGTAGTTAGGAAATATTTTATCAGAGTAAAATACCACATTTCCATAACATTAAACACATGGGTAAAACCCAAGTTTTCAATACACACATTTCATAGGAATAAATCCTATTTTTATTTAAGAAAAACATCTATTTCTTTTAGGTAACTTTATTGCCACTTTTTCAAGTCTTCAGTGCTGTCCAGCTGGCTTCTAATTGGCTTTCACATTGTGTTACCTGAAACGCGTTTTAAAAACATTTTGTCAGTGGGAAATACTGGTGAGTGAATCCCAGTTTAATCAAGTTTGAATAAAAATCATTGTACAGTATTGAGGGCGATCTCGCAATTACATTTGTTTTCAAGTTATACCAATTATCACCCGTGGTACTGTCAGACCCGACTTGTGGAAATATTACTCCTTGACCAGGTGGTAACAAATTTTGTATACAAAACCCCAACATACCCACGATAATTGTATTCTTACAAATACTCAATAACTGCTATTCGCATGGAAAAGTATTTAAGGTTTTGTAAAAACAGTTAACAAAAAGAGGATTACTCACATTGCTGTCTTAGATTATCCTTTAGGGTTTCCTGGTGATAATCTATAATTTACACAATTGCACATGTGTTAGTATAATAACTCATTTTAACATTAGTAATACCCTCCCCGAGACGACATTCCAACGACTACGTCGGGCAGAACCACGACAGCCGTTACGGAACCCTGGATCAATCGAGCAGAGTATCTAATACGTCTCCAGGGGTTATGATACTTACATTGGAGCAGAACCTCGCTATTTAGGGGGTATTATGCCCGGAAATTATATTATTTCTTCAGAAATTCGTTAAGAGAGAAAGAGATTGAACGATTTGGGACTGAAGCCCGAGCTCCCAATTTATAGGGCTGTAATCCAAGTTTCTCGTGGCCCGCGTAGTAGGGGAATAGGGTCGTAGGTGATCCGGGTCATCAATAGGTTCAACACGCGTTACGACACGTGTCAACACCGGGCTAGCTTGATCCTTAGGTTGACGCGGCCCGCGTAGGTGTAGCCAAAGGGCTACGCGGCCCGCGAGCGCACCAAATTTCATTTTTTTATTATTTTTAATACTATTTAAGGTATTCGGAGCCCGTTTTCGCGTATGGGGTGTTTTTAGGGACATATTGGGATATTTTAAAATATATTAGGGTGTCGGATAAATTATGAGGGTGTCGGTTTTCTTTAGGGTTGTTATATCCTCCCTACCTTGTTTTAGAGCTCGTCCTCGAGATCTACTGGAACAAGTGTGGATATTTCCTTTGCATTTCTGATTCAAGCTCCCATGTGTATTCAGATCCTCTTTTGGAGTCCCACTTCATTTTGACCAGAACTAATCTTTTGTGCTTAAGATTCTTAATTTTCCTATCTTCAATTTGTAGAGGCCTTTCTACAAAGTTTAACTGTTCATTTACCTCTATATCCTTAAGAGGTACCATCAGTGATTCGTCGGCTAAGCATTTCTTGAGATTCGATACATGAAATACATCATGTATTCCTGCCATTTCCTCTGGCAATTGTAGCTGATAGGCTACAGGTCCTATTCTTCTAATAATCTTAAAAGGTCCAACATACCTGGGACTTAGCTTTCCTCGTTTGATGAATCTCACCACTCCTTTCCAAGGAGAGACTTTTAACAATACCTTGTCACCTACCTGGAATTCTAACGGCTTACGTCAGTTATCAGCATAGCTCTTCTGTCGATCACGTGCTGCTTTCAGTCGTTCCTTGACTTGAATGATTTTATCGGTTGTTTCCTGCACTATCTCAGGTCCAGATAGTTGTTTTTCCCCAATTTCTGCCCAACAGACTGGGGTTCTGCACTTTGGTCCATAAAGTGCTTCGAATGGTGCAGCATTGATACTTGTGTGATAACTGTTATTATAAGAGAATTCGATTAAGGGTAAGTGATCGTCCTAATTACCTCCGAAATCAATTACACAAGCTCTAAGCATGTCTTCCATTGTCTGAATTGTCCTTTCGCTTTGTCCGTCCGTTTGAGGATGATAAGTTGTGCTTAGATTTAACTTGGTTCCCATTGCTTTTTGGAAACTTGACCAAAAATGAGAGGTAAAACGGCTATCCCTATCAGAAACAATTGATAAAGGAATTCCATGCAATGAAACAATTTCATTTACATATAATTTGGCTAATTGTTCCATACTGAAAGTTTCTCTCATTGGTAGGAAATGAGCTGATTTAGTTAGCCTGTCTACAATCACCCAGATTGTATCATTACCTTTTCTTGTTTTGGGTAATTTGGTAACAAAATCCATCGTTATCAATTCCCATTTCCAAACTGGCATTTCTAGCTGTTGCAGAAATCCTGAGGGTTTCTGATGTTCAGCTTTAACTTGCGAACAAGTTAAACATTTAGAAACATAAGCTGTTATGTCCTTTTTCATTCCTATCCACCAGAAATTCTTTCTTAAATCCTGGTACATTTTATCACTTCCTGGATGCATCGTATACTTAGACTTATGGGCTTCTTCCAATATACGGTGACGTAGGTTTCCTAATTTAGGTATCCACATTCTTTTCTTATGGAATCTCCAAATTCCATCTGTTCCTTGTTCTAATTCCTTAATCATTCCTTTTAATTTTTCAGTATCTTCCTTGATTACTGATTCTTGTGCTTTTCTAATTTGTTCATTTAAATCTATTTGTAGATTTAATTTAAGAGAACGTACCCTTTTTAGCTTTTCATGATACTTTCGACTTAAAGCATCAGCCACTACATTGGCTTTTCCTGCATGATACTGGATATCACAATCATAATCACTAAGAATCTCCATCCAGCGTCTTTGTCTCGTATTCAACTCCTTTTGCCCGAAAACATACCTTAAACTCTTATGATCTGTAAAAATGGTAAACTTACTACCATAAAGGTAATGTCTCCAAATCTTAAGAGCAAAAATTATGGCTCCTAATTCTAGATCATGGGTTGAATAATTTTCTTCATGATTCTTAAGCTGTCTAGATGCGTAAGCTATAACCTTTTGACGTTGCATCAATACACATCCATAACCTAACTTAGAAGCGTCACAATAGACTACAAAGTCTTCAGTTCCTTCTGGTAACGCTAGTATGGGTGCATGGGTTAGTCTTTGCTTAAGAATTCTAAAGGCTTCTTCCTGTTTTGGTCCCCATTCAAACTTAACAGATTTACAGGTTAACTTAGTTAAGGGAATGACTATTCTAGAAAAATCTCGAATAAATCTTCTACAATAACCGGCCAATCCTAAGAAACTTCTAACCTCGGTTGGTGACTTAGGGGTTTTCCATTTGGTAATCGCCTCGATCTTTGTTGGATCCACATGAATTCCTTCATGATTGACTAAATGTTCGAGAAACTGTACCTATTCTAACCAAAACTCGCACTTTGAAAATTTAGCGTAAAGCTTTTCCTTTCTTAATAAACTTAAAAGTGCATGCAAATGCTTTGCATGATCCTCTTTACTTTTAGAATAGATGAGAATATCATCAATAAAAACAATTATGAATTTATCCAAATATGGCTTACATATTCGGTTCATCATGTCCATAAAAGCAGCTGGAGCGTTGGTTAAACCAAATGGCATGACAGTAAATTCATAATGACCATACCTTGTTCTAAATGCGGTTTTAGGAATGTCCTCTTCCTGTACCTTTAATTGATGATATCCCGATCTTAAATCGATTTTAGAGAAAAATCGAGCTCCTTGAAGTTGATCGAACATATCATCGATCCTTGGTAATGGATACTGATTCTTAATCATGACCTTGTTCAATTCACAGTAGTCAATGCACATACGCATTGATCCGTCCTTCTTTTTGACGAATAAGATTGGTGCTCCCCATGGTGATGAGCTTGGCTGTATGAATCATTTCTCCAACAATTCGTCTAACTGTTTCTTCAGTTCTTGCATTTCGGCGGGTGCCAAACGGTAAGGTGCTTTGGCAATCGGTGCTGTCCCTGGTAGCAGATGGATTCTAAATTCAACTTCCCTATCTGGTGGTAATCCTGGCAATTCTTCGGGAAATACATCTGAAAATTGAGACACTACTGGAATGTCTTTTAGCTCTTTTCCTTTAGTGTTAGTGATTATAGAAATCAAATACACTATAGATCATTTTCTTATACAACTTGCAGTTTTCATCACAGAGATGAATTTTGTGGATCTAGATGGCTTATTTCCTTTAATTGTGATCTTTTCACCACTTGGTGAATTTACTTGAATTGACTTTTGATCACATAAAATATTGGATTTATTGGCTATTAACCAATTCATTCCTAACACGACATCGAATCCTGCCCGATTCATTGGGTAAAGGTTTGCAATAAATTTTTGATTTAAAATTTCTATCCTTGCCCCCTGTAAGATTTCAGAAATTTTAACGGTTTCTCCATTTGCGGTCTCTACCAGACACTCTTGTGGGAGTTTAGTTAATGATTGATTTAGAAGTTTGCAAAACGAAGTATTGATAAAACTTTGGTTTGCACCAGAGTCAAATAATACTTTAGCAAAAATATCATTAACTAAAAACGTACCAGCTATGACGTCTGGAATCATTTTGGCTTCATCTGCAGTTAGAACAAATGCTCTAGCATTCTTAGTGTTCTTGTTGTTTTCAGCTGGAACCAATTTCGAACAGTTTGGCTTGATGTGACCTTTTTCTCCACAGTTGAAGCACATTCCATTAGTAAGTTTCCTCCTGCAATTCTCTTCCTTGTGTCCTGGTGCTTTGCAGAAATTGCAGTGAGCGTAGCATCTTCCAGAATGCTTCTTTCTGCAGGTTTTACAGTATGGTACAGAAGTAGAACCTATATTTCTACGGTTGGAATTCCCAGAACGGAATTCTTGAGTGAACCTTTGGGTTAGGTTTCTCCTCTGGTCTTCTTCTCTAGTTTGCACTAGTTCATCAGTCAAGGTATTGGCTAGTTCTACAGCTTCTTCTATGGTTTGGGGTCTAGCGGCCTTGACTACATGTCTAATTTCTCCAATTAATCCCCATATATAACGGGAGATTAACACTGGCTCAGGTGATGCAAGGGTTGGTACTGTTCTAGAGTATTCAAAGAATGTAGTAGTGTACCCCTTACTATATACCCCGGTCATTCTAAGGTTCAGAAAATTATTTGCTATCTATTCCTTTTCATTAGGAGGGCATAATTTCCTTTCTACCATATTTTTAAATTCCTCCCATTCCATGTTGTATACCCTATCACTTCCTCTTGACTGGAGGATAGTGTTCCACAATTCTACGGCTGAGTTCTTAAACAGATTTGAAGCAAACATTATCTTGTCTTCTTCAGCACATTTGCTTATTTTCAGAACAGCCTCCGTCTTTTCTATCCAGCGTAGAGCTGCAATGGGTCCTTCATTGCCCGAGAATTCTATTGGTTTGCAGGACCAGAATTCTTTATAAGAACAACCATACGGCATGGTTCTTCTTCTTTTGGGAATGGGCGCTTGAAGTACGGGTCCATTGTTCACGCTGTGTTCAGGTTCAGTTGGTCGCTTACTGCTATGCTTACTTTTATTATCAGCTTCTTTAACAGTTTGGATAATAAATGGCATTGCATCTATTATTCCTTGTGTCACTATGTGTTGGATGGCACTATTATCCACTTGGTTTTCATTGTTATTGTTGTTTGGATTCTCATTATTCAGATTATCATTATTCGGGTGGTTATTACTCTGGTTTTCCTGGTTCACTTCGTTGTCCATCTGAATTTTAAACATTTACCACATATTAATATCACAAAATAATATTTGAATATAGCCAATCACGTGTAACACACTTTTGGTCAAAAACGTCGATCATTGCGACTTTACTCTATTCATATAATATACATCTATTACACACTAGTACTGAAATAAAAATTACAATACCGACTGAAATTGAAAGTTACACTAATAGTAGTAGGCATCCGTAGTTTTTTTTTTCAAACACACATATTATATAATATTATATTATATTATTATAACCTCCTTCATCATCACTCCTACGGATATGGATTCATCCAGAAATCCATATTGTGCTCATCGTATTTCCATACGAGACGCTCTCCCACCTGTCTCATTCGTTCACTACTTTCTAAAATTTCCTCACTGAATGTCCTAAGTTCTTGTACATTTTCTGCACTCATTGGGGGTGCAGGTTCTAGGACTGGGTTCGGAATCTGGGGTACGGGTTCCTGGTATGGGGGTAGAGGGGCCTGGTATGGGTAAGGATTCTCTAAAATCTCCCTAATGTATGCATCATTATCGTAATAGGGATCTAGAGGGTCCAAACCTGGGTAGGCTCCTAGATTGGGCATTGGCACATCTTCGTGTATCGGGTAGCGTTGCACATAGTCCCTAACGTCATCCCACCAGGGATCGTAATTTTGGTCTAAGGGATTTGGTGCTGGTACCCTAGGTATCCCCTCCGGGTTGAAATCATGCATTTCTATTTGATTTTCAGGGTTTTCTATTTCCATTGGTTGGTCAGGAATTGGTGGTTGTGGTTGGGTAGCTAACAGTTGTTCCAGGTTAGGGTCAGCTACAGTGGTTGCTAAGATATGAAAATTAGCTAGGCTTCTATTAAGCATATCTTGGGCATGGGCATCGGTTTCTCTTTTGGCTGCGGCTAACACTCGCTGATCCTGTAACTTTTTCATACGCTTTCTACGCTCGTGTGCTCCCCTACTGAACCATCCCCTTTTTTTCTGAGGAAATGGCTCTTCAGATTGAGCCTTAAACACGAATATTCCTTCTTCCGTATCAGCAGAGTACCCCGAGAGGGCAGGCTGAGAAGAGGCACCTTCGCTTCTAGGCAAACCAGACAATTGACGGTACGCGTCAGATGGTCCTTGGTCGCTCATACTGTAAACTAACAAATAGTCAGATAACACATAACAAGAAACACAATTATGCACGTAGTTCCGTAATTTATTTCCTAACACTTTGAATTTTGGGTGTCAGCAGAACACTTCTGTGGCTGAACCAGTGGCTTAGCTCTGATACCACCTTCTGTCACAACCCCCGTCCCCTGGTATAAACCCGGGAACGGGCGGCCGTGGCCAGTTCTGGTGGTATCTTGTTATTGTCTAATTTGGCAGCGGAATTTTCATTAGGAACGTAGTTAGGAAATATTTTATCAGAGTAAAATACCACATTTCCATAACATTAAACACATGGGTAAAACCCAAGTTTTCAATACACACATTTCATAGGAATAAATCCTATTTTTATTTAAGAAAAACATCTATTTCTTTTAGGTAACTTTATTGCCACTTTTCCAAGCCTTCAGTGCTGTCCAGCTGGCTTCTAATTGGCTTTCACATTGTGTTACCTGAAACGCGTTTTAAAAACATTTTATTAATGGGAAATACTGGTGAGTGAATCTCAGTTTAATCAAGTTTGAATAAAAATCATTGTACAGTATTGAGGGCGATCTCGCAATTACATTTGTTTCCAAGTTATACCAATTATCACCCGTGGTACTGTCAGACCCGACTTGTGGAAATGTTACTCCTTGACCAGGTGGTAACAAATTTTGTATACAAAACCCCAACATACCCACTATAATTGTATTCTTACAAATACTCAATAACTGCTATTCGCATGGAAAAGTATTTAAGGTTTTGTAAAAACAGTTAACAAAAAGAGGATTACTCACATTGCTGTCTTAGATTATCCTTTAGGGTTTCCTGGTGATAATCTATAATTTACACAATTGCACACGTGTTGGTATAATAACCCATTTTAACATTAGTAATACCCTCCCCGAGACGACATTCCAACGACTACGTCGGGCAGAACCACGACAGCCGTTACGAAACCCTAGATCAATCGGGCAGAGTATCTAATACATCTCCAGGGGTTATGATACTTACATCGGAGCAGAACCTCGCTATTTAGGGGGTATTATGCACAGAAATTATATTATTTCTTCAGAAATTCGTTGAGAGAGAAAGAGATTGAATGATTTGGGACTGAAGCCCGAGCTCCCAATTTATAGGGCTGTAATCCAAGTTTTTCGCGGCCCGCGTAAATGTAAGCTTAGGTTTACGCGGCCCGCGTAGTAGGGGAATAAGGTCGTAGGTGATCCGGGTTGTAACAACCCGCACTTTCGTGCGTTGTTACTACTCGATATACTCATTACGCCTAGCACCAGAGATTCGGATCATAATGTAACTATATCGCATGCATCGCTATTCGAAGGATAATCGCATATTTTCGCAATACATTATCACTACATCACACCGCAAACATTAACACTCACGATGACATTGAGTGAGGACCTATTCTACCCTCCTCGGTGGCCGTGATGTGTCGAAACACAGACAATTAACGCTAACAAAGTCTCTCGGGTGAGTGCTATAGCTCCAGTCGTCGTGACGATGATGACAATACGAGTGAGTGGTACCCCGTCAGTCTTTGTGGCACAAAACACAATAACGTTCACGATAACATCGAGAAAGGACCTATACTACCCTCCTTGATGGCCGTGAAACGTCGCTAATAATCGCATACTCGAATCGAAAAACCGATTGTTAATTATCGAAACTTTGGAATGTGGATACGTAAATACGACCCCTAGTGATATATATATGCATATATAATAATGATATAACAAGCACGTACTTCAAAATCTATCGCAACGCTCAAAAACGGAGAAATCCATCGCGCCGGAGTGGCCATCCGGATGGACAGCCTCATCCGAACGGATGGGCCATCCGAACGGATGGGCCATCTGACGCAAAGCCACTTCAGCCTTCACTTTTGTCTATAAATAGCATGTCACACCACTGTTCAAGTGATGTGACAGCTCCCACTCGACCAAGCACGCTCTAGGACCCTTTTCTCTCGATTCCTCACGATTCCGGTAAGAATTCAACCTAAGAACTTGTACTTCTATGATCTACGCTCAGTTCTACATCATTCTACCTTTCAAAACTCAATTTCTAGCCGTGAAATCTACCAATTTGAGGTGTTTTAAGGTGATGTCACCAAGAGTTCATATGAACTTCAAGGTGTGACCTCATCCCACCATAAACAACTCAGATTTGGGTGATTTCCACATGTTTTGATGACAAATCTCACCTAAATCTATGTATTTAACCAAGGAACTGTCGATTTCGAGTTAACCATGAGAAACCATCAAGAACGGCCAGATCTGATGGAACGGGGTGATTCCCGGCCGTTAGAACGGGTCGAAACTGATGGAATTTCACTTGTTAACACGGAATCACACCGTCCTAGTAAAACCGCACGTATTCCTTCCGAAAATACTCGAAAACAGTTGATCGGGACGCTAAAACAGACGTGTTATCCGACCAGACAACATGTCATCCGAACGGACCACATACCAGCCGATCGGATAACATGTCATCCGATCGGATAGCCTGCCATTCGATCGGACCAGCTCATCCGACCCAGAACTGCCATCCGACCGGACCAGTTCATCCGATCCATATGTCATCCGATCGGATGAGCCCATCCGAACGGATGAGCACCATCCAACCAGATAACTGACTTTTCGATGCTATTCTCGCTTAACCGTACATCGTTTACTATATCCTTCAATGATTAACGCAGACGTACTCGCAACCGACCCAATCAAGTTGTATTCTCGCTAAAAACGCACTGTGAGTATACTTGAACCCCTTTTAATCGCATTTTGGGTGTAACATACGTTTCTAACAAATCTAACTTATCAAACGAACTATTCAAGCAATCGAATTATCACTTGCGAATAACCGTTATGCATAGATATACGTGATGCTAGTTGCATATGTGCTAGGGGCTTATACTCGCGACGTCCCACCATGACTAGTATAGTACTATTGCGCCCGACGGGGTCTAGTTTGCCATCGCACATTCGGGCATCGAGGACTTAGTGGTAGTATCAGCTTTGTGAGTATATATGTCGCGTGTTACGTTTATGCATATGGAAATTCGCTACACTTTTTATCTATTACGCCATACATATCAAACCTGTATACTCGCCAATACTTTTGTATTGACAAATATTTTAACGTATGTTGCAGGTTAGATCGCAGACTATATCAAATCAAGCTAGGAAGTCTAGAAACTCAACTAAAATCTAGGTCGTCGGATTTGTATTGTTCGAGAGGACAATAAATCTGTGATAACTTATGTGATTGTACTTGTTTGTTTGTATGGGATAACGAATGTATTAAATATTATCACAATATAGTTATTATGGATTCTCTTGAGCAATCTGATTCGTCTAGTGCCGCGCCCCGATGATTCCGCCATCGGTTGGGGTGTGACAGATTGGTATCAGAGCCATAACTATAGGGAATTAGGCCAGACTCGACCTAGTCCGGGTCGACGTCTTAGAAATTGACCTAGTCTATAGTCTAAGTACCAACAGGCCGACTCGTACGAACCTAGTAGGGGTGTACCGGGCCTACTTGATACTCTCGATCGAAATTGCTAAAAGCTACAACTTTGTGTGAACACCGCATACTACAGCTTCACACGGAGAAGCCTTTCCTAAGGCTGGAATACTACTTAGCCTTTCCTAAGGCTGACACAAAACACGTGTTTTCGAAAATACTCGTGTAACGAAACCGAGTGATCCAGTCGAGACCAGGTGTGAAAACCAAGAACTCTCGACGAGATCGCTCACTCAGCGCATTCTTCTAGCATGAGAACCTTTCATCGAGTTAGGGGTGACATCCACATCTCGACGAAAGTCTCCATTTCGAAATCTAGTGGAACTCACAAATTTATTCGAAGAGCATAACCACAATTAGGAACGAAGCTGTTAAGTCAGGGGTGAAACCCGTACCTTAATAAGTCGTTCCACTCTCTAAATTGGTTTTCAAAAAGCTCTCACCAAGGACTTAACTATCACAATAACTCGAGCCACGCGATGGCTAGGAAGACGAATGCCATGAGCTGCATCCCAGTGGAAGCATGGAGTCTTCTAAGTCAACGCGTGTGCACGAACTTGTTAAATATAGTTGGGTAACCTTGGATAGTCGACGCCTGGACACCCAAGGCACTCTATCATACGACCCGCCAATTTTACAACTGATTGGAACTTATTAACGTTTGTGTATTTTGAAACTTCACGCTTTTTCGATTTAACGATTTTCACTCCCTGCTTTATAAACACACAATTCGCACAGCCATCGCAAAACTCAAAAATCATTATGATCGAATCTCATTCCAAGTCTCTTCCTGTCTAGATGCCTTCCAACGACTCTACCTCGAGACGAACAGCTAGGAGAAGAGCCAAACGAAGCGCCGATAGGAGGATTGCATCACTTGTGACTAAGGAAATGGTTAAGCTTATTCCTCAAATTGCCGCTCGAGTGCACTCTCTCAGCAACTCTCGAGCCTCGGAAGACTCCAAGACGGAAGCGCCACAATCTGCTTTTCTTTACAAACACTTCAAAGCCTGTGACCCGATGGAATTCACGGGTGAAGGAGGTGTGACTCAACTACTCCAGTGGTTCGATTCTATCGAAGTTACCCTTCGTCAAAGTGGGTGTCCCGATAGTTTCCGTACTACTTGCGCTACCGGAGTATTTCAATCACGAGCACTTGACTGGTGGACCGCCGAACGTAACAGACGTGGGATCTCCGCAGCTTACGCTCTCTCTTGGAATGAGCTGAAAGAGCTCATGAAGAAAGAGTACTGTCCTCCTCACGAAATTCAGCAGCTGGAAGACGAATTTTGGAAAATCAAGCAAACCACAGGTGACAACGCTGGCTACACCGCAAGGTTCAAACAGCTTAGCATAATCTGCCCAGGTTAAGTCAACACTTCAGAAAAGGCCATCGCGAAGTACATTCGTGGTTTTCCTGAATGTGTGGGTGATTTTGTCGAAGCTGCAAGACCTACTACCATCGAAGAAACCTACCGCTTAGCCGCAGAAATCAATAACAAACGACTCATGGAAGGGTTTCCCTCCAAGGATCCTGTCAAGCAAGTTTATCAAGCAACCGCCATGAATTCTCCAGACGATCCTGTCAACGATTCTTCTGACGAATCTGCTAACGATTCTTCCGACGAATCTGCTAATGATTCTTCTGACGGATTTGCTGCCGATTCTTCTCACAAATCTGCCGACGGATCTTCCGATAACTCGGCCAAAGATTCTGCAAGTTAGTCCTCGGACGAATCCTCCAACGACGACACCTCTTCGCAAGACACCGATAAACCCAGCAGCAAACGAAAGATCTCAAGCCCGACCTCATCAACAACCGAACTACTGCAACCGAAACCTCTTCAAGCAGTTCCGGTGTTTCCAAAACGAGCTTACACTGGAGCTTATCCCCAGTGTTACTCATGTACCTATCATCACCCAGTTGGGGCTGACTGTCGCTACTGTAGTAACTGCCACCGCTATGGTCACTTCACCCGCAACTGCCGCATCGAACCGCGAACTTGAGTACAACAACAACAGCTCCAGCAAGAGTCTTCAGCATCAAACATCTAGCAAATGTAGGATAAAGTTGTAATGATACGATTTTCGACGTTAATTTCTAAGTTCTGAACCTACTCTATTCCTCGATGTTTCCACTATGCGTAACACTAACTCTCGCTTTCGTATTCTCCTTCATACTCTAGTCGTCGCACTTAGACTAGATTCACACACATACTATATACTATATCACGAAATAATGTGTTTTACCCTCACTACACTCTTAGAACGTGGTACGATAAACGTGCAAGGAATGATTAATCGCGGGTGCACACGGGATTATTTGGATCAGTGCACGGAGATCGTAGTGATTTCTAAGGTGCCATAAGCGTTACGACGAGATATGACACCAAACCACGGGATCTAAGTAGTAGGGGTCAAGCAAGGTGTGCTTTATCATACTACCGAAGTTCCGTGAAGAAAGTGCCACGTGGAGTTGAACGTTATTAGACCTATTATACTATTGTGATTATTTTCAACACACTACACTCAATCGCAAGGCGTAACAACTGAATCGCATCATCAAAAGACTTATCATAAGTCTGCAAACGCAATGCAATCGCCTCATCGATGGACTCTGGAGAGTCTGCCTCGCAGGACAATTGCATCAACGCAAGACTGGTCATCAGTCTATAGCAACCAACCTCATCGAGTACATAAACGCTCACGACATTGTTGAGTGAGGACTTATTCTACCATCCTCGATGACTGTGATGCGTCGAAACGTAACGTTAAGCTTATTCGAAACAATAACTCAGCTAATCGCAATTGCTTATTATGTGTATCCCGCAATCTCTATCGCTTATTATGTGAATCTATATTGGTTGTTGTGTATCAATCTATCGCTATACCGTTATCTGTGATAATTGTGTTAAGTTAGCACGCATGACCTCGCTTCACGAGATGAAGCTCATATGGTTAAAGCAAGGTGTTTTAGTCATATCAGCGGACCTTCGTGGAAAAAGGCCATGCGGGGCCCGATGTTAGTAAACTCTGTGGTGCTAATCAATCAAATCGAATCGCATAAATCGCGCAAACCTCCATCGCTTGCACGCAACAACTGCCGATTATCGTAATTCGTTTAACGCCGCCGTCATTACTGGTGTTGTGCTATTCGCTTAAATCATCTAATCGCTTATCGCTTATCGTGTATAGTCAACCGCTTATTCGTGTGTCGCGTACTACTTATCGCTCGCTTAGTGTTCTTTGCAGTCTGTGTGGTATTAGTATACATGACACCGCTTCATGACGCAAAACTAACCTGGTTAAACCTAGTGTTTCGTCATGTTAGCAAACTCTCGTGGAAACGTTCCATGTGGGCTTAATGTGGAATCAAATCGGAAACGCGCTATTCGCTTATCGCTCGACGCCTACCCAGACACGACACATAAATGTTTTGTGTCATCAGGCTACTCGCGCATACTGTTGTAGCTACGTTCGCAATTTAGCTCGCCGGCTTAACCTATTCGATTCTATCCTATACTCGGTCTGACTTTATATCGATTGGACCGAGTAAGCGCAATTCTATCTGTATCGTATCGACGCACATGACACCGCCTCACGAAACGGAAATAATATGAGAGAAACATGGTGGATACGCCGCTGGTACATCCTATATATAAATGTCTTAATCATATTAACGAACTTCCGTGGGAAGATGCCAAGTGGGGCTCGATGCTAAATTGTCTTTTTCTAACGGTTAAAACTGATTTTTATAAAACTTTTATTAAAACCATGGGACAAGTGAAATTCCTCACGATGTGGAGGTAACATCGAACCAGCTTAACTCCATGTCCAAGAGGAGCTTTCATGAGTCCAATTTTTTTCCTTAAAACCTTTTTCAAATATAAAAAACAAGCCTTTCTTGAGACGTTGGTTCAGCATCAAGTTCAGCTAAACCCATGTCGTAGGAGAGTTTTCGTAACCTCAGTTTTCATCTTCGAATTCTTTAAAGTGTGTAAGACCTAAACTTCCTTGCAACGTTGGTTAACAACGACTCAGTTGGCCATACGAAAAAGGAAACTTTTCGAGATTTTCGTCCAAAAATTTCTTTTTGATTATCTAAAAACGAATGTTTCTTGTAACGTTGGTTAACGACCGACTCAGTTAACCCTACGTCATGAGAAACCTTTCAAGTTCTTCAAATTACAATCGCATCGAACTAACGAATTCTTCGCAACACGAAGTACTTTGGAACGCCAACTTGTGGGATCTTACTTTTGTCTCTTACGTCGCCTTCTCGCCACCACAATCGATCTCTCCTATTCGGAACGCTCTCGCTCGCCAACTCTCGGTCAAGTCACTCGCTGTATCACTACTTATACAAGATCAACTCTCAAGAGTCTACTTATTGGATTAATTTCGGGACGAAATTTCCTAAAGTAGGGGAGACTGTAACAACCCGCACTTTCGTGCGTTGTTACTACTCGATATACTCGTTACGCCTAGCACGAGAGATTCGGATCATAATGTAACTATATCGCATACATCGCTATTCGAAGGATAATCGCATATTTTCGCAATACATTATCACTACATCACACCGCAAACACTAACACTCACGATGACTTTGAGTGAGGACCTATTCTACCTTCCTCGGTGGCCGTGATGTGTCGAAACACAGACAATTAACACTAACAAAGACTCTCGGGTGAGTGCTATAGCTCCAGTCGTCGTGACGATGATGACAATACGAGTGAGTGGTACCCCGTCAGTCTTTGTGGCACAAAACACAATAACGTTCACGATAACATCGAGAAAGGACCTATACTACCCTCCTTGATGGCCGTGAAACGTCGCTAATAATCGCATACTCGAATCGAAAAACCGATTGTTAATTATCGAAACTTTGGAATGTGGATACGTAAATACGACCCCTAGTGATATATATATGCATATATAATAATGATATAACAAGCACGTACTTCAAAATCTATCGCAACGCTCAAAAACGGAGAAATCCATCGCGCCGGAGTGGCCATCCGGATGGACAGCCTCATCCGAACGGATGGGCCATCCGAACGGATGGGCCATCCGACCCAAAGCCACTTCAGCCTTCACTTTTGCCTATAAATAGCATGTCACACCCCTGTTCAAATGATGTGACAGCTCCCACTCCACCAAGCACGCTCTAGGACCCTTTTCTTTCGATTCCTCGTGATTCCGGTAAGAATTCAACCTAAGAACTTGTACTTCTATGATCTACGCTCAGTTCTACATCATTCTACCTTTCAAAACTCAATTTCTAGCCGTGAAATCTACCAATTTGAGGTGTTTTAAGGTGATGTCACCAAGAGTTCATATGAACTTCAAGGTGTGACCTCATCCCACCATAAACAACTCAGATCTGGGTGATTTCCACATGTTTTGATGACAAATCTCACCTAAATCTATGTATTTAACCAAGGAACTGTGCGATTTCGAGTTAACCATGAGAAACCGTCAAGAACGGCCAGATCTGATGGAACGGGGTGATTCCCGGCCGTTAGAACGGGTCGAAACTGATGGAATTTCACTTGTTAACACGGAATCACACCGTCCCAGTAAAACCGCACGTATTCCTTCCGAAAATACTCGAAAACAGTTGATCGGGACGCTAAAACAGATGTGTTATCCGACCAGACAACATGTCATCCGAACGGACCACATGCCATCCGATCGGATAGCATGTCATCCGATCGGATAGCACCTCATCCGATCGGATAGTACCTCATCCGATTGGATAGCCTGCCATTCGACCGGACCAGCTCATCCGACCCAGAACTGCCATCCGACCGGACCAGTTCATCCGATCCATATGTCATCCGATCGGATGAACCCATCCGAACGGATGAGCACCATCCAACCAGATAACTGACTTTTCGATGCTATTCTCGCTTAACCGTACATCGTTTACTATATCCTTCAATGATTAACGCAGACGTGCTCGCAACCGACCCAATCAAGTTGTATTCTCGCTAAAAACGCACTGTGAGTATACTTGAACCCCTTTTAATCGCATTTTGGGTGTAACATACGTTTCTATCAAATCGAACTTATCAAACGAACTATTCAAACAATCGAATTATCACTTGCGAATAACTGTTATGCATAGATATACGTGATGCTAGTTGCATATGTGCTAGGGCTTATACTCGCGACGTCCCACCATGACTAGTATAGTACTATTGCGCCCGACGGGGTCTAGTTTGCCATCGCATATTCGAGCATCGAGGACTTAGTGGTAGTATCAGCTTTGTGAGTATATATGTCGCGTGTTACGTTTATGCATATGGAAATTCGCTACACTTTTTATCTATTACGCCATACATATCAAACCTGTATACTCGCCAATACTTTTGTATTGACAAATTTTAATGTATGTTGCAGGTTAGATCGCAAACTATATCAAATCAAGCTAGGAAGTCTAGAAACTCAACTAAAATCTAGGTCGTCGGATTTGTATTGTTCGAGAGGACAATAAATCTGTGATAACTTATGTGATTGTACTTGTTTTTTAGTATGGGATAACGAATGTATTAAATATTATCGCAATATAGTTGTTATGGATTCTCTTGAGTAATCTGATTCGCCTAGTGCCGCGCCCCGATGATTCCGCCATCGGTTGGGGTGTGACACGGGTCATCAATAGGTTCAACATGCGTTATGACACGTGTCAACACCGGGCTAGCTTGATCCTTAAGTTGACGCGGCCCGCGTAGGTGTAGCCAAAAGGCTACGCGGCCCGCGAGCGCACCAAATTTCATTTTTTTATTATTTTTAATACTATTTAAGGTATTCGGAGCCCGTTTTCGCGTATGGGGTGTTTTTAGGGACATATTGGGATATTTTAAAATATATTAGGGTGTCGGAAAAATTATGAGGGTGTCGGTTTTCTTTAGGGTTGTTATATGATGAATCAGTAAGAGGTCTGAATCATTAAGTGTTGAACCAGTAAGAAGTCTGAACCATTTAGAGCCTGTATAATGCTTAACCGTTCAGAGGCAAATGTCTGACCAATTCAGATTAGAGGTCTTAACCATTCAGACTCTGTATAAATCTTAACCATTCAGAGGAAAATGTCTGAACCATTCAGACATCTGCTCGTGAAACAAACAGTCTGAACCATTAAGTGCTAAACAGTAATAGGTCTTAATCATTAAGAGCCTCATTAAGAGGTAAACAAACAGCCCCAAATTTTCCTCGTTTTCCCTCGTGTGACATGTCAGTGCCACATCAGTTTTTTACAGTTTTATTCAGATTGGGCGTTGTAGTCTTAGATTTCCCCAAAACTAATTTTTTTTTAATTTAATTTAAGCTTTAAAATAATTTATATATTTAAATGTTTTAAATATAATTTTTTTTAAAATCCGATATGAAACACTCCGGTAAATAACTAAAATGACACAAGGTTCGTACCGACGGTAAAATCCTATATACTGGTTTAAACCTTAATACCGGTACCGGTCCTAGGTTATTTTAGTTTGGGTTTTTAGTATTCCGGAGTTCCATCACATACATATACCATCAATCAACATTCAAAACCATCATCACTTCATCCATAAGATTCAGCTCCATCTTCATCGGTTCATCGCCCCATCTTCATCATGCTTCCAGTTTCATCTTCGTCGGTAGTTTTACTTATTTCAATAAAATAATTTGGGTGTAAATAGATCCACAAGTTGGTCAAAAGGTGACAGACTTGAAGCAACTTGATGTGTGTATCTCTCTCCCTCCATATGTATGTCTATATGGGTAAAACAATGTTCGTGAGAGATTGTATTTTGAAACTTGAAAAAGAAAGAGGACATGATAATAGTTATATTATAATTTATGTCAGTATGAAAAAAAATTAAAACCGGTGAGTTTGCCAATATAATTCATGTATGTATGTATCTCTATGAAATTTTAGGGTTAACTAGTTCACTCGGTTGAACCATCCAGTATAATCCGGTTCTACAGGTTAAACCATTTTTTAGCCCATCCCGATATGATTTAAAAACCGGTTTTTAAAACATTGCTCCTGCCTCTGGCTTACATGCATGTGTCTTCTTAAATGCCCAACAATATGTAACATTATTACATAGTTGGTGGAACTACAACTCTATAAAAGTATAAAATATCATCTAATGTAATCAATAATAATATATTAACAATGTTATATGGGTTGTTTGGCAACATCTGAATAGTTAAGTGCTGAACCAGTAAGATGTCTGAACCATTAAGTGCTTAAGTGCTGAATCAGTAAGAGGTCTGAATCATTAAGAGCCTGTATAATGTTTAATCATTTAGAGGCAAATGTCTGACCAATTCAGATTAGAGGTCTTAACCATTCAGACTCTGTATAAATCTTAACCATTCAGAGGCAAATGTCTGAACCATTCAGACATCTGCTCGTGAAACAAACAGTCTGAATCATTAAGTGCTGAACTAGTAAGAGGTTTGAATTATTAAGAGTCTCATTAAGAGGTAAACAAACAACCCCATAATCATAATTACTAAGGGAACCTTCTTATCATACTCGTTGGGGTTCCTTTGGGTCAAAAATAGAACGATATATAAGAACTTGTCTTGGGGTAATTGGTGTAAATTTGTAATTATGTAATTTTTGTTTTGTGTTGGTGCCTCCCGGTTTTCGGGTGTGTGGTTTTCTAATGAAGTTTACATTTAAAAAAAATAATTACTAAGACCACCCGTAGTGGGGCGTGGTTTTTAAAAAAAAATTCAAAAAAAAAAACGCCTGATAACGCCCCCCCCCCCCCCCCATTACGCTAGGCGTTTTGGGGCGTTTTTTTCGAAAAAAATTGGATCCGGCGTTTTATTTAAAACGCTTGCACATTGTTGACCAACCAATAAGAACTCCCCAACGGCTAGTATGTAACGGCTAGTTGTTTAAATTTTTTTTTAAACTTTTTACCTATATATATATATATATATATATAAACTCATTCATTTTCAACCAAAACTCTCTAAAAAACACAACCATTTTATAAAAAACTTGATGGATTCTCCTAGTTCTTCATCCATGGTAAATTTTTACTACAACGAGTATTTTGCGGATGGCGATGGTTCCACCGATGAGGAGGTTGAGCAAGAGGCGGTTACGAGTGCTTGTCAACTAGCGGTGAGATATGTCAAACATTGTCGTCAAGAGGAGCATCCACAGGCGTCAATGGAAGAAAGAGTGAATAATGCGCGAGAGTTGCGTTACGAACCGTACCATTCCCAGTTAATGGTTGATTTGGTACACCACGCATGGTCGGTTCGGTATGTACCACCTGAGAGAGGGGAAGAAACGGAGGACGAGGGTGAAGAAAGCGAAGACGAAAACTAGTGTTTTTTTTTTAATTTAATCGGATTTTAATTTTTTTATTTCTAGTATTGTATTTTTTTTAATTTAATGAAGTATTTAAAGTTTAAAAAAAATAATAATAATTGTGAAATGATTGCATGGGCGTTATTGGAATAATGCCCCACTACACCACTTTTGCAATAATGCCCCATGCTGACTGGGATGACACGTGTCGAATAATGCCCCATGGTAGGGGCATTATTTTGATTTTTTTTTTTGAAAAGAGAACTTCATTAAAAAAACACACCCAAGCTCGAAGACCGAACCGGGCACCCAGACACTACAAAGCTACAAATTTACAAAATTACACCAATCCGACCAAGAGATCGGGTTACCTTTAACTCTATACTTATACCACAAGAAACCTAACGACTTCACTTCCCCAAAAATATGCTCAACCTTGACCTGAGAATCCGAGAAAACAGCTTTGTTGCGGGCCAACCAAAGGCACCAGCAAGACACGAAGATGATTCCTCTAAGACCATGCGTAGTGGTAGTGGGTTATAATGCCCCCACCATGGGGCATTATCCGACACGTGGCGTCCTAGTCAGCGATGGGGCATTATAGCAAAATTGGCGTAGTGGGGCATTATGCCAATAACCCCCATTCCAATCATTAAAAAGGATTAAAAAAAAAACTTATTGCAAAAAGCTGTTTTGTCAGTACATCTCATCCCACTTGGACCACTTATCCCTCTTCCCATTGGTCAGTCAAGTTGGTGGACTTCTTCTTTGAGCGTTTTATATAAAACGCCGGAACAATTTTTTTTCAAAAATTTTGCAAAATAACGCCCCATGTAATGGTTGGGGGGGCGTTTTTGGGCGTTTTTTTTGAAATTTAAAAAAAAAAACGCCCCACTACACATGCTCTAACAACTTTCCTCACTCCAGAGTGAATCTGACCGCATTATTTTGATTTACCACTACACATGGTCTAAGGGAAAGAAGATGATTATAACATAAACTATTTTCAAAAAGTAAGGTCAAAGAGTTAAGAATAGGGCTGTAAACGAACTAAACGTTCGGCGAACAGTTCGTGAACCGTTCGGCGGGAAGTTCGTTTGTGTTCGTTCGTTTATTAAACAAACGAACACGAACAAGAAATTTCGTTCGTTTAGTTAAATGAACAAACATGAACATAGGTCGTGTTCGTTCGTTTATGTTCGTGAACGTTCGGTAACATGTTCGTTTGTGTTCGATAGTTCATTAGTGTTTTTAGTTTTTATATTTATTTAAATACTTCAAAATTCCGACAAATTAAATATCTAATAAGTGTCAGTGTATTATATATTATGTTCATGAACGATTGTTTGTGTTCGTTTGTTTCCATTTGTGTTCATGAACATTAGTTTGTGCTCATTTGTGTTCGTCAACATTCGTTGCCTAAAATTAACAAACAAACACAAACGAACACGAACAAATTCATTTCCTTAACAAACGAACACGAACATAAAATCTCGTTCGATAACTGTTCGTGAACGGTTCGCGAACACATATATTTCTTAACAAACGAACACGAACAAGGTCTTGTTCGTGTTCGTTCGGTTCGTTTACAGCCCTAGTTAAAAACTTAAGATTCAACAAACATAAAGGTGTTGGACTTAGGGGGTGTTTGGCCTAGCTTTTTTATGTAAGCTTATAGCTTTTTTAGCTTATTTTTACAAAATAAGCACCAATGGGTGTTTGGTTTAGCTTTTTAAGCTTATGCTTATTAGCTTATATAAGCTAATTCCAAGAAGCTTATGGGAACATGGTTTTTTAGCTTATTTGAATAAGCTTATTTGAAGAAGATGATTTTTTACTCATTATACACAATGATATCATACCCCTTCCCATAATACAAAATAACTTAACAAACAACTAAAGATTAATTATTAATTATCAACTTGTAGAATATAAGCTAATCCAAACACTTAAAAACAGCTTATCAAATGAAAGAAAATAAGCATAAACTACTTGAAAATATAAGCATAAGCAAAAAAAATAAAAGCTAGGCCAAACACCCCCTTAACAACACCAAATATTTTTTTTTTTTTTGAACGGACACCAAATAATTAATCGTTAAAAAAATAATCTTATAGATCCAATCGACGTAATCTTCACACGAAGACGACAAGTGTTGGAACGTGAGAGGAACAACGCATAAAACAACCAATACATCGAGATTGTAGATCAAAACGTTCAATCCAACTCTCTTTTCACCTCCGATCCCCAAATCCGATCAATTTCACTCCCAATTTACAACAACAACAATGGCCGATTCAACATTCAGTGGTGATGAAACGGCACCGTTCTTTGGATTCCTCGGTGCCGCTGCTGCACTCGTATTCTCATGTACATCCTTAACCCTAACTTCACTAATTTCTTCATCTATAAGTATCGCAATATCTAGGTCATAAATCTGATATTATATATCATTGATTCGTTGTTTGTTTTAGGATATCCGTTATTAGAATAACCGTTATTGTTAGTTTTAGATGATATGATGATTTAATAGCGTATTTGTACGGTGTAATAGTTATGGATCTGAAAATATTGTTAAGATATTTATTGAGAAAAATGAATAATTGAATAAACAGTCGATTCTGTTAGCTAACTAAGTAAATAACTAATTGCTCAAAAGTAAGTGAACTAGATTTAGGTACACCGTTGTATTGTTAGTTTGTTACATCTTATTATTAATTGTTGGATGATGTGGTGATTTAATCGCGTGTTTGTACGTGTAATACTTGTAGATCTGAGTAATTTTTGGAGAATTCGAGATAAATTTATTAAGAAATATGAATGAATTGATTCCTATACAATTGATAATGTCTATATATGCAGTTGTTAGCTACCTAATCAACTAACTAACTAACTAACGAACAAATTGCTCGTAAGTAAGTTAACTAAATTTAGATTAACAGATAACTAATTAGCAACTGTTTGGGATTGGAATGCGTGTGTAGGTATGGGGGCTGCGTATGGGACGGCGAAGAGTGGTGTTGGTGTGGCATCGATGGGAGTGATGAGGCCGGAGCTGGTGATGAAGTCAATTGTGCCGGTTGTTATGGCTGGTGTGCTCGGTATTTATGGTTTGATTATCGCTGTCATTATCAGTACTGGGATTAACCCTAAGGCGAAATCGTATTATTTGTTTGATGGATATGCACACCTTTCATCTGGTTTGGCTTGTGGTCTTGCTGGTCTTTCTGCTGGAATGGCCATTGGAATCGTTGGTGATGCTGGTGTTAGGTATTGTTTTCGTTTATTGGTATTTGTGCTATAGTAAGTTAATAACAATCCTTGAATAATTATAAGCATCAAATTACGACTTTGTGAGTTCAAGGAAGTTCTAGGCTTGTTATATTAAACGGATATTTAGAAGAAAACTTTATATGATGCATAGGTTTTACGCTTAGTGACAAAGTTTGGAATGTGTAGCATCTTCAAATCCAAGTCTTTGGATCACTGATGGGCGATGCTTTAGCATTTGCTTTGTGAAAGTGTGACACTTCTATTGTATTGGTTTTAAAAGTGCTCAGTCTCATCAATTTTGAAAAAGAGTGTCATCAACATTTCTTTCATGAGCCTGGAGAATGGACAATCAATTCATGGAAAAAAACTCTTGCACTTTGTTTTGAGATACCTGTGGTGTAAGGATCAAGAATATGGGGCTCTAAAGTGATAAATGTTTTAGAGAAAGTCAAGAAAGTAGCCATTTTTTGTCTGTGTTATACCTCTATGGTCATGTTAGACAATTTCACGAATATAGCCATGGTATACACAGATATTTGGTTATGTATCTACTTTTACACGCGTATCTGTTTTTTCTTGCCTAAACCCTAAATATTTTCATTTTGTGCGTGAAGAAAAATTACATATTAAAACTATATGTGAATATATACACGATATGGAGTAACGTATCACATTACTTTAAGTCAATATTGATGAGAAAAGTTTGATATGCGAGTAAAAGTAGGTACATGATGTATTGGGACTTAAAATAGGAATTTTACTTTTGACAAGCAGAATTCAGTATGCAGATGACAAAATTTTGTTATGATTTTTCCAAGTTGTGAACATGTAATATCCAAATAAACGAAATCTTACCAATACTTTAGCCACTTGTTACTTATTCAAGTCATATGAAAGATAATAAATGAGAACAATGACATCATATTTGCCATACTCATTCCTAAATCAAAAACTCTTATGTGCTGATTTTCTCACAATTTACTATTATTTGTTATCCAGAGCAAACGCACAGCAGCCAAAACTTTTCGTGGGAATGATTCTTATTCTCATCTTTGCTGAAGCCTTGGCCCTGTACGGACTAATTGTGGGTATCATCTTGTCTTCCCGTGCGGGCCAGTCCAGAGCAGATTAAGATGACAAAACCTTGCCATGTATGGGTACGTAGTTATTTTGAAAAAAAAAATGAAGATTTATTCTATTTCATGCTCAGTGTCCACTTAATCTGGCAGCTTTTGAACAACACTTATTGCTTTCCTCGAAGTTTTCTTCTTGGTAGCGTTTCTGGTCTCATTTGCAGTCTTTTCTGGCTGTGGAATAAGAGTTGAAAACTTGTGTAGTTCTGTACTTTTCAGTCATGCTATAAGCCATGTAGGAACTATTGCTATGGCATCACGGTGTTTATATGTTATGTTTTATGAGACAGTATTCACACTATTCGCGTTTAATTTTCTAAACCAAACAAAATCAATTACTTATCAACCTGCAAGCGTTTAACAGACAACAAACAAAAGGAAACATTGAATTGAATTCTAGGTGTTGAATGAACAGCCTCAGTATCAGCCGCTTATGTAGGACCCATACATGAGATATGGGTGACTCAACCTACAAATCCGTTAGACAGGATTATCAGTTGCTGCGGACGTTGATGGAAGAACATAGGAGAGAGGAATGTTTGCTGGATGTGCCAACCTAGTTCTCATTTGGAGGTGCGCCTACACTCTTTCAATAGTTTGGAGCTGAGATTTCATGATCGATGACTACAAGACCTACCGCCTACAGGTGCTCTGCTTCCACCGTCTCGTGGTCGCAGTTATACTACACCATTGTATAATCCCTCATTTTTTATACATACACTGCAGCTAACACACCATATTCGATCCCACTTCAAGCCCATGGATCCGTTTACAGACCTAAGTACATAAGTTTAATTCCAGAGATGAACACTTGGCCTTGGATGGCAGCTCTGGATCCAAACATGAATACATTTGAATACTAATATTGATGTCGAACTTGATGAAAGACTTACTCGATCTCTCCGCTCATCACTGGCCACATTACAATCATAATAGACTGGGAAACTTGCAATTGCAAAGTTTCCTCGGACTGAAAAATGCCCTCGAATGTAGGCAAGTATGATGGATCTAGAGATACTGTTTCAGTTTTTTTTTCGTGGAGCAGAGGTCGAACTAGGTCATTGCCCATTTTTGGTCTCTTCTTCAAACGATTGTTGTATGAATAAGATTCAGATCATACACACCTATGGAGCACGCTACCTTTGATGACAGTAAACCCTCCAGTCAAAATACCACATGATGACTTGCACAACCAACTATTGCACCATATGGATCACTTCATCTTTAGTCGCAACAAAGATGAGCCATCATCTAGCCAAAACACTAAGCAACAGCATGCACTTTAGGTAAACATCAACCGTCAATTTGTCAAGCAACCTATGGCTACTACCCATAAGACCATTACCTCCTCCAATGCTCGTTAAGGACCTGACCCCATCATTTAAGAGCCACTATCAGTCGTCTAGTGCTCATCCCTGCCCTCAGAAAGAAGTACCCTTTGTATGCATGCTAAGCTGTTAAAGGTTTTATTCATAAAGTTATGGTCGCGTATACCAATACAATCTCCTCTGAACACCAAGCCGCTTCGGATTTTAACCTTCGTCCACACATCTACCTTTGGTTTTGCAATCCCTAGATGCCACCTTTGGGCTTCGATGTTTGATCTGATCACCAGACTATTGTAATATATTTTTATCTTTCTATTCAAAAGGGGGTGGCGGCGCAACTTGTTGCCCGACTACCTGTCATTGCTTTGTAATTGCCCTTTTTCGTGTGGAATGATATTGATCATTTGGAAAAAAAAATTCCAAAACTTGTGTGACTTAAGAGAGTGCTGCAAGTGTCGAATATGTGTTCACTTCTTGTTCATTTCGTAGGTTAGGATATCGTTAACCACTAGTAGCTAAAATGGACATAATAGATTTGCGGATGTGGCTTTTATAGTTTTTCCATGATGGATAACACGTTCATCACCCATCAACGGGTTTATTTGTTTACCCATATAAGCACATGCGGGTGGGGTTGGTTTTACGTGGGCCAAAAGAACTTTATCTAAATTCTATCTATGTATGTATAGTGACCTAGGATGGCAATTGGACGGGTATTGGCAATTTAGTCTCATACCTAATTGTGAAACCATGTCCTATACTCAGTCTCATACCCGTCAAGTTTCGGGTTTGGCCGTCAAGTTCGCTCTGTTTGTCATTCCTAACTTGTATTAATCTTTACATAAGAATAGGTGATTAGGGCAAAAGCCATCATGGGATTTTAGAATGGAGGCATTATTGCTCCATCTTTTGGGCCAAACTAAAAGTAAAAGTAGTAGTAATGGGTTTGGAATATGTTTCACCACACCTTCCATGGCTTTCAGTGGTCTAACAAAACCTACCTTTACTTTTTTCATGCTTAAACTTATCCAAACACCACTTTAGCAATACATATTTATTGTGATTATTATATAGTTCCATTAATAAGACCGATCATTTAAGTTTAATAAAACTATTGTTGGTCTAACTTCATAGTATCTAAATATAGTTCCATGAATAAGACCGATAATTTAAGTTTAATAAAACTATTGTTGATCTAACTTCATAGTGTCTAAATATAAAACGTAAAAAAGACTTTCGAAACAAAAATAAAAGTTACAAATTAAAATATTTATTTATCACTAAACGAAACACATACATAACCAAAAGTAAATAAATATATTTGGTCATCAAAATAATATCGTATACTATATGAAAGTCGTTTATATATAATTAATTAATTACATATACATATTTTTTTCGAAGAGACCATTGAAACAATACAGTAAGTCTTTTTATGCATTAAAACGTCAAAACTATTTTTTTGACTTTTATCATCAACCAAAATATAGAACTGCTGTAATTTTAGGTCAACGTTTTCTTTTCATTTTTAATCACAATTTGATGTAACACAAATGACACATAGTGATGGCATCCTGCAAACGCACTTGATGAACGCGAACAAGGCATGTTCTTGTTCATGTGTAAAAAAATTAAACCGTACAAGTGAATGAACACTTAAACGAAGAAATTATCTTTGCTCGATTTATTCGTTAAGAAAATGAACTTGTTCGTATTTGTTTAGGAGCATTTGTTACTAATATAAAACAAACTACAAACATAAAAAAGTAGAGTTAAATGCCATTTTAGTCCCTATGGTTTGGGCCATTTTGCGAGTTTAGTTCAAATGTCTCATTTTTCGCCTGTGGGTCCAAAAATGTTTCGCCGTTGCTATTTTAGTCCACTTGGTCAACTTCATCCATTATTTTTGTTAACTAGAATGACAATTCGGTCATTTTATATCAATATAGTCGTATCCTCGTTCTGATCAAAACCTCTAATACCTCAGTTTGTGATTTGGGAAAAAACTTAACTCCGTTAAGTTTTTTTAACTGAGAACCGGTGGAGAAAAAATAGGTGAAAGGTGGGACTGACATGGGGAATATTCAAAGGTGGGACTAGCAATGGCCAATGACGTATAGTTGGGATTATTAGAGGTGAATTCCCCTTTTCTATTTGTTTTTTCAATTGTAGAATCCTCTTATTTATGTAATTGCCAATGTGCCATTTAGAATCGTTGGTCTTCGGAAATCTATGGATGGGGTTCTCGCGTACACTTCGTGAGTAAAACCTTCTTGTATGGTAGCCGTCCTCACTACTATAATACCAATATTAATATCATAAAACCAACATAATTTATATATATAATTGGATAACACAATTAACCTCTAATTTCTATAATTATTGTTAGTTTCGAAGAATTCATAAGTTGATTTACTAGGAAGTTTAAAATGATTGCGTGTCTTTTATTCTTGTATTTGTTCATGTCAGATAAGCAATTTATGAAATATAGCTGTATCATCATCAATATATTAACATCAAATGTTGACATGCACTCTTTTTTCATGAATGGTTGCTTTCTTGTTATCTTTTCCTCAACAATAAAATTCTTGGTGATTATAAAAATTTAAACACGGATGCATCTTTGTTATTGCAAATCACGATATATGTTGCTCGTCTAGTCATAAATGATCTTCGTGTCACCTACTCGTCAACCCCCCCCCCCCCCCCCAAACCTCATGTTCTCTCTCCTTTCTCACGAGCGGGCGCCATCCCCCCCCCCCCCCCCCCCCCCCCCCTCTTTTCCATACAACAAACACGTTCCTCTTTTACGGACTAGCAAACTGCACGACTTGTCTTTCCTCACCCTCCCTCTTCTACATGTGCAATTTTTCTTCCACATCTACAATTTGTGCGGCTAAACTCTTAGCGTAGATGGTCTAAAATCTAAATGCATGGTCCACGTCCTTCCTACATGCTTGAATAAGCATCAGACTCAAAATTTCCTTTTACCGCGACCATTCTACGAGTATGTATGTGAATCAAGGGCTCAAGGCCAACTTTTGTATTCTATACATTAAAACGGAAACAGGGGCGGACCCAAGCCCACTCCAAGGTGGGCGGGCGCACCCCCGGGAAAAAAAGTTAGTGTTAAATTCCGTCGAAAATCCCGTCCGCACCCCTTGGAATTTTTCGTCCGCACCCTTGAAATTTTTCGTCCGCACCCCTTAGGTAAAAAGTGTTATCAATTTATATTTAAAATTTTTTTAGTAAACTCTTATTTAAAAAAAAATACTACCTAAATTATATAACTTTTAATACCTAACTAACTAAACCCAAATACCCATACCTTTACCCACTTATAATTCCTAACTAGCTAGCCCACTAAGTCTTAGCCCATTAACTAAACCCAACAATATTTCAAACTATACTAAAATAATTAAAGCCCAAAACCTTTAGAAATTATCTCCCGCTCTCTCCCTCTCTTGCGTCCCTGCATTGCCAACGAACAACATCACCCGACGACAACAGTCCAGCAGCCGGCGACCACCGTAATCAGCACCCATACCACCATCATTTGACACCAAATCTAACCGGAATCCGAACACGGGTAAGTTTCTTTGTTATTTTGATGATTTTGGTTGATATTATAGGAGAAAAAAAGGGTAATAAAGTTGTTAAATAGGTTTGAAATTTTGTGTGTTTTGACGTTGTTTATGGTTGTTTAGATGATTTTTAGGGTGATTATGTTGTTTATATATTTTTAGGGTGATTACAACTAACGTTATGATTTCTAGGCTTGAATAGTTGAAAATTAAAACTGAAACATTATGTTATGGAGCGATGAACTTATGTTATATAGAGAAAGAATTATTTAAGAAATTAGTTTTACATGATGTTTTGGATATATTTTAAAAAATGAAAATCCGTAGGGCGTCGACGTTTTAATTATGTTTGTAACAAGGTTTGACATGTGTTTTGATGATTATATAAATTTAGTTTAATGTTCGTTTGTTTTACATGACCCGACCCGACCCGATACGAACCGATTTTTTTTACTCATATACCTAGGGGCCTAAAATTTTTAAAATGTTCCGCACCCCCATGGAAAAATTCCTAGGTCCGCCACTGAACGGAAATCGGATAATATTATAACATTAAGAAGACTCTGCGGACCGGCCCTAAGGGTGGGCGGGGAGGACCACCGGGCAGGGTCCAATATTTCGAAGGGCACATTATTTAAAACAAAAACCCGATAAATATACGTAAAAGAAATTTTTTAATATGGTATACCCATACAAACACCAACATAGGTCCACTTACAAAACCATTCTTATGGTTTAAATAAGTTATTAGCCAATTGGCATTAGGTTTAGACCTTTAGTGAATCCAATACCCAATTTCGTTAAAGCCTAAGGGCACGTTTTTCGAGCTCGAACAGGGTACACGAATTCTCAGGGCCGGCCCTATCTGCGGTCACTTGACCATGGTGCTCAACACGTTCGTCTGACCCTAATTAGGTCATTCGTAATGAGCATTATAGGGCATAAAGGGTTTGATAACTCCCCCAACACCATCCCCTAGGCATTATTATAGGGGCATTTATAGAATAATACTCAAAGAAGAGGAAAAAAATGAGAAGTATTGAATGAAATGGGCATTAAGAGACATTAAGCGTTACACATTTTTTGAAGGGGCATTATCATGTTGATTTGACGAAAAATGGCACTTAGACCATGTGTTGTGAGTTAACTAAATTTCCGTTAACCTATTGCTACATCACCGTCATGTCACAACTTGACCATTAACTAAATACTCGTTAACATTGTGTTGTTGGCTCATTAACACCAAATACCATTAACTAAACAAAAAAAAAGGTAAATTGTGATTGGTAGACACACACATCGGGTCCACCCAACCTCTCTTCCTTCCGTTCACCATCGCCAATGTATTAATCGTTAACCCATTAACTACAGTTGTTAACGGACCGTGAGGTGTGCCGGCCGTTAACAAATTGATGTGGAACATTAACAAGAATCTCGTTAACCAACTACGAATAGTTTTAAGGGGCATTAACAATTACGCATAACCTTATATCATTTTATTTTATATCGTTACAAAATTTATTTTGTGTAAGTTACTTTTTAACCCTCGATTCAAGTATCAATCAAAAAGAAATATAACATATATTACATAAATCATTTTTTATTAAACTAGTAATATTACTTGCGCACGTTGCTACGCGGGTACAACTCATACTTTGAGTGGATGACTCGAAATTTGTGTAAACATAATGCACCCATAGAACATATGCCGAAAAACACAATGCTTTCGAAAACACCAGGGCCCAGGACGATTACCATGGCTGACGATTACCATAGCTGAGTTAAAGGAAATTTGTGTAAAACACAATGCACTAAAAAAAGAAAGAAAATTTTCAATAATTCCTTATATAGAAAAACTGCAGGGTTAAAACACAATGGGAATTACGTGTAATAAACAAAAATGTTTAAAAGATGTGTCTAAAGTAACAATATTATATGGTAATGATGTGTTTTTTGTGAGTGTTATCAACGATACCACTTTTAACCAATCAGGGACTGCCCCATGGCAGGTTTCGCTTGCCTTTTTCTTTTTTCCACTTTGAATTTTATGTTAGACTAGTTGATTTTCCGCTCGCGTGTTGTGGCAGGAACTCAATGACTACAAAAGGCGAGTTAGCAACGACAAGCAGATACTGAATATCAAAACATAAATAAAAATGACGTGGTAAGGATAGTCACTCCGTCCTAAAAACCGATTTTAAATAACCTAATATATAATAATAGGATTCACACGTCCTAACGTTGGAAATTCGGTTGTTTTCAGTTCAGTTATTACGGTGTTAACACGGTAAAATATGGATGAGCTCGGTACAGGTAACGGCACCGAAAGTACCGATCCGGAAAATCATCGAAATTCCGTCACCGAAAATGATCGGTACAATACGGTATGTTATGGTATTTGAAGGTAAAAATCAATAAATACAGGTATGGTGCTAGACCGGTGTCGAACCGAAAGTAACGATTCTGAAAACGCCAAAAGGTGGGTACCAAATTGGTACCGAAAATGATTTGGTATAGTAAATTTTGGTACTGATACGATACCGGTTTGATTACAGGATTTTATACGATTTGCTCATCAATATTCTAAATATCCAAGTTAATTTTACATGCTACAATTCATTCATTACAGGAAAAGACAAAAAAGAAAGCAAAATAAGTTGTTGTGTATATAAAACATCATTCAAACGAAATCCAGTTTACTTACTGTGTGTATAAAAAATAATCTAAACAATGCAATTACTTACTGGGTTGATACAGAATTTGATGAGCTCGGTACCACCGAAAATACCGTCACCGAAATCCCCAAAGGTGGGTACCGGTACCGAATATACCTGGTACGGTTCGGTACCGGTCGGTACTGGTACGGCACCGGTATTTGAGGGTAAAAACCGATGAACACCGGTGCCGAACTGGTACCGAAAATACACTTGTTTGATAAATTTGGTACCGATATCGATACATGATACCATTTCCTTATCTGTTATCGGTGTTACTGTTCATTCCATTGTAATTTTAATATATATATGTAATATGTAATAGGTAATGTATGTGGAAAAATAGTATAACACAAAAAGAAAGGCAAACTAGTGGGATAGAGTTTTTTTTTTTTTTCAAAAAGGGTGTTAGTGGAAAAGTTATTTATCAAAATGGGTGATTTGAAAAATAATTACCAAAATAGGTGTTTTGCAAAGGCTTTTTTTCCAAATTGGTGAGGGTGAAAAAAATATTTACTAAAATAGGTGATTTAAAAAAAATATTAAAATAAGTGTTATTTCTTATTTCTTTATTATTAACTAATCTATTATATTTTTTTTCTTTTTTTTTAATTAACCTAATATGTTTTTAATTTATTTTTCTTCAAACAATTACTCTTTATATTTTTTTTTCACTTTTTAACTACCCAAAATATAATTTTTTTTTCTTAACGTGTTTTCTTTTATATCCTTTTATATTTATGTAAGCTAAATCACTCTAATATAAAGTTTATATTTATAATTTTATAGATATAAATGATCACTAAAGTAGCACGTTCATGTTTATTTATTTAACTTTAATCGAACAAACAATTGAACACAAACATGGTTTTCTTTTTCGTAAACGAGACATGTGTTCACGTTTACATTAACTGAATGAAATAAATGTTGTTCGTGACTATAAATAAATAAGTTGATAATAAAAAGTATCGAGTTGGCCAATGAAATTACGAACCAATCAATCTACGTAAATATTTTGCCCACTGGTTTTTAATAAAATTTATGTAACTTTAGGAAACATTGTATTATTGATTTTCATTTGAATTGGTAATCAACTACACAAATAATAGTAAATGAAAAACCACCCTCAAAAAAGTTAAAATAAACAGTCGATGAAATGTATTAGCATTTAAAAATAAAATGAATTCAATGATCTCAATATGTTTTAACATGGGTTTCATTATAAAATATATATATATATATATAATAATTAATAAGTTAGTTAAAAAATCTATATAGTGAGTTCGATCGAAGAAAAGAATATAAATGTGATAGGTTGATTAAATAAAATTAGAAGAATTAAAACAGATTAGTTAAAAATAAAGAAATATAGAAAAACACCTATTTTGGTAATTATTTTTCAAATCACTCATTTTGGTAAATAACTTTTCCACCAACACTGTAACACCCTGTGTTTCAAAAGTCAAAGTCAAAGTCAAGATTGAAGTCAAAGGAAGAAAAGATTGCTAATTGCGATCTGTCTCCCCTTGCTCAATTCCTGTTTTAACTTCTTTGACTCGTAGTTAGTCTATTTTATTTTCGCTTTAGTTGTATTATGTGGAGTATCTATTAATAATCGCATACTAATCGCTATTTATCGCATGTTTAGTCGTTTTATCGCTATCGCAATCGCACTCGCAACTCGAATTACGCATTTTGGTTATTGTTATACTTGTGTGTGTGCCTTATGTGTTACTTGTGCATGTTTATTTATGTTATGTGTGGTAATCAATCGAATCGCAATCGAACTCAATCGCAAATCAAATCGCAAACGCTAAACGAAGGGAAAATAGGATGATTGTATGTTAGATATAGTAGTTGGGATTAAAAGTAATTTGATAAGCAACTCCATCGCATCGCTCGCTCGAACCGCATCGCCACGCGCTACACGCGAATCGAAACGGCAAAACTCGTCGCGCCGAGCACTCGAACCAGGCGCCAGCCGGCCGGATTGCCATCCGACCGGACTGCCACCCGATTGAGGTGCCATCCGACCGAGGAGCCACTCGGCCGGGCTGCCATCCGGACGAGATACCATCCGACCGACCAGCCCTTTCCACTTTGGGAATCCTATAAATACCCCTTGTCACTTTCATTCTTTCCACTTTTGGCAAGTGACGTCCGACCAGTGCTCCTACTCGCTTTTTCCTTCGATTTCTCGCAAATCCGGTAAGATCTCGTCCTAAATCTTGTACTTCCTTAACCTACACGCACTCCTACACCTTTCTATCTTTTGAATCTTAACTTTTAACCGTGAAATCACTAGATTTGAGGTGTTTTAGGATGACGTCATCATGTGTTCTTGAAGAACTTCATGTTTTGGCCTCAATCCACCAAGAACAACTTAGATCTAACCGATTTCCACATAAATGAACAAAGATCTTTCATACATCTGAACATATTCACAATGAAAAGGATTGAAAGATGGTTTTCCAACTTTCTTCCAAATCTTTACACTCAATGCTCTCAAACCCAATGGAACCGGACCTAATGCTGATCGTCTACTGATTCTTAGCGATGTATCAGTGCTAGATCCAAGTTCCATTTGAAAGATAGTGATTTCGGGTTTGGACACGAACAACCGCCTCGGACCGTGCACTGACGGACTAGGGTGATTCCTGTTTGGTCAGGTCACTGGGGACGAGATGGGGTTCCCACTGTTTAAACCAGTCATCACAACGTCTCGCTCAAGTTACAACACTTCAAGAAAAATCAAGTAACAGCACGATCAAGTCGTTGGGACGAGTTGTCATCCGACCGGACTGCTGTCCGACCGGGTTACCATCCGCTCGACCCACCGTCCTATCGGGTTGCATCTTGATTCATTTGAAACTAAAACAATTCTCAACATGTTCAGTAACAGGGTTGCCACCCGGACGGATGGACATCCGACCGAGTGACCGCCCTACTGTGGATTTGTCCTCACTGAGAAACCTCGCCATTCGAGTCGTCGTCCGATCGGACGACCGTCCGATCGACCGACCTGAAAGGTAGAAATACTTCAATGTTTTCAAAATACTACAACGAAAACTTCAAAAGCCAAGCCACCATACACAAACACATCCTTCTCAAAGGAAGAAACAATCCACTCGAACAGTCATCCGACCGGACTACTATCCGAACGTATTGCCACACGCACGACCGGCTGTCCGATCGGACTACCATCCGATCGAACCGCTGTCCGACTCACTTGTACCTTGCACCGTTTTACGCGTCGCTTATCGTTATGCTATCAATCTGTTCAGGCTAACCCTACTCTCTAGCGTTCCCTTCAATCCATCAACCGCTGTGAGTATACTCGATCCCTTTTTGCTTTACGCACTTTTGGGTGTTACATACGTTACTTATACAAAATCACATCGAACACACTACGCAATACTTTAAACGTTAACCGTTACCGCATGTTATACGTGACTTAATGAATGCTTGTTTGTTATGTTTACACATGGAATGCTGCTACCTGCCTTAGCAACAATAGTACTATTAGTTGGGACTCAACACCCGTTCACTCGGGGGGTTGTTAAGGACAATTACCTACATGGCTCACAGTGGTGAGAATGTATCGCGAATTGCCTTGGGAAGTCAACCCGCAGTCATTGGTATCGATAGGTTCATGTCGATAACTAACATGCCCAATGTTGTAGAAGGCGCTAGGCGCTAGTCGGGCGGTGAGGTACAGCCTAGGGATTAATCGGGATTAGTCGGGATTAATCGGAATGGGATTTTTATATGTATTTTTTTCAAAATTATATATATATACCCAATAATATAAAAATAATACTTCAAAATTCACATAAATACTTCAAGTTTCAGATAGTATGGTTCGATTTTGACCAATTTTGACCGCCTAGGACCGATTTTGATCGATTTTGACCGACTAATATTGTCCGATTAATCCGATTTTTGACCGCCTAGGACCGATTTTGACCGCCTAGGACCGATTTTGACCGATTTTTTACCATGACCGATTAATTGACCGCCTAGCTCAAAATTAGGCAGTAGATGACCGCCTAGGCCGATTTCTGCAACCATGAACATGCCTCATTTCACTCTGTGTACGTGCTGGTTATGCGTAACGCTTTCGAACTCTATATGCTATTATCAAACTTGTATGCTCACCTTTACACTATGTGTATTGACTTTTACTTTAACGTATGTGACAGGTGCATAGGATGCTTAATTGCTTTTCTTTGCGGTGATGAAATTGAGGCTAGGGCAAGTCTAGAAACCAATAAACAATTGCCTGTAATAATAGAAATCTGAGTTGTCGGAACAGAACAATTTGACTAGATTTGTCTGTAATAATTTGTTTTCCTTTTAAGACATGGCATGGGACATGTTACTTTAAATTAATTGGTAATGATAATTGTTATGGAAACTTCTGGACAATCTGTTTCGCTCAGTGCCATGCCCCGATGTTTCCGCCATCGGTTGGGGTGTGACAGATTGGTATCAGAGCCATAACTATAGGGAATTAGGCAAGACTCGACCTAGTCCGGGTCGATGTTTTAGAGACCTAGTCTATAGTTAGGAACCAACAGACCGACTTGTGCATATCCGTTAAGGATTATGTATGAGCTTACTGCCATTTCTTGCTATTCTCGCCTATGCTACACTATCACTGCACTCGGAATTTCAAATTATGAATGAGCGATTAAGTCGAGATCACGTGTGAAAACCGCAAACTCTCGATTAAATTGCTTGTTCAACCCACATTTTTATCTATAAACTCGGGAAAATTGCGTTGAAACATGAGTGAAATCCATACTTTGACGCATAATTCTCTCTTATTTTATCGAAATAGGGACGAAGTTGTTAAGCCAGGGGTGGAACCCTAACCTTGACGACTTGTTCCGACCTTTACTTGGTTTTACAAAACTCTCACCAAAGTCTCGATGGACTCCAACGGCTGAAGATCACGTGGAGACTGAAAGGATATGTGTCATTCGCCCATATTCGAGGCGGAAGCACAAGTCCCGAAGGTCAGATGTGTGCTCAGACGGTCCTTGTGAATAGTTGAACCACTTTGGATAGTCAATGTCTAATAGCCGCAGATAATCTATTTCTCGAACTTTTATATGTTTCGATTCTGAAGGAACATAAGGTCTTCACGTAGATCCCTCCAAAATAGAAGCGATCACCAAATGGAAGGTCCCGCAATCAGCTATAGAAATAAGAAGTTTTCTAGGATTAGCCGGATACTATAGACGGTTTATTAAGGATTTTTCTAAAATAGTTGTGCCATTAACTAAGCTAACCTGTAAATCAGTTAAATTTGAATGGGGACCCAGGTAGGAAGAGGCTTTTAAGATTTTAAAGCAAAGGTTAACGAACTCCCCAATTCTTGTCTTACCAGAAGGAACAGAAGATTTTGAAGTCTACTGTGACGCTTCTAAGCTAGGATTAGGATGTGTGCTAATGCAACGCAAGAAGGTAATCGCATATGCATCAAGACAATTGAAAAAGCATGAGGAAAATTATACGACTCATGATTTAGAATTAGGAGCAATAATTTTTGCTCTTAAGATTTTGAGGCACTATCTGTATGGAAGTAAGTTTACAGTCTATACAAATCATAAGAGTTTAAGATACATATTTGGGCAAAAAGAATTAAACATGAGGCAAAGAAGATGGATGGAAATTCTAAGTGACTACGACTGTGATATTCAATATCACGAAGGAAAAGCAAACTTAGTTGCAGATGCCTTAAGTCATAAATATCATGAAAAGCAAAAGCGAGTTCGTGCTCTTAGATTAAATCTTCAAGTAGATTTAATGGAACAACTGAAGAATGTTCAAGTAACAACAATCAAGGATGATGCTGAAGGAATGAAAGGAAGAATAAAAGACTTAGAGCAAGGGGCTGATGGAATTTGGAGATTCCGCAAGAAAAGGATTTGGGTACCTAAGCAAGGAAACTTAAGAAATAAGATTTTAGAGGAAGCTCATAAATCTCGGTATACCATGCATCCTGGTAATAATAAGATGTACCAAGATTTAAGGAATAACTTTTGGTGGATAGGAATGAAAAAGGACATAGCTAGATATGTTTCTAAGTGTCTAACATGTTCGCAAGCTAAAGCAGAACACCAGAAACCTTCAGGATTACTCCAACAATTAGAAATGCCTGTATGGAAATGGGAACTCATAACAATGGACTTTGTTACCAAGTTGCCCAAAACCAGAAAAGGTAATGACGCGATTTGGGTAATTGTGGATCGATTAACCAAATCAGTTCTACCCATAAAAGAAACCTTTAGCATGGAAAGGTTGGCAAGGTTATATGTAGATGAATTAGTATCCTTACAGGGAGTCCCACTCTCTATTGTATCGGATAGAGATAGTCGTTTCACTACACATTTCTGGACTAGTTTCCAGGAAGCAATGGGAACCCGACTAAATTTAAGTACAGCTTACCATCCCCAAACAGACGGACAAAGTGAAAGAACTATCCAAACCCTGGAGGACATGCTTAGAGCATGTGTTATAGATTTTGGTGGAAACTGGGATGACCATCTACCTTTAATCAAATTCTCCTATAACAATAGTTACCATTCAAGCATCGAAGCTACCCCGTTCGAAGCACTGTATGGACGAAAGTGTAGAACCCCAGTTTGTTGGGCAGAAATAGGAGAAAATCAATTATCAGGTCCCGAAATCGTACAAGAAACCACCGACAAGATAACTGAAATCAATGAAAGACTAAAGACAGCTCGAGATTAACAGAAGAGTTATGCAGACAATATACGCAAGCCGTTGGAATTTCAAGTTGGAGACAAGGTTCTCTTGAAAGTTTCTCCTTGGAAAGGAGTAGTTCGGTTCGGTAAGAGAGGAAAGCTAAGTCCAAGGTACATAGGACCATTCCCAGTAATCCAGCGAATAGGACCAGTTGCTTATCGCTTACAACTACCAGAAGAACTAGCTGGAGTACATGATGTATTTCATGTATCTAACCTCAAGAAATGTCTATCTAACGAATCCCTGGTAGTACCTCTTCAAGATATAGAGGTAAATGAGAAGTTAAAATTTGTGGAGAAACCATTGCAGATAGAAGACAGAAAAGTCAAGTTTCTCAAGCACAAACGATTAGTGCTGGTCAAAGTTAAGTGGGATTCAAAGAGAGGACCGGAGTACACTTGGGAGCTGGAATCCGAAATGAAGCGAAAGTACCCCCACTTATTTCAGTAAATCTCGAGGACGAGATTTTAAATAAGGTGGGGAGGATGTAAGGACCTGCAAAAATACCCCAAAACGACCGTAAGTGAAAACCCGGACCCCTGAAACCCTAATGTGCATGAAAAACCAAGAAATTGAGAAAATTGGTTTTCACGCGGGCCGCGTAAATGTAAGCATAAGCTTACGCGGGCCGTGTCAAAGCAAGGTTGACCGGATAAGCATTCCAGGCTACGTGTCACACACGTGGCAGACCTACCGGTGACACGCTAGCCCTAGTCGTAGACTAGGTGGCCCTCGTGGGCCGCGTAAGTTCTTGTAAGGGTTTACGCGGGCCGCGTAAAACCCAAAAATCAGCTATAAATGAGTTGGACATGAGCAGTTGATCTGCACTCGAAAATTTCCTTCAAAAACGAAGTTTACTGCCTAAAATCACAATTTCGCTTAAGGAAACGCTGCTCCGAATACAGGGTATTAACTCGATCACTGCTACGATACAATGTCCGATCGATTGAAACCAATCCGATGGATGTTTAAGTGCTGCCCAAATCAGGGCTATACTTTGTCATTCGTCGTGAGGGTTTTAATCTCGTGAGCTTATCATAAATGTTGTATTAAGTTACTTACCTAGTTTCGTGTGCAGTGTTATTTAAATTAGGTCATCAGGCTTATCAGTAGGCTAAACTCTGCCCAACTAAACCTGCAATGTGAGTCATTCTCTTTTATCAACAATATTTTACAATACTCCAATTATTTTCAAAAGTTATAATTACATGGATTAAGTCGTGGTTATCTTGAATCACTGGCTAGTGGGGTATTGTGCACATTACTAATTTCTCACGGTTAGGTTCATCAACCTAACAGTGATAATCATCACTACTTGGGTGAAAGGACCCAATAGTGGTATGACCATCGTCACCAGGGTGTGACACGGCGCCAGATAAAAATAAGATAGCAGCCATTGTAATCGCTCTTATGCTGTAATTCATAGCTATGTGTCGTTTTATCAAATTTGAGTGACTCGCCAGTATTTCCCCGCTGATAAAATATTTTTCAAACATGTTTCAGGTGACCTACTGTGAATCAAGGAAAAGTGCTACGGAGCACTAATAAAGCTTGAAGTGGTGGCTCAGTTAAATAAATAAACATGTTTTGTAAAACAGGGAATTTCCTTGTGAAATTCCTCTATTGTAAATTACGGGGTTTGTCCCAAATTGTGAAATAAAATAATTGGGCATTTTCAAGTTTTAAACGATCCTGTTAAACTTCCGCTGTCAACTCAAATAATAAATACCACGGGTTTCAGCCCGCGGCTCCTGGACCGGGTCACACCGGGACGGGGGCCGTGACAGAAAAAGGTGGTATCAGAGCCACTGATTTAAGCCAATTAAGTATTTAATACTTAATTTTTGATTGCCATTCTGTGATTCTGTGAAAATTTAATTTACAAAATTTTAACTTAGAATTTTATGTGTTTCTTCATGTATGCTAACAGCATGAATGAACTATCGGAGGCACTCCGAAATATTTCTATCCATAGCACATATATGGATACTACCGGTGCCTTCACTGGCTACCAGGCTGATACTGAAGATCCAATGGTATTCCAAGCCCAACCTCAGGAGAAACCGAAGCCGAAAAAGAGGAGAAGACTCGTAGGCTGGAGGCGTGTGCATAGGAAGAAACCAGCGCCACAGAAAGTTATAAAGACTGAGAATCCCAAGGATAAAGGCAAAGGAAAGGAGATTGGGGAAAGTTCCGGGCAAACCTAGGAGATGCCACCGTGGGAGGAACTGGACCGCCAATTGGAAAATAGTGACCTCATCGGACCTGCCGATGAAAACCTCTTCTATTACCCAGCGGAAGTACAACTTCCAGTTAATCTGGAACCTGCTATCCCAGATCCTATTATCCACCCCCGACCTCTACCAGGAGAGCTAGAAGAATGGTGGACAACTGACTGGCAATTTCAGAATCTCTTGAATAACCCTAATACCATTTTCCCCCAATTTGACGCTGAGCCTCCACTACATCCACCTATGATTAGAGAAAACCTGGCTGAACTCCGCCACTATGGCGAGGAACTGGTGGACGCAGGAAATAGAATCCGAGAAGTGGGGGAGAGAATATCATGGAAATACGATGAGAGGGAACGTCATTTCTGAAGTGCCAGCTGATGAGGATCGTATGTGGTTGTGGGAATGTGTGTTTAATAATAATATAATAATAAAAATATCATCATGTAAAATAACCTAAAATAAAACTTTTGTAAAATATTTGGTGTGTACGAATGCATACTAAAATATATAAAAATATGGAAGTCGCAAAGTCGACAATTTTGGTTATACATGTTGACATGATTATGTGCGATTATTTTATTGTGTGATTGTTATTAATTTTGTGTTAATAACTTATATATATTATTAATTACCAGATGGAACACGCTGGTAATGAACCTGTTAACGAAGTTAACCAATCCGAGCAAAACCATGAAGATCAATTTCTGAATAGGCAAGATATAGAAAATATCGTTGCCCAAGGAATAGCCAATGCTATTTCAGCAATCCTTGCTGCTGCCAGAAATCCAGTTGAACCTCAACCACCTATTCCCAGCAAACGTACTCATGATGACAATTTCAGTAATAGTGTAAATGGAGGCGGCAACAATAATAATAACGACAATGATGGGATGCAAGCCCCATTCCTTAAGAAAATGAAAGCTGCAACACCTGGTTGCACTTACAAGGAATTTCTTGCCTGTAAACCCAGGGGCAGATATACCATATGAGAAGGGGTAGCCTCCGCTACCCCTTGGCGCTCGGGCGGTAGTGTAAATTGTCACACCCCCAAAATCCACATGCGGAGTACCACCGCTTGGAGGCGTGACTGACCTGGATCCAGCCACCAATTATACTGAGTATTGGTTAAGAGTAAGAATGTTCATCAACCATAATGGTTAGTAAACATTAAGGTGTAATAGTTTAAGTTCAAATGACATTTTAAGTAAGTAGCGGAAGCATAAGCCAAATAGTTTCGAAACAAAGTTCATAGTTCAAGATTATTTAGAACCCAACACATGGGTTTAGACGACCACTACACTTCCCAAGCTGCAAGCTCCTGAGTCACTGGGTACCTGCAAAGCATGCAGTAGGGTATCAACAAAAATTGTTGGCGAGTCCACGTGTTGTCCAGTTTTAATTATCAAAAACTTGTTTCACCAGTTAATTAATCCGTTTATACATGCGATGGGGAGCTACCCCGTAAGTAAGCGACTAAACTGTTTTTACAATACCGAATACTATTCATCCGTACGTTTCCGTAGAGTGCCCCGTTTGTCAATGTTCTATCATCATTGACGGTTGCCAGAGTACATTAGTTCACGCCCGATCCCATACGCGGGCACGGTGTGAGGTTGGTGAGACCTAAATAGCGCTATCAACTAATAACCCGTTCGCCTGACCCCGGCGACTAATCGGTATTACGAAGTGAGGACTTGAGTGATAGAGTTTTGTTTAGTGTTGCTTGTTGCATCCAGTATAAACAGTAATTAACTAAAGGTCCCATTTAAGGGGAGAGAAGTAGGTTTGTATCCCTTACGAGGGGATAGCGTTGTTGTAAGTTTCCGTTTCCCAACCACCGGGAACGCATGCTTTATTAGTTGTGAACTCACCTTGGGTTGCTCGGTAGATTATTTACTTGGTCAATCACGTTGGTCACCACGTCCTAGCATGGTCACCAATATAGGTCAAGTTGGGGTACAAGTATTCACGTATAATCTACACATGACTAACACATAGCATACATAACACATGATCGTCCAGCAAGTTATCGGGCCTATTCTAATACGTAGCAGTTAACCAGTAAACGTCTACACCTTCTATGCAAATCACAAGTGTTAATGGGCCTTATCCGATCATGCTAACAGTTAACAGAATCACGGAACTCTAAATAGAACAGTATGCGTAGCCCACACATGTTTGGCCCAATAATCGGTGACAATCGGCCCATCCGAGACAATATGGTCTCGACTCGAGAACGTGCGGTCTCGAGTCGCAACCATGAGATCTCGAGTAATGTTGGTGTGAGTCGCAATCTAGAAGGTCTCGAGTCCAGTCTCGAGTCGGGATCGTGAGATCTCGAGTCGAGACCTTGCTGATTTCAAGTCCCTGATGTCTGCTTTGCCCGGTCTCGAGTTGTCACATATGGTCTCGAGTCGCAATCACTCGGTCTCGAGTTGCAGTTCGATGATTTCGAGTCGAGACCGAAGGTTTCGAGTCGCACATCTGATGTCCGAACCTTCTAGAACCTGCCTTATGTACTATCCAATGGATTTGAGATTTCATGCAATATGTGTACTATCCCATTAAACATGTTTTCTTGTCTCACCCTAATTCTAAATGGATCAAACATAGCATCTTTTCATGTTCAAAGCACATTCAAAACACATTCATATCATATTCATCAAGTTCTTCATTTAGGTTTTTATCATTATGCAACATGATTATTTCTAGCATATACTCAAATCAGCATTATCGATTCCTGAATCTAACATACATTCCTCGGATTACAAACATACACATACACATTCTTATGGCCCTATCAACCTTGCATGTCAACTAACAATTTCTTATCAAAGCATGAACATGTCTAGCATATCATCTCATTATCACTATAACACAAAGATCTATCAACAACTTAGTCATCTTAACCCATTTATCTTCATAACACATGTGTACAATCCAACAAGCATACATCTTTGCTAATCTATAATATGCTCTATCATCAAACCGAGATATGGTACTAACCGGAACTTGTTTTGGTTGTGAGTGTGTGAGACGATGAAAGAAGTGTCCAATGCGATGATCACGAGCTGATCCGGATACCTTGATGCTTCCGGTTTGAATCCGAGAGAGAAGAGGTGATTTTTGTGAGAGTTTTCTAGAGAGAGAGGGAGTGAGGATGAAGTGAGAGAGTGTAAAGGGGAGGGTGTGAGGGTATTAGGTTGATATAAAAGGTGGTGCACCCCAATAGGTTCCGGATGGGTTTAAGGGATGGGTGCGGCCCAAGCGGCCCAACTGTTTACTCGAGACCAAGTGGTCTCGAGTCGGGTCTGCGGTCTCGGCCCACTACAAATGCACATACATATATATATATATATATTACGTACACATACTCAAAGCAAGGATCACATAGAACACGAGGATAAACACAACTTTCATTTAATAGTATATATACACGCAACGAATTTACAAGGTATTTGCTCGGGAAAAACCTAGAGTGTCACATTATCCCCAGGTTTTAAGAACTTTCGTCCCGAAAGTTAAGGCAGCCACTGACAAGCTAGTGTAAATGAGAATGTTTCAACGGGATGTCACATCATTCCCCCGTTAGTTTGGAATTTCGTCCCGAAATTCAGTTGTAGCTTCAGTGCTGGGAGTTTCATTAGGGAACAACTGGGGATACTTGCGCTTCATCTGGTCTTCCCGCTCCCAGGTAAACTCTGGGCCACGGCGCGAGTTCCAACGGACTCGCACGAGAGGTATCTGGCTACGTTTGAGGGTTTTGATCTCACGATCCGTGATCTCAATTGGTTCCTCGGTGAAGTGTAGCTGTTCATCAATAGTAAGTTCCTTGAAGGGAATAATGAGTGTTTCATCTGACAGACACTTCTTCAGATTAGACACGTGGAAGACGTTGTGCACAGCACTCAGTTCTTCGGGCAGATTCAATCTGTAGGCATCCTTACCGATCTTTTCGGTAATTTCAAAGGGTCCGACATATCGCGGGTTAAGCTTGCCCCGTTTTCCAAAACGAACTACACCCTTCCAGGGTGAGACTTTGAGTAGAGCCCGTTCACCAACCTGGAACTCTAGTGGCTTCCTATCCTTATCCGCGTATCTCTTCTGACGGTCACGAGCTGCCGCCATGCGTTGCCTAATCTGGGCAATCTTTTCTGTAGTGTCAACTACATGCTCCGGGCCTGTGATCTGGCTGTCACCAACCTCCGCCCAGGAGAGAGGCGATCGGCATTTACGACCGTACAATGCCTCAAAGGGTGCCGCCTGAATGCTGGTGTGGTAGCTGTTGTTGTAGGAGAATTCCACTAACGGTAGGTGCTTCTCCCAATTCTTGCCAAAATCGATCACACATGCCCTAAGCATGTCTTCGAGGGTTTGGATGGTGCGTTCCGATTGCCCATCCGTTTGCGGATGATAAGCGGTGCTCATGTCTAAACGTGAGCCAAAAGATTTGTGCATAGCTTGCCACAACTCAGAAGTAAAACGTGCGTCTCGATCAGAAATAATAGAGGTTGGCACTCCATGCTTCGAAACCACTTCCTTTAAGTATACCTCTGCTAAGGTGGAGAACTTGTCCGTCTCTTTAATAGCCAAGAAGTGGGCAGATTTAGTTAATCGATCTACTATCACCCAAATGGTGTCATTTCTGCGTTGAGACCTAGGCAAGCTGGTAACGAAGTCCATGGAAATTTGCTCCCATTTCCACTGTGGGATCTCTGGTTGTTGGAGTAGGCCTGATGGTTTCTGATACTCCGCCTTGACTCTTGCACAAGTTAAACATTTTCTGACGTAGGTTGCTATGTGGGCTTTCATACCAGGCCACCAATAGGTAGTCCTCAAGTCGTGGTACATCTTATCCGAACCCGGATGTACTGAGTAACGGGACTTATGGGCTTCATCCATCACAAGGTCACGTAAATTTCCATAAAGCGGAACCCATATGCGTCCGGCCACGTAGTAAGCACCGTCTTCTTTTTGTTCCAATCGTTGTCTCGATCCTCGTAGGGACTCAGCCCTGATGTTCTCGGCTTTCCATGCTTCAACCTGAGCATTTCGAATCTGATTAGGGAGGTTCGAGTGGATAGTGAGCTGTAAGGCACGAACACGCTTGGGTTTGGTCTCCTTTCTGCTGAGGGCATCAGCTACCACATTAGCCTTGCCTGTGTGATATTTAATTGCACACTCGTAGTCATTTAGGAGTTCGACCCATCGGCGTTGCCGCATATTCAACTCCTTTTGTTCCATTATGTGCTGGAGACTCTTGTGATCAGTGTAAATCGTGCACTTGGTGCCGTACAAGTAGTGTCTCCAAAGCTTGAGCGCGAAGACCACGGCTCCAAATTCTAAGTCATGCGTCGTGTAGTTCCGTTCGTGGATCTTGAGTTGTCGCGAAGCGTAAGCAATAACCTTCTCGCGTTGCATCAACACGCAACCAAGCCCTTGAATAGAAGCATCGCAGTAAACAACAAAGTCGTCGGTACCTTTGGGTAAGGAAAGAATAGGAGCACTACAAAGGTTCTTCTTTAGTTCCTGGAAGGCAGATTCCTGAGCATCACTCCATTTGTAAGCAACACCCTTCTGGGTGAGTGTCGTAAGTGGTTGAGCGATCTTAGAGAATCCCTGGATAAATCTTCGATAGTATCCTGCCAATCCCAAGAATTGGCGAACTTCGGTCGGAGTCTTGGGTACAGGCCAATTCTTAATGGACTCAATCTTAGCAGGGTCAACATGAATCCCTTCCTGATTGACGATGTGCCCAAGGAAATGAACTTCTCTAAGCCAGAAATCACATTTCGAGAATTTGGCGTACAGTTGCTCATTGCGAAGGAGTTCGAGAATGAGACGCAGGTGTTGTTCATGCTCCTCTTGGCTCTTCGAGTAGATTAAGATGTCGTCAATAAACACAATTACGAACTTGTCGAGGTAGGGTTTGCATACTCGGTTCATGAGATCCATAAAGACCGCAGGGGCGTTGGTCATTCCGAAAGGCATAACAAGGAATTCGTAGTGACCATAGCGGGTTCTGAAAGCAGTCTTAGAGATGTCCTCATCGCGGACTCTCAGCTGGTGATAACCAGATCGCAGATCGATCTTGGAATAATAGCTCGACCCTTGCAGCTGGTCGAATAGGTCGTCGATACGGGGAAGTGGATAACGATTCTTGATGGTAACCTTGTTCAGTTCGCGGTAATCAATGCACATTCGGAATGTGCCATCTTTCTTTTTGACGAAGAGCACTGGGGCTCCCCAGGGTGATGAGCTAGGACGGATAAAACCTTTGTCCAAAAGTTCCTGTAGTTGAGTAGAGAGTTCCTTGAGTTCTACAGGGGCTAGACGATAAGGTGCACGAGCTATAGGTGCTGCTCCGGGAGCTAGCTCGATTTGAAATTCAACCTGACGGTGAGGGGGGAGTCCAGGTAGTTCCTCCGGGAATACCTCAGGATAGTCGCGTACGACTGGGAAATCTTCAATCCTGTTTCCCATTTTCTGTGTGTCGGTGACGAGTGCTAAGATAGCGGTGTGCCCCTTTCGTAGACACTTCTGGGCCTTTAAGAATGAAATGATGCCTGTGACTTCTCCGCTCTTGTCGCCTTGAACTATAAGAGGTTTGCCAGGGGGACGGGGAATACGAATAGCTTTCTCTTGGCAGAGGATTTCAGCTCGATGTTTGGATAACCAATCCATACCAATGATGACGTCGAAGCTTCCAAGAATGATGGGGAAGAGATCGATACAGAAGGTCTGACCAGACAACTCTAATTTGCTGTTACGAATTATGTGTGAGGCCTCGAGGTTTCTACCATTAGCTATTTCAACGGTGTGCTTAGAGCTTAGCGGCGTAAGAGTGAGCTTAAGTTTCTTACTAATACGTAGGGATACATAACTAGCATCTGCTCCGGAATCAAATAGCATGGAAACATAACGATCATTAAGGAGGAACTTACCCGCTACAACGTTGGGGTCATTCCTTGCTTCTCCAGCTCCAATCACAAAAGCCCTTCCTCTTGCACCATTCCCAGCATTGTTGTTATTGTTCCCAGCACCCTGATTGTTGTTGTTTTGATTCAGTTCAGGGCAATCCTTTCGCATGTGCCCCGTTGCTCCACACTTGAAGCATCCACGGTTGTTTCCTTGTTGCTGTTGTGGTTGCTGTTGATTCTGTCTAGCTGGAAGTGGGCTCCTGCAGTCTTTAGCTTCATGCCCCATCTTGTTGCATCGCTGACACTGACTCTTGCCACATGGCCCACTGTGGTGTCGGTTACATTTGTTACACTTGGGGTGGTTTCCCCGATAGCCACCCTGTTGCTGAGGGCTTTTGTTGTTTTCAGTCTTCCTTTATTGAACTGGGGCCTGAGTGGGGTTGGCATCCTTTCCCTGACTCCCATCCCACTTTCGTTTGTTATCGCTAGGAGTTCCAGTAGTAGCACCGATCCTCTTGGGCAGCTTGCCCTCCTCCACAGCCTGATTGGTGAGTTTGTGAGCAAGACGAACCACGGGCTGTATGGTATTGAGGTTGGCTGAGGTCACATGGCTTCGAATTTCCGGGACTAAGCCTTTGATGTACAATTCAATCCTTCGATACATAGGCCGGGACATGTTTGGGCAAAGTGCAGCATAGTCGTTGGACTGCTTGGTGTAGGTCTCAATTTCTGACCCAACCATCTTGAGCGCATAGTACTCGTTCTCGAGTTTGTGGATGTCATCCCTGTGACAGTATTCCTCTTTGATCATGTCCTTGAAATCTTCCCACGCAGTAGCATTAGCAGTTTCCAGACCAAGCATCTGAATCTGCGCTTTCCACCAGGAAAGCGCGTTTCCTTCAAGCGTACCAGTCGCGAACTTAACCCAGTTAGCAGGGGGACACTCGCAGACAGCAAAGATAGCTTCAGCCTTTTCAATCCAGTGCAGAAGGCCTATGGCACCCTCAGTGCCGTTGAAAGGGAGAGGCTTGCCATCCATGAAGGTTTTGAAGGTACAAACACGTGGTTGCGCAGGCGCTTGCTGACCTGTTGTGAGAAGTGGAGCGAATAGGTTTAGAGGTGAAGAGACGATGCGGGGGTAGGATCTAAACATCCTAAAGTAACGAATTTACCTCCAGGGTGAGCTGCGAAAGCTGCAGCCACTGTGTTGAGCAAGTTAGTGAATTGAGCCTGAGTCATGTTAACGCTTCCTCTTCCGCGTCCACTCATTGTCTTCATAACCAGAAAACACAGTATGAGAGTGATGTCGTGACGTAATGAGAATGAGATAGAAGAGGGATGCGTTTCTATCTAATTAGGCACACTAGTATGTATAATAGAGCAGTCAACAGAAGATAAACAAACAAGTAAACACAAGCCCGAGCTATGAGGTCTAGTATGCTGAGTCTTGCCCTTGGAGTGTAGTGTCGTCACGAGTCACGGGTTATAGTCTGGTTTTTCTCAAAAAGACTCTTCTTTTTAAAACCAAGTTCACTATAACCAATGGCTCTGATACCAAACTGTCACACCCCCAAAATCCACATGCGGAGTACCACCGCTTGGAGGCGTGACTGACCTGGATCCAGCCACCAATTATACTGAGTATTGGTTAAGAGTAAGAATGTTCATCAACCATAATGGTTAGTAAACATTAAGGTGTAATAGTTTAAGTTCAAATGACATTTTAAGTAAGTAGCGGAAGCATAAGCCAAATAGTTTCGAAACAAAGTTCATAGTTCAAGATTATTTAGAACCCAACACATGGGTTTAGACGACCACTACACTTCCCAAGCTGCAAGCTCCTGAGTCACTGGGTACCTGCAAAGCATGCAGTAGGGTATCAACAAAAATTGTTGGCGAGTCCACGTGTTGTCCAGTTTTAATTATCAAAAACTTGTTTCACCAGTTAATTAATCCGTTTATACATGCGATGGGGAGCTACCCCGTAAGTAAGCGACTAAACTGTTTTTACAATACCGAATACTATTCATCCGTACGTTTCCGTAGAGTGCCCCGTTTGTCAATGTTCTATCATCATTGACGGTTGCCAGAGTACATTAGTTCACGCCCGATCCCATACGCGGGCACGGTGTGAGGTTGGTGAGACCTAAATAGCGCTATCAACTAATAACCCGTTCGCCTGACCCCGGCGACTAATCGGTATTACGAAGTGAGGACTTGAGTGATAGAGTTTTGTTTAGTGTTGCTTGTTGCATCCAGTATAAACAGTAATTAACTAAAGGTCCCATTTAAGGGGAGAGAAGTAGGTTTGTATCCCTTACGAGGGGATAGCGTTGTTGTAAGTTTCCGTTTCCCAACCACCGGGAACGCATGCTTTATTAGTTGTGAACTCACCTTGGGTTGCTCGGTAGATTATTTACTTGGTCAATCACGTTGGTCACCACGTCCTAGCATGGTCACCAATATAGGTCAAGTTGGGGTACAAGTATTCACGTATAATCTACACATGACTAACACATAGCATACATAACACATGATCGTCCAGCAAGTTATCGGGCCTATTCTAATACGTAGCAGTTAACCAGTAAACGTCTACACCTTCTATGCAAATCACAAGTGTTAATGGGCCTTATCCGATCATGCTAACAGTTAACAGAATCACGGAACTCTAAATAGAACAGTATGCGTAGCCCACACATGTTTGGCCCAATAATCGGTGACAATCGGCCCATCCGAGACAATATGGTCTCGACTCGAGAACGTGCGGTCTCGAGTCGCAACCATGAGATCTCGAGTAATGTTGGTGTGAGTCGCAATCTAGAAGGTCTCGAGTCCAGTCTCGAGTCGGGATCGTGAGATCTCGAGTCGAGACCTTGCTGATTTCAAGTCCCTGATGTCTGCTTTGCCCGGTCTCGAGTTGTCACATATGGTCTCGAGTCGCAATCACTCGGTCTCGAGTTGCAGTTCGATGATTTCGAGTCGAGACCGAAGGTTTCGAGTCGCACATCTGATGTCCGAACCTTCTAGAACCTGCCTTATGTACTATCCAATGGATTTGAGATTTCATGCAATATGTGTACTATCCCATTAAACATGTTTTCTTGTCTCACCCTAATTCTAAATGGATCAAACATAGCATCTTTTCATGTTCAAAGCACATTCAAAACACATTCATATCATATTCATCAAGTTCTTCATTTAGGTTTTTATCATTATGCAACATGATTATTTCTAGCATATACTCAAATCAGCATTATCGATTCCTGAATCTAACATACATTCCTCGGATTACAAACATACACATACACATTCTTATGGCCCTATCAACCTTGCATGTCAACTAACAATTTCTTATCAAAGCATGAACATGTCTAGCATATCATCTCATTATCACTATAACACAAAGATCTATCAACAACTTAGTCATCTTAACCCATTTATCTTCATAACACATGTGTACAATCCAACAAGCATACATCTTTGCTAATCTATAATATGCTCTATCATCAAACCGAGATATGGTACTAACCGGAACTTGTTTTGGTTGTGAGTGTGTGAGACGATGAAAGAAGTGTCCAATGCGATGATCACGAGCTGATCCGGATACCTTGATGCTTCCGGTTTGAATCCGAGAGAGAAGAGGTGATTTTTGTGAGGGTTTTCTAGAGAGAGAGGGAGTGAGGATGAAGTGAGAGAGTGTAAAGGGGAGGGTGTGAGGGTATTAGGTTGATATAAAAGGTGGTGCACCCCAATAGGTTCCGGATGGGTTTAAGGGATGGGTGCGGCCCAAGCGGCCCAACTGTTTACTCGAGACCAAGTGGTCTCGAGTCGGGTCTGCGGTCTCGGCCCACTACAAATGCACATACATATATATATATATTACGTACACATACTCAAAGCAAGGATCACATAGAACACGAGGATAAACACAACTTTCATTTAATTGTATATATACACGCAACGAATTTACAAGGTATTTGCTCGGGAAAAACCTAGAGTGTCACATAAATTTTGGAAAAAAATTGACATTTTTTTAACGTTTTTTTGATTTCGTTACCGCTTTCTTTTAAGACATTACCCCTACGAAGGTTTTCTAGATCCGCCACTGTGTAAACCAATCGAATTTGCAGGCAATGAAGGGGTAACTGCAGCACTGCGTTGGTTAGAGAAAACCGAAGCAGTAATTAAAATAAGTAAATGTGCCGAGGAAGACAAGGTCATGTATGCGTCACATCTTTTTAAAGAAGGGGTGCTAGAATGGTGGAATACGGTACTACAAGCCAAGGGAAGCGATGTGGCCTATGCCATGAATTGGGAAGAATTTAAGAGTTTAGTGGAAAGCAAATTATGTCCCGAATATGAAAAGGAACAAATGACAAATAAGTTCCTGAACCACCGGATGGTGGATGTAGACTGTCGAGGGTATACTTCGACATTCTTTGAGTATGCTAAAGTTGTACCAACTTTGGCCTCGCCAGAACCGGTACTTATTTCTCGCTACATCTGTGGTTTAATTGGCGAAATCCGTGACATTGTCAAAGCTGCAAGACCACGCTCGATTGACGATGCAGTAGAATTAGCCAACACCCTGACAGACGGGCTGGTACGCACAAGAGAAGAAAATCGGAAGAAGGAAGTGGCCCAAAAGATTACCCAAGGATTCCGTGTGGGTAATAGTAGTAATTTCAAGAAAAAGGGAACTGGGCAATCTTCCACTGCTCCATTCTGCGGTACCTGCAAAAGAAAGCATTTTGGAAAATGCAAGGGGTATTGCAACTTCTGCCATGATCACTAAGCAAATGGCAAAGGTTGTACCCCAAGTCGTCAGTGAACTGTACGAAAACATGAGCAAATCGTCTAAGGAATCCAGAACCGAGACTCCCAAAGCTGCTTTCAGCTTCAAACAGTTCAAGGCATGTGGACCGAAAGAGTTCACATGAGAAGAAGGCCCTACGGCTTTGTTCCAATGGTTTGACTCGATCGAAGTCACTCTGCGATAGAGCGGATGTCCTGATAATCTCCGCACGCTGAACGCGACCGGCGTCTTCCAGTCCCGCGCACTAGACTGGTGGACGGCCGAAAGAAACAAGCGTGGAAATGATGCAGCTTACGGTCTGTCATGGGACTGTAACACCCGTTCTTATAAATTAAGGTTTAACGTATCATTTACGAAGAACAATCATGTAATTAAGATTACATATACTTTGGAATTACGGGTTTATTAAAAACCTTTTACAATTTAAAAGTATACAACATATCATGTGTACGTTCGTCGTTTAACATAACAACGATACATAGTGCGGAAGCTTATTTCGTGATCGTGTTCAGTTCTTGCTCGTCGCTTGATCTTCATCCGGGCACTCTTGGCAATCACCTATGATCAAATCCAACTTAAAAGTTAGTTTTGATAGTTAAATAACCAGTTTAAGCAAGTTATATGGGTCAAACAACAAAAAAATAAGGTTTTTCCGGAATAAGGGGGCTTCGCGTGACGCCAAGGGGCTTCGTGTGACGCCAAGCCCCTGTTTTCACAGACTGATGCTTAATCAGTTGCTGTACATACCCAGCATGACCTGATTTCACGGAAACGGGCATAACTTCTTCGTTATTGATCTGTTTTACCCGATTCTTTTTCGTACGCGTCCGTAATTTAATTCTCCATCATATGGAGTTAAAATCTAACATCCGACATAATAAAATTTCAGACTTTTAACTCTTCGGCATATTACCCTTTTTACCAAATTTTGACCCGTTCATGATTTCATCATCAAACATGTTTATTTGATCTTTAAACTTATGAAATTCATAGTTTCAATGTCTCCTATCATGTTAATCTCAAATCACGGGTTTCTTACAAAATAAAAACCCGTTTACGCTCAAGTGCTTATTTTGACCCGTTAAGGGTATTTAAGCACTTTCAAGCCTAAAATCACTTTCGATTGCTTCTAGCATTCCATCACCACATTTCTCATCCTATAATCTTCCACCACAACTGTACTTATGGTGGGTTTAATGTGGTGATCAATATAAACCAAATTTTACCTCTCGAATCATTATTTTACGGCAAAGACTATTATAGAGTCAAATGACTAAGGATTCACATGTTTCGCTTTTGTATACTTATTCTAAGTGTTTAATTATGCATACTACTCTTTTCCGAACAACCTTTGTGGGTCGTTCGCTCGATTTAGCTTACAAGGGTATTTTGGTCCATTTAGTCATTTCGTTAATATAAAGGACCTTTAAAAAACATCATCGACCCAAAAGCCCTGTTTTAAACTATGCATTTGATTCAAAAGTCTTTATGTTTTCAAAACACAACGATCATCATATGAATCATTCGGTTTGCTTATTAAAGTAACCAATTGTCTATATGACTGCATTTAACTATCAAGGAACCTCTAGTTCCTATTAAGTAGTTAATCTATATTACACATACCTGGCTCGGATCAATATTTATATTGACCCGTTACGATACCTTGCCTTAAAAACCGCTAAGTAATAGTGATGTAAGTATCCATTTGATATTTATTCCTGAAATCATGCAACTCGACAAACCATTAGCCGATATTGTCAAAGGGTGATAATTTCACCTTTTGACCCGTTTGGTCTAAATGACCAATTATTAACGAGATGACATTTATTAGAATTTACCCTTTTTGGTTATCATGATTTACCTTATATGGTAACCTTTAAAAGTACATCTTTCATTCGTCATAACATGATCGAATTACCAATTTAACTCATTTTTAACCATCAATACGGTTTCTTATCCTATTTGGTTATCTTGTTCCGTACAACTACACGTCGGAACATCATATCTCAATTAGGCATTTATCTTATTCGTAATTAATACGACAAATAATATTCCAACATATATGACTAGTGTAAGCTATACTTACCTTACTTCCAAATTATGCTTTTCCGTCATTCTTGCTTCGTTTGACCCGCTTCGTTCCCAAGCTTTCACCTAGCTTGTTAATCGTCAAACTATCATTGTAAATTGTAAGATGGTTAGATTAGTCATAATTATTCACGACTATTCCATCTCACTTATTTCATAAGTCGAAACTACTATTCGACTTCATGATTAGTTAACTTAGCTTATTAAAGTTAACTACTTTCGATCACATGATTTACAACATTAGTTCAAATCAACATGATGATTAAAACTCTTCTTGTTTCATATTTCATATAGCTTGCCATATTATTCAAATACACATTTTCACTCTAATTTCAACACTTTAGTTTTCATTTAGGCATTTTAACAAACACCTAATGTGCATACATTTTTACACATTTACAACTAGTTCGTAACTAGTTATTTTTACCAAGATTAACATCAAAATTCACCACTATCACTTATGATCAAATACTCAAAATTGCAAATTGTTTAAGTATTTCCTGATTACTTAACATGCAAGATGATTCTAATCATAATCATATCATCAATTCCATCTTATGACTAATACCCACTTAGCCTAGTGTGGGAATTCATTCAATCATTCAATTCATAGCATGTTATGTATGATTTTCACTTAGGGTTTCGTTCCAAAGCAAGTATACATCACTAATCTAGCCATAGCTTCTCTAATTCATGCCTAATTCGCGATTAGGATGATTATCAAATTTTTACAACTTCACGAATGTTAGAAATTCAACATACCTCACGATCCCCTTGACTTGGTGATCATGAATTTGTGTTCATGCATTGATTTGGCTCTTGATTTGGGCTTCAATTTGATCAATTTGTTGAAGTTAGGGTTTGAGCTCTCCTGAGCTTTCTCCTGGTCGATCAGAACACGCACACACACACTTAGTGTGTGTGTTGTGTTTAATTTTAATAAATCAAGTTTCAATTCTTCCCTTTTTTAGCCCCTCTAGTTTGTAGCTTTATAAAAAGGGTTGATACCCATGTTTTCTTCATTGTTTTAAGGCACCTACTTAACTAGGATGATATTCCTAGTTACTTGGTGGGTTTGGGGAAGTTTATGACCAAGTTTGTTTTAAGTTCCGTTAACTCGGGCCTTTTATCCATTTTTATTTCCTTAAAAGCTCTTATTCACTTTTTATTTAATATTAGGATTATTTATTTAAATCCTAATATTTGTCGGGTTACTTTTACCACTAACGGTACTTTACCCGTCCTTTGGTATTAACGGGGTTTGGTTACCAAACCCATTTTCGGGGTGTTACAGGGACGAGTTGAAGAACGTTATGCTCGAAGAGTTCTGCCCTCCCCATGAGCGCCAGAAGCTGGAGGACGAGTTCTGGCACATTAAGCAGAAGGAAGGTGACAACGCTGCTCTGACTGCTCGCTTTAAGCAGCTCAGCATCATTTGTCCCGATCAAGTGAAGACGCCCGACATGACGATCAAGAAGTACTTCCGAGCTCTACCCGACTGTGTTGTGGATTTTGTGCATGTCGCAAAGCCAGCAACGATCGAAGAAACTTACTTGCTTGCCGCGGAAATCAACGACAAGCGAGTAAAAGCTGGTTTTTGGGATAGAACTTCGAAGAACCTGCACCAAGTCACCGCCGCACCAACCGCTGAAACCGCCGCCGCTCAATCGTCAAAGTCCCCACGCCGCAAGAAGAAGAACAACAACAGCAGCTCCAGCAACAAGAACTGTGTTGTCACCACCACTACTGCTCCTCTTCAAGCCGTACCGGCTCAGCAGCAGCCCCACCACCATCCAGCACCAGTTACTTATGCACCACCAGCAAAGCGTTCATACACTGGCCCCCACCCGGCTTGCCCGATATACACTTATCATCACCCGGTGGGTCTCGCCTGTCGCTTCTGCGCTCACTGCAACATGTACGGCCACTTCACCGCTAATTGCCGTACTGGTCCTCATCAAGCACCAGCTCAAGCCACTGCTCATCAAGCTCTGCTCCCAGCCCCGCAAGGCCAACAAGCGGCTCAGGCACCCGCGGTCAACGCCCGAGTCTGCTTCGCATGTGGTGATCCCAACCACTTTGCGAACATGTGCCCGAACAGGGTTGTGAAACAAGAGCCCCAACAGCAGCAGCAGCCTCAGCAACAGCAACAAGCCGCACGCGCCAGAACTTTCAACATCAATGTGCGCCAAGCCCAGGCTGACAACAACGTGGTCAATGGTACGTTCCTTGTGAATGGTATTTATGCTTCATGTTTGTTTGATACTGGAGCCGATAACTGCTTTGTGTCGTTTGAATTCGAGAAGCTCCTTAGTCGTAAGCGCTCCCAACTCTCATCGACGTTCGATGTTGAAGTCGCTACCGGAAGAACTGTCGCCGTTAGTTTTGTTCTTCGTGATTGTACCCTTGAGCTCAACAATCACATCTTCGCAATCGACCTTATTCCAATACAACTCGCAGGTTTTGATGTCATAGTAGGCATGGACTTTCTTTGCGAAAACCATGCCGAAGTTGTGTGCTTCGATAAGATGATTCGATTCTCGCTCACGAATGGTGATTTATTGTGTGTTTATGGTGAAACTGCTTCGAAAGGTCTCAAACTCATGTCATGTGTCCAAGCTAGCAAGTATCTCCGCAAGGAATACAGAGCTTTCTTGGCTAACATTGTAGTAGCAGAGAAGGAAAAGAAAGGAAGACCAGGCGTAAACGATGTCCCAGTGGTTCGAGAATTTCCTAATGTCTTTCCTGAGGATCTTCCCGGACTTCCGCCAAGTTGCCAAAGCTCCTGGAGCCAATCCCGTTGCCAAAGATCCTTACCGACTTCCGCCAAGTTTCCAAAGCTCCTGGAGCCAATCCCGTTGCCAAAGCTCCTGGAGCCAATTCCTGAGGAAGACCAGGCATAAACGATGTCCCAATATCGACTTTCATATCGACCTCATTCCTGGAGCCAATCCCATTGCCAAAGCTCCTTACCGACTCGCACCGTCCGAAATGCGTGAACTCTCGAATCAGCTCCATTAATTACTTGAGAAAGGCTTCATTCGCCCGAGCACCTCTCCTTGGGGCGCGCCAGTCCTCTTCATTAAAAAGAAGGATGGGTCGTTCAGGATGTGCATCGACTATCGGGAATTGAATAAGTTAACTATCAAGAACCGTTATCCCCTGCCTCGCATTGACGATTTGTTTGACCAGCTACAAGGTGCTACGTGTTTCTCGAAGATCGATCTACGCTCAGGCTATCACCAACTACGCATTCAAGAGGAGGATATACCCAAAACCGCGTTTCGCACTCGTTATGGCCATTATGAATTCGTTGTTATGCCCTTTGGTTTAACCAACGCACCCGCGATTTTCATGGATCTGATGAATCGCGTGTGTAAACCATATCTCAACCGTTTCGGCATCGTGTTCATCGACGATGTCTTGATCTATTCCAAATCGAAAGCCGAACACGCGCAACATCTACGTTTGGTTCTCGAGCTACTCCAGGGGAATCGACTCTATGCCAAGTTCTCCAAGTGTGAATTTTGGCTGGAGGAGGTTCAGTTTCTGGGTCACATCGTAAATAGTCAAGGTATTCACATCGATCCGGTGAAGATTGAAGTAGTTAAGAGTTGGATTACACCTAAGAACCCTTCTGAAGTCCATTATTTTCTCGGACTAGCGGCCTATAATCGACGATTTATCGAGGGATTCTCAAAGATCGCTGTGCCACTTACCGCTCTCACGGATAAAGACAAGCCTTTTTTTGGGGAACTGAACAAGAGTCTGCTTTCCAAACCCTCAAGCACATGCTTTGCAATGCTCCCGTTCTCACATTGCCCGACAGAAACGACGATTTCATTGTCTATTGTGATGCTTCCAACCTTGGTCTTGGTTGTGTTCTTATGTAGCGAGACAAGGTTATAGCTTACGCATCTCGTCAACTCAAAATCCACGAGAAGAACTATACAACCCATGACCTCAAGCTAGGCGTAGTTGTTTTTGCGTTAAAGATTTGGCGACACTACCTGTATGGTACCAAGTGTACGATCTTCACCGATCATAGGAGCCTACAACATATCTTTGATCAGAAAGAACTTAATATGCGTCAACGCCGATGGGTAGAACTTCTCAACGATTATGACTGTGAGATTCGTTATCACCCTGGCAAGGCAAATGTCGTTGCCGACGCACTCAGCAGACGGAGTTATTTGCTCAGCATCCGTAATGTCCAAGCCCAATACGACCTCGAAACCCTCATCCGCGAAGCCCAGCATGCTTGTTTTAATGAACGCACTCAGAAGAAGGAACGAATCTATCACGATGGAGCCCAGCTCGTGAGTAAGCCGAATGGGATATTCCATTATCTGGATCGAATTTGGATCCCTAAACGGACCGATTTGCGAAAGATATTGATGGATGAAGCCCATAAATCCCGGTATTCTATTCATCCCGGTGCCGACAAAATGTACCAGGATCTTCGCTACAAGTACTGGTGGCCGGGCATGAAAAGGGATATTGCTCTCTACGTTGGAAAGTGTCTGATGCGTGTGAAGTGTTATATATATTAGGTGTATATTTTAAGCCCTTTTTAACACTTATTTTAGCCAAGTTTTAAATTTATAAAACACGATATTTTACTAACACTAAACACACATATGGGCAAGTGCACCCATCGTGAGCGTAGTATAGCGTTGGTAAGATACCGAGGTCATCCAAGGACACAAGAGCTTTTAGTACCGGTTTATCCTCAACGTCTAATCAAAACAAAAAGTTTAGAAAAAATGTTTTAAACTAAGAAAAGATAAAAACTAACTAAAATGCTGAAAAATAAAAATAAAATAAAAACATATAGACAAGATGAATCACTTGGTTCCGACTCGTATCTAGTATAACCTTTGATTATTTCCGCACTTTTGCACATAATTAAGAGATTATCTTAGCAATTGTAGTAGGCCCCTCTTTTGAAGGTGACGTTACCCTCACCCCAATAGTTTGAGTCAGCAAGGATACAATCCTAAAAGGGTGGATTATTGGAAGATAATGAATTAAGTTATTAATGCAGTATTGTGGTAGGCCCCGCTTTTGGCGGTGACGTTACCCTCGGCTAAGTAGTCTGAGTCAGCAGGGATACAGTCCTAAATAGCCGGGTTATAGTATTAATAGTAGTTAACTTATGAGGGGATCAAAGAGTTTGGACCCCCGCCATCCAATACCGTGAAGTATTGAAGGAGGTCCTACTAAATTTGACCCAGGTCCATTGCAGGACCTCTAAACGCTGAACAATGGCAAGACCTTTACCAAACCGTTCCCTTAACCCCCGACCAGGTAGCCAACATACCTCCATATAGACCGTGGAGATATGAATGGTGAAAATCCTTTATTTTATATAGACAGTAAAATAATGCCAAGACACCACGGACAAACGATAAGGAAAGATCACCTTCAACATAAGTAACTAGTTATTAAAGTCATTAATACAAAACCAAATAAAAAGTGCAAAAGATTAGAAATAAAAAGTATTATACTAGACACTTTGTCTTCACCAAGTGATGTAAGAGACTTAGGCAAACATGGCCTTGATTGTCAAGAACTCTTACGATCAATCTTGGATCCCGAGACGACTCACACACTCTACGATGGACAATGGATGATGGTGGTGGATGATGGTGTTGTGATGGTGGTGGGTGGTGGATGAAGTGTGAGAGAGGTGGTGTGCCAAGGGATGAGTTGAAATGAATCCAAGCACTCCTATTTATAGGCTGAACAGAGAGCTGGGCACGGCCCCGTGTCCGCTGGGCACGGCCCTGTGCCTGTCTGACACTCTCTCTCCTCATTAATTGTAATTCGCAATTACAATTAAAGCGCCTGCTATACTTTCGACACGCCCCCGTGTTCACTGGGCACGGCCCCGTGGTGGGCAATAGAAGCTTCTATAGGTTTGTCTTTTCTGCTGCTTCTTGGGCACGGCCCCGTGCTGGCTGAGCACGGGGCGTGTTCAGCCTTCTGCCTTCTCTATTTTGCTTGGGAAGGTGCCGTTGAAGGGTCGGGCAGTCCACTTATGTTCCTTTCCTTGTATTTATGTTGGAATTAGCTGTCTTTTTGTTTCTTTTGTGTTTTTGAGCTCATTTAATCCTGAAAATACAAAAGGAAGACAAAAACACTCTTTTTCCAATATTAGTACTTAAAAAGGGTTAGTTTTATGTCTTATTTGATGTAATTTATATGTTGCATTTTACACACATCAAATACCCCCACACTTGAACTTTTGCTTGTCCTCAAGCAAAACTCTTCAATATGTGGCTTACACTCCCAAATGGAATAGGTAGAAGAGAAGGTTTTGGGCTTGTCGTAGAGTGTCGGGATATCCAAGATCTTTTTGGGTTTTATTTTTATCTATTTACAATCCTATTCGCAATGATTTATTTAGAACGTTTCATAAGAGAAATTACTTATTTGGGCATAACATGCCTTTTTAAAATTCCATCTATATACAAGTTCACATACCTCACGGGAGAAATCACTCACACTCGGCCGAAGGTGTATTTTTAGTGAATCACTCGAGAGCGGCATGGAACTTATTCCTACCATAAGCTTGCCAAGCAATCAATCCTCCTCCTTTTTAACTTTTATACCTTTGTAAACATCAAGAGGACTTTGTGGGTTAAGGGTTAGACTTGGATTAAAGGTAGGTGGTTGGGATAGTGGTTAGTGGTTAGTAGAAAAAGGGCGAAAAGCGTAACAAGTGTCGGTTTTCGTAAGACTTTCTATTTTTGTAACTTTTTATTTTGATGAAGCTTTTATTCAAACAAAGTTATTTTTGATGAACTTGTTTGTTTATTTTCTTTTTGCTTCATCATCAACACTTTTTTTTTTTGAATGATCATACGAAAAAGAACCGAACTTGTTACTAAAACGAAGGGTTAAAAAAAAAAGGTTTTTGTGGGTAAAAGGGTTTTTTGGTTTGGGTGATGAAATGAAAAGGTTTAGGCTGAAAGGGGCTAACTAGGGGGATTTTTTGGTAGGTGGTAAAAGAAAAAGAAAAATAATGGTGTAGAAATAAAAAAAAAGGGTTAGTCCTAATGCCTCCATCATTTACTTACTCGGGTTTAAGTTGATAAGGACCGGGAATGTATCGTCATGGCAAGTTCTAGAGTTGTAAGAACCAAGCGGCTATTCACACAAGAAACGAAAAATGAGCATTTAGTATAATGATATGTAATTGTATGCTCAATAAAGGCTCAAAACTCACTTTTGTGGGAATGAGTTTTTATGTGATCAAGTATATATAATCAAATTTTAACTAAGTTTGTCATGCCTTTTCATAATTTTCTTATGTTGGTTCTTTTTATCACTACGCTATCGGTTGTAAATTTGTAAAAATATAACCTTTTTGAGAACTTGAATTTCCCGAGTTAAACCTAGACAAGTAAGAAAAATGAAATTTTTGAAAAAAAATATGGGGTGATTAGCGGTTCCAATAGAGTTTTGTGTAAGACTTGTATTTAGGACTTGCAAAATTCAAGGTTTTAGCATCCCCCCCCCCCTCACACTTAAATTACACATTGTCCTCAATGTGTCCCAAAAATAAATTTTTAGGTTGATTAGATGTGTAAATAGGTGTAAAAAGCAAAAATTTTTGTGTTACTGGCAGCCTGGACACGACCCCGTGTTGAGTGGGCACGACCCCGTGTTCAGGTGCCAGTAACGAGAACTTACAGAAGGTGAACACGGGGGCGTGTTGGGTGGGCACGGCCCCGTGTCTGACAAAAATTCTGCAGGACAGTAACCAAACAGCAGGTCTGGGAGGTGAGCACGGGGGCGTGTTGGCTGGACACGTCCCCGTGTGGACAGTCTGAAAGCCTGAAAAACAGGTTTCTTCCCCCGGTTTTTCCATCCTGGTCCTATAAGTGCTGTGGCTTAGCATTCCAAGCCTCGGTTTGTACCTGTTTCATCACTTAATACCACACCAAGCAACATAAACATCCTACATTACCATAGTTAATTGTTCCAAGCATAAAGTAGAAAAAAGAAAAATAAAACGGAAAATAAAAGAAGTCAAGGAAAGTAAATTGTTCAACATTTGGCTCGCAGGCCACCAATTGTTCGATAGATAAAGAGACTTAAACCTGTGGAGTCATTAATCAACCGCTTCCTCCTCTGCTCCTCTCGCCTACTCCATAGCATCGTCATCATCATCATCATCATCCCCTCCATGGCGTGCAATGTGGTCTCGTATGTATCCGACATCGTCTTGGATCTCGGATAGGTTTCTCTCGATAGCTCCGACCCGGTGGTAGGTGTTGCTCGCCATGTTATAGGTGTTCCGAGTACACATGAGGTTTTCCTGCAACAAATCATGCAAACTTTGAAAGTTAGGAAAACCGCCTCCCGAGGAGGATGATTGGCCCGGATCACCGTGGGGTTGGTAGTGGTATTGATGATGTTGCGGAGCTGGGAGGACAAGCGCTTCTTGCGGGTTCCATGCATGACCTTGCATCCTTTGAAAGGTTACCGTCCCGTCTTCTGCCTCATAAATCAGGTTCATTGAGCGGCATATGTGAATATCCACCGTACCCGACCACGGGCTCCTCTCAAATGACCTCGGAATGTGGGCGAAGTGCTTGAAGAGACGGTACACCCATCCCCTGAAGAAAATAGGAGTTGGTGCACTAGCAAGGCGGTTGTGATGCATGTTTCGGAGCATGAGGAACGGAACATCGAGTGGCCTGCGGTTGTGAATGTAGTGGAGGACAAGCAGATCTCTTAACCCAACGACGCCACCACTGTCATGCCTTTGGCTAAGAGAGTAGCCGAGGAGCCTATGAATGTATCTGTATAGCGGATCCCTCAGCTTGGTACTCTTAGTGCTGCTCGGATTGTAGAACCCTTCCCCAATCTGAGCCCACATGGCTTGGCGTTCGTTGTCTTCAACCTCTCTCAATCCCCCTGTATTTTCTTCGTTTCCCGCATCCTCTTCCGCATACAACCCGATAATCGACCCGAATTGTGCCATGGAGATCGAACACCTCGTCCCGCCACACCGGAATGGCACCCCATCATTATCGAACGGGTCGCACCTTGAAGTGAATGCAAAGGTGCTGTAGAATTCCAAGGTGCATTCATGGACGGAACGGAGTCGGGTTGTTAGTGCGACTCTGAGTGGTCCCGTGACAATGTTGTTGAAACGGTCAATTTGATTCACCATGGTTAGCAGTTCTGTGCAAGCCTGCCTCGGGTGTTCCTCCGGCCTTGTTTGAAGAAGCTCGTATCGAGCTCTTGCATCTAACTCATTGGCGTTGAATCTTGTAAACTTCCTGGCCATCTGCAAGAATACACCAAAAGTTAGCACGAAACATAAATGTTTTCGGACAAAACTGCAAACAGCGGGCTGGACACGACCCCGTGTCCAGCGGACACGGCCCCGTGTCCAGAGGTCTGTTACTCAAAAACTTCATTTTTCGATCCGGTTTCGAAAACTTGAAAATTTTTGGTCCAATAGGTGCGGCTTCCCCCGAAAATGAAACCCTAAACACCGTTTTTCCCAAAATATCCCGTTTACCCCATCAATTTTATCTTTTTCGGTTTAAGAACAAGGGTTTGGGGTTTTTGTAAGAAATCGGGTGAATCTATGAACAATACAAGTGTATTTACTTTCCTCAACACTAATCTAACTAAATGCAAACAGATCTAAACAAAAATTTGAGGTTTGATCCGGATGAACTTCAAGAACCCTAGATTTTTCCCCAAATTTTGGTGTTTTAACTACATGCAAGTAACTAATCTAACTACTAAGAGTGATAGAATCATACCTTGACGTTGTTAGATCGATAGGAGATGTCGAAATTTCGCGAAAAATCGCCTGGAACTAGAGCTTTTGTGGGGAAACGGGGCGTGTGGAATGAAGAAACTGTTTTGAAAAAGGGGTTTTATCCCGTCTGCAGCGCGAACACGGCCCCGTGCTGAGCGAGTTTTTTTTTTTTTTTTTTTAGTGCTCGTGTGCGTGCCCCTTTTTTTCCATAAGCTATGGTTAGAAAACTTACCGCTTTATTTTGTCGTCTCAATCGTTCGTAACTTACCAGGCATGATGTTTTTATTCTTCCACCGTTTGAAGCGAGATTTCTTCTTCCTCATCCTCAATGAATCCTTGATAGAGTTTCAGCCGTTGGCCATTGACTTTAAATGGTGGCCCATTTAGAGATTTAATTTCTACTGCACCGTGTGGAAAAATGTGGGTGATGGAAAAAGGTCCTGACCACCTAGACTTTAATTTACCAGGAAACAATCGAAGTCGTGAATTAAACAAAAGAACTAGATCCCCTACCCGAAATTCATTAGGTTTAATATGTTTATCATGCAAATCTTTCATTCTTTCCTTATAAATTTCAGAGTTTGAGTATGCATAATTCCTAAGCTCGTCTAATTCATTTAATTGACAAAATCGATTTTTACCAGCAAATTCTAAATCTAAGTTTACATTTTTGATTGCCTAGTAGGCTTTGTGTGCAATTTCTACTGGCAAATGACAACTTTTTCCATAAACTAGCTTATATGGGGTTGTACCTATTGTTGTTTTATAAGCAATTCGAAAAGCCCATAAAGCATCGTCTAATTTATCAGCCCATTCCTTTTTATTTAACCCTACGGTTTTTTCGAGTATTCGTTTTAAACCTCTATTAGTCACTTCGGCTTGTCCGTTTGTTTGAGGGTGATATGCTGTTGAAACCCGGTGATAGACCCCATATCTTGTTAAAAAAATTTCAAGTTGATGGTTGCAAAAATGGGTACCTCTATCACTTATTAAAGCTTTAGGTGTGCCAAAACGAGAGAATAATTTTTTCAAAAATCTTACCACGACTCTTCCATCATTTGTTGGAAGTGCCTCGGCCTCGGCCCATTTAGACAAGTAATCCACTGCCACAAGTATATATTTGTTTCCTTTCGATGGTGGGAAAGGTCCCATAAAGTCGAGTCCCCACACATCAAAAATTTCACAAACAAGAATGCCATTTTGTGGCATTTCGTTTTTGGAAGAAATATTACCTGTTCTTTGGCAAGCATCACATGTTTTTACAAGACTTTGAGCGTCTTTGTAAATGGTTGGCCAATAAAATCCTGAATCGAATACCTTTCGTGCGGTACTGGCAGCACCATGATGTCCTCCGTATGGACCTTCATGACAATGGCGGAGAATTCTTCGTGCTTCACTACCATGTACGCATCGTCTGACGAGTTGGTCGGCACACATTTTGAAAAGATATGGATCTTCCCAAAAGTAGTGTTTCACATTGGCAAATAATTTTTTTCTTTGATGATGTGGCCATCCTTTTGCGACTATACCGCTAGCTAGGTAGTTAGCATAGTCGGCATACCATGGTTCTTCCTTGTATTCCACCATTTCCAGGGACTCAGTTGGAAATTTTTCGTTGATTTGCTCTTCCCTGGTTGCTTCTAAAGCTGGGTCTTCTAAGCGTGAAAGATGATCTGCTGCGGTATTTTCCGCTCCTCTTTTGTCCTTGATTTCAATGTCGAACTCTTGGAGGAGTAGAATCCACCTAATCAAACGTGGTTTTGCGTCTTGATTCTTGAAGAGATATCGAATGGCTGCATGGTCTGTATAGACTATAGTTTTAGAAAGAACAAGATAAGAACGAAATTTATCAAAAGCAAATACCACAGCTAGTAATTCTTTTTCAGTTGTTGTGTAATTTTCTTGTGCATCATTAAGTGTTTTACTAGCATAATAGATTGGGTGGAAATGCTTTTCTTTTCTCTGTCCCAAGACAGCTCCGACTGCAAAGTCACTGGCATCACACATGATTTCGAAAGGAAATTTCCAATCAGGCGATATCATGATAGGTGCATTGACTAGCATTTCCTTTAGGGTTAGAAATGCTTGATTGCAATCCTTGTCAAAGATGAAAGGAGCATCTTTTTCAAGTAATTTCGTTAGAGGCCATGAGATTTTTGAAAAGTCTTTGATAAATCGTCTATAAAATCTGGCATGCCCTAGGAAACTTCTGATAGCTCGTACGGAGGATGGAGGTGGTAATCTAGAAATGGTATCTATTTTGGCTCGATCCACTTCCATTCCTTCGTTTGAGATCTTGTGACCGAGTACTATTCCCTCCGTTACCATGAAATGGCATTTCTCCCAATTAAGGGCGAGGTTAGTTTCCTCACATCGGGATAGCATTCGTTCAAGATTATCGAGGCATTGGTCATATGAATCCCCAAAGATAGAAAAGTCGTCCATAAAGACTTCCATTGTCTTTTCTATCATGTCATGGAAAATGGCTACCATGCAACGTTGGAATGTTGCTGGGGCATTGCAGAGACCAAACGGCATGCGTCGATAAGCAAAAGTTCCATAGGGACATGTGAAAGTTGTCTTTTCTTGGTCTTCGGGTGCTATCGGGATTTGAAAGTAACCTGAAAAACCATCCAAGAAACAGTAAAATTTATGACCGGATAATCTTTCTAACATTTGATCAATGAAGGGTAAAGGAAAGTGATCCTTTCTTGTTGCTTCATTTAATCGTCTATAATCTATACATACTCTCCATCCTGTGCCGGTTCTCGTTGGTATTAGTTCATTCTTTTCGTTAGTTATTACCGTCATACCTCCTTTCTTTGGAACTACTTGGACGGGACTCACCCAAGGACTATCGGAGATAGGATAGATAAGTCCGGCGTCAAGTAGCTTGATGACTTCGTTTTTAACCACTTCTTGAACATTTGGATTTACTCGACGTTGTGGTTGTATGACCGATTTGTAGTCATCATTCATCAAAATTTTGTGTGTGCACATAGAAGGACTAATTCCTTTTATGTCAACAAGTTTCCAAGCTATTGCATTTTTGTGTTTTTTCAAAAGATTAATTAATTTTTCTTTTTCTAAGTTATCTAATTTAGACGAAATAATTACAGGTAACTTACCATCTTTGTCTAGAAAAGCATATTCCAAACCTTTTGGAAGTTCTTTGAGCTCAAGTGGTGGGTCTTTAGGAGACTCCTTATTTGGTTGCTCATTTCGATCAAGAACTTTAAAAGTTTGTTCTATGGTGACCTCTTCTTCAACAAAGTGGTCAATCTCTTCACTTGTATTGGGTGGTTCATCTTCATCTTCAATTAGGGGGTCATTATTGCCGAATGGATATTTCATTGATCGTTCGAGATCGACACTTCTTTTAAATGCCCCTAATTGAAGAGGTAGATTGTTGAACTTCCGGTTTTTCAAAGCTTCATGAGTTTTTACAAATGGTCGTCCCAACACTAGAGGAGCGTCATCGAGGATGACAAAGTCGGTTGGGATTACCATTTGATTTGTTTGAACCAAGACATCTTCAACTATACCGATTGATTTTATTACTTTCCGATTGGATAGAAAAATGGGTATTTGAAGTGGAGAAAAAACACTAATACTTAATTTTTCGAAAATGTAGTTAGGCATTATGTTAACACAAAGATCTTTATCGATTGTGACATTACTAATAAACGAATTTTGAAAGAAACATGGAACCGGTGTGATGTTAATTTCAAATGGGTCTTCTTTTATTAGTGAAGTTTGATCATTAGTTAACTTAACACTTACCGTTTCGTCAATTTTAGTGTTAGTGTTTAACTCTTTTAAAAACTTAGCATGAGTGGGTACTAAACAATGATTTTCGAAAGAAGGTGACAAGAGATTAATTTCTTCAAAATTAGACTCTTCTTGAATTTTAACATTGTCGGACTCACTTTTTTCGTTGTTTAACTCATGTGTCGGTTTTTCACTTATTTGTTCTTCCATTTTTACATTTTCAGTTATCTTTTCCTTTTTTAATTCTTCTCTTGCGCGGGACTCCTCTTCCCTTGCGCGAGCTTCTTTTATACATCGATCGATAACTCTAATGTGTTCTAATATCCTATCGGTCACTTCGGTTATAGAAAAAGAATCGGAATTTTCTAAGCTTGAATCCGGTTGTTCGATCCTTTGTTCCTCATAATACCCATATGAAGTCGATGGTTCGCACCATTGTTCTTCATTGTAAGCATATGATGGATAAGGTTCGTAATTTTGTTCTTCATAATACTCATATGAGGTGGGTTGTTCACGCCATGGTTCCTCATAATAAGCATACGAAGGTGGTGGCTCATATCTTGGTTCCTCAAAGTATGAGTAAGAAGGCTCATACCTTGGTTCGTCAAAATATGAGTATGAGGGAGGAGGTTCATACCTTTGGTCTTCATAGGATGTGTATGAAGTTGATGGCTCGTACCTGGGCTGCTCATAGTAGGTGTATGAATTGGATGGTTGATATGAGTGACTATTTTGAACCGTTCGTGCGTTACGACAATTAGTGCAATAATTACCCCTATAATCATCCTCCTCATAGGTGTAGTTGTAACCTCCTGAGTATTGATCCATAAGAATCACTCAGCAGACCACAACCGAGTCTCGAGATCAGAAAACAAAAATAAAAACGGAAACAGAGGCTGGACACGGCCCCGTGTTTAGTGAGCACGGCCCCGTGTTCAGGATCTGTATCTGGGCGTTTTAATTAAATTTACTGATTTCGTTGAGCACGGGGTGTGTTCAGTGAGCACGGCCCATGTTCAAGCTACTGTTACTGGGTGTTTTTATGAAAATGTGCAGCACGGCCCCGTGTTCAGTGAACACGGCCCCGTGTACAGGTTACTGTAAATGCAAAACTAAACTAAAATGCAGAAAAAGTGCGCGCGTTTTGAAAAGGTTTTGAAAAACTGATTAGGCCGTCGATTTTAAGCTTTCTTAAAATCCTTGTGTTCCCCGGCAACGGCGCCAAAAACTTGATGCGTGTGAAGTGTTATATATATTAGGTGTATATTTTAAGCCCTTTTTAACACTTATTTTAGCCAAGTTTTAAATTTATAAAACACGATATTTTACTAACACTAAACACACATATGGGCAAGTGCACCCATCGTGAGCGTAGTATAGCGTTGGTAAGATACCGAGGTCGTCCAAGGACACAAGAGCTTTTAGTACCGGTTTATCCTCAACGTCTAATCAAAACAAAAAGTTTAGAAAAAATGTTTTAAACTAAGAAAAGATAAAAACTAACTAAAATGCTGAAAAATAAAAATAAAATAAAAACAGATAGACAAGATGAATCACTTGGTTCCGACTCGTATCTAGTATAACCTTTGATTATTTCCGCACTTTTGCACATAATTAAGAGATTATCTTAGTTATTGTAGTAGGCCCCTCTTTTGAAGGTGACGTTACCCTCACCCCAGTAGTTTGAGTCAGCAAGGATACAATCCTAAAAGGGTGGATTATTGGAAGATAATGAATTAAGTTATTAATGCAGTATTGTGGTAGGCCCCGCTTTTGGCGGTGACGTTACCCTCGGCTAAGTAGTCTGAGTCAGCAGGGATACAGTCCTAAATAGCCGGGTTATAGTATTAATAGTAGTTAACTTATGAGGGGATCAAAGAGTTTGGACCCCCGCCATCCAATACCGTGAAGTATTGAAGGAGGTCCTACTAAATTTGACCCAGGTCCATTGCAGGACCTCTAAACGCTGAACAATGGCAAGACCTTTACCAAACCGTTCCCTTAACCCCCGACCAGGTAGCCAACATACCTCCATATAGACCGTGGAGATATGAATGGTGAAAATCCTTTATTTTATATAGACAGTAAAATAATGCCAAGACACCATGGACAAACGATAAGGAAAGATCACCTTCAACATAAGTAACTAGTTATTAAAGTCATTAATACAAAACCAAATAAAAAGTGCAAAAGATTAGAAATAAAAAGTATTATACTAGACACTTTGTCTTCACCAAGTGATGTAAGAGACTTAGGCAAACATGGCCTTGATTGTCAAGAACTCTTACGATCAATCTTGGATCCCGAGACGACTCACACACTCTACGATGGACAATGGATGATGGTGGTGGATGATGGTGTTGTGATGGTGGTGGGTGGTGGATGAAGTGTGAGAGAGGTGGTGTGCCAAGGGATGAGTTGAAATGAATCCAAGCACTCCTATTTATAGGCTGAACAGAGAGCTGGGCACGGCCCCGTGTCCGCTGGGCACGGCCCCGTGCCTGTCTGACACTCTCTCTCCTCATTAATTGTAATTCGCAATTACAATTAATGCGCCTGCTGTACTTTCGACACGCCCCCGTGTTCACTGGGCACGGCCCCGTGGTGGGCAATAGAAGCTTCTATAGGTTTGTCTTTTCTGCTGCTTCTTGGGCACGGCCCCGTGCTGGCTGAGCACGGGGCGTGTTCAGCCTTCTGCCTTCTCTATTTTGCTTGGGAAGGTGCCGTTGAGGGGTCGGGCAGTCCACTTATGTTCCTTTCCTTGTATTTATGTTGGAATTAGCTGTCTTTTTGCTTCTTTTGTGTTTTTGAGCTCATTTAATCCTGAAAATACAAAAGGAAGACAAAAACACTCTTTTTCCAATATTAGTACTTAAAAAGGGTTAGTTTTATGCCTTATTTGATGTAATTTATATGTTGCATTTTACACACATCAGTGTCTGACTTGTGCAAGGGTCAAGGCTGAACACCAAAGACCCTCTGGCTTACTCGAACAACCGCCAATCCCTATGTGGAAGTGGGAGAGTATAGCTATGGACTTCATAACAAAGCTTCCGCACACGTCATCAGGTCACGACAGAATTTGGGTTGTCGTTGACCGTTTGACCAAATCAGCTCACTTTTTGCCAATACGGGAAGACTACAAGGTAGAACGATTAGCCCGAATCTACACCAACGAGATCATATGTAATCATGGGACGCCTCATGACATCACCTCTGACCGTGATGCTCGGTTTACCTCGCGACTGTGGGAAACGTTTCAAGAGGCTCTCGGTACTACGCTTAACTTAAGTACCGCATTCCACCCTTAAATCGACGGTTAGACTGAAAGAACAATCCGTACTCTTGAAGACATGCTCCGTTCGTGTGTCATAGACTTCGGTGGTAATTGGGACACATATCTGCCGTTAGTCGAATTCTCGTATAACAACAGTTATCATTCCAGCATTCAAATGGCACCATTCGAGGCTTTATACGGAAGAAAATGCCGATCGCCTATTGTGTGGCACGAGATCGGTCACTCGCAATTAACCGGTCCTGAGCTATTGCAAGAGACGACTGACAAAGTCCACCAAATTCGAGACAACTTGTTGAAAGCTCGAAGTCGACAGAAAAGTTACGCCGATAGACGGCGCAAGCCCCTTGAATTTGATGTTGGAGACTACGTACTCCTAAACGTATCACCTTGGAAGGGTATGGTCAGATTCGGCAAGAAAGGGAAACTAGCGCCTCGATATGTTGGACCTTTTAAGATTCCGGAAAGGATCGGAAAATTCGCCTACAGACTCGAACTACCTGAGGAACTTAGTAATGTCCACCCGATTTTCCATGTGTCAAACCTCCGAAAGTGCCTGGCTGAGCATGATTTGATTGTACCTCTCGATGATCTCCAAGTAAACGAAACACTACACTTCGTGGAGAAGCCTGTCGAAATCATGGATCGCCAAACCAAGCAGCTCAGACACTCGTGCATTCCTATTGTGAAAGTCCGATGGGAAGGCAAACGAGGCGCAGAGTTCACTTGGGAACTCGAAAGCGACATGAAGGCGAAGTACCCGCGGTTGTTTGTTACGGCTTCGGCCTAATTTCGGGACGAAATTCCCTCAACTAGGGAGGTTGTAACACCCCGTGTTTCGAAAGTCAAAGTCAAGATTGAAGTCAAAGGAAGAAAAGATTGCTAATTGCGATCTGTCTCCCCTTACTCAATTCCTGTTTTGACTTCTTTGACTCGTAGTTAGTCTATTTTATTTTCGCTTTAGTTGTATTATGTAGAGTATCTATTAATAATCGCATACTAATCGTTATTTATTGCATGTTTAGTCGCTTTATCACTATCGCAATCGCACTCGCAACTCGAATTACGCATTTTGGTTATTGTTATACGTGTGTGTGTGCCTTATGTGTTACTTGTGCATGTTTATTTATGTTATGTGTGGTAATCAATCGAATCGCAATCGAACTCAATCGCAAACGCTAAACGAAGGGAAAATAGGATGATTGTATGTTAGAATATAGTAGTTGGGATTAAAAGTAATTTGATAAGCAACTCCATCGCATCGCTCGCTCGAACTGCATCGCAACGCGCTACACGTGAATCGAAACGGCAAAACTCGTCGCACCGAGCACTCGAACCATGCGCCAGCCGGCCGGATTGCCATCTGACCGGACTACCACCCGATCGAGGCGCCATCAAACCAAGGAGCCACTCGGTCGGGCTGCCATCCGGACGAGATACCATCCGACCGACCAGCCCTTTCCACTTTGGGAATCCTATAAATACCCCTTGTCACTTTCATTCTTTCCACTTTTGGCAAGTGACGTCCGACCAGTGCTCCTACTCGCTTTTTCCTTCGATTTCCCGCAAATCCGGTAAGTTCTCGTCCTAAATCTTGTACTTCCATAACCTGCACGCACTCCTACACCTTTCTATCTTTTGAATCTTAACTTTTAGCCGTGAAATCACTAGATTTGAGGTGTTTTAGGATGACGTCATCATGTGTTCTTGAAGAACTTCATGTTTTGGCCTCAATCCACCAAGAACAACTTAGATCTAACCGATTTCCACATAAATGAACAAAGATCTTTCATAGATCTGAACATATTCACAATGAAAAGGATTGAAAGATGGTTTTCCAACTTTCTTCCAACTCTTTACACTCAATGCTCTCAAACCCAATGGAATCGGACCTAATGCTGATCGTCTACTCATTCTTAACGATGTATCAGTGCTAGATCCAAGTTCCATTTGAAAGATAATGATTTCGGGTTTGGACACGAACAACCGCCTTGGACCGTGCACTGACGGACTAGGGTGATTCCTGTTTGGTCAGGTCACTGGGGACGAGATGGGGTTCCCACTGTTTAAACCAGTCATCACAACGTCTCACTCAAGTTACAACACTTCAAGCAAAATCAAGTAACAGCACGATCAAGTCATTGGGACAAGTTGTCATCCGACCGGACTGCTGTCCGACCGGGTTACCATCCGCTCGACCCGCCGTCCGATCGGGTTGCATCTTGATTCATTTGAAACTAAAACAATTCTCAACATGTTCAGTATCAGGGTTGCCACCCGGACGGATGTACATCCGACCGAGTGACCGCCCTACTGTGGATTTGTCCTCACTGAGAAACCTCGCCATTCGAGTCGCCGTCCGATCGACCGACCTGAAAGGTAGAAATAGTTCAATGTTTTCAAAATACTACAACGAAAACTTCAAAAGCCAAGCCATCATACACAAACACATCCTTCTCAAAGGAAGAAACAATCCACTCGAACAGTCATCCGACCGGACTACTGTCTGAACGGATTGCCAACCGCACGACCGGTTGTCCGATCGGACTACCATCCGATCGAACCGCTGTCCGACTCACTTGTACCTTGCACCGTTTTACGCGTCGCTTATCGTTATGCTATCAATCTGTTCAGGCTAACCCTACTCTCTAGCACTCCCTTCAATCCATCAACCGATGTGAGTATACTCGATCCCTTTTTGCTTTACGCACTTTTGGGTGTTACATACGTTACTTATACAAAATCACATCGAACACACTACGCAATACTTTAAACGCTAACCGTTACCGCATGTTATACGTGACTTAATGAATGCTTGTTTGTTATGTTTACACATGGAATGCTGTCTACCTGCCTTAGCAACGATAGTACTATTAGTTTGGACTCAGCTCCCGTTCACTCGGGGGTTGTTAAGGACAATTACCTACATGGCTCACAGTGGTGAGAATGTATCGCGAACTGCCTTGGGCAGTCAACCCATAGTCATTGGTATCGATAGGTTCATGTCGATAACTAACATGCCTCATTTCACTCTGTGTACGTGCTGGTTATGCGTAACGCTTTCGAACTCTATATGCTATTATCAAACTTGTATGCTCACCTTTACACTATGTGTATTGACTTTTACTTTAACGTATGTGACAGGAGCATAGGATGCTTAATTGCTTTTCTTTGCGGTGATGAAATTCAGGCTAGGGCAAGTCTAGAAACCAATAAACAATTGTCTGTAATAATAGAAATCTGAGTTGTCGGAACAGAACAATTTGACTAGATTTGTCTGTAATAATTTGTTTGCCTTTTAAGACATGGTATGGGACATGTTAATTTAAATTAATTGGTAATGATAGTTGTTATGGAAACTTCTGGACAATCTGTTTCGCTCAGTGCCATGCCCCGATGTTTCCACCATCGGTTGGGGTGTGCCAAACACCCTTTTGGGAAAAAAAAACTCGGGATTCGTCATGCTTCGTAGCGGTTTGGTACACACAAAATATCAGCACCTGATATAACAATTGAAATAGATATATCAATGTGGATATTGCCTTGTCTTTTATATCGATGGAAAACCATAAAAATAAATATTGTTACTGTCTTTCCAATGTTATTCTGCCGGTATCTGTTTAATTTGTCATGGTACGATTACCGTACCGCCACTCACTATAGCTTATGGTACAAAAAAAAAACTCTATTGTGAATACAACTCTGTTATTAACGAATTTTATGTTGTCACGTCAAAAGAACCATTAAAATAAATAACATACCGACACTGAAGCTGTGCGGATGGTATCGATTTGGTTTGTCACCGTAAAGAATAAAAAAACCAACTATATTTGACCCGATCAACTATTATTTTTATTAAATTGCAGATAAAAATAAGCACATAATAACGGTTTATTTCGATTTTATAAAGCGCTATATTATATCACCAAAATAACAGAAATGATAAACGATATCTCTTTATATATATAACAACCCTCCAAAATTATTTCTGATACCCCTAAAATATTTAAAACACCCAAATACGTCCTAAAATACACCCCGTATACGTAAATTGGCCCTAAATACCTTTATATAATTAAAAATAAAATAAAAACAAAATCATGGTCGCGCTCGCGGGCCGCGAAGACCTTAATGGTCTCCTACGCGGGGCGCGACAGCTCAAGATCAGGGCGACACCGGAGCCGCCACGTGTCATGCCATCCGTCAAGCCTACACTTGTGAGTCGACCAAGCTAGGGCCTACACACCCTAAGTCGCGGGGCGCGAAGACCCCTTGTGTGTTCTACGCGGGCCGCGAGGAAGTGTCGATCAGACACTATAAAAGGAGGCCATCGGCCTTCAGTCCAATTCGTTCATTTTTTTTCAATTCTCTCTCAACTTCTCTATAGTAGAATTAATCTCCGGGCATAATACCGCCCCTAATTAGCGAAGCTCTGTCTCGTTGTGTCACACCCCGATATTTCCACGTTTTACCGGTGGGGAGTATCGTGACGTAGTTGATATCATCATAGTCAAACAACACAATTTTAAATGCACAGCGGAAGAAAAAGATAGATTTATTTCAACCGAATAAATTGTAATATTAAGTATCACAAAATAGTTGAAACAGATCCACAGGCGGATCAAATAAAAAGGAAACATAGTTCATAAGACTTAAATGCATCCACGCTTGCGAGACTCTTAACGATGCTTGATGTGCGGTAAGTGTCGTATATTTTAGGTGTATATTTTAAGCCCTTTTTAACACTTATTTTAGCCAAGTTTTAAATTTATAAAACACGATATTTCACTGACACTAAACACACATATGGGCAAGTGCACCCATCGTTGAGTGTAGTATAGTGTTGGTAAGATACCGAGGTCGTCCAAGGACACAAGAGCTTTTAGTACCGGTTTATCCTCAACGTCTAACCAAAATAAAAGTTTAGAAAAAAATGTTTTGAACTAAGAAAATTAAAAATTAACTAAAATGCTGAAAATAAAAATAAAAGAAAAACAGATAGACAAGATGAATCACTTGGTTCCGACTCGTATCTAGTATAACCTTTGATTATTTCCGCACTTTTGCACACAATTAAGAGATTATCTTAGTTATTGTAGTAGGCCCCTCTTTTGAAGGTGACGTTACCCTCACCCCAGTAGTTTGAGTCAGCAGGGATACAATCCTAAAGGGGTGGATTATTGGAAGATAATGAATTAAGTTATTAATGCAGTATTGTGGTAGGCCCCGCTTTTGGCGGTGACGTTACCCTCGGCTAAGTAGTCTGAGTCAGCAGGGATACAGTCCTAAATAGCCGGGTTATAGTATTAATAGTAGTTAACTTATGAGGGGATCAAAGAGTTTGGACCCCCGCCATCCAATACCGTGAAGTATTGAAGGAGGTCCTACTAAATTTGACCCAGGTCCATTGCAGGACCTCTAAACGCTGAACAATGGCAAGACCTTTACCAAACCGTTCCCTTAACCCCCTACCAGGTAGCCAACATACCTCCATATAGACCGTGGAGATATGAATGGTGAAAATCCTTTATTTTATATAGACAGTAAAATAATGCCAAGACACCACGGACAAACGATAAGGAAAGATCACCTTCAACATAAGTAACTAGTTATTAAAGTCATTAATACAAAACCAAATAAAAAGTGCAAAAGATTAGAAATAAAAAGTATTATACTAGACACTTTGTCTTCACCAAGTGATGTAAGAGACTTAGGCAAACATGGCCTTGATTGTCAAGAACTCTTACGATCAATCTTGGATCCCGAGACGACTCACACACTCTACGATGGACAATGGATGATGGTGGTGGATGATGGTGTTGTGATGGTGGTGGGTGGTGGATGAAGTGTGAGAGAGGTGGTGTGCCAAGGGATGAGATGAAATGAATCCAAGCACTCCTATTTATAGGCTGAACAGAGTGCTGGACACGGCCCCGTGTCCGCTGGGCACGGCCCCGTGTCCGTCTGACAATCTCTCTCCTCATTAATTGTAATTCGCAATTACAATAAATGCGCCTGCTGTACTTTCGACACGCCCCCGTATCCGCTGAGCACGGCCCCGTGATGGGCAATAGAAGCTTCTATAGATTTGTCTTTTCTGCTGCTTCTTGGGCACGGCCCCGTGCTGGCTGAGCACGGGGCGTGTTCAGCCTTCTGTCTTCTCTTTTTTTGCTTTGGAAGGTGCCGTTGAGGGGTCGGGCAGTCCACTAATGTTCCTTTCCTTGTATTTATGTTGGATTTAGCTGTCTTTTTGCTTCTTTTGCGTTTTTGAGCTCATTTAATCCTGAAAATACAAAAGGAAGACAAAAACACTCTTTTTCCAATATTAGTACTTAAAAGGGTTAGTTTTATGCCTCATTTGATGTAATTTATATGTTGCATTTTACACACATCAATGCTAACGAGAGGCCAGCCTATTACGCTTAGTACCTGCACTTAACCTTTTTGGGAAAAATACGTAGTTTACACTGGTAAATACAATTAACTGACTCATTTTGAAAAGATTTAGAAAAATTGATTTGAATGCACAAGGCACAAAACATTTTATTACTTGGGATAATTATTTATATATAAACTTGTAATAGAATTACATGTTTCTTATACGTTCAGTAGCTCGGATTGACACCGGGTTAAAGATTAATAGACACACCACATGATATAGTCCCGCGGCGAGTTATTCTCGATACCGGCGGTTATACCTTATTATTTATTTATGCACTGTCGGGTGTACGCCTACACCCCGTGCTTAGGTCGTGGCCATTTCATAAAATGATGCCAAGGATATCCAGGACATGGTCATTAACCCCCCAAAGGCTTTAATCAAACAAAACAATTTAAACGGGACATTTCAATAAATTAATCTTTATACAATTAAAAATTCAATGCCCGACCAAGCAGTATTTTATATACCGTACTCCAAGCCCGTATAGGGAAAATAAGTTAAAAGTATTTACCTTTGCAAGTATTAATCACAACAGCAAGTGCACGTAGATTTTACCGGGTCTCCTATTCCGGAACAAAGGTTTTTAATAACCTATTAGATTCCTAACGGGTCTTTAATTAAGCCTAAACTTAGACCGGTTACTTTTAAAGGAAGATACGATTCAAACGCACGATTAAGCGAAGACCGGAATAGAATGTGATTTAGACCCGAAAAGTTTGAATACTTATATAATATGGGTAAACTAAACACATTCTGGATTTTGAGACACAAACGATAAGGTTTGACCCGTTTCGGTCAATTTATGCAAACTAGTTACATAAACCGAACCGAACGCGAAAAATGCATAACGGGTAACCAAAAGAGTCATATACAGGATTCCTAAGTTAATATGCCTTAAATATGTTGTGACATCAATAAGATATCTTCTATTATGCCCAAAATGGATTTAAACTCAAATTATGCCCCGCAGGGGTATTTTGGTCATTTAAAAGGTTATAAAAGAGATTTAATATGAATCTGAGTTTCAGGTCTGATATAATCAGTAAATACACTTAATTTAATAGGTAATATCAGTAGGGTATTACATATATGTGAAATTTACCATTTATAACTAAACTATGCACCGTAGGGGCATTTTGGTAATTTCACATAAGCCTAAAAGGTCAATTCTAGAAATCTTAGTTTAAAAACTTTTGCTTACTGTTAAAGTATAAAATTTTTACTAGAATATCAGTAGGTATCAAATCTTATATATTCAAAATAGTTTTAGTACATACTATGCGTTTAAAACGCGTAAAAAGACGATTTTAAGCGATTTCCGGGTTTTATAAGAAAAACTGATATTTTATTATTCCAGAAGGCTAAAAATAATTTATTTATCATATTAGATCAGTATAAAAAGGTTTGGGGTCAAAAAGATTCGTAAAACTTATTTTATAAGCCAAAAGGGCAAAACCGGCAATTACCGAATCAAGCTTAGAACTCTATGTTATGCTCAGCCTAAAATTAAATAAAAATCTTCAAAAATCCCAAAATATTATTTTATATCAGTAGGTAAAAAGTTTATGCTTAGGGTTCTAACATGTAGGTTTAACAACTTACAAAACTTATCATCAACAAATGACTTATCTGCTCCAGGATCAAATAACACCCTTGCATAAACATCATTAATCAGGAAGGTACCTGTTATGACATTATCATTCTGAATCACCTCTTGTGCGTTCATCTGGAAGACCCTAGCATTGGTCTTTTTCCCTTCCTCAGCTTTCTTAGCAAACTTCGGGCAGTTGGACTTGATATGCCCCTTTTAATTGCAGTTATAGCACGTTGCGTCCTTGATTTTCTTACGGTCTAAGGTCTTGTGTTCAGAAGATTTGAAAATCCCACAAGCTCTCGGCTGTGACTGGGATTTCGATTCATATCTGCACCTCCCGAAATGGTGCTTCTTACAGATTTTACACTTGGGCTTATCACCCGACTGATGATCATCCTTCTTAGTTCCAGAACTCTTTTTGTGGTCATTGTTTCCTTTATGCTTCTTGTCTGACCGTCGTGAGTTGTCATCCTCACGCTTTCTCTTCTCAGCATCGGTGTTTCTGAGTGATCTTTGCCTGACCGCGTCCAAAGTAAGACACAATGATATATTAGCTGCAGACCTAAAAGTAGCCGGTCTGGAGGCCTTCACACTGGCCTTGATTTCTGGGGCTAAACCCCCAATGAAACGAGCTATCCTCTTGGGTTCCGGAGTTACCAGATACGGAACCAGTCTTGACATAGTGTTAAAGCTCGTAAGGTAGGCTTGACAATCTAGGTTTTTCATAACCAATGACAAGAAATCAGCTTCAATCTTTTCAACCTCATGCTGAGGGCAGTAGTTCTCCTTGATCAACGTTACAAACTATTCCCAAGACAGATTGTACAATGGGATTGTCCCAGTGGCTTGGATCAAAGACCTCCACCAGGCTAGTGCCTCACCTTTGAATGACTGAGATACAAACTTTACCACATCCTTATTAGCGTAACCACTAATATCTACCACAGTGTCCATCTCGTCTAACCATGACATGCAATCAACTGCTCCTTTTTCCCCGGTGAAATCCATGGGTTTGCAGGAGACAAAGTATTTATAAGTGCAACCTTTAGCACGTGGTTCTTGGTTTAACACAACTATCTTAGATGGAACACTCCTCTGGTTTGATAAGTGATGAGAGTCACTTTGTGAGCAGTATGAGTTCTTGAGGGTGGCTTCGTATGTGGTACAGATTGGGTCCTTACATGGGTACCACTGGATTCATTGAATTGCCTATCCAAAGCTCTTGTAACAGCATTGTCTATCAATGCCTGTAATTCTGCTCCTGCTACATTGACTCTGGAGGTGTCATGATTATCTCTAGGGTGATTGTTGACTTCGTCTGACCCAGGCATGTAGCTTTATTGCTACATAAAATAATGATTTTTCAATTTATTCAGAGGTCTTTAATAGTTTTATCATTCTAAATGATTTATTAATCATGGTATTTAAGAAACCATTTTGATTAATTTGTTAAGCATATATATATATATATATATATATAGGGAGGGGCTCATGCGAGAACCACCCTTATTGTGAGAACCGCGAGAACCAATGTGAACACAACCTAAAATAGCTAAAAAAAAACCCTAAAAAAACCTAACCCCCACCCCCCCCCCCCAAAAAAAAAACCTAAACCCCGCACCCCCCCCCCCCAAAAAAAAACCTAACCCCCCCCCAAGCTAAAAAAAACCTAACCCACCCCCCCCCCCCCCCCCCCAAAGCTAAAATGCTAAAAACTAAACCCCCAAAAAAACCTAAAAAAAATCTAAAAAAAAGCAAAAAAAAATCCAAAATTTTTTTTTTTATTTTTTTAATATTTTTTAGGTTAAAATCGCTACTTTTCGAAGCCAAAAAAATTTTTTTTTTTTTAAATGTTTTTTTTTTTTTTGTTCGAAAAGTAGCGATTTTAACCTAAAAATATTAAAAAAATCAAAAAAAAAAATTTTGTGTGATTTTTAGCTATTTTTAGGCATTTTTGGTGTGTTCACATTGGTTCTCGCGGTTCTCACAATAAGAGTTGGTTCTCGCATGATCTTCTCCCTATATATATTCAGGATTTTCGTTATAATAATCCTTAGTTATAATTAAGATATATCAATGGCATAAAGGCCTAGTTATATAGACAATTTTAAGATTTTTTTTAAAATCATGATCTTATAGGATCAAGGTATTGAGGTTTTACTTATAATTTATTACCTCTTCTTAACAGGGGGTCGAAGACCACAACTGTCTTTTGTCTTATATAGCCCGTAGGCATTACATCCCTACTGGATGTTTAATATAATATAAAAGAAATTTGAAAAAAAAATCCTAATATAAGGATGACTTATGCGATTTTATCGAATCACATATTGCCAGGAATGTTAAGATGTTTAAAGACGTTAACAAGGATTTGAATCCTTTAAATAGGTTTTACCATCTTGGCCATATTTAGAATGACATGTGGCTAGGTTTTACCTTTTAAGATTTTTATTATTTTATTAAAATGGTAGGTTTTATAAAAAGGAATGTTATTTTTCGTTTATTTCACATATTATATTTACGCATATAATTTAAAAATGAAAATTTAAACTAACCATTCCATTAAAATTTAAACAAGTACATGGTTGCCCTAAATGGGACATCTACAGAAATAACACGCCCACGCAGGGGCTTAAACAGAAATACATAAAGACATGCCCACGCAGGGGCAGAATACAGAAACGAATGTCCACGCAGGGACATGATTACTACACTAAAACAAACAAGCAAATAAAGGATTTAATGGTCCTTTTTGCTTTTCCCCTTGATTAAGTTCACCAGACCCTTGAACATTCCTCGGTTTTGCCTACGGTCTTCCCGCACTTCCTGCCGCATCTCATTAATCCTTTGAAGAATCTCCTGATGTTGCGGTAATGCGGAGGTTGTGGAGGTGGCGGTTGTTGATACCCATATGGTGGGTACCCATAGGGGGAATACCAACCTGTCACACCCCGATATTTCCACGTTTTACCGGTGGGCCCGGTGGGGAGTATCGTGACGTAGTTGATATCATCATAGTCAAACAACACAATTTTAAATGCACAGCGGAAGCAAAAGATAGATTTATTTCAACCGAATAAATTGTAATATTAAGTATCACAAAATAGTTGAAACAGATCCACAGGCGGATCAAATAAAAAGGAAACATAGTTCATCAGACTTAAATGCATCCAAGCTTGCGAGACTCTTAACGATGCCAAGGAGAGGCCAGCCTATTACGCTTAGTACCTGCACTTAACCTTTTTGGGAAAATACGTCAGTTTACACTGGTAAATACAATTAACTGACTCATTTTGAAAAGGTTTAGAAAAATTGATTTGAATGCACAAGGCACAAAACATTTTATAACTTGGGATAATTATTTATATATAAACTTGTAATAAAATTACATGTTTCTTATACGTTCAGTAGCCCGGATTGACACCGGGTTAAAGATTAATAGACACACCACATGATATAGTCCCGCGGCGAGTTATTCTTGAAACCGGCGGTTATACCTTATTTATGCACTGTCGGGTGTACGCCTACACCCCGTGCTTAGGTCGTGGCCATTTCGTAAAATGATGCCAAGGATATCTGGGACATGGTCATTAACCCCCAAAGGCTTTAAGCAAACAAAACAATTTAAACGGGACATTTCAATAAATTAATCTTTATACAATTAAAAATTCAATGCCCGACCAAGCGGTATTTTATATACCGTACCCCAAGCCCGTATAAGGAAAATAAGTTAAAAGTATTTACCTTTGCAAGTATTAATCACAACAGCAAGTGCACGTAGGTTTTACCGGGTTTCCTATTCTGGAACAAAGGTTTTTAATAACCTATTAGATTCCTAACGGGTCTTTAATTAAGCCTAAACTTAGACCGGTTAGTTTTAACGGAAGATACGGTTCAAACGCACGATTAAGCGAAGACCGGAATAGAATGTGATTTAGACCCGACAAGTTTGAAGACTTGTATAATATGGGTAAACTAAACACATTCTGGATTTTGAGACACAAACGATAAGGTTTGACCCGTTTCGGTGAATTTATGCAAACTAGTTACATAAACTGAACCGAACGCGAAAAACGCATAACGGGTAACCAAAAGAGTCATATACATGTTTCCTAAGTTAATATGCATTAAATATGTTGTGACATCAGTAAGATATCTTCTATTATGCCCAAAATGGATTTAAACTCAAATTATGCCCCGCAGGGGTATTTTGGTCATTTAAAAGGTTATAAAAGAGATTTAATATAAATATGAGTTTCAGGTCTGATATAATCAGTAAATACACTTGATTTAATAGGTAATATCAGTAGGGTATTACATATATGTGAAATTTACCATTTATAACTAAACTATGCACCGTAGGGGCATTTTGGTAATTTCACATAAGCCTAAAAGGTCAATTCTGGAAATCTGAGTTTAAAAACTTTTGCTTACTATTAAAGTATAAAAATTTTACTAGAATATCAGTAGGTATCAAATCTTATATATTCAAAATAGTTTTAGTACATACTATGCGTTTAAACCGCGTAAAAAGACGATTTTAAGCGATTTCCGGGTTTTATAAGAAAAGCTGATATTTTTATTATTCCAGAAGGCTAAAAATAATTTATTTATCATATTAGATCAGTAGAAAAAGGTTTGGGGTCAAAAAGATTCGTAAAACTTATTTTATAAGCCAAAAGGGCAAAACTGGCAATTACCGAATCAAGCTTAGAACTCTATGTTATGCTCAGCCTAAAATTAAATAAAAATCTTCAAAAATCCCAAAATATTATTTTATATCAGTAGGTAAAAAGTTTGTTATTAAAAATTAGGTTTAGATAGGCTATATGCTAATTACGCCGTTTAATTAATAAAAAGCTTTTCATTTATGCTAATGAGCATAACTCCTAATATTGACCTCAAACTGATGTCAAATTTCAGGGACAAGTTTATAAATCAGTAACTAAGGTTTCTACTCTTTTACTTTTTCAAAAATCACGTTTTAAGGTCATATGGGCATAATAGTCAACATTTAAGCATTTAACGGAAACATGCATATGAATCGGATAACTAATGAACCAAGTTGTATAATTACAGAGGGTTATACTAACATGTAACCTGGTCCTATTAAGGCTCTAAGGCATTTCGAAAACATGCTACATTGGGTCAGAACTGAAAGTCAAAGCAAAAGTCAAATTATGCGACTTTCGGTTCCGAACCAAGCCTAAACTGAAAATTGTCGGGTTGAACATGTTTAGACACGTTCTTACATTAATTACCAAGTTATATTAATGATAAAACAGGTTGCATGGGTTCTACATTGCTAATTATAACTATATCTTAAATTACAAAGTCGGTGGCTTTCGCCACCGACCATCCGACCACTTTCTCCGGTTTTGTCCCTTTTGTCTTATATGATCAAATACCACTTTCTTTCTTGGTGTATGTCGTATCCCTTACTCTCAGCCATTATTCACCTTTTCCCTCTTTCAGCTGCTACACGTGTATAACCAAAGGTTTCCCCTTACTTAACATGTGTCCTTTGCTCTGCTATTCAGCTTTCTTTAAGGAACAACTACTGAAGATTTACAAAATTATCAGATGCAACCCTAGAATTTAACCTCCAGATTTTCAAATCGCCTATAAGATTTGCCATTCAAGGTTAGTACTGCTGTTTGCCTTCGTATTAATTTATAGGCTAGGGTTTCATATTTGTCTTGCATCCTTTCTTTTAAAAGATGGAAATCAGTCTTGATATATTTTTATTTTGCTTTGTATTTATTTTTATATACCACGGAGAATTGTTCTTAGGTTATGATTAATTGATAATTGTTTTATGATTCTTCCAAAATTACTACCAAACTTGATTTATGACATTCTTTTTTGGTCTAAACTGCACAAGTTTCCAATTAGAGAGGCAAGTTTTAGTTTTAATAGTGTTAGAAGCCTATGTGAATGTGCAAAATTTATGTTAAATTTTTTTTTCCTTTGAATATTCCGAGCATCAATAGAAGGGATTAACTATCTAAATTTCACCTAAATATGCTTTAATAAGGCGTCTTTGGATACTAGGACAAATCTAATAATAGAATGATCTCTTATGCCTATTGCATTGTAGATATGTCTCTTTAGAAGACGTCTTTCAAGGCTGAGTAACACTAAGTATCTCACGTACTTGCTGCCCCACAAATGAGATTTTCCATAGATATGTTCATAATTCAATATGAATTATACAAACCAATGTTTATAGGTATTCAAAAGAGTTGAAAGGTTTCAATCCTGAGAGACATGAAATTTTTTTTAATTTGAGAGTATAAATTCATGCCAGTGAAGAAATCCGATGCGGTTCCGAAACGAGACATAGCCTCCGTTGTTCTGAACCGGTCGTCTGGTCCGGTTTCTAACCGAATCGCTTTTTCTCAACGATGGGTTGACCCAGTTTTATTTCTTAACCGGTTCCGGTTTAAAACTGTTCTTTATAATCATAAAGCCAAACTGATCCTAACCGATTCAGTTTGGTTAATAAACCGATTATTAATAACGTTTTTTTTACCCGATCCAAAAAATGTCTGGTAAAACAGAACATGCAGAAACGCTGCAACCTGCAGCGTGGAAATAACCTTCAGAATGCTTTTTTTCCCGTTTATCCGCTGAAAAAACGTCCACTTTTTTTAGGTTTTTTACTGAGAAAAGAGGCAGTTTTTCGGCCTTTTTTAGCTGCAAAAGGCTGCAGTTTTTGGTCATTTTTCCGCTTAAAAAAGCCTGCAGTTTTTGGTTTTCCTTTTGCTAAAAAAAGCTGCACTTTTTTAGCCTTCGTTTCGCTGAAAAAACCAGTAGTTTTATGGGGTCAAATAGCTGCAAAATTGTTATTAATTAGCTGGAAAAAAAAATTTATAAACAAACACGTTAAACGTTGACATTCATGAGACATAAAAAGGAAATTACACAAGCTTAAATTCTTAAACCGTAAGAACTTCCGTCAATGTATAGTTTGTTTAGTGGAACTAAAATACTAATATATCATGCTAAGCGTCGTTTAATCTTCTTCGCCTCCCGAAAAATGGGTACCGTTACCGGTTCCGAATACCCTGTCATGCAACAAAAATTTTGTGAAAACCGTCAGAGGTTCTCTATATTCAACAGTTTACGCACCATTGTTAGCTTACTTTATACGATATTATGATATATCAGTCGTACGTCACCTTAGAAGTAGATTTCGTTATTGTGTACGGTTTCCATTATAAGATTAAAAAAACTTCATTTTAAATCCTTACATGCTATGTTGAAAACATAAACGTACTGTTTGATTGTATACTAAGTATTGATTAAATTAACAGTGTATAAAGATATGTTCAATGCTTTTTACTAATGAGTTTCTCTTTAACATCTCAGGCTTACAGCTTTCCGTTGGTGCCATCCGGCCAGGTTAGTCTTTAATATGTTTTCTTTTATTTTTCTTTTCCTTTTTTAGTTGTCTAGGTATTGTTATCGGTACGGTTACGGACCCTACCACTAGGTATAGTTTACGATACAAAATCACACTTTATTTTACGCAAAACTCCTTTTCCAATAAAATTTGTAACTAAATGTAAATTCGTACCTGGAAAATTTTTTTTTGTCTGCTTGCTTTCGTATTAGTTTATTACGCAAGTTTTTAGTTAACTTTATGTATGTTATATACCCTTATTCTTAACTATGTCTACTTCTCGAAAAAGAGGTCGTATACTTAACGTGCCTTTTCCTTCTCCTGATACGTCCACTTCAGTACATGTACTACAATCTTTCGCATCCGGTAACAATGAGGTTCCTAATTCTATGTATATAGATAATGGCGATTGTACTAGCATATGCGAACATTGCCATGCCTTATTTTGGTACGATGAACGAGTCAACGCAATGTCTTCTAATCGTTATTCCTATAGTCATTGCTGCAAATATGGTCGTGTCAAACTTGATTTTCCTACCCTTCCTCCACCGTCATTGTTACATCTATTTGATCAATCTGATTTTCTTGATAATATACGTGCATATAATAGCATGTTTTCTATGACATCTTTTGGTGGGATAGTCAATGACTCTATCAACGATGGCTCCGCTCCTTACGTTTTCAAAATTGAAGGTCAAATATACCATTGGCTTGGTTCTTTTTTTCCTGCATCAAATGAACGTCCTCGGTTTTTGCAAATGTATATGTATGATACGGAGAATGAAGTTTCTAATAGACTAAGCGTATTCGGAAACGATAGCCGTTCACGCTTGACTTCTGACATTGTCACTATGCTTATTCAGATCCTTCAGAATAACAACAACCTGGTTAAACTTTTTAGGGACGCAAGAGATTTTTGTCAGACAACTGATGTGACCTCATTCTACATTCGCTTGTATAATTCTTATAACTCTTTACGTTATGATAATCCAAGCCCAGGTTGCATTGGTGCTATTATCAATGACCCCGGTCCTCAGTCTGACGGCTTTGACATTGTCATTAGACATAAGGTCACTGGCCCTCAAAGAATAAACATATTACACCCATTGTATATGTCACTGCAATATCCTTTGTTGTTTATTCATGGTGAAAGTGGCTGGTCTCGCGACTTGCGCCTACAAGGTGATGGCTCAAAGAAAACTAACACTTTGACTAGGAATATGTTCTATAGCTACCAACTACATGATCGTGCCAATACATATTCTTTACTTCTAAGAGGTGGACGTCTTTTCCAACAGTACCTGGTAGATGCCTATGTCTGCATCGAGCAAGACAGACTTAACTACCTTGGATATAATCAAAATGCTCTTAGAAGTGAATACATGCAAGGAATACACGATGCTGTCACACGTGGAGACACAGAAGGAAAGGATATAGGCAAACGTATAATTTTGCCCTCAACGTTTACCGGTGGTCCACGATACATGTACAAACACTATCAGGATGCCTTGGCAATATGCAGAGTTCATGGAAACCCACAATACTTTGTTACATTCACTTGCAACGTTAAATGGCCTGAGATTAGTAGATACATGGCCAGATTTCCCATTCTGAAGGCGGAAGATCGCCCTGATGTCATTGCAAGAGTGTTCCATATGAAAGTGATTTCATTTGTAAATTTTCTTAAAGTTAGAAGACCATTTGGGAAGGTTACTGCAGATAACTTCTTTAGCTCATATTACATAGAAACTTCCATAGCTATTATACAAGTACACTCATGTCCCATGCAACCCGTTCATTTACGTTGTGCAGACTTATACACCATAGAATTCCAAAAAAGAGGTTTGCCCCATTGTCATCTTCTCTTATGTGTTGATGAAGCCCACAAAATAAAGGACGCTTCACATTTGGATGAGTATATATCAGCGGAAATTCCAGATCCCATCAATGAGCCAACATTGTATAAAATTGTGACCGACTCCATGATGCATGGACCTTGCGGCATGGCCAGACCTAATTCACCATGCATGGCGTTAGGATCATGCAAGAAAAAATTCCCTAAGGATTACGAGCCTTTCACACGATTTGATGAGAATGGCTACGCACGCTATAGGAGACGTCAAAGTACTCACTTTGTCCAAAAAAATGGGATTTCACTAGATAACGGTTACGTCGTTCCGTACAATCGTTCTCTGTTGCTTCATTTTCATGCTCACATAAATGTCGAATACTGCGGTTGGAGTATGCTCATAAAGTACCTTTTCAAATACATATCTAAAGGAACAGACCCTATAAAATACACTGTTAAAAAAACGCCTGACACAACAGCCAATTCTACAGATAATACTACAACAGAAATTGACGAAATTAAAGACTTCGTTGATGGTAGATTCATTTGTCCCCATGAATCAGCATGGAGAATCTTTAACTTCATGATTCATGAACGAAACCCTCCCGTCCAGGTAACTTTTTAAAGTTACAAAAATCCATTGGAAATTTCTTTCGTAATTTACTAACAATGGAATTCCTTCCCTATAGGTGCTTTCTGTCCACTTAGAGAATAGGCAAAATGTCACATTCAAAGATAATGAGAAGCTTGAGAATGTCTTACGCAATCCAAATGCCAAGCGCACCACTTTAACAGAATGGCTAAAAAATAACTGTCTTAACAATAGTGGACTCCATCTCCGTTACATTGACTACCTTTCGGAATACAGATGGGAACCTACGGGAAAATGCTGGCTTAGGAGAATCACAAATAGAACACCGGCAATCGGTAGACTTGTATACATACATCCAAGTGCCGGTGAAGTCTTTTACCTTCGAATACTTTTGTCACATCAAAAAGGATGTAGGTCATTCGTAGACATACGAACCATTTCCGGTGAGGTCCTTCCAACATATCGCATGGCATGTGAGAAACTAGGCTTGCTTGGAGATGACAGTGAATGGTCACTTGCAATAGAGGAAGCTGCTACATGGGCAAATGCTTCTGAATTACAGTATTTATTCACTCATATGCTTTTGTTTTGTGAGATGTCAAACCCCAAACGACTTTTCGATCAACAATGGAAAAAAATGAGTGATGACGCAAGTCACATACATGGCATAGTGAATGATGAGGACCAAATGCAATATGTGCTCTATGAAATTGAGTTGTTGTTACAGTCTGGAACACCCTCAACTTCATTGTCTGATTACGGGTTACCCATGCCTAAACCAGAAATTCTTACGTCTCTGACTAATCGACTGCTGATGGAAGAGAAAAATTACGATAGACAAACACTTAGAATCGAGCATGAGTCGTTTCGCTCTACCTTACATCCAGAGCAAAATCATATTTATGAACATGTCATGACGAGTTTACCACTAAACAGATAGGTCTTGGCATTTGTTTATGGGCACGGTGGAACTGGAAAGACCTTCCTTTGGAAAACAATTATTTCCAGGCTACGTTCTGAAGGCAAAATTGTTTTAGCAGTTGCAGCCTCCGGTATTGCATCATTGTTGCTTCCCTCTGGCAGAACAACTCATTCACGATTTAAGATACCAATAGATCTCACCGATGAATCACTATGTTATATAAAGAAAAAAACACAAATCGCCCAGCTACTAATAGAAACCTCGCTTATAGTTTGGGATGAAGCTCCAATGAATGATCGCCGATGTTTTGAATCACTAGATAAAAGCCTGGAAGATTTACTGGGTGATTATACCAGGCCTTTCGGTGGTAAATCAGTCCTCTTAGGTGGCGATTTCCGTCAGACTTTACCTGTTAAACCAAAGGCCTCCAAAATGGAAATTTTAAACTCCGCATTACCTAGGTCGTATCTATGGCGCTACTTTAAAGTCTACAAGCTAACCGAGAACATGCGACTACACCGACCACACATGGATTTAGCAGACAGAATTGAGGTGGCATCTTTCTCAGCATGGTTACTGAAGGTGGGCGACGGGGTATTAGGCACAACAGACAATAACGACCCACTTAACGCCAAACAAATTGAAATACCATCAAAGTACATTATACCTCCAAGTGACAATGCTATCAAAGAACTCATTGAATTCATCTACGATAGGCCAACTCTTGAGAATCCAACTGCTCAAAATCTGTCAGAAATAGCAATAGTTTGCCCAAAAAATGCTACAGCAGATGAAATAAATACGATGATTCTTCGCATGACTCCAGGAAATAGCAAGACTTATTTGAGCATAGACTCAATAATCCCACACGCTGGCTGCCATGGTGACATCGACTTGCTTTACCCCACAGAGTACCTGGCTATGCTGAATTTTACCGGTTTACCAGCACATCAATTAGAGTTGAAGGTTAATGCTCCGGTAATACTTATTCGTAACATCAATCAGACATCTGGACTTTGCAATGGCACAAGGCTAATCGTCACTCAACTTTTGTCAAAGATCATTGAGGCACAAATTATGACTGGTACAGCGATAGGACGACGTGTCTATATACCTCGAATCACCTTGTCTCACGTAGACGAACAACTTCCTTTCACTTTTAAAAGAAAACAGTTTCCACTCAAACTTTGTTACGCAATGACAATAAACAAAAGTCAAGGTCAATCACTAAAAAAAATTGGTGTCTATCTTCCTGAACCAGTGTTTGGCCATGGTCAGCTCTATGTGGCACTTTCACGTGCCACATCTCCACAATCACTAAAAATTTTAACTGTTCCAAATGCTGATGCGCCACTAAATTTTACAAAGAATATAGTATACTCAGACTTTTTAAAGGAAATAGATGATGCCTTGGCCGATAATTAAGATACCTCTGTATTGTTTACTAATAATATGCCTATTTCCTACCTGTGTTCGATTATTATGCCTCCCGCCTGATAATATCAACTCTACCTTCTCTTACTTACTTATATATCTTACTAGATTTTACTAATCACCAGTAGGCGGTTCTAAAGATAAGAGACTGCACGCTAATCTTATAGTAAGCGTAATATCTAAATAATCGTGACTTAGATACCCTTTTATTACTTAATAATTTTCAACCTGCAGAACCATTTGTTAATGCATTTAACATTTCTAATCAATAACTGATAATAAAATTTATTAACACTAACTTCTTTTTTCCTTCAACAGGCACGTATTTTGCATCTTCCATCCTTTGGAATTTATACTAAAAGTGTGTTTACTTTTTCCATCTTACTGATTCTTTCCCTATAACGATTCAATATAAAAACCATTATTACTTATGCATAATATTCCTCAGGTCACAAATCATGCAGCAAATACTTGATGTTAAACCCAATCAGGTGCCCATTCCACTACACATAAGAGTCATCAAGAAGTGGAAAACACAGACAACGGATTATCAGAAATCACAAACAGTGGATCAAGATTTGTGCTACCTTTTTGTAGATAAACATGTATGTTAAATAAATAAATACCTGCTATCGAGATCGTTTATAATACATATTTTATTTTAACGTTGAACTAACCACAGGGGGTGCAATAGAGGCAACTGCTAGCCCAAAAAAAGAGGCTTATCTTGATTCAAAGCTTAAAGTCGGCTCATGCTACAAGGTAGATAAATACGTTGCAATAAAATCTCGAGACTACATGAAAGTCGTCCCACATGATGCAACTCTAAGGCTTGGTGCTACAGCAACTTTTGAACTGATTGACGACAACAGCATACCAACTTACTATTACAATTTTGCAACTTATGATATGCTCGCAAGTCGAAAGGCAAATCCAAGACCATTGACAGGTAATCACAAAGCTCTGATCTTTTGTCAAAATTGTCATACTTAATTGATTAACATATGAATACGTTATCATCTACAAAATACAATTCCTGCTGAAAATGCACTTACAAATCAACCCCTTTTGGCGATACATATTAGATCATTCAATATATGAACACAAATTAGTACAGATTACATAGGACGTGTGGAAACAGTATCTCCTCCACTAAGAAGGGGAAACAAGTTTATCATCAAGGTCAAAATCCAAGATGAATGGTCAGTGATTCGCATGCCTAAAACATTACATTTTACCGTTATACAATCAATCGCAAATAATCTGCCCTCTTTTCCTTTTTTTACATACCTAACGGAACAGGAAGAATGTCATAGAGATCACCTTCTGGACACAAACAATGTTCCCATATGAAAAAGAAAAGGCACTGGGCCAACTACTTGCGGTTACAGCAACCATGGTAACAGATTTCCAACGTAAGTTACAAACCTTTTCACCTCAGATCTTTTACTATAGAGATACCGTTTCTCTATTAACAACAAACGTGTCCCCTTAACAGAAAATCTCCAACTAGAATCTACTGATGCAACCACAGCTGTCCTAAACCCAGCTATTCCAGAACTACAAAGTTACATTGACAAGTAAGTATTGTTCCCAAAAAAACATCTTTCCAACAATTTGAACTTGATTTAGGATCTTAGGAACAGTAATATTTTTTTTTGTCTTTAGTTGTTTTTATTTTGTATCCAAAGCATTTTTTTTTTATTTTCAGCTCTTTGGGTTTATATATTATATATTGTGTTCGTCTTTACATCACATTGACATTAATTGAATTATTATTAAAAATTCAAAATATTATTGTCACTGATAACTTTATATTTCTGCACTAGGCTCGCTTAAAGAAAGGCCCACTAAATTAAATTGGAAAAGGTGGGCCTAATTACGACATAAATTAAAAGCCCCATATATGTTGATATTTATGCATTAGGCTCACTTAATTAATTACCTAACCTTCATATATTTATTTATCATATATAATACTTACGAATGATCTTAAACTTTTTCAATATTTCTTTATAGTTTTCAGTATTCTAACAAAGCTTGGATTATTATCAAATAAATATGAGTATAGTACCCGTTCGTTAATGTTAAAACTTTTATAATTAGTCTTTGAGAAAAATGCCTATATAATCCATGTGGTTTTCCCAAATTTTATCTTTACCTCTCAACTTTTTCTTTGTGTATTTACACTTTTGAAGAGCCTGATGTTTTCAGATTCAATGGATTTTACAATTTTAAAATTTCTCAGAAGTTTTTTTTTGGGTTTGGTATTGAAGTTAATTTCTGTTGATGATTCAGGTTTACCTTTTGTGTTTTCTATGTATTAGTATACTATATTAAATAGTAAACTCGCAATTGTAGATTCAGCCAACTGGAAAGATCAGAAACAGTTGGACAAAGGAAACCAGTCCTTCCAATAGCCGAAATCAAAGCAAAGTATAGGCAAGATACAACGGTACAACTTGCTCCCTTATTACTCTTTGCTATTGGTATATTAGTCGTTTCTAACATGCTACATTAAAACACATGGATTTACCAAATACAGCAAACCAAGTATAGCTGCAAAGCAACAGTAATAGAAATCACTCCAAAACGTAAATGGTTTTATGTCACATGCCCAAAATGCAAAGGCAAAGTCCATTTACAAAGGGCTGAAATTCCACGATTTGTATGCGAGGACGATGGCCATGTTCCTAACCCATCCTTCATGTAAGTCTCCTTGAACCCTTATATACAAAAGCACATAATGTATTCCCTATTTCTATTTCTATATGACTTGAAAATATGACTTTGAAAAAACAACTCACCTCCAATCATTAGGTATTGCGTTAACACAACTATAAAGGATGAAAGTGATGAGGCAAAGGCTGTTTTCTTCAACGAAGCAATGGAACAAATGCTGCAAAAATCCTGCAACGACATGGTAGTAAAAGATGGACACACAGATCCGGAAATCATACCCGCGGATATCTATAAAATGAGGGGGAAAACCGCAGTTTTAGACATCTCCATGAAGCAAGACTTCTCAATGAAACAAGACAGCTCAATGGCCGTAAACAAAGCCTCCTTAACACCAGCCATTACTCCAGCAACCCCAGATCCTAAAACATCCACAAAAAGAAGAACACCAGCTTCGCCAGGTATATAAATTACTCTCATGTAAATATTCTCACCTTTTATATGTAAAACGCAAAACGCACATCCTTTCACTATACACAGACAATGAAACAACAGAGATGCCAGCAAAAAGGTAAAAAGATAATGGGGAAAGTACCATTTTTGCCACGCCATCCTTGCCAATTTTCCTGCTGAAATAGTAGCTTCTTCACAAATGCATGCTTTCGCTATAAAGCAACATTTTGACATCAACAACAAGTTTAGAAAGGCCATCACATCAACATATGAATTATGGGAGCACATTTTGACTTCAGCAACAACACAGGCAAACTATGAAAGCAACAAGCAAGGACTAGACCTTTAAATATCAAATAGATTTTATCTAAGTTGTAGTAAAGTTGTAGTATGAATCCTAATGTAACCTACTACCTCTATATGTCTATAACGCAATTACTCTTATTTAAGTTGTCAAAATATTTGTGCAACCAATTATCACCTAATGTACCCGCGCCGCAACGCGCACGGGCACGGTGGCCGATAGAATTGTGGCAACCGACATGGCTTTTACTTTAAGTCATTTAAAAATTGTGTATTGGAACATAATTCAACTGGTCCAGGTGGTTGCTATACTACAAGTCTAACCAGTGACTCAAGTTGAATCTGTTAATTCTCTTTCAACTATCTTAATTTTCATTTTTTTTCTTTCTTTTGTTTTGTTTTGAGGCCTCACCTTTTCTTTATACTTTAGGTTTTGTTTATTTTTTTTGTTTGTTTTCTTTTACTGAGTTTCTACGCATGCTTTTTTTAGTGAGTTCGCAACGTTCGCAACGATACAATAGATGTAAATTTAGTTCAAAAACGAGTCGGGATGATCATAGTCTATATACTTTATCACATCACGTATGACGCCGCCGCAACGCGCGGCCGGCAAAAAAACTAGTTATGCATTAATTTGAAAATAAGCTTTTTGTTGACTTTTTAAGATTAACTTTGACCCGACAATTAACCTAGTTAGAGTGATAATCAGTAGGTGCCCTCTTAGGGATTTATTACCTACATAATTGCCAACTTATAACTACTTTTAATTTAACTAATGACTGGACCATTAGTGATTAATCATGAAGTCAAACTTTAATTACGATAAATTTGACTTATGGTCATTAAGCTAATTAAAACTGAAATTAGGAAGTTAAGGACACTTACAAAAATCCTAAGTACGCTTATGGATCCTAAGGAAGCTTGTTGCTGATCAGAGAAGCTCCAGAAATGAGTTTGAAGTGAGTTGCAAATGAATGACAAAAATGTTGCAACTTTGTTCTTCTTATATAGTGAATTCAAATCCTTAAGATGATGCCAAATAACTCTACCATTGTCATGAGATCTTCCCAGGTGTCCCTATGATGCCAAAAACCAGTTGCAAGACCCCTGATTTTCGAAAACCACTCATATAAGGCGGTGCAACTTGATAAACAGGCATCTGTCCAGAAATTCGCCCAGTTACAGGTCTTACGGACCGTAAGCCTTTGGCCTTGCGGTTTGTATCCGTTCTTCATAATTTATCGCCCAGCTCTGCCACCTTACGGACCGTAAGGTGGCTCCTTTGCGGTCCGTAAGCCTTCATCAGAAAACACAAATTTGTAATTTCTTAGGCCTTGACCATGCAACTTTGCTACCCTCGAATCTTATGTCTTCTTTTCAATAGAGGGACCATATTGACAGGCTTTGCATGTCCTTGCATGTGTTGTTATGCACATGAGGTTTGATGTGTGCAAAATGCAACATATAAATTACATCAATTGTGACATAAAACTAACCCTTTTTAGTACTAATGTTGGAAAAAGTGTGCTTTTGTCTTCCTTTTGTATTTTCAGGATTAAATAAGCTCAAATTAACAAAAGAAGCAAAAAGACATCAAAATCTAACATAAATACAAGAAAAGGAACAACACGTGACATGTCCGACCCCACGACAGCATCTTCCCAAGCAAAACAAGATAACAGAAGACTGAACACGCCCCGTGCTCAGCCAGCACGGGGGCGTGCCCAAGTGTCAGCAGAAAAGACAAAGTGGTAGAAGCTTCTATTGCCCACCACGTGGCCGTGCTCAGCGGACACGGGGCCGTGGTCAACTATAAGATTCGCACAATCTAAGCAAATCTTCATAGTACAAAGATTCTTCTGCACACGGGGTCATGCTCAGCGGACACGGGGGCGTGGTCAACTAATAAGACAAGCTACATTAAATGAAGAAAGAGAAGGATGTGGACACGGGGCCGTGCCCACTGGACACGGGGCCGTGCCCACTGGACACGGGGCCGTGCCCGAGCTTCTGTTCAGCCTATGAATAGGAGTGCTTGGCTCAAGCTCAAACCATTCCTTGGCACACCACCTCTCTCACACTTCACCCACCACCCACCACCACCATAACACCATCATCCACCACCATCATCCATTGTCCATCATAGAGTGTGTGAGTCGTCTCGGGATCCAAGATTGATCGTAAGAGTTCTTGACAATCAAGGCCATGTTTGCCTAAGTCTCTTACATCACTTGGTGAAGACAAGTGTCTAGTGTAATACTTTTTATTTCTAATCTTTTCGCACTTTTTACTTCGTTTTGTATTAATGACTTTAATAACTAGTTTCTTATGTTGAAGGTGATTCTTCCTTATCGTTTGTCCGTGGTGTCTTGGCATTATTTTACTGTCTATATAAAATAAAAGATTTTCACCATTCATATCTCCACGGTCTATATGGAGATATGTTGGCTACCTGGTCGGGGGTTAAGAGAACGGTTTGGTAAGAGTCTTGCCATTGTTCAGCGTTTAGAGGTCCTGCAATGGACCTGGGTCAAATTTAGTAGGACCTCCTTCAATACTTAACGGTATTGGATGGCGGGGGTCCAAACTCTTTGATCCCTTCATAAGTTAACTACTATTAATACTATAACCCGGCTATTTAGGACTGTATCCCTGCTGACTTAGACTACTTAGTCGAGGGTAACGTCACCTCAAAAAGAGGGGCCTACCATAATTTGCATTAATAACTTAATTCATTATCTTTCAATAATCCGACCCTTTAGGATTGTATCCTTGCTGACTCAAACTACTGGGTTGAGAGTAACGTCACCTTCAAAAGAGGGGCCTACTACAATAACTAAGATAATCTCTTAAATAAGTGCAAAAGTGCGGAAATAATCAAAGGTTACACTATACACGAGTCGGAACCAAGTGATTCATCTTGTCTATCTGTTTTTCTTTTATTTTTATTTTCAGCATTTTTAGTTAGTTTTTATTTTTCTTAGCTTAAAACTTTTTTCTAAACTTTTTGATTTGATTAGACGTTGAGGATAAACCGGTACTAAAAGCTCTTGTGTCCTTGGACGACCTCGGTATCTTATCAACACTATACTACGCTCACGATGGGTGCACTTGCCCATATGTGTGTCTAGTGTTAGTAAATATCGTGTTTTATAAATTTAAAACTTGACTAAAAAAGTGTTAAAGGGGCTTAAAATATACACCTAATATATATAACACTCGACACTCATCAAGTTTTTTGGCGCCGTTGCCGGGGACACAAGGATTTTAAGAAAGTTAGGAATCAACGGCCTAATCGTTTTTTCTTATTTTTCATTTTTTAGGATTTTTTTTAGTTTTTCTGTTTCTGCAAAGCTCAGCACGGGTCGTGCCTGGTCGGACACGGGCCGTGCCCAGCACTATCACTGGCAGTTTTTATTTTCCGAGTTACAGAGAGCTGAGCACGGGGCCGTGTCGGTGCAACACGGGGCCGTGTCCAACTCCCAGTAACAGGGATCCGGAGAACAATTACTGTAAATCTGACCACGGGCCGTGTTCGCTGAGCACGGGGCCGTGGTGAACCTTCTGACCAACATTCTTTTCTGTTTTTATCGCAGGACTTGGAACCTTGGCGCCACATTTGAACTTCCTACGTAGTGCATGAGCTCCAGTTCTAGTAGAGACATAAAAGAACCTCTAGAAGAACCCGAACGCTTTCTCAGAAAAAGACTTAAAGCTAAAATTCAAGAGAAAGTTTCGGGGGACCCACTTCCAATGGCGGACCAACGTACCCTCATGGATTACCTACGGCCCACCGTAGGAAATCTCGGCGCCGCTATCAATGCACCGAATGTCGAAGCCAATAACTTCGAACTTCGGCCACATTTGATACAAATGCTTCAAAACTCCGCAACCTTCCATGGGCTTGCGGACGAGGATCCCCATCTACATATTACTAATTTCTTAGAAATATGTGATACCTTTCGGATCAATGGAGCATCAAATGACGCCATCCGCCTTCGAATGTTTCCATTTTCACTAAAAGACCGAGCTAAGGCTTGGCTTAACACCCTCCCAGTTGGCTCGGTAAACACCTAGGATGAACTAGCCCAAAAGTTTCTATATAAGTATTTCCCTCCTGCTAAAACGGCTAAATTAATGACTGAAATTAATACATATTCACAAGAGGATGGGGAATCCTTATATGAAACTTGGGAAAGGTTCAAGGAGCTACTAAGAAAGTGTCCTCATCACGGTCTTGCGGTATGGCAACAAGTATCCACTTTCTACAATGGGTTGTTGCCACACACAAGACAAACACTTGATTCTAGCTCCGGGGGACTTTTAGGTAATCGTCGCCCAAATGAAATATATAATCAAATTGAGGAAATTGCTCAAACCAATTTTCAATGCCACACTCCCCGAGGTAATAAATCTATTGCCCCGGGCGCCCATAAGGTTGATGAAATCACTTCTTTACAAGCCCAAATCGAGGCCCTCTCTTCGAAAATCAAAAAGCTAGAAATGACAAAAACGGCCTCGGTTATGGCTTGTGAAGGGTGCGGTGGGCCACATGAAAATTGGAGTTGTATGAAAGAATTAGATGAACAAACAGAAACGGTAAACTACATTGATAACAGACCTAGGCCGTCGGGTCCACCAACGGGTACCTACAACCAAGGATGGCGTAACCACCCTAATCTTGGTTGGAGAGATCCCGGCAATAGTAGTAACCAACAAAACCAACGAACTAACTTTCAACAACCACAAAATTTCTCTCAACAACAAGGTGGAAGAGAAAGGCTTGAAGATACTGTATCTCGCCTCATCTCCGACACCGAAAAGAAAAACTCGGATCGATTTCAACAATTGGAATCGAATTTTAGAAATCAACAAGCTAGCATTCAAAACATTGAAAAACAATTAAATCAAATAGCTCAAAATTTCTCCGAGAGACCACAAGGCGCGTTACCTAGCAATACCGAAACCAACCCGAAAGCATAAGTACATCTCATCACATTGAGAAATCGAACCGTGGGTCCCGAGGAGGCTCCATCACCACCGGATGAAAGAAGCCAAACTACAACTCCACCCGCACCCCAACCAGAAAAGGCTTCTTTACCAAATCAAGAGCCCACCAAGACTCCTCCAATTCCGTACCCCGGTAGGTTAAATCGTCAAAAAACCGATGAGCAATTCGCAAAGTTCGAAAATTTACTAAAACAATTGCATGTTAATATTCCTTTTATCGAGGTCCTAACACAAATGCCTAAATATGCAAAATTCATGAGGGATTTCCTCACTCACAAAAGGAAAATTGAATCATTGCAATTAGTTAACTTAGGCGAAGAATGCTCCGCCTTAGTACTCAACAAACTTCCACAAAAGAAAATCGATCCCGGAAGCTTCATAATTCCTTGCTCGATTGGAGAATCCCCCGTTCGTAATGCATTAGCCGATCTTGGGGCTAGCATTAACCTCATGCCCACATCAATGTTCAAACGACTCGGCCTAGGAACAACAAGCCCTACAAAGATGAGCATACAACTCGCCGACAGATCTGTCAAATTTCCACAAGGTGTCGCCGAAAATCTGTTGGTCAAAGTTGACAACTTCGTTTTCCCAACCGACTTTGTCATCCTAGACATGGAAGAAGACACCGATGTCCCTCTCATCCTCGGGAGGCCATTTCTAGCCACCGCCCAAGCAGTGGTGGATATGAAAGACGGAACGTTAACATTGAAGTTTGGGGACAAGGAAGTGAAGTTTGAATGTGGAAAGAGAGTAGAGAACGAAGACCCGGTCAACTACATGAAGGTCATAGACTCAAGCTTGGATGACGCTCTCCGACGGTGTAACATGGGATGCAATACATCCCACTTGGGTAACATATGACAAGGCTTTGGGTCTAGCCAAGGACCCTTATAAACGTGGCGCACCACGGAGGCATTCCGCGGAACTATCCTTAGTGTAGTTTAGATTAATTTTTATGTTTTCTAGTTAGTTTTAATTTTCAGGAATAAAACACACTTGAGATGGCAAAGGATACAAGGGAAACTTGAACCAGCGCCCCATGCAGGAAAACAGGACCATCCGACGAAATTCTTCGTTTACAGTAAGCTCGGCACGGGCCGTGTCCACCCAACACGGCCCCGTGCGGCACACTCTGCAGAGAAAGACCCAGTTCAGGTAACTGGACATGGGTCGTGTTCACCCAACACGCCCCCGTGTCCAGGCTTCTGTTTCTCTTGATTTAATTTTGTTACTGGCACTTGAACACGGGGCCGTGCCCGGACAACACGGGGCCGTGTTCAGCGCCCAGTAACACATTTTTTTTCTTCTTTTTACACCTTTTTACACATTCAATCAACCTAAAAACTTATTTTTGGGACACATTGAGGACAATGTGTAATTTAAGTGTGGGGGGGATGCTAAAACCTTGAATCTTGCAAGTCCTAAATACAAGCCTTACACAAAACTCTATTGGAACCGCTAATCACCCCAAATTTTTTCAAAAAAAAATTCATTTTTTTTTACTTGTCTAGGTTTAACTCGGGAATTTCAAGTTCTAAAAAGGTTATATTTTTACGAATTTACAACCGATAGCGTCGTGATAAAAAGAACCAACATAAGAAAATTATGAAAAGGCATGGCAAGCTTAATTAAAATTTAATTATATATACTTGATCACATAAAAACCCATTCCCACAAAAGTGAGTTTTGAGCCTTTATTGAGCATACAATTACATATCATTAGACTAAATGCTCATTTTTCGTTTCTTGTGTGAATAGCCGCTTGGTTCTTACGACTCTAGAGCTTGCCATGACGATACATTCCCGGTCCTTACCAACTTAAACCCGAGTAAGTAAATGATGGAGGCATTAGGACTAACCACTTTTTTATTTCTACACCATTATTTTTCTTTTTTTTACCACCTACCCAAAATCCTCCTAGTTAGCCCCTTTGAGCCTAAACCTTTTCATTTCATAACCCAAACCAAACACCCTTTTACCCACCAAAACCTTTTTCATTTTTAACCCTTTATTTTAGTAACAAGTTCGTTTTTTCGTATGACTTTTCAAAAAAAATGTGTTGATGATGAAGCAAAAGAAAATAAACAAACAAGTTCAACAAAAATAACTTTGTTTGAATAATAGCTTCATCAAAATAAAAGTTACAAAAATAAAAAAGTCTTACAAAAACCGACGCTTGTTACGCTTTTCGCCCTTTTTCCACTAACCACTAACCCAACCACCTACCTTTAACCCAAGCCTAACCCTTCACCCAAAAGTCCTCTTGATATTTACAAAGGTATATAAGTTAAAAAGGAGGAGGATTGATTGCTTGGCAAGCCTATGGTAGGAGTAAGTTCCATGCCGCTCTCGAGTGATCCACAAAAATACATCTTCGGCCGAGTGTTGAGTGATCCCCGTGAGGTATGTGAACTTGTATATAAATAAGATTTTAAAGAGGCATGTTATGCCCTAATAAGTAATTTATCTTATGAAAATTTTAAATAAATCATGACGAATAGGATTGTAAATAAATAAAAATAAAACTAAATAAAGAATCTTGGAAATCCCGACACTCTATGACAAGCCCAAAAACCTTCTTCTCTACCCATTCCATTTGAGAGTGTAATAGCCACATATTAAAGAGTTTTGCTTGAGGACAAGCAAAGATTCAAGTGTGGGGGTATTTGATGTGTGCAAAATGCAACATATAAATTACATCAATTGTGGCATAAAACTAACCCTTTTTTAGTACTAATGTTGGAAAAAGTGTGCTTTTGTCTTCCTTTTGTATTTTCAGGATTAAATGGGCTCAAATTAACAAAAGAAGCAAAAAGACATCAAAATCTAACATAAATACAAGAAAAGGAGCAAGACGTGACATGCCCGACCCCACGACAGCATCTTCCCAAGCAAAACAAGATAACAGAAGACTGAACACGCCCCGTGCTCAGCCAGCACAGGGGCGTGCCCAAGTGTCAGCAGAAAAGACAAAGTGGTAAAAGCTTCTATTGCCCACCACGGGGCCGTGCTCAGCGGACACGGGGCCGTGGTCAACTATAAGATTCGCACAATCTAAGCAAATCTTCATAGTGCAAAGATTCTTCTGCACACGGGGTCGTGCTCAACGGACACGGGGGCGTGGTCAACTAATAAGACAAGCTGCATTAAATGAAGAAAGAGAAGGATGTGGACACGGGGCCGTGCCCGAGCTTCTATTCAGCCTATAAATAGGAGTGCTTGGCTCAAGCTCAAACCATCCCTTGGCACACCACCTCTCTCACACTTCACCCACCACCACCATAACACCATCATCCACCACCATCATCCATTGTCCATCATAGAGTGTGTGAGTCGTCTCGGGATCCAAGATTGATCGTAAGAGTTCTTGACAATCAAGGCCATGTTTGCCTAAGTCTCTTACATCACTTGGTGAAGACAAGTGTCTAGTGTAATACTTTTTATTTCTAATCTTTTCGCACTTTTTACTTCGTTTTGTATTAATGACTTTAATAACTAGTTTCTTATGTTGAAGGTGATTCTTCCTTATCGTTTGTCTGTGGTGTCTTGGCATTATTTTACTGTCTATATAAAATAAAAGATTTTCACCATTCATATCTCCACGGTCTATATGGAGATATGTTGGCTACCTGGTCGGGGGTTAAGGGAACGGTTTGGTAAGAGTCTTGCCATTGTTCAGCGTTTAGAGGTCCTGCAATGGACCTGGGTCAAATTTAGTAGGACCTCCTTCAATACTTAACGGTATTGGATGGCGGGGGTCCAAACTCTTTGATCCCCTCATAAGTTAACTACTATTAATACTATAACCCGGCTATTTAGGACTGTATCACTGCTGACTCAGACTACTTAGTCGAGGGTAACGTCACCTCAAAAAGAGGGGCCTACCATAATTTGCATTAATAACTTAATTCATTATCTTTCAATAATCCGACCCTTTAGGATTGTATCCTTGCTGACTCAAACTATTGGGTTGAGGGTAACGTCACCTTCAAAAGAGGGGCCTACTACAACAACTAAGATAATCTCTTAAATAAGTGCAAAAGTGTGGAAATAATCAAAGGTTACACTATACACGAGTCGGAACCAAGTGATTCATCTTGTCTATCTGTTTTTCTTTAATTTTATTTTCAGCATTTTTAGTTAGTTTTTATTTTTCTTAGCTTAAAACTTTTTTCTAAACTTTTTGATTTGATTAGACGTTGAGGATAAACCGGCTCTTGTGTCCTTGGACGACCTCGGTATCTTACCAACACTATACTACGCTCACGATGGGTGCACTTGCCCATATGTGTGTCTAGTGTTAGTAAATATCGTGTTTTATAAATTTAAAACTTGACTAAAAAAGTGTTAAAGGGGCTTAAAATATACACGTAATATATATAACACTCGACACCCATCAAGGTTTCTTGGACCTATCTAAAAAGCTTTTTAAAATGAATTTTGTCTAGAATCCCATCTTTTTGCAAAATTTGAATTATACATGATCAGGGGTAACCGGATTATAGCATATCAGATGTTTATAAGATAGATTAGGGTCTTGGGATTCATAACTAGGTCGCTCAGAGGTATTAATTAACATGTCGACATTTTTAAATCCTACCATACATCTTTAATTTGATCCGGATTTATAACACGTTTGCCTTACATGACACGTGTCTTTATTTTATTGGACACAAAATTACGAGGTGTTACACGTTGTAAGTATCATAACCCCAGTTGCGTATTAGATACGCTACCCGATTGATCTAGTGCTCCGTAACGGCTGTCGAGGCTCTGCCCGACGTAGTCGTTGGAGTTCTGTCTCAGGGAGGGTATAACTAATGTAAATATTGGGTTATTATACTAACGTGTGTGCTTTGTGTAATTAATATATAATCACCAGGAAATCACAAAGGAAAACCCTAAGTTAGCAATGTGAGTAATCTCCTTTTTTAAACTTTTTTGCAAACTGTTTTTACAAAACTTTAAATATTTTACAATGTGATTAGCAGTGATTGAGTCTTTGTAATTCTTCAATTACTGCCGGTATGTTGGGATAGATAATCACCAGGAAATCACAAAGGAAAACCCTAAGTTAGCAATGTGAGTAATCTCCTTTTTAAACCTTTTTGCAAACTGTTTTTACAAAACTTTAAATAATTTACAATGTGATTAGAAGTGATTGAGTCTTTGTAATTCTTCAATTACTGCCGGTATGTTGGGGTTTTGTGTACAAAATGTGGAACACGTTACCATTGGACGACGAGATAGCCAATGTGTAATATGACCCACCACTCAGGATTGACAGTACTGAATGAGTAATTGTGTAGATATAAACATTGTAATCACTCTCAATACTGTTAAATGATAAAACTCTTCTTGATTAAATTGGGATTCACTCACTAGTATTTCCCACTGACAAAATGTTTTTAAACGCGTTTCAGGTAACAAAATGTGAAAGCCAAATAGAAGCCAGCTGGACAGCACTGAAGGCTTGGAAAAGTGGCTATAAACCTGTTTGTAACAAAAACTTGGGTTTTATCCCAATATGTTTATTATTATAAAATACGGTGTTTTACTCTGATAAAATATTTCATAACTACGGTGCTGATGAAATTTCCGCTGCCAATTAATAATAAACACCGATACCACCATCTCTGAGTAGGTCGCGGTCGCCCGCCTCCTGAGGCAGGGGTCGGGGGTTGCGACAATATATATATATATATAAAATCCGCAAGACAACGTTGATGACAAGTACATTTGTGGTTCGATCACTTGTACGTTACTATTTGCAATTCGATTGTGACTAAAATGTGTTGATTAAATTAGGAAGTCGCAATGGTATACTCAGAATTTAAAGGTTATAAACGAAAAAATATATATCAATAAAAGTAACTATAAAAAACAAAACAAAAAATTAAGATAAGGTAAGTGTTCGATCAAGAGTGTTTATACGCATGGGGTAAAATTATTCTATAAAGACTCTTAAATCTGGAATGGTACAAAGACCAAATTGATCGCAAAATATAACACAATGCTGAGACATGTAACACAATGTCGTGGAAAAAGACACAAGGAGTTGCAAAAAAGACACAGTTACGAAAAAAAATGCCAAATAAAAAGACAATGATCTAAACAAAAATTCTTAGATCTACAAGTTAAGAATCCATAAGCAAAAACTTAAAATCTAAGATCATAGAGTTTGACGACACGGTTTCAATGTCGTTAAAATGAGCTCCATCGAAATCCATTTTATATCTTGACCATGACTTTTTAGTTTAATGAGACTATGTATATAAACATTTTCCTTTATAAGCATTCCTTTAATTTGCAAATCGTATGTTACGTAATAAGGGTGGAGGGTATGGTTCAATCACTTTAGGATGTTTGAGTTATTCTCTAGCCAATAATATAATGTCATGTCAAGTCCTCATCCCCCCCCCCTGCACTCAATCACTAGCAATGGTTCAAACATCTGAAGAGTGGTAAAAAAAAAATTAAAAAAAAATGATGATTGGTTGAAGGGGTGGGGACCCACCATTCACCCTCTCTCTCCCACCTCTCATCTTCTTTACCGAATCGGTGAATACTCACCGAAAAAGGCAATCACCGAACAACGCTTAGGAGGCGGCGAACATTCACCGCTCGATGAAATCTAATCCCCGAAGGGTTCACCAAAGCCATACCGTCCACCCTAAGGTAGCGTTTGGTATGAAGGAATGGAAGGTGGAATGGAATGGATCATTCTGATGGAATGAAAAGAAACATGTTTGGTTATAATGTGGGAATGGAATGGAGCATTCCAAAGGAATGTAGCTCCTTCCAAATATAATAATTTCCATTCCTTGGTATGTAGGTGTTTTTTTTCCATTCCTTCAAGGAATGGAAAGAAATATGTTCTTATTATTATTATCATTATTATTATTATTATTATTATTATTATTATTATTATTATTATACTTTTACTTTTATTTGTATTTATATTTATTAATATTCATACTAATATTAATATATATCAAAATCTATTATTAATTTTTTATCATTAATATATTATTATTATTATTATTATTATTATTATTATTATTATTATTGAGTCAATTATATTTTTGTCGTTTATAATACAGTTGTGTTTCGTTACTTCATCTTTTTTTATTTATCAAATTGTACAAAGTAATGATTCATTCTATTCACATATGAGTAACCAAACATCACAATGGAATGGAATGATCCATTTCATTCCGTTGTCCATTCCATTACCTCGTCCATTCCATTCTCTCATCTATTCCATTACCCCATAACAAACAGACCCTAAGTGTAATTGTGTAAATATAGAAAAAAAGAAAGTGTCTTGGTTCTTTGGTCGCTTCAAACCGGATTCGATGCAAGAATATTATATATTCTTTATCTCGCATATTAAACTTTTAATAATCATAATGGATAGATATTAAATTTTCAAAAACAAAAGAGGCGGTCATATATATGTATAAATTTGAAACGAAGAAGGTGCCATTACGTGAACATTGTGAATGTGTACATCTCAAGAATACTTTTCTTTGTTTTCACCTTCTTCGAATATACTTTATGTAACATCGAATATGAGGAATGTTAGGTTATGAAGACCGGCCCATGATGGTTACGACGGTTTAGACATGACATTTATATACATATAATACACTAGGTTATAGACCCATAGTCATGTATTACATGGGTTTGAGGATATAATGAAAAACTTTAAGATAATTATGAAGTTGATCGGGTTCTTTGGAAAAAAAAATGTGTTTTCCACTTGTATAAACTTGAATGAGTTTTTTTTTTTTTTTAAATAAATATGTTATTGTTGAGATTGGTTGCGTTTGCATCAAACATAATTAATATAAGTTTTGATATGAATACATATAACCCTAATATGAACTATACATACAAAATTAAAGAAAATATAACATTGCTCATTTTAAATGATGTCTTTACGAAGTAAGAATTTTGTTTTTAAATACAAAGGAACTAGGTTATAATCCCGTGTATTACACGGGGTTGAATAAATAAATTTTATATACTAAATAATAAAACAATATATCTTTGAAAACCTCATTTATTGTATGAGTTGAATAAATATAATTTTATATATTAAATAATATAAAGTTATATCTATAAGAACCATATTGTACAGATTGAATAAATGTAATTTTATATACCAAATAAAAAAGTTATATATTTAAAACCATGTGTATTACATGGGTTGAATAAATGTAATATTGTTTACCAAATAATAAAAATAATGCATCTTTAAAAAACCTCATTTATTACACGGATTGAATAAATGTAATTTTATATACCAAACAATAAAAAAATCACATCTTTAAAGATATGCGCATTACACGGTTTGAATAAATGTAATTTTCTGTACTAAATAATAAACAATAAATATCTTTAAAAAACCATGTGTATTGTACGAATTGAATAAATCTAATTTTATATATCAAATAATAAAAAGTAATATCTTAGAAAACCTCATGTGTTACATGGGTCGAGTAAATGTAATTTTGTATAGTGAAAATAAAAATAAAAATATTTAATATATTAATACAAAGTTTGGTTTTCGTGATTAAAATAAATTATTCTATTGTTGCAAAATTTGTTAACAAAGTCTCAATAAATTTAACCCTTTATTTAAAACTCCGTAAATATATAAATGATAAATAATATTAGTTAATTTTATTTTAGGTTTCGTAAAATTTATTTGATACCAAACTAAACAAAATGTTTCTTTTATTATATAGTATAGATTCGGTTGGAATGTTGTAAAAAAAAAAAAGATAATACCTCAAGTTAAATAATCAACAAAAATAGTAGTTATTAATACCTCAAGTTAATAAGAATAATACTATGTAAAAAGTTACTAATAACAAATAAATAATTTATAATATATATTATTTCACATATAGAGTTATTCGGTTGGAATGCTCTAAAAAAAGATAATGGGTATTTTAGAAAAAAGTTAAGAATAAACATAACTTTAATATAAAAGAACAAATTATTTACATGGACTTTTTTTATATGGTTTAAGATGAATGAGTTAATGAAGTTGATTAGAATATTAATATGGTCAAACTACATCATTTACCCCTTACTATTTTGACAAAGAACAAAACTACCACTTCATCGAATCATCGTATCGTGATATTATTATACTATTTAATTAATATACTTAAGTCTTTATCTTCAATGTTTGGATAAGAACTTTTTATATAATCTCTTGTTGATAAAGTTTTGTAAATAAAAATTGAATATATTAAATGGATATCTCTTTCTATATCTCATAAATAATTATTTAATTTTAATGAATAAAAAATAGATGGCTCCAATGAGTGACATGTGTCCTCATATTGGTTTCTTTTATTATATAGTATAGATTAGTATATTTTATTTCAAATTAATATTTTCTTATTTAAAAAAAGTGTTATCTAAGTAGAAGATGAAATGGAATTAGTTCATGATCTAAGATTATATATATTAAACATATATATATTGTTTAGGGTAAATTACTTTTTGAGTCTCTGTGTTTTAGTGGTTTTAACTAGTTGAGTCCAAAAGCAAAAAGTTTAACGACCTGAGTCCCTATAAGCATTTTCATTAACCATTTGAGTCCAAATTTTAACCTTTTGAGTCCAATTTTTTGGACTCAAATCGTTATAAAATGAACAAAATTGGACTCAAAACGTTATAAAATAAATGGCTAGGGACTCAGGGCGTTAAACTTTTTGATTTTAAACTCAAGTGGTTCATCATCATCATCATCATCGTACTCAGTATATCCCACCTATAGCAAAGCTAAGGTAGGGTCTGAGAAGGGTGGGATGTAGACAGCCTTACCTCTACCCCGTAGGAATAGAGAGGCTGCTTCCAATGAGACCCCCGGCTCGATTGTGGTTTTGCATCAAGCCTTGGACATAAGGCACATAACACTCAGCAATTGAGACAAACGCCAATTGGTGCATGTACCCCCTTGTCTTTCGGCTATCAACGCTACCACATGATGCCTGATTAACGATCCCCTCTTTTTAACGTTATTTTCACGAAATTAGTAAAATAACGTTAAAAATTAGTGCACTTTTGCTTTTGCCCCTCCGAGCGCCCACACATATATTACATTATATGAGCAGACCGCAAGCGGGGCTCTTTAAACTCAAGTGGTTAAAACCACTAAAACACAGGGACTCAAAAAGTAATTTACTCTATTGTTTATATATATGTTTAACTGTTTATATATATGTTTAACATTTGTGAAAACGATATATTGTTTGCATGTTACGTGGGTTTGCAGGTGTTCGGCGGCAGGGGCGGACCCAAGTTATGGGGTGGGTGGGCGGCCGCACCCCTTGAAAAAAAAAATTAGTGGTATTTTTCGCGAAAAATCCAGACCGCACCCCTTGGAAATTTTCGTCCGCACCCCTTGAAAAATTCCGACCGCACCCCTTAGAAAAAAATGTTAGGAATTTATGTAAAAAATTGTGAACACGGATTGAAACCGAATCAAATTATGTAAACAAGTTAGCCTACTAACCCCTTTAATAAAACTTAAATTCAATCCATCAAGCCCAATAACTTAATACCCATTCAAGCCCAACCCAACTACTAGTTTTGTTAAACAAACCAGTCCACATAATAAAAAAAAAACCCAAATCGCTGCCACTTGCCAGCGACTCCCGCCCTCCCTCTGCCTCACTTCAGCGCCCAGCGACAGCATAATTCCGGCTGGCGACTGCAAAATTTCGGCTGGAAACTGGTTAATTCAGGCCGCCCCTGACATGTACATTTTTTTACTAGGGTTTATAATAATTACTAGGGCTTGAAATTCAAAATTTTGGTTGGCAAACATGTTTGTTGATTATATGATTGTTGGTTGGCAAATAATAATTACTAGTGCTTGAAATTCAAAATTTTAAATTGAAAATTAAGGAACATGGGCTATGGTTGAACACTTGAAGATCATTGTTTATTTTGTATGTGATAGGATTAGGAATGAACAATGAGTAGGGAAGTTATGCCGCGATTTCTCAAGAGGAAAGGGGTTGAACCACTTTTTTTCGCCGGATTATTCTAATTAAAGACCAAGGTATGTTATAGATAAGTTTTTTTGTTCTTTTATTGAATGATTAAGAGAAATAAAAGTAGGGATCGTTTGAACTTTGATGTTTTTTTGTTTGTTAATGTGATAGGAAGTTAGGAACTAGGGTTTGATTGTTTGAGAATTGAAATGGACCCGACCCGATCTGATTCGACCCACTATGAATCTTTGTTTGTTTGTTTTTACTTGTTTTACATGACCCGACCCGATCCGACCCGCTATGAACCGATTTTTTTTATATAGCTAGGGGTCTAAAATCTTAAAAAAAAATCCGCACCCCCAGGAAAAAAATCCTGGGTCCGCCACTGTTCGGCGGTGGTTGGAGGTGTGATGGTGGTTCGTTATGGCTGGGAATAATGGTAGAGGGTGGATTCTATGGAGGTGAGTGGTGGTTTTTGCTGATGTGGTTTACGGTGGTGTTGTGGTGGAGTGGGAAGGTAAATGGTGGATGATGGTGGTCGGTAGAGGTGGTGGCGATGGTGTTGGTTGTGGTTAGGTGGTGGGGATAATGGTGACGGTATGGAGGTGGTGACTAGAGGTGGTGTGCAGGTGATGAAGATGATAAAGTTTGTTTATTTCATTTCTATAATAATAACAAGAGTAAATTACTTTTTGAGTCTGTGTTTTAGTGGTTTTAACCATTTGAGTCCAAAATCAAAATGTTTAACGTCCTGAGTTCCTAGACGATTTTTATAACCTTTTGAGTCCTTTTTGGTCCATTTTTTAACCTTTTGAGTCCAATTTTTTAAGGGTTATTGGATTTTATCACCCCAAACTATTGGCTATTGGCAGCTGCCGCCCCCAACTGTCACTTTGACGCTCGCCACCCCAACTTAACACTTAGTGTGTTCTGTCACTATGTCGTTAACTGATCACTAACTTTTGATTATGTTACTATGCTTTTGAGGGTGCCCTAAGATCCCTAAAACCTTCCTAAAATCCCTATGACACCCCAAAAGTATAGTAACAGGATCAAAAGTTAGTGATCAGTTAACGACGTGGTGACAGAACATACTAAGTGTTAAGTTGGGGGTGACGGGCGTCAAATTGATAGTTGGGGGTGGCAGCGGCCAACAACTAATAGTTTGGGGTGATAAAATCCAATAACCCATTTTTTAAACAAAAATGGACTCAAAACGTTATACAATGAACAAAATTTGACTTAAAACGTTATAAAATGAGCGATCAGAGACTCAGGATATTAAGCTTTTTGATTTTAGATTCAAATAGTTAAAATCATTAAAATACAAGGACTCAAAAATAATTTACTCTAATAACAATAACAGTTCAGAATGCATGAAAGATAAACAAACCATGGGTAAAGCCAAGGCAGCAGAGTGCATGAAAGTGCAACCACGAGGGGTTCATCCTATGATTTCAAATAAATTAAATAGAACCAAATTGTACTTTTACTCTAAAATATAAGTTCCTTGTCCTATTTAATTTGATCTCTCTATTATACAATTTCCTTATACTTTTGCTTCTTTAGAAAAACAAATAAAATCAAAATTCCACATGATATGATAGAGCTGAAGTCTTCTTTTGAGTCAAGCATATAGAAAAAATCTAAGTTTAGCATAGGGAACACAAATTGTTTGACTTTCTCTTGATTTGGTCGTACCCATCTATTTTATATTCAATTTTGTCATCTAATTCTACTCCAAACAAGAGAAACTTTAAAAGAAAATTAATAAAGGTGAAAAAGGATGATAACACGATGAATATGAATCTGTTGTATTTTTCTACATCCGATTTTTTTTTAATTCGAACTGTTTTTTTGACCAATTAAATGTATAATATCAAGTTGTTAAGAACATTAAACAAAAATTTTAAAATATATAGACTTGGTATGGTTACGTTTATGTAATGTAACATTTTAGTTGGTCAGCCATAAAGTCGTCCTTGAATGTGTACAAGGGGAGCGACCACAAAGGCCTCAAACTTTTTTATTTTACTTTAAATACTAATATACTTGCATGTTTAAGCATATATTAAAGATATAAAGTGTACCCAAAGTTGTAAGTGTTCTAATTATAAGATTAAATATACAATATATTTAATCATGTAGCCATCATTATCATTTATATTATATGGATCAGAATGATAATATAATTTTATAATATATTAGTTGGTAGTTGTTGATGGACTGTATTTCCGTATTACCTTTATTAACTAATAAAGATTTCCCCTTAGGTGTATTTAAGGAAATGACTAGAGAGGGTTTTAGATTAGACTCTAATAATAATATCACACATCTCGACCTCCTCTTTCTCCATGATCACGAATTCCTAGCCTTAAGGAATTCGGTATTACCATCATTTACATACATCCTAAAGGTGAACCAAATCAAGCTGACTGTTGAAGTCCATGCCTGCTTCTATTATGGATTTTTTGCTGGCCTGAATGTTGTAACATGTGTCATATTTACATGTTTTCCATTACATACTGATAGAACTGATCAACACTAATATTAAATATGGTCGTGGAAAATATAACTAGTTTTGATTAGTGAATTGAGATAATTGTATATACATTTTGTATTTAAAATGGTTTAATGTAACACCCCGAAAATTTACGTCCTATAATGTCTTGACACGTGTCATAACCTTTGAACGTGTGAAAGAATACTCTAGAAGGACTAATATTGACAAACAATGAAACTATGTAAATACAAGGGTTCAAAGTATCAACAATGAATGATTATACTTCACAATAACCCTACATGATGTTTATAACCTTAAACGAATGGATCATGGATCATACAAAGAGAATTGTGAAAGAAAGTGAGATATTACAAACTACAGGGGTTAAGTGTGTCAACATGTTGAAGATATACCTCTGAGTGACCTTTTAGCAAACCCGAAGCTTTGTAACAATTAATTATGCTCACTAGAATGTACCATAAAAATTTCATCAAGTTTCGTTACAGTATGAGAAAGTTGTGATAAAATTCGTGTGTGAGGGTTAGAATCGTTAACTTTGGAATTTAGGGCTTTTCGGGTGATCACAAAGTTACCCGGGGACTTGACAAAGTGGGTATAAGTATTAAAGCCCCTATATGTTAATATCAAAGCCTTAAAATGCAAGAAATACTATGAAAGCGATGTTTCGGGGGACCAGGGACTAAATTGCAAATTTTAGAAATCTGATTGTATGCTTGCGCATCGTAGCGCTATGCTTGTTGCGCATCGTATGATGGCTAGCGCACCGCTACAAAAGTAGCGTAACGGTGCGCTAGCACTGCACAGCGACAGAAAAACAGACAGGTGCCTGTTAAGCTGTTATAACCGACCTTAATTGATGGTTTTCGATTCTATGGGCTGGTATATACTAGTATACAGCTTATAGAAGCCATATACATGCATCTTGATCATCCTACACTCATTTGGAATCAAATTAGAAAGATCAAAGTTCTTATCAAAAGTCTCATGTTAAACATACAAACACATATCAACTTCTGGACATCTTTAGGAGCTCAAGAACTGATACAAGCTTTCCATATCATCCATTAGACTTGTGTAAGTTTGTTTAACCCTTCTTAATCAAGTTATGCTTAGTTTTTAGCCTAGAAATCAAACCGTCGTAACTACGGTTTGACTTCGCGATAAATCACAATCGGTCTAGAGTTTAGTCGAATCGAAAGTTGTTATAAGTTGGTTTTTATATAGGTAATAAACCCCTAAAAGGTCACCTACTGATTTCAATCTTAACTATGTCGTTTGATCGAGTCAAACTTCTTCCGAAAAGTCAACAGAAATGTTAATCGCATAATTAATGATACGGAAGGCGTGTAATCTATTTTATCAGTCATACAACTTGAAAATAAGTATAATAACTTGTCTAAGCTTGTTTGATTCGACAACTTTATGTTTTGAACCGATTCGGAACCGAAAGACGCAAAAGTTTGACTTTTGCTTTGACCTCAGTTCTGACCCGATTTATATAGGTTTAGACATGCCTTAAAGTTCCCTTAGGACCTAGTTACATGTTAGTATAATCCTCTGCGTTTATACTACCCGAATCCGTAACTATCCGACGTTTCCGTTAAATGCCTAAATAATGACCATAATGCCCTTATGACCGCAGAACGAGATTTTAGAAAATGTAAAAGTGCAAAAGTCTTTAATACTGACGATTGAACATGTCTGCAAAATTTCACGTCAATCGGAAGTCTAGATTAGGAGTTATGCTTAATGGCGTATTTATAAACATGTTTATTAATTAAACGGCGCCATTAGCGTAAAACCTATCTAAACTCAGTTTTGACACCAAATCTTTTACCACTGATGTTAAATAATATTCTAGGATTTTTAAAGATTTTTAATTATTTTTAGACTGATCATAAGCTTGGATTAGCGCCTTAATTCGGTAAATACCGAATATGCCCTTTTAGGCCATAAAATGAGTTTTACAAATCCTTTTAACGCCAATCCAATTACTACTGATTTTAAATAATAAATGTAGTGTTTTGAACTTGTTTAAATAATCAGAAAACTCAGAATACTATTTTAAACCGTACGTCGCTTAAAACAGCTTTATACGCGTATTATACGCATAGTTTGGATTTAAAACTATTTTGACATATAAGACTTATAACCAAATGTTATAACCTGTTAAAATAAACTATTTTGCTGATGTATTCAGACCCGGTTCACAGAAACTTAATTAACTCCTTTTATAATCTTTAAAATGACCAAAATACCCCTATGGGGTTTTTTATAAGATTAAACTCGTTTTGGGCATAACGGAAGGTATCCCACTGATATCACAACATATTTAAGGCATGTTAACTTAGGAAACCTGTTTAGGACTCTTACGGTTACCCGTTACGCTTATCACGCGTTCGGTTCGGTTTATGTAACTAGTTTACATAAGTTAGCCGAAACGGGTCAAACCTTATCGGTTTTATCTCAAAATCCAGAATGTGTATGAAATACCCATATTATACAAGTCCCTGAACTTGTCGGGTCTAAATCACATTCTATTCCGGTCTTCGCCTTATCATGCGTTTGAACCGTATTTTCCTTTTGAAAACTAATCGGTCTAAGTCATGGCTTAATTCAAAGACCCGTTAGGATTCTAATAGGTTATTAAAAACCTTCGTTCCAGATTTAGGAGCCCAGTAAAAGCTATCTGTACTTGCTGATTTGATACGGCTGGGATTGAATTTATATTTAGCTCAGGTAAATACTTTTAACTTATTTCCCTATACGGGCTTGGGGTACGGTATATAAAATACCGCTTGGTCGGGCGTTGAATATTTAATCTTATTATGGTTAAGTGATTGAGATGTCTCCGTTTAATTTGTTTTGTTGCTTAAAGCCTTTGGGGGGTTAATGACCGTGTCCCGGATATCCCTGGCATCATTTTACGAAATGGCCACGACCTTAGCACTCAGGTGTAGGCGTACACCTGTCAGTGTCTCATAATTAAAGTGGTGTGTTAATTGATCTTTAACCCGGCTCGATCCGGGCTACTGAACGCATAAGAAACATATAAATCCTGTACAAGTTTATATATTAGATAAGTATCCCAAGTTATAAAATATTATTTGTGCCATGTGCATGCAAATCAATCATTTTCTTAAACCCTTTTCAAAATGAGTCAGTTGATTGTATTTACCAGTGTAAACTGACGTATTTTCCCAAAAAGGCTAAGTGCAGGTACTAATTGGAATTGGCTGGCTACTCCTAGCATCAATAAAGAGTCTCGCAAGCTTAGATGCCTAAAGTCTGTTGAACCATGTTTTTTATTTGATCCGCCTGTGGATTCTTTACTTCCGTTGTAATACTTTGATGTTACACTATTACGGATTTTAATATATTTATCCTTTTGCTTCCGCTGTGCATTTATATATTGTGTTGTTTGACTATGATGTTGCCAACCACGTCACGTTACTCCCCTACCGGGCCCACCGGTAACACGTGGAAATTTGGGGTGTGACATTTAACTATACTATATAAGATGATTATATAATTACATCACCTATATCCCCTCTCTCATTATATGTGTGTATATGTGTGTGAGAGATTCTCATGGCTTTATACTTAAAGTTGTTTTTGTAACAAACTACTATTTTACCCGCGCTTCGCGGCAGGCAGAGGCGAAGGATAGTGGGTGCTCGGGGGTGCACCCGCCCACCCCAATATTTCGGTTAAAAGTGTACAAGTTCCGATTTTTCGTCTGAAAATTTTAAAATTATATAGGATCTCCCCCCCCCCCCCCCCCCCCGATTATTTTTCCTAAATTGTATATCCTAAATATTTATAAACTTTGTATATAAATGATGGGTAGTTTGGTAAATATACACTTTGTTTTATTTGGAACTACTCCCTCCGTCCCAATAAAAGTGTCATATTTTGAATTTTCAACGTCTTTATTTATAAACTTTGACCCTAAATAATTTTGTTTGTGTTAGATAATACTTGATGAAAGTTATATGATTTGAGTGTGTTTTACAAATGTTTTTATCGGGTTAATTTTCATCAAGTTTTATATAACACAAAAAATATATAATTAAAGTCAAAGTTTATAAACAAAGACTTTGAAAATTCAAAACATGACACTTTTAATGGGACGGAGGTAGTATTATTATTTGACCCGATTTGAATCGAATAGCCAACCCGACCTGACCCGAAACATAACGATAGGAAAAAAAATTTTGGGTTCCATCACTTTACGCCCCCTCGAAACTTTTGGTCAAGCTCCGCCACTGGCGGCAGGACACTATCTATTGTCGGAATACGTGATTGTGCATTTTCAAATGTCGACACAACATTAATATTAAAATTTGTAACGTACAAATGAGAGAAAAATAAAATGTTCTTGCTTACTAAAACAAAATGTTAAATAAACAAAAATAAAATAAAATAAAAGGCTGAGAACAAAATAATTAAAAAGATAACAAAAGAATTGGAAAAACAAAAATACAAATAAAAATAAAGAAAGAAAAATCAAAATAAAATAGACACCCACATGGTTAGAAACTTAAAAAGCAATCAAGGATAAGAATTAGAACTCTTTTTACAATTTGAAATGTTATATATAGAATGTGATGCAACATGACAACTCACATGCAAAAGCTAATGTTTGTAAATTCTGATGTTGTAAATTCTAATGTATTTGATATGATTAAGTGTATAGTCTATTTAGAAGTAGATTAGTTTGGCGTTTAAAAAATTATGTATATTATTATCTATATTTAATTATTATTTGTATGATTTTATTTTTAATGATTAAGATTTTCTTTTAAAAAAATGGTCTGTAATAATCTCTAGTAGACGTCATTGACCATTGTTAGTCATACTTTTTGAATTTTCCTTATGTCAGTCCAACTTTTAACCTATTTTTCCTCCATCGATCCCCCGTTAAAAAAACTTAACGGAGTTAAGTTTTTTTTTTCGAATTACAAACAGATGTTTTAAGGCTTTTGATCAGAACGACGTTACGAGTCAATTGATGTAAAACTTACCTCGAAACGCTGCTCAAACAACGAAAACAATGCTTAAATTCGGGTGTTTAAACTTCCAATTAACAAAAATCAAGTCGTTTGAAGCACCATTTCGAGGTAAGTTTTACATCAATTGACTCATATCGTAGTTCTGATAAAAAAACCTAAAACATCTGTTTATAATTCTAATGGAGGAAAAATAAGTTAAAAGTTAGCCTGGCAGGAAGAAAATTCACATGCAGGCTTACGCCAATGACGTCTAATAGGGTTTATTAGACTGAGTGTTGTGGGGCGACTCCCACCCCCAGGTCGCCCCATATCGCCTGGAACACCGCCCCCGGGGGCGACTTGGGTGGCGACCCCCCCTTGCCCAACCTCTTCTCGTCGCCCACTCAACACACAATTTGAAACATATAGCCGTTGTATTCCAACGGATATATTGACATTTTATGTTTTTTTTTACCAAATTACTATATATATATATACATCTACCATACAACACAACACACTCTAAAAATATACAACACAACACACTCTAAAACTACATTCTTTCAACATAACCATTTTGTTTTTTTGGAACCACAAATGGAGTTCAACGTCCCTTCGTCATCCTCGTCCGACGACGATACAACTTCATCTAGTTCTTATGAATTTGAAGAAGCCATCAACGAGGCGGTAATGACAACGATCAATTTAATGGTTCACGTTGCTAGCGAGGACAATGAAACGGATGACCCACTGATTAGAAGAAGAAATTATATTATGCGGGATCGTGCCGCAGGACAACAACGGCTGATGCAAGACTATTTCGGGGAGGAGCCGGTATATGACGCGAAGATATTTAGACGTCGCTTTCGCATGAGTAAACGTCTATTTACCCGTATTACAAACGACATGGAGGAAGATTATGATTATTTCAAACAAAAGTATGACGCTCGTGGGTATCTTGGCTTTACTTCGTTACAAAAGTGTACTGCGGCCATCCGACAACTTGCATATGGCACAAGCGTTGATTCATTTGACGAGTACCTGAGAATGTCTTCCAAGACTGCGCGAGACACACTCATACACTTTTGTAAAGGTATATTTAGTAAATTTTGTTTTCAAATTTTTTATATATTTAACTTTAGCGTCAATTTTTTTATATGTTACTGTCAATGTTCGTATACATATTTAAATTAAATTTATATAGGTGTGATTGAGTTGTATGGGCCGGCTTATTTACGACGTCCGACTTGGAGTGATCTCCAAAGGATGTACGAAGTGCATGAGCACGTTCACGGTTTCCCCGGTATGATCGGTAGCATGGACTGCATGCACTGGAAGTGGGAACAATGCCCTACCGCTTGGCGTGGTACACATACTAGAGGCGACATTCGCAAACCGTCGTTAATATTGTAGGCGGTTGCATCTTATGATCTTTGGATATGGAATGCATATTTTGGTCAACAAGGTTCTCACAACGACATCAACGTGTTTGAGTCTTCGCCGGTTCTCGAAGAGATTATAAACGGGTTGGCACCAACTTCAGCGTTTTATGCGAGCGATAATTACTACAAACGCGGATATTATTTAACTGACGGTATCTATCCGGAGTACGCAATGTTCGTAAAGACGTTCACCGAGCCTATTGATCTTAAAAGAAAATATTTCACGAGAAAACAAGAATCAGCAAGAAAAGATATCGAGCGAGCGTTTGGAGTTCTTCGAAAGCGATGGCACGTCATCAATTATCCAGCAAGATACTGGACAAAGGAAAAAATGCATGACGTCATTTACACATGCATGATTTTGCATAACATGATATTGGAAGACGAAGACAAAGCCATTTGCCAAGATTACAATGAGAATGACCCTTCATTGTTCCCGGAGTATTGGACACAAGAAGTATCATCGGAGACACGACTCGAGAACATAATGGATATAAAGAATAGACAGAAACACACCATGCTTATGTATGACTTGATCGATCACCTATGGGACAACAAAGAACCAGGATACGAGGCGAAACTCGTTAACGAGGATGAAGGAGATAACGAGGATGAAGATAATAACAATGTAGTCGACCTCGACCTAAACGAGTACGTTAGTGACGATGAGTAGTAGATGTATTTTTTTATTTTTGTTGATTGTATTTTTTTATTTTTGTTGATGTATTTTTTTTTTTAGTTGATGTATTTTTTTTATTTTGGTTGAAGTAATTTTTTTTTATTGAAGTATTAGTTTTTATTTACTTTGATCAATACTTTTATAAAAAATAGGACTTTTTTTATATCTTTTACATAAAAAAAGAGAAAATAAATCAATCCACGTGTCGCAAGACGCCCCACCCAGCAAGGTTGCCCCACTCCCCCTTTTTTGGTCAAAATCCTCTTATGTAACGTGGCGCCACGTGTCGCAAGACGCCCACTCAAAAGGTTGCCCCGCTACACTCGGTCTTACCGAATAATTTCTGTCTTTTACAGGCACCCAAATCCCAATAGCATAAGCCAATTAAGGGAGGGATGACCTGGTTAAATATCATGTTTTAATAATCCCTCGGCCCACAGAAAGATTTCAATTTAAGACTTAGATTTTAATTTATAAAAAGAAAAAACATGAATATAATATAAAAATGAAAAGAAAACAAACATGGTCTCCACCCCATCTTGTTCGCACATTAACCCGCACTCATATCAGTAATCTTCACGCAATTTCTCCCTCTTTCTCTCTCCTCTCTCTCTCTACAGGTACCACCTATACACACAATTATTGTATCTATTCATGACTCAATTCATATAACATCAAACTGTTTTAAATTCTTTGTTGGGGCTTTTCTATACTGCTCAACTACCAATTAACATATTTTTTTTCCACATTTTTTAGACCAAAAAAATGGAGTGTATTGCAGCAAGAGCATTGAAATCAAGCTTTCTTTCCGAAATAATTCGCATGAATTCAATTCCACAAGCTTCCTTTGAAGATTTCTGGTGTGTTAACGTCTCCTCTGATGAATTCTCTGTTGATGATCTTTTAAACCTCCCCGACAAAGATTTCAGTAATCCTGGTGATGATACTTTCGAAGAATCCTCCGAGGAGGATTTCGCTTCGGTTTCTTCGCAGGATAACGACACCGGTTCGATGAATTCGAGCATGTTTTCTAGTACTCCTGACCTTGTCTCTCTTTCGCCCGACCAGCTTCCGGTTCCGGTAATACATATACCACAATTATAATTAATTGCATGGAAATTTGTTTGAAGAAGAATGATTAATTTATTTTTTTTATTATTTTTTTAAAAAAAAATTCTTTTGAATTTTAAACTAAATTATACTAATAAAAAAGAGACGATTACAGACTAATGACAGGTAGACGAGCAACAAGTTGCGCTGCTACCCCAAGAAACTAGCCTGGGAAAAATAACAGCTAAAAAAATTATGACAACTAGCCCAAAAAAAAAACAGGGTTTTGAAGCCAAGCCACCAAGTTAATGTTAACCTTATGAAAATATTTTTGGTTTAATAATTGCAGATTGATGATATGGAAAACCTAGAATGGTTGTCACAAATTGTGGATGATTCCGTGCCGGAGCTTCCAACTTTGTTCCCGGTGGTGAACCGGTTTGAACCGGTGGTTAATGTGTCATCTCGGAGTTTCACGGTTTTGGGATTACCCTATCGGGTTCCGAAAAAGTGTAGAACCGACCGGTCGAGAAAAGCAAGCCGAGTTTGGTCCACCGGGTCACTCACTGAGTCGTCATCGAGTTCATCGTCGTCTCATGACTCGTCGTCTATAACTTCTCCTATCCTTTTCAAAATCCCATTTTATTCCACTGAGGGTTTTGAAAAGCCGCCGGCTGCGAAAAAACCGAGGAAAAGTCCGGCACACCAAATCGGGCGCGGGTCAAGTGACTCACTGAGTCAACGTAGGTGCACTCATTGTCAAGTTCAAAAGACACCTCAATGGCGAACCGGTCCATTAGGTCCCAAAACATTGTGTAACGCGTGTGGGGTCCGGTTCAAGTCAGGTCGGCTTTATCCGGAGTATAGACCGGCTTGTAGCCCAACTTTTTCCGGTGACGTTCATTCGAACAGTCACCGGAAAGTGTTAGAGCTCAGAAAGAAGGAAAAAGAAGTTGAACCGGTTCAACACATGGCAGTTCAGTAGCTTCGGGTTTATCGGTTGACCCGGTTCGTTGTCTAGACCAAGTCCTGTCTACAATCTTGGTGGGCCAATTTGTAGACTTTAGTTAGGTTGATAACGGCAGGTTAGGGAGGCATGATTAGGGTTTAATAATTTTGTTTAATGAGTGGTACAATATGTAGTACAAGTATTTTATATTTAAGTTTTTGTTGTTTAGATAGTGTATTGTAATTGTAGTTTATTAAATATTTTTGAAACGATATGGTTCATGTCGTTTTCGTATTTCAAACTTTAGTTTAAATTTTGATTTTTTATATTTGTTTGCTGGTTTCTTGACAAGTGGTTGTTCATGACGTTTTGCTAATTACTATTCTTGGTTGGTTTTAGGTACCGATATAGCGATCATAAGTTATATACTATTTGTAGATTTGTATGCATAAATATAAATAGGGAAAACATCAAATAGGAAGTTTATTTTGGCTAAAAGGATAGAAACCAATATGATTATGACATGTGGCAAATTTTAAAATAAAGAGAAAAGGTATTTTAGTCGGTCTCATCATTTCTTCTCCCCAGTTACTTCAAAACCCACCATTTTCAAAACCCACAATCTCCAACCTTTTCTTCACTTACTATCTCAATAATCACTACATTATAGTGCGATTTTCGTCATCAATCAATGATTCAAATACCCGATCAACGTGTTCTTCAGCTTTTTTTTGAAGAAAACCCAGTTTAATTTCATTCAAAATCTCGTTTTTTCCCGTGATTTTGAAGATAATCACTCGATCCGTTCGATTCAATCGCTAATAAGTGTTTCTATCATTCAAATTTCGTCAATCGATGAAGAAATCGGCTTCGATCCATGTAAGAAATTCTTTAATTTCATTTTCACGATCTGGGTTTTTCATTTAGTCATTGCGTTTTACGATCTTAGCGGAGGTCCGGGGGCGGTAGCCCCTGGTAGCAGGGTCCCAGGGGCGGCAGCCCCTGCATTTTTTTCGATTAAATTGCTTTAATAAAAATGCATGAGAAAATTAATTTTCTATAAATTTGTCTCTGGAAAACTGCATTCGTAGACAGTTTTATGTCATTGCGTTTTAGAACTGCATTCCTGGTTCAGACAATTCACAGACAACTATTGTCCTGGTTCAATGCGTTTTAGAGAGAACACTTTCTTTGGTGTTTTTATACCATTGCGTTTTAAAACTAATACATTTTTATGCGTTTTCTGGTCATTGCGTTTTAGAAAAACACATTTTTGAAGTGTTTTTAGTCATTGTGTTTTAGGTAAAACACATTTTTAGGTGTTTTCAGTCCATTGCGTTATACAGAGAACACTTTCTTTTGTTTTTTTAGGCCATTGCGTTTTAGAAATGAGACATTTTTAAGTGTTTTCTGGCCATTGCGTTTTATAAGTAAGACATTTCTTTGTGTTTTTTGTGCATTGCGTTTTAGGTAAAACACATTTTTATGTGTTTTCAGTCCATTGCGTTTTAGAAAACAGACATTTTAAGTGTTTTCTGGCCATTGCGTTTTAGAAATAAGACATGTGTTTGTGTTTTTTGTGTATTGCGTTTTAGGTAAAACACATTTTTATGTGTTTTCAGTCCATTGCGTTTTACAAACTACACTTTCTTTTGAGTTTTTAGGCTATTGCGTTTTAAAAATAACACATTTCTTTGTGTTTTCTGGCCACTGCGTTTTACAAATAAGACATTTCTTTGTGTTTTTTGTGCATTGCGTTTTAGAAAAATGTCATTTTTTAGGTTTTTTTTCATTGCGTTTTATGCAACTGGGTTTTTTCCATTCCGTTTTACCCAACTGGGTTTTCAATTTTTTTTTCGAAAATATAGCAATAGTATACTCGTTTTAAAGATAAAAAAACGCTCGTTTTTTTGTGCAATTTTTATAAAAAAATAATGTCGTATGAAAGAGTTATTAACGTTTAAAAAATGGGGGAGAATTAGAGGAGAGAGAAACTATTGCCTTGGATTGACTAGAATGCCTCTAAACAAACTCACGCGCCTCTTTTTTTCCCTTCAATTTCCATCATATAATCTTAACCCTTGATTAACTAAATGGATGGTCAATATCACTTCCTAGCCAAATAAACTTCCTATTGTATCTCCACTCTGCATAAATATTATATGGTTTGATTCGGTTTTAACGTAATTGATATTTTAAACTAGATGAATAATCGCGGTTTAAAAAACAGAAAAAATTGATATTATTATTATTATTGTTGTTGTGTTTTGTTTCTTGTTGTTAATGTTAATTATTATTATTTTTATTATTATTATTAGGGGACTCGGGGTGGTCCGTTATACCACCATTATCATGAGTTATAGCAAGCGATACACCACCGCCACTCCTTCTCATCACTCGTTGATTTGATAACGCGTCAACCATATCACGAGTGAAGTATTTGATTTGAATTCATTTTTGTTTTGTTTTTTTTTTAATGATTTTGATAGTATGTGGTGAGTGATGAGCATTTCCACTAAAAATCATCAGTAGTGATGGAATAAAACTCGATGACATGACGGAAATTGATTAGATGTTATGAGTGAGTTATGATTGATTACCACCCCTACCCCGTTATGCTAAAAATCTTATTTGATTTCTTTGTGTGTTTAAGTCTTATAAGTAATTCAACGCAATCCATGCAATGAGCCAATAAATTTAGGCATTTTGACTAGTGGCCACAACTTTTTAATCAATTATTGCGCATGCGAAATTCAAACCTAAAAGTTGACAAATATTTCTAAGAATAATAATATACAAGAGCAAAATCAATAGACACTTACAAAACTTTATAAACTTTGCTTGTACTTTTTTTTACCATTTTCAATCTTAAAAGATGTTTTATGAATCGGTATCACTTAAATGTTGGATACGTAACTAACTAATAAAGAACAAGAATCGGTATTATACAATACATCATTTTTTTATCGATATCATATGACATTGATGTGTTTCCTACTTGAGAATGGCCTTGTTAAACTTATAAACTTCATCTTGTTAATATGTTAGGTGTAATGATGCATCAAATTTATTATTTATATCAACCCAAAAAGTCAGACTATGGGTTTTGGTATTTGAGCAACCATTTTTTTATAAGTTTCCAACTTACTATAAAAGTCATACGTTTAATGAAGTCAGTGGCGAAACTAGACCTTCAACTCAGGGGTATCCTAAAAATTTTTAGGGGTGTTCTCGTACTTGTTCAGGGGTGTCCTGTGTATAAAAATCGGAAAAAAAAATTTTTACACTACTCGTAAAAACTTGAGCCGTAGCCCGGGCTACGCCCGTTTACACTAAAGGTCCGCCCCTGAATGAAGCTCTTGGCCTGCTCATGCTTCTTTACAGGAGATACTTCAAAAGTACATGAACTCTAAATAAGAATTAGAAAGGTAGGATTCTAACTACGCAAATTTTGGGTGAGGTATTTGAATAATAGTTTCCATTTTGGGTTTAACAAAATTCTAAATAACACGTTTAAGTTGTAGGCTTTTTGGGGTCAAATATAAGTTAAAGGTTATTTTATGACTTTATGTAAGTTAAGAGGCCACTTTGTTATTTCATCAAACTAAAAAACAAAAAGATTACAAGGGAAATAAATAGTACCTTGTTGGATGTCACAAAGACTTTTGGCTTTTGCCTCCACTTGATCACACACACACTTAAATCAAATCAAATAATGTAAAATACTACAATTTCACTATTTATATAGTGAAGTCACCAGCTTCCACAAAAATTTATATAAACTGAATGTAGTTTTACTATTGCAAACACGAATTGACTTTATATTAAAAAAAATTACAGTCTTATTATTAAAAAAATATTTTTTACTTATTTTCACTCAACTCAATTTTATTATATTAAGCTCTTTGAATTTGTTTAAAATGCACACACTTATGTATATTTTTATAAAAAATAACTCTGTACCCTTTAAACGGGTGAAGACTATGAAATGATATTCTAAAAATATATCGACTTGAATAATTTAATTTTAGAGCAAATTGTCATTTTAGTCCCTGAGTTTTTGTCTAAGTTGTCATTTTAGTTCAAATAGTTTTTTTTCTTCTCTGGGTCCCTGGCTTTTCTTTTTTCTTGTCATTTTGATCACATTGCCTAACTTAGTCTAAAAACAAGGTTATAATCAGGGGTATTTTTGGCATTAAATTATTATGAGGTTTATCAATTATGTTGTAAATTGCCCCTGGTTATCACTACACAACAGTTATGCCAAAAATACCCCTGGTTATAACCAGATTTTTAAACTGAGTTAGGCAATGTAATCAAAATGGCAAGAAAATGGAAAAGTCAGGGACTCAGAGGAGAAAGAAAAACTATTTGGACTAAAATGACAATTTGGACTAAACCTCAGAGACTAAAATGACAATTTACTCTTAATTTTATTATATATAATATTATATGCATTTATATATGATTCAGCCAAATTGGCAATGGTATTTCATGTACTTAAAAGAGTCTGACATTTGGTTCAACAAAAGGTTGTGAACATAATCTTTATACATAGGTAATGCTTGTGTTACTAGTAGGCGTTTAAAAAAAGAAGTCATAGGTACGTGTACTTTTCTTAATAGGTTCATGACGTTTATTATACCAAAATTAAGACCATTGGGTGTGGTTTGGTTACTCCATAAAGAGACTACCCGTCACGTAGACGCCACCTCACCAAGGGTGGAGTACCATCTCCTTGGGGATTACCTAAATGTGTGGAGGACTACCCAACTCATAATAAAAACCAATATAATATAATATATAATAAAGGGGAGAGAGAGAAGTCAGAGGGGGGTCCACTTGTTTGCCTCGTCTCCAACGTCTTGAAGAGGTCGGCAGTGACGCGACGACCCCAGGAGGTGCGGTGTGCGACGTGGGGGACTGACTGGGACGGGGAGGGGACGACCCCCATACCCCATGGTCTAAGTTCATGAGTGACTTTTTCTCTTACACAATTAGAAAATATTTTTGTTTTTATGGTATTACCCTTTTAATAAATAAATTTATTATCTATTATCTAACACCCCCTTATTATCAGTAAAATAAAAATGTTATATTAATTCATTAATATTGCAAATAAATGTCTTTTGTTTTAGAACAAATCAAATTGAAAAAAAAAAATGATAAAAAGGGAGAAAACATATCGTTGACATTTGATGATATGTGGAATACATGTGGTTGATAAGGTACTACTTATATGAACTATCTTCGATATGAATATGAGGGGATAAACAGTGGATACATGAATTTTTTTCAACGGTTTTTTTTTTTAGATTTTCATTAATTCTTACTATTTTTTTTTAAATCATATAAAATTTCCACTATTTTTTTTTATTTTTTTTTCAAACCGACGAGGTCCGAGGACCTCCAAAACACCCCTGGATCCACTACTAGGGATAAATCAAAGGTCATTATGGCTCACCAATCACTGATTCAATGCGCACTCGTACAATGATATAATTTTTTTTTTTTTTTGCAAGTGTTGACCAATTTGACTTGGGAGTAATAACTTAAAATGATGCAAGAAAAAATGTATGTGAACTTTGTAATCGTTTAAAAAAACTAACGTGAAATAAATGTGTGATGTATAAGAAAAATTGTATATGAACTTATGTTAAATGCATAGTGAGGATTGTATTTCTATCAGCATGTTTATTATATAAAAATATCGTAAACTTAACTTTTCATAACAAAACATCACATAAAAACAACTATCACAATTTTATACAAAGAGAGACAAACTAAATACATCTAACCAAGTGATATCCAAATGCTAACCATGCAAATCACATAAAGACGTTATATCAACACATTTAACTAACCACCCCTAGTTAATTTTGAAGGGATTCTATACAACAACTTGGCGTGTAGTACTTTAAATTTTGTACAATGACATGGCATTTAAAAGAAGACTTATGGGTTTGTTTCAGCTTTTAATGGACTTTAATGATTCGGACATTTTACTGATTCAGCACTTAATAGTTCAGACTATTTGTTTTGTGAGTAGGTGTCTGAATGGTTCAGATATTTGCCTCTCAATGATTAAGCATTATACTGAGTCTGAATGGTTAAAATCTCTTATCTGAATTGATAAACAATTTGTCTCTGAATGATTAAGCATTATACTGACTATTAATGGTTCAGACTTCTTACTGCTTTAACACTTAATGGTTCAGACCTCTTACTACTTTAGCACTTACTCATTCAGAAGTTGTCAAACAGCCCTTAAAGTTATGTGTAGCTAATAAAATCAGATATATAGACGGGTGGCTTTGAATATTATTTGCTTGGTATGCTAAAATAAATGTTGTCAATACTCAATTATAGTACCACTTCTTATACTGCTTTTTGAAATTGTGAGGACATTTTTTAGAACGGCTAACACACACCCTTTAATCAATAATCATGTTTCTAATTCTACACCAGTGTTCGGTATGGGACTTGAACCATTAACCTTACGAGGAAGGACACCATTTTACACACATTGATACCACTAAACCAGAATCACTTTGGTCGTAAGATGATTAACCTATATTGCATTGTAAATCAACGGTATGGCATATCATTTATCAGCCATATGCACTTTCTCAAGGGGAAAAAAGTTTATGTAGTTGAGATTCACTAGATTTATAAATATAATATTAATTAGTGAGTCACCTGAAAGGACTAGTCATAATTGGTTTATTAATATCATAAATTGATTGATGATTGATTAATGAATAGGGTCCAAATACCAACTAAATTGAATGACCCATGAATATGATGCTCATTTTCCCTCAATTGTATTTGTTTTGGCCTCATTACCGGCAAAGTTAATGTAGATATGAAGCATGCCATGTGAGAGTGGGTAAGATACCAACCTACACAATCTTACACACAAAATATAACATATTATGTTTTTACTAATTTCTAATATAATTGTAAAGATATATTGTACATGTGTAAGTTTTGTGAAAAATGATAAACGCCTTACGCTACTATATGTTAACCTGGCCTCACGTCGGGCGATCTTATCTGACCTTGCCTCGGGAGACTTACGCACAAAAGATAACATATTGTGTGTTCACTAAATGTGTAAAGATTATTTCAACACATATACACAGAGAACTTGTGTTCCCAAACATAAATATACATATGTACATAAAGTCATAAAAAAAAAAACTTAAAACATGAGTATACATCATTTTAAAGCATTTTAATTTTGAAAATTATCACATAAATGATTTAAGTTAAATCACAAGGGTTATGTTGTACTAGTAAAACCTTTATATATTGGTTTCATCTTACTAGATATAATTACTTTAGATACTTTAGTGACAAAATTGAAAAAATGTGATGTTTAAAGGGACTACTTATGTATGTATATCTTAGACTATGTATAGTAGTTTTGACTATACATTATTGTTAAAGTGATACATCGTTGCCATGTAGGTAATAGACCTTAACTAAACGTGGTACGCCGTTACCATGTAGGTAATAATCCTTTAACTAAACCACCATTTCACATGGGTGTAGTGGTTTTAACTAAAAGTTAAATAAAAGAAATAAGAAAAAAAAAATAGATGTGATTGGTTGGTTTGCAAGTGGCCCAGTTACCGTGGTAACAAGAAGCCCATTGGCGCCCCCTTTCATTCTTACATGGCGGTGTTTGAGGTGTTAAAATGGTGGCGTGTCACGGTGGCAGCTCTTTAATATCCCACTACAGTAAGTCTTAGGGTGTGCAATTAAAAAAATCCAAAGTCAAAAATTATATGTTAAGCAACTTAAGCGTTGGTTCGTTTTTCCAAGTAAATTGAGGTGTGCAAGACTCTTTTACAAGACTTTTAAACCGATTAGACCTGAGCAAAATAGACATGTAACAACTATGTTTGTTATGTTCTTAGTTTTAAAAAGTTTTTAAAAAATAGTCTCTGTTAATGATTTCTTATTAGTTTGACATATGTTTTCAAGACCAGCTAAACGTTATGGGAAACAGACACTTGACATGATTTATAAATCTGTTTTATAACCATTGTATTCTTTCTTCCTTGTATTGTAAAGCCAGCACTTCTTCCTTGTATTGTAAAGCCAGCACTTCTTCCTTGTATTGTAAAGCCAGCACTATTGTTTAACAAATGTCATGTTTAGACAAAAAGTTGACCAGTTTGTAGACAATGGTTGGTTTATTCATCTTCAAATGTTTTAGAAATACAACGGTAATCAACCATTTACAGTGTTTAACAACCCTTAACGGTAGCTAAAAGCTGATGATTGCAATAAAAAGATCCAGCTTAACATAACTACAGTCGATACTATGTTAATCATATCATAAGCACTAGAAAAGGCTTGCCAAAGTATCTACCCCTACACATAAGCACGAGAAAAGGCTTGCGAAAGTATCTACCCCCCTACACCTGCTGTGCACATGTTTTACAACTTTCAAAGACAAGACAGATAACAGCCTAAAATAACCCGAAAGAAACATCTACCCAGAAACACTGTAAAAAAGCTGCATCATACCTAAGCTCGCTTCAACGCCCTCTGTTGTTGAACGATCCTTGTTTCTCCCAATGCCTTCTGTTACTATTGAAACCCGAAACCCCACCTCTACCTCTGTTGTAGGGTTCATTTCCATCCCACCTGCTTCCGTTCCTAGGCCTTGGTGAACCCCAGTTTGAATTCCCAGCTGATGCCACCTCACCCGGGTTTCCAGTCCCAGAAACTATTGGCGCTTGGGTTGGACCTGGACCACCAACCCAGGCTTGATTTGGTGCAACCGCTAGAACCGGTTGTGGAGGAACCCAACCAGGGTTCACATTACCGACATTACCAGGACCCCATGAAGGATTAACGTTAACTGTTCCCCAATTCATTGGTTGATTACCTGTAGTGGTTCCTACCAATCCCATATTCGGATTTGGAGGCACTGCAGGCCAGCTGACGTTTGGTTGGGGTGGCTGCTGCAAAAAGTTCCCAGCAGGATTCTGAACCGCCGCCCACTGGTTCGGTTGTTGAGTCACTTGAGTCTGAAGCGGCGCACCGCCACTCCAACCATAAGCATTTTGACCAGCAAGGGTGTGAACCATTGCATTAGGCTCATTGTTTCCACCAGCAACCATCGATGCAGCCAATTGGGTACTACCATTCGGTGTAGGTGACTGCAGTCCTTCGTGATACGAACTAGGACCCACAGTCGGGCCCACATGTCCCAAACTTTGAATTGGAGTAGGAGTAGGAGAAGGAAGGTTAGCAAAACCATGTTTCTCAACTTTAACTGTAAACCGTCCCTCTAAAGCATCAGTTAAAAGAATACCATCTTTCTCCTTCTCACTTGTTCTCCATATTCTCAAATCCACAGGAAAGAATTTATTGTTGTTCCATTTACGCAACTGTGCCATAGAAAACGGACCCTGAATTTTCCCACTTGGATCCTTGTAATGCCATATTTTCTCTGTTTCCGAAGCGCCATCTTTTGTTGAACTAACGTTTTTCTCTGTTTCACTTGCAGAACTTGGTTTCCTTAAGGCACTTGGTGGTGGTTGTACGACTCTATCTCTTCCTTCATCCCGAATATTATCATTATGCAGGAGGCCCATTCGTGGAGAAGTAACAGGATCTTCAACTTTCTTCGAAAAATCATTACTCGACAAGCTTCTGCTAAACTCATAACTCTTTCCAGAATTTCTAGATGTACCTGTACCTGTACCATTACCTCTCCAAGATTCTTTTGAAGGGTAGTCTCGTCTTTTGCTAAATCCAGAACCCCCAGAGCTATTGTACATATCTACATATCAAAAAAAATTAGCATTAAGGGTCGATAAGAACAGCTTTTTAAAATAATAAAAATCTAGAATACCTTGTTTTTTGTCATTTTCATTTGTGTCATCTTCAGATTCATGATTTGGATCCATAGTAGGATCATCATGTATCACGGGAATATCTTGTAGCCTACGTGCACGTTCCTCAGGTGTTTTCAGAACTTCTAACTTCTCAACACATTCTCTGAGCGTAGATGTAAGTTAAGGATCATCAAGAAAACGAGATATGTTATCTAAATAGAAGTAGAGTTAAATATAATTGACAGGTATAATTGAATCATCTCCACATCAATGCAAGGAAAAACTGGTGTGCAGAGTAGGGGTGAGCAAAAAACAGAAAAAACCGATTTAACCGAACCAAAAAAAACAAACCACAAAAAAAATTGAAAAAAAAAAAAACAAACTGAACTGAACAACCTAAAAATCTTTTTTTTTACTGTTTGTTATATATTGATATAGGAAGTATTAGTTTTATTCTTTAATGTTACGTATTTATAATAAAAACATAAACATGTTTATTTATCTTTGAAATGAGTTATCCATTGCCTACAAGAAATAACAAAATTTAACATAAAAGTTAAATGATTTTCAAAGTATTATAAAAGAAAATGTCTAATAAAAACTTTGAAGAAATATAAAAATAGATTAGAAGTTAGGTTTATGTCAACAATATTAATTAAAAAGGTTAAACATAAATAACTTAAAGGGTAAATTACATTTTTCGTCCTTTATGTTTGTATCAGATTGCAATGGATACCCTTTAACTTTAATAATTATAGTCACAGTCATTTATTTGGAAAACTCATTACACGTTTCGTCCTTCAGTACTAACCCAGCTAAAATTATCAGTTAAGTGTGATCATGTGCAAGGCACATGAGGGTATTTCAGTCATTTTACCCTATCATTTTATTTAAAAGTATATTAATATTTATAAATTAAAAAACAACTTAAAAAATAACAAAAATAAAAACACAATAAAAGTATAAAACCCTATCTATTGTTCTTCTTCACCACCACCATTCATGTCACCTCCCGTCTCACCTCTTTCTCACTCTCTCTTTCGCTCTGCCGCTCTCTCTCTCTCTCTCTCTCTCTAGATACATATCTATTTATACATCTGCATTTCTCTAGGCGATGAAGGTTCTGCATATGATACTTCCGAGCATAAGTTATCGGACATTGTGTGAATAATCGGCACATATCTTGGCGGGGCAACACTAATTGTGGTGCAGCCCTGCCGGTGTCCGATCCACTTCTTTAGTTCAGAGGATATGGTTACAATCTTGAGTGCTTGGTTTTATAAATGGGTGCAGAGTGGTTGAAGTTGACCTGAGATGTTCAAATCCATAAGGGCTTTTTTCAATTCTTGATTTGTGGGTGTTTTAGATTGGGGGAAACCCATATGTTTATGTTGTTTAGACTTTAGAGGGAGGGAGGTGTGAATTTAATGTTTACAGGTCAACCATATTGATTTGAAGATGGATTAGAAAGAACTGAAGAAAGATTGAATCCACACAAATCATAAGGGTTCTAGAGAGGAGGTGTTTATGGTATTTATTTAATTTTTTTTTGACATAAATGCCCTCACAAGAGGTGCGCATGACCAAACTTTACTTGAAATTTAAACTGGATTAGTGCTAAAGGACGAAATGTGTAATGAGTTTTCCAAATAAAGGATTGTGACTATAATTATTAAATGTAAACATCTAAGAAAGATTATTAAATCTTGGATTATACTTTTTTATTTTTGAATCTTATTTAATTTTGTTCCAAAAACCGAAAAAACAAAAAAAAAAAACGGACCGAACTGTTGCTAAAACCGAAACCAAAAAGACCGAAACTGAATGGTTTTCAATAACCAAAACCCGAAAATTTCGGTTACGGTTTCGTTTTACCATAAAACCGAACCGTACTCTTAAAAGCTAGAAAGATGGCCTTGATATGAAATAGTAAATAATAAATAAAAAAGGATATTCCTTCTTACGCCCTAAATCACTTGCTCGATCACGAAGATGACTAAGACGCACAACCTCTGTTTCAAGCCACTGCACAACATAACATAAATTTAATCCAATATATTTAATGCACCACTGTAATTCAAATGTGCAACACTTACATCATTTACTCTGGTTGCCTGAAGTTCAATGGCTTTATCTAGAACACCCCCCTAAAAGCAAACTACAAACTTAGAGAAAACATACCATATTTTATAACTGTAATCGGTTTATGTATGAAACAAGAACATACCACTGTCAGTCTATTTATAAAGCCACACTTTATACTTTGTCGAAGACGCTTGCATTCATCCTACCATAGAAAATTTAGACACGTCAGCAACTCAAATATCCAAATTGAATTAATGTAACAGTAAAAACAAAATAAAAACATTAACACCTCAGTGAAATCTTGATTTGAAATGGTGTCAATAGATACAGATTCCGCTTTGTTAAGATTCAATATTTCAAGCATGATATCAGTCTTCTTTTTGCCAACCGCATACTGAGCACCTGTAGTAGTACCTGCATAATAAACAACAATAAACCTATGATCAAAAAAAAAGTTTAAATTAATGTTTCCCTTCAATAATTACCTGCAACTTGCACCAGTCTATATAAATCCTGATTAGGATTAGCACCAGAGATCCTTATTCTAACGAAAGCACCAACAATTTTGCTATGAAACGATTCGGTATCATCAAGTAAATCCTCTGCCAACTTCCGTTTTATATATATTAAGTTTATATTGTGGATATCGATGGCAGCATAATCATCACGATTGGATTGAAGCTCTTGATCACCTTTCTTGCGGTTTTTACGTTTTTTATCTTTCGTTTTCTCATCATCTAAGGGGCTAGTTTCAGTATCAACCACACTCCCTTGGTTATTGTCGTCTTCTTTAATAAGAAAATGAGATTCAAGAAGTTTTAACATCTCAAAATGGCCTACACGCGGTTTACCAAAAAGTCCTTGCAGTCTTGCATCACAGATAATTTGACTTTTACGGCGAGAATCACGAAGTTTGTTTGTTTTAATGTATTCGAGTAAGAGAGCTTGTACATCAAACTGAGACTGATACGATGTGTCGTTTCCCATGTGTGTGACGAATTCAAGTAGTTCTTTTGATGCCCACTGGACCCCGTCAGAAGCACCGGCAGCAGAACCACGAGTTTTGGGCTTCTTTGACTTTCTGCTTCTGGTCTTCCTTGTTTGACTTTCTAGATTCTCAGAAGGATTTTCTGATCCTGAATCACCGTCAGAATGTCCAGCTGGAAGCACTTGTTTGCCAGCTGGCTTGGATCCCTTATAAGGATTCTTCGCCTCAGCAAGTTCCGATAAAGAGAGATCAAGTTTTGCTTTCATATCTGTCCAATAATCCTTAAACAGATATTCCCAGCTATTCTTGTCATTAAAGTCTATATTTCCCTGCATAATTAAACCAATATATAATTAAGAATCAAGCATTTTTATTTATTCAATGACATTATTTACAGGCCTAACGATGAGTATACCTGATTTTCCTGTGAATTTTTTTCAATTAACATCACCATATTCATGCAAGACTCACAAAATCCTTTCTTCTCTTTCTCTCTGACACATAATATAACATCTGTTTTAATGCATGATTTGCACAAGGAAAATGTGCATGTATAGCACATAAATTCAGCCTTCTTTGAACAGTTGCTACACAGGTGCCAGCCTGAAAGCCAAGTTAACGAGATGTAAGTTGATATCACAGTATTTCAAAGGGATAAATAAGTCAAGAGTAAACTGACATTTGTCATGTTCAGAAACACGCTCATGTAAGAGATTATGTTTTAATGCTTAGATATTTTTTTCCTTATTACTGAAGCTTTCATTTTTTCTAATTAACCCATGAGTAGAGTGACATTTGTCATGTACAGTAGGTCAGTAGCACGCTCATGTAAGAGATTTTACAGCACCGCTTCATAAAAATGAAAGCTTCTTTAATAACATCAGATCTATATAAGCATTAAAACATAATCTCATACTATTTCTGGGACAAAAAAATAGTAAAGATGAGTCTTTTTAACATGAGAGCATGATTCGATAAAGCAATTGAGCATATACAGCTTCGTGTACCTATCATGTCTCATGTTTGAGAATTTTGGTAAAACTATGAAAAGAATATGATATTTAATAGAAAATGTGACATTATGTAATAGTACTAACAAATAATATCCAGAGCCATACATCAAAAAATACAATTCAATATTCTGCTGAACCAAGTTTGTCAACAAGGTTAACTAGCTTAAAGGTTGCTCAGGTAGACCCAAATATACTTTAAACATCAAAAAGCCATCAAGTCAATATAAGCTATCCATTACAAATTCTTCATAAAGTTGAACTCTTGAACATAAATCCTTAGTACCCCTACTAAAAAGAATTTGATACATTTGTTTCCCAATAAACCTTAAAAGGTCAAATGCATCAATGGAATAAAGCTTTACTGAAAGCTATAAAGATAATCAGCCATCAATTAGAATAATTCGTGTATTCGCAGCAAGCAACATAACTTACTTAAGTGATATCCTATGAAGTAATGAGTAGGTATGAAAAAATGGGCAACAAACCATTGCCCATGTCTTCATAACTACAAACTATGTAAATAATAAAGGCATGCCACATGAAAATTGAATGCATATATATATATGGTAAACAAACTTCACAAGCAAATGTATTAAAAGGATGGAGAAATAACTCACCACAATTCCATCGACCCTTAGTTTGAAAGAAAGCCTCTTCCCGGTTAATGCAAGCAGGATGATAAGCTTTAGGGCAATTACTGCAATCACAAAACAACAAAGTCAAAATCAGTAACAAAACTCCAGTTAATGTAAACCCGAACCGATCATTAATCCGAACACTCACCGCTTATCACATATCACAAGGTCTCCACCATCATAACACATGAAGCAAACATCCTCCTCCTCAACCGTCTTCCGCCCTCCACCACTAGATTTCGGAGTAGCCTGTGGCGTCTTCCCTCCTCTTTTCCGTTTCTTCCCCCGCGTTTTAACAGGCTGCTCCGGTGATTCCGCCCCTGCTTTCTCTTCATCACTCTCCACATCCGTATCCACCAACTTATCCTCATCTGCCTCCACCGGTTCTCCTTCGTCGTCAACTTCCGTAACACCAACAGGTTTCTCCACATCAACATCATCCTGACCTTCAGTTATTTCTTCATCTCCTTGCACAGTTTCAACATTTTCCGTCTGTGTATCAATCTTAACATCTGTCATCACTTCTTCCTCCATTTTCACAGTCTCTGTCTCATCACTTACATTGATATTATTATTATTATTATTCTCCCCGTTGTTAATATCTTCCTCTACTGCAATTAACTCGTTATCTTCTTCAGCTATCACATCAACGGTGGAGGTTTCATCTCCAGCAGCACCGTCCCCAACCTCCTCCTCGGCCGTCTCCGCCGCCGTGAGAACGGGTTTCGAATCGTCCGATTCGGGGACCGTAACGAGCGATTCTTTTTCTTCGCCTTTTAGGTCTTGAATGTTCGATTCTGACACATCTTTTTCTAAATTGTTATCATTGATGGTATCTTTTTCAATCAATACTTCATTTGATACGGTTGTTGTGGAATCTATGAGGTGGTTTTCGGTGTTTTCTTCTCCGATTTCCATGGCGGAATTGTTTCGAAACCCTAACCCTAATTTTTTACCTGTTTATACGGGATAGACATGTGCGGATGTTACGAAGCTCCTGTGAATAGAAGTTAAAGAGAGAAGTTGGATATTTGGGGATATATACACGGGAGTCGTGTGTGTGAGGGAGGGGAGTGGGTTGGGTTGGTTTGCCTTCACCTTTGAGTTTGCAATTTTGGAATAAGAACTTGAGAAAACAATAACTTTTTGGGATGTTTTACAATGAAATGGAAACTATGGTTAGACTTTCGATCGGTGGGTCGAAAACGTATATACCAAAATTTCTATAAAACCGGGGGTCAAAAACGTATATACCCAAAAATTTCTATACGAAAACTACATGTTCTCCACTAACGAGCGAAAAGTTCGGGGGGTCGGCCGCCCCCACAAAGCCACACCCTTGGCTCCGGTGTGCCTTTCATGGGTATTTTGGCCATTTTAACTCATTTCTAGTTTACCACCGGTTAAGACGAGTCAGCTTGATCCAATAAGACATTTATGATAAGTTCTTTCTATCATATCTTTGTGATAAGTTCTATAGTTGAAACTGATATTATAATGTGAGAGATATGTTGTTTTAAAGAAGACAACTTGATGTGTTACCATTTTCTATCACCCTATATTCATTTAGATTTTGGCTCACATGCCCTAAAGAATGATTATTGGGTGCTTAATTAAGATACACAGGCGATGAAATGGTAATCAATGTATACGCGATACATGGGAAAACAAAGTTGAAGACTTACTTCACCTTACCACAAGCTTTAAAAGCTGTAATAATGAGATATGGGATATAGGTTCACCAAGACAGTGATTCTTAAACGCCCCGCTTGCGGTATGCGCATATAATGTATATATGTGTGGGCCATTGGGGGGCAAAAGTAAAAGTGCACTAATTTTAACGTTATTTTACTAATTTCGTGAAAATAACGTTAAAAGTGGAGGACGGTTAATCATGCATCATGTGGTGGCGTTGATAGCTGAAAGACAAAAGGGTACATGCACTAATCGGTCTTTGTCCCGATTGCCGAGTGTTATGTGCCTTATGTCCAAGGCTTGATGCAAAACTACTATCGAGCCGGGGGTCTCACTGGAAGCAGCCTCTCTATTCCTACGGGGTAGAGGTAAGGCTGTCTACATCTTACCCTCCTCAGACCCTACCTTTGCTTTGCTATTGGTGGGATTTACTGAGTATGATGATGATGATGATGATGAAGACAGTGATTCTTAATAATTTACTTTTGGAATGGCATGATGAAGATTTTGTATGTTCCATATACCATATATGTTATCTTGTTTGATCATGTTAAAATGCTTTGTAAATTAAAATATGTTGACATTTCATACGTTCAGTTACTTTTTATTCGTCACCAAAACTTAAGAGATATTTTCTATTGGTTTCCTTTAGTGTAGTGACAATATGATCATTACATTTAAAAATAACATGTTGTAGATGACAAACTATATATCATGAACAAGTCCATATTACAATGATAAACACTTTCCCAATCACCCTCCTTTTCGAGATATGATATAAGGGTTGTGGCGTTGTGCCATATTCGTAGTATTTACATGATGACATTTTATGATAGTGGGAAACATATCAAAATCCGTTGTAGTCTAGTTGGTTAGGATACTCGGCTCTCACCTTAGAGACCCGGGTTCAAGTCCTGGCAACGGAAGTTTTTTTTTTTATTTTACGAAATTAAAAGCTGTTTACATGTTTTTTTGGATAATCTGTCATCCTTTGGTGCATATGCATTATGTATCTTGTTGTATGCATATCCACTTGCTACATCTCTTAGTAGCTTTTGGTTATAGCACACTTGCCACATCTCTTAGTTTTGATACTCGTGAGTCAAACCTAGTGATTGCAGAACTCAAATGACCTGAGTTAAGTAACAAAGGAAGTAACACTGACTTCACATTCATTGAAAACAGGTGTTGGCTGAGATTTAAAACAACAAAGCCATAATGTTTTGTCCATATTAAAGCAACAACCTTTTAATCCAAATTGTAATGTAATGATGAGCTGATGAGCATTCAAATGAACATTTTGGTGACAATCACGATGTGGGTTTTGTTTTGACAAATGGTTGGTTTATAAGAGGTAACTTTCTAAAACAAAGTGATAAGTGAAAATAAAAACGAAATTGGGTTTGATTGTATTATGCTTCTATTTATATAATATTTTTTGTTGGTTATCTTTTCTTTTTAGTTATAGTCATAAGGGTTTAGGGAGTGGTTAGACAGTTGAAAGTGGTAAACTTCAAAATCAACCAATGAGATTGTCATGTCAAAGTGGTAAACTATACTTAAAAGTGTTGGCAATTGTTAAACACTTCATGAATTGGTAAACTATTTAAAAAAAAGGAAAAATGTGTGATTGGTTGAGATGGCATGGACCTCACCCCACACACCCCCTCTCTCTCTTTCCCTCCCTCTCTCCGCATCGGCAACCCCTCACCGATTTCTTCCCCAAAATCGGTAAAACTTGTGCGGTATTTGGGTTGGCATTGGTTGCCGATCGGCGCCGAACCATTTTTCCGACTCCACTCCGGACGGCCTAAGTAAAGTCATCCACAAAGCAAGCACGAAGCCAATGATGGGGAAGGGCCCGACCCAACAATGAGGTTCTTTTTAATATTTCCAATATTATTCCAAATTGAAGAAACACGGAACTAATCTGGTGATTAGTTTTGTGTTGTGTCTCGACAAATAAGGTTAATCTTCTTTACCTTGTCCAAGATGTGGTGATGATTCTCCTGCAAAACACTAAACACTCCGTTAAGCTCGTTACGAGGAGGGGAATAGGGGGGTTCTCCTCGTAACCACTCTCCAGCGTGAGAATAAGTATCTATTTTGAGGATTAAGCATGTAATTAAGAGAGTGAGAGAGCAAGGAAGTGGATCCTTAAACTTGTAGATGAAGATTCCTATTTATAGCCGGAGTGATGTGGAAAGAGATGGGCTGATGGGCCTTGGGCCTGAAGTCAACAACAAGGAATATTCGTTTTGTTCCCTCTACCACGACCGTTGGTGCTTCTGGGCGAGAGGGGAGCTGGCGCACGCTGATGGGATCCACGTGGCCTGACCGTTGTCCTTGTTGTCTATTCTGTCATCAGCGACTAAGTGGAGATCGTGGTGCAGTTGTCAGCGCACGCTGATTGGTGTCATGTAAGCGTCCTTGTGTACCTTCTTGTCTCCGGTACGATTGTCAATCGTGGAGCATGATCGGATACAACCTGTTGGATGCTCATTGGTCCATTGTTCTGCTACTTGTACCTTTAGTATTTGCCCTTAGATTAGTTGCGTTTCTGTCCTCTGCACGACTATTAGGAATGCCCTATGTAGCCGGCTCAAGGTCCAGAAAGTGAAGGTTTTTTTCGAATGAGCCAAGTGTGAAATCTGGTCTTGTGTTTGCCTTTGCCCTCGCGCGCAACCTAGGTTACACCTGTTTGGTCAACGCAAGGTTGGGGAAGCAACCAAATTAGTCTGTTAAGGGTATGGTCCCGCGCGAGACCTGCTTGGTCGGCGCAGGATTTAGGACCATACCCCTTCACAAATAAATTGCAAGACAATCTCCATCGCAGACGCCCATGGGCCGACATGAAAGGAGAGATAAGGTGGTAGATGTCAGATGGGCGTGGCAGATGGGATGAGGAGAACGAGACTGAAAAATTCGTGACGAATGGTGGTTTAGGTGGGGAATGTGAGAGAGGAAGAGAGAGAATGACCATGTAAAAATGAGAGAGGGAAGCCAATGTGAAGTAGAGAGGGTGGCACCCATCTCCCTACTCTATTGCCAATGGTAAAAAATAGTTGGAAATCGAATAATTAAACCATAATCAAGAAACTCAAACAATTCAAATTACACAAACAAATACCCATTGGTTATAAATTTAGCTTATACCAATAGCATGCTTATAATGTGTGTTTGATTGTCTGTCTATGCTATGACATTTTTGACATCATTGAATGAAAATACAAAATAGAAAATAGAGTTAATTACTATTTTCGTCCCTATGGTTTGTTAAAAATCACTATTTCAGTCCATTAGTTTAAAAATTACGATTTCAGTCCCTTTGCTTTTACTCTCGTAACCATTTCAGTCCACCTCCGTTAACCCCATCCATTTATTCTGTTAAGTACACGTGAATTGACCATAGTGCCCTTATTAATAAAAAAACAAACAGATATCTAAATGAGTTAATTACTGTTTTCGTCTCTGTGGTTTGTCAAAAATCACTATTTCAGTTCCTGTGGCTTCAGTTTCGTACGCATTTCAGTCCACTCTCCTAACACCGTCTATTTTACCATTAAGTTTTTAATGAAATACCTAAATTACCTGTAACACCCGACTTAATAAATCAAGATTTTATTAATAAAATACACATTTAAATGCTAAAATGTGACTTTACAAAAACTTTTCATACTAACATTTCCACATGTTAACAACATTTCAAAAATACTACTTAATATAATTGGATTCGTCGTTTTAAAGATACAACGAAACGCCGCGCGGAAGCTTGTATTTTATCGTGTTCGGTTCCTCATCGAGCTTGATCTTCATCCGTGCACTCTTGGCATTCACCTATGATCAAAACCAACTTAAAAGTTAGTTTTGATAGTCAAATATTAAGTTCAAACAAGTACAGGGGTTAAAAATGACAAAATTTAAAAATTTTCGGAGTTAGGAGGCTTGGCGTGACGCCAAGGGCCTAGGTGTCACGCCTAGCCCTGTTTTTCACAGCCTGTGCCTTCAGCTGATGCTGTACATACCCTGCACGACTTGATTTCACGGAAACAACCATAACTTCTTCGTTATTGATCCGTTTTACCCGATTCTTTTTCCTACGCGTCCGTAATTTAATCCTCTATCTTATGGAGTTAAAATCCTACATCCAACATAAGAAATTTTGAGACTTCTAAGCCTTCGACTCGTTACCTTTTTACCGAATTTTAACCCGTTTATGCATTTTATCAAACAAACGTATTTATTTGATTCCTATATCTCATACACTTCTTCAAACTAGTGGGAGACCCGCGCGTTGCGGCGGAGTCGATAATACGAGGGCGTGAACATATCATAAACTTACACGTAACACTTACTATTTGCTATACCCGTAAGGTAGATTACTGTATTGGTATATTTCTAAAATAATCAAACTTACAAAAAACAAAAGATTTGTCATTCAAACAAATACACCACATTTAATTCATCTAAGCAATGTCCAGCATCTTAATTAGCGACGCAGGATCATTTACGTTAGTTTATTATCCCCTCGTAGTACACTCTATTCTATTAGTTTTCTTATTCGTATAACATTTTACAATATTTTATCACATTTATTATTTTTTAAAGTTTTCAAGTTAGTGCCATGAGTATAGTTTATCTATGTCATAAGCATTACATTACATGTCTCAAAGAGGAAATATGAGAACATCCAAGCATTTTTCATGGTAACAAGTCATGCATAGTCATACGGAAATAAAATAATGGCCATATATGCAACTTTACATATCAACGTTAATCACAAGTGAATCTTATATTTAGTTAAAAATGGTTATAAAACTATATGTACATGCACAAACCACTGGATCATAGAAGTGTTTTTCTTGCAAGTTTTGGTTTCACTATGATCACCATAAAGAGCCTACAAACGGTACAACATTTTTTAATTTTTTTTTTCAAATTATCATATCTGTTAAAACAGTATTTTACACTATTAAAATCATAATTACCAATTTAGTCAGCCACCTCATAGATTTCACAATTCGAATTAAGACCCGTTTCTTTTTCACCTGAACATTTTTTTATTTGACCCGTTTGGGATAAAACATAACCCAAATCGACCAAGCATAAGTAAACGGGTCAAATTAAGTACCTTTGTGCCAAATTCTAATTGACCATTTAGACCAGTCGAAACATTAACATCACCAGTGGCGGAGCCAGAAATTTTTTCTTATGGTGTCATTTTTTATAGATGCCCCGGTTTATGGTAACCCGGAGTCGAACTTTTTGGATCGGTTCGGATCTAGTCGGGTCAAATCACATAATAAAAGCAAATATCACAGTAAAAATACAATGTCATTGAATAAAAACACATAATAAAATTACAAAGGCATTTGAAATATATAAAAAATGTATTTAATAGTTGCTTTGTACGCATTTTCTTGTTTTGAAAACTATTCATAATGTTTTCAATGGTAACTTGCAAAAAAAACCTCTTTTTCATTATAACAAACAAGTGCATGCATCATTCAAATGATCATCAAACATCCTGTTAGGTTAATCAGTTAAAACAAAACCAATTAGACATAAGGCTATAATGCTTACTGATTAGAAAAAAAAAATTAAGCATGGACCTTTAATGATTTAAAGTATACTAATTAAATTCAAGTAACTTGGCTTAATTTTTGAAATATAAATTTGTTTATTATGTAATTCTTTCAGAAACAATGGTGTCGCTCGTAAAAAACCAATGGTGTCGCTCGAATTTTTCCTATTATACGTTGTATTTGCTACACAAAATTCAATGGTGTCGGACGACACCGTTGTTCAAAGTGTGGCTCCGCCACTGAACATCACAACAAAATGACCCTTCTTGCATATTAGTATAACCAACTCTGAAATATCTAATCACCCATTGTAACTTTGCAGCATATTCTGCAGCTTCAATCCTTATTCACATATCAGGTTCAGAAATTATTTCAAGCTATGATATCCCTGCTCTTTTCAAATCAAACTATTCCAAAATAAAACAATATATTTAACCACCAATCCTATGAAAAATATATCACCATTTTTATAAAATAAAGGGATGATTCTTCTTGTCACATTATTCGGTGTCAAGAGAAAGAACAATCACATGAGAGAAAGGATATAACATTTTTTTTCCAAAGACTTGGATCATGTATCATGTCACCCATTGAGTACGTAAAATCTAGTAATAACTTTCCTCCAACTTAAAATAAAGCATCATCTAGCAGTGCCTTGATATCCACACCTCTCAAAACTATATGACAATGAAAAACAATCTTCTTACCAGCCAAAATGGGTCATACTGTATATCAGGTTAGTTTGGTTGATCTGAAACACCTTTTTGTCTATTTTTTTATAAAGAATAATTGTGCACATATTACAAAAATAGGCTCATTTGAGCTTTAACCTGTTTTTACATGGCACAGGGAGCTAGTGTGTGGATAACAATAAAAAAGATGCAGACCATAAGTTGAATTCAACCCAACTACATAAATTTGCACATAGTTGAAATATGCTTTCATTAATCATCACTAAATTAATAATAGATTTTGTCGCCTCTACTGACTTGGATAGTCCTCGCTGTTGCAGCCTTGTAGGAGGGCCAGGAAGTTGAGCAGCTGATGACTTGGCAGGTACAACGGGTACACGTGGCCAGCCAAATAGCTTCACTGCCACTTCCATCAAAACAATCCTCTTTGAGGTCAAATCGCTCCTAATTGATCACCAAATAAAAAATCTTTGTTCTTTCTAGCTAATGCTCGTTCTTCTATACACTGATGTGTATTTTCTTATGGTAATTCTGCTCTTTCTTCTGAAACAAAATACCTGCAATTAGCCACCTATCTATATGTATGGGAATAACGATAATGATAACAACCTACGCGTTGGGAGGGTTAATAAATTCTTTAAACCAATCTTACCGAGTTAACTAACTGAATAGCAGCAAATGCCAACTGAACCAACTCATCTTTATTCAACATAGAATTTTCCGAAAGCAATGTCGACAAACTATCCAGCATATCCTCGAGCCTAAAAGAGACTCCATTAAACGATCTACAATCAAAACATCAACCCGTTAAACCAAACAATATAAAACCTCATTAATCAAATCAGTCATTATATATCTTACTTATTCACATCATTAACCGTTATACTCTCTAACCCGATCCGAATCACATTAATCCACTTCTCAACATCACCCCATGCCTATCAACAAACCTCAATCTACCTGCACCATTAAGAAGTTGGTCTGCACGTATTCACTCAAAATTAAAGAATAAAAAGTAAAAGGGACTAAAAATTGAAAAATATTGTATGCCACTACACCAAGCTCCGTGCTATTAAAACAATTATTTATGACATTCCCTACATCCCAATACTTTCCTAAAGAGTGAAAGATATAATAATAACAATAAGCATCAACTGTATTAACACTTGACCTTTACGATAACCAACTTAATCATCTATATTTTCAAAATTCAAAACGAAAAAGAAAGGGTAGGGACACTGTTTCGTCATTTCTTACCACAATTGAATAATAAAAAACCTTGAAGGAAAGATATAGGGTTCGTATTTGATTTAGTTCTAAATCGGTGGAATCAAAGTGAGTGATCGTAAATCAAAATCCATAAAACCAATAACCTGATAAACAAACAGTAATAAATGAGTAAAGCAAACTGTCATATTTTAAGGAAAGAACAAACATATACTAAAAAGTAAAAAAAGGGCTAAATAATCCGACCCAACCATTTTGATTTGTCCAAAAGTCTACCTGATTAGACAGTAAATACACCAATTTAGAGGCTCGAACTGCAACTAAATTCAAACAAAGTGCACATCGGATTACTATGAATGTACGAATTCGATATTCATTACTGGAAAATATAAAAACAGTAAAAAAACTGATCACATCAACTATATAAAGAATCAGTTGAACATATAATTATCCTTAACCAAACATAAAAATAAAAAAAAATATATATATCTAAGTTGAAACAAAGCATACCCCAAAGTTGAAACAAAGCATATCCCAATACCATCAAAAGCACCTAAACAGTAACAATGTAAATACAAAGAGAGACAATTAGTAAATGAAGATCAGAGCGTAAAATGGACACTTTTGATACCATTAGCTGGCTTTGTGATGTTAAGAGAATACAAAAAGAAATAATCCTATTCTTTGAGATGTTAATGAGAAGGTGTCAAATATAAGCATACACAAATCAACCAAGAATAATATTTAAAATCCAGAAGTTGGTTTAGTTTGGGTCAGCTTTTATCATAAATGAAACACCTTAATAGGAGGAAATATCACACAATTTAGAGGCGGATTAGTAGATATGATGATGATAATGAACATACTTGGTTCTTGGTCGATCAAGACCACCGACAACAATTTGTTTAAACAATTGTTCGAGAAGGAAAACCCCAAAATTTAGCAAAGGAACCTGGTCTGTCGACGATGATGGCTGGAAATCACCATGATTTAAACAAATGATTGACTGATTATTAGTAAATTAGGGCAACACATAATCAATTAATCAAAAATTAAGATCAATGAATTCGGGCTTCTATGTATAGTGATAATTGATTGTTGCTTACCTTGAATTGATGGACGGCCAGCACAACCACCACCGCCACCGCTATCGGTTTCTCGATCTCTATGGATCTGTTTCCCCTACTCTCCTCTCCCTCTCTGATACGTGTGTTGGTTCCGATTTACAGATGCCTGGCTTCTGAGCGTCTCTCTCCCCCTCATATATAGGCGCAAATCTATCTATAACGGAAGACGGGTTTAATATACGACCCTTCATTTCTCCAGCCGTTGAAGGGTGGCTCTGGGGAGGGTAAAGGGAACGACTGTGTTAATGATAATATTGAATTTCAATGATTAGGGTTTCATATAACAGGGGACGTAGGGAGAGGAGGGGCAGAATGGGAAGAAAAAGGAAAAAATATAGGGCTTTGTTTAAGACTTTTAGTCTGCCATCTTAAAAAGTTGGGGTTAAATTACTATTTTAGACATGGGAAATGCTTATATATAGTATATAGATTAATGTTACCTACTATATTAGGTTCTAATCATAGGTTTATTACACAATTTAAACCCGTTTTCGCTCGTATGCTTATTTTGACCCGTTAAGGGTACTTAAGCACTTTCGAGCCTAAATAGCTTTTGATTGCTTCTAGCATTTCATCACCACATTTCTTATCCTAAAATCTCCCACCACAATTGTATTTAAGGTGGGTTTAATGTGGTGATCAATATAAACCAAATTTTACCTCTCGAATCACTATTTTACGGCAAAAACTCAAATAGTGCCATTTGACTAATATAATGCTTCTTTCAGCTTCTATACTTATTCTAAGTATTTACCTAGTCATAAAACTCGTTTCCAAACAACCTTTAAGGGTTGTTTGTTCAATTTAGCCTACAAGGACGTTTTGGTCGATTTTGGTCCTTTTATGACGAAGGACTTTCTCTCAAATTATTCGACAAAAATAGCACTTTTAACTACAACATGCGTACCTGGCCCGGATCAACAAGTAGACCCGATTTATACCTCGTTCTCATTATCACACCATCAATGGTGACGCAATTATCCGATTTGCTAATCGGTCCTGTTAACATAAGACTTGACAACCACATTAGTCGATATTGTCAAATGGTGTTATCACCACCATTGGACCCGTTTGAACTATATGCCCAACATTATCTATTTAATCAAAAACATCGTTTTTTATTTCAAATTCATACATCCATCCCATCCCGAATTTTATTACTATACTCTTTTTCTTTTACACTATTTTCTTACAAATTCAACCCATTTCGGCTTACGCCATGGGTATCCTTTTAACCTTGATTTACATTAGTCGACACTTGACAAATTTCCATATTTCCAATATTATCGTTATCACGTTTACAACGTATCAAATAAACGAGTATTCTACATTAGTGTGTAAATTACACTTACCTCGCATCCACGCCACGCTTTTCTTTCCGTACTTGCTTCGTTTGACCCGCTCACTCATCAAGCTTCCCCTAGCTTGTTAGGTGCCAACTATCATTCATTATTCACAAGGTTGTTAGATTAGTCATTCCAAATCATGACTTTCACACCTTATGATTCTTTGACTATTTTTCTCTTTAAACTCATGAAATTCATCATTTCATCTTATTATTCAAAAACCCATTTCATGGTAAATATGATTTATGTACTCAAACACCTAAATTGTTCAAGTACTTTATCTTTACTAACTAATATGATGATTCTAATCACAAGTTTGACACTAACATCACCATATCATAAAAACCCATCTCAATCTTGTATGAACAAATACCCAATCATGTAATTTGTTCAAGTACCTTGTTTCTATTATCAATTATAATGGTTTTTAAACACAAGGTTATCATCATCTTCATTATTAAATCAAAACCCACTTAGCACATACAAGGGTCATCATCAAATCCTTTGTTTCTAGTGTTAATTCATCAAGTTCTTATCTAGGGTTCTTTTCTAAACATGAATTTCATACCATATCACTCATAAACTCATCATTCATTTACGAATTATGATTTTGAGTGTTCATCATGGATTCCAAAACATTACCAAATTATAAAATTTGACATACCTCACGATCCCCTTGACTTGGTGATCGTTTATAAGTGATCATGCATTCGATTTGAGCTAGTTTTGACCTTCAATTTGGTGAATTAGCTTGAGTTAGGGTTTTGGCTTCTCCTTGCTTCCCCTGACCTCTTTCACGCGCACACACACTCACACACTAGTTTGTGTGTGGTGTTTTTAATTAAAATAAATATTAAGTTTCAATCTTCCTCTTTTGGCCCCTCAAGTTTGGTTAGTTAGTTAGGTAGGGTACAACCCATTTATTTCTAATAATGTTCCCCACTTATTAACTAGGTTAAGCATTCCTAATTAAATTAGTGGGTTCGGGGAATCTATGACTAAGTTTATCTTGAGTCCCGTTAACTCGGGCCTTTTTATCCATTTTAATTTCCTCAAAAGGATTTGTTCACTTTTTATTTAATATTAGGTTTATTTACTTAAATCCTAATATTTACCGGGTTACTTTGACCACTAACGGTACTTTACCCGTCTTTTAGTATTAACGTGGTTTGATTACCAAACCCGTTTTTGGGGTGTTACAAGTCTACCCCCCTTAAAGAGGTTTCGTCCTCGAAACCTTGCTTACATAGTTCATCGAGTTCTAAACTCAATGCGTTTGACCTGAGTAATCTCTTAAGCATTACTCATACTTTAACCAATTGTTAGTATTACCAGAAAAATTATGGTAATATCTTTTTGGTTACAGAACCTCTACGTACCTCATACGACATAATGTAACTTGAAATAACGTAATTCCTTTATTTCTACTAGTTTAGTTAACTTAGCGATTTCCATCGCTTTTATATATTATCGAACTCTTGGTGAATCCGTTATCTTGACCCGTTTAAAGGTCTTTAGTGAAATATTTCACTTTTAGCAATAATTTCTTTTGTTTTCAGATTTATTTATTCGGTTCAGTTATACCGAATCCACCGCTTACAAGCAAACCAATTTTTATTGATTTGAATTACTGGCCTTAACCGGTCTTACTAACTAGACTTATTAGTCCCGTTACTTTTTACCGCTCGCTTGGTTATAATGTGATTTTACTTCACATTACATTTCCTAACCGTGATCATGTCATATCATGTTTAGTTTGTATCAACCTTTCATTTTCGAAAATATCACTTTTCGAATATATCGTCTTGCGCCTATCAGTGTCAAGACTTGAACCTTTCATGCTTACTATTCAAATTCCTATCAGAATTTATATTTGTAACAACGTTGTTTCTTACTAAAATCGAAGTTTTAGTTTTAGGATCTTTTCTTTAACTTTTGTCAATTATCCATACCATGATATTGACAGTCCATAATTTATTCTTTTAAAATCTTAGTTTTATACGGGGAATCGTAACAAGTTCCCTTACCTCACAATATCGACCCGTAGGTTCCTTCACTTAACCTCGTAGGCTATTTCCTTAAGCTTTCACCTCTTTGAGGCGAGACCCTTATGATCCTTTTGCTTCAATTCATGACCCGTGGGTCATTTTAGCCCCGTAGACCTTTGCTCTAATTAATATCCCGTAGGTTATGATGATCTCGTAGATCATCTTTTATTCGAGTTCTTTATTCAAATGTGTATACATTTATATACGCATATGGCGTTAAGGCACCCCTTCTTATGTTTTAGAATAATTCACCTTTACTTTTTGGATTTCTTTTGACCTTGACCGTAGTCTAAGGCTACATTGTTTTCTTTTGAATTATCTTTCCGACTTCTTGAATTCTAACGTCAATTACACGTCAGTTTGCCCTACACTTACCGTTACCCGGTTCTTACCTATACTTCTTTACGTCCCATTACCCGGGTTCTTTTATTTCAATGTTTTTAACGCCTATAACTCCTTTACATAGGTTTATTAATATTTCGCACTTTTATTTATCCGATTCGCACTTACTTACTTTAGCAAGTGTCATCCTTTATTAAATTTGTTTGACTTGTTTGTGTGAACATTCATCACTTATGAATGCTAAACTTCAGTCTTAGTTTGACCTGTTCAGCTCTGAAATGGCTGAACATAATTTATTCAAAATTTCTATTTACATTATTTTGTCGTCTTTTAGTTATGACTCAAAACCTGAGTCTTTTAACTTTCCATCCGAGTTCCCGTTTCTCGGTTCACGCATGTGTTTTAATTCTTACCCATCAACCGGGTGTTTAACCGAAATCGTTATCATTGCACCCTTTCCGGTATGCATTAAGACTTCATTTCAATTTACTTGGTCATCTTAACGAAATCCGTCGCTTTTATTCGACCATGTCTTTTATTCTTTACGTGACCCCCATTGGCGGCCTTATTAATTATGAGTGACGATTATCATCGTTATCCTTGCTTTACTACCACTAAAGTTAACAACCTTGATTATCTTTTTCGTGTGGGCAACACCTTTGTTTTTATGACCCGGCGGATTATCTATACTTTGGTTTTACTTGCCCATTTTGTTCACCATGGCCCTTTCATCCAAGATGACTTATTTTCGTGAATTTTCTTTTGATCATTCATTTTTATATCATCATTTACATTAATCCTTGTCCCTTCTCTCGGGCTCATTATCCTAATGTAATATGCTTCCGTCACTCGGCTGTGCGTTTACATTATTATCAACTATTTTGTTCATTTGTTTCATTTGGGTACTTTTTAATTTTGTCCCATTCACCCCGCCCTTACTACATCGGACATAAATGTGTCCATCATAAGAAGTTCACGGTATCATATGCTACTACTTACTTGGCCAGAGTAAGTGATTAACACATGACACGCATGACCTTTTTATAGTTTTCACATCACGCCCTATGTAAGTAATGCCTCTATTTGTTTCTCTTGGAAACAATATCCCGAATACGTTTTCTATTCGGGGTTTTCCAAGTTTTTAATCTACATATGCAACTTTCAATTTCTACATATTTGTTGCATATTACTAATCGTACAGTTAAATTTAAAATGTGCACCTGGTAATGCTTGCCCTCACGGGCTTCTCTTGCCATTAGCCTTGTTCGCGACCGTTACGCGATTTAGGTCTTTGATGAGCATACTCTTTGGACCGTTCCTCTGTCAAATCTGCGATTTGTTAAACTCTCGCTATCCTCATATGCGAGTGTCCTTCAACTAAAACATATACAACAATTAGTAATTTCAACATTAAAGGATGCCCGCATTATAATACAAGGCTTTTCTACTATACGCATCAACGCGTGTAATTTCGTTGACTATATCTATTCTATATCGTTTTTATTGGTGTAACGTGTATTACACGATAACCATATGTGTTGTTCTCAACACTTTAATCATACTAAACCTTTGATATACATGTACTTACCGGATTTGCGATCAAGCCTCGAACCGAACACCAATCTTTATCAAGAGCGTAAGGTTTAAGTCCAAGCATAGCTTTCCCGCCATACTTGAATCTCTTAAACCAAGGCTCTGATACCAACTTGTAACACCCGACTTAATAAATCAAGATTTTATTAATAAAATACACATTTAAATACTAAAATGTGACTTTACAAAAACTTTTCATACTAACATTTCCACATGTTAACAACATTTCAAAAATACTACTTAATATAATTGGATTCGTCGTTTTAAAGATACAACGAAACGCCGCGCAGAAGCTTGTATTTTATCGTGTTCGGTTCCTCATCGAGCTTGATCTTCATCCGTGCACTCTTGGCATTCACCAATGATCAAAACCAACTTAAAAGTTAGTTTTGATAGTCAAATATTAAGTTCAAACAAGTACAGGGGTTAAAAATGACAAAATTTAAAAATTTTCGGAGTTAGGGGGCTTGGCGTGACGCCAAGGGCCTAGGTGTCACGCCTAGCCTTGTTTTTCACAGCCTGTGCCTTCAGCTGATGTTGTACATACCCAGCACGACCTGATTTCACGGAAACGACCATAACTTCTTCGTTATTGATCCGTTTTACCCGATTCTTTTTCCTACGCGTCCGTAATTTAATCCTCTATCTTATGGAGTTAAAATACTACATCCAACATAAGAAATTTTGAGACTTCTAAGCCTTCGACTCGTTACCTTTTTACCGAATTTTAACCCATTTATGCATTTTATCAAACAAACGTATTTATTTGATTCCTATATCTCATACACTTCTTCAAATTAATGTTACCTACTATATTAGGTTCTAATCATAGGTTTATTACACAATTTAAACCCGTTTTCGCTCGTATGCTTATTTTGACCCGTTAAGGGTACTTAAGCACTTTCGAGCCTAAATTGCTTTAGATTGCTTCTAGCATTTCATCACCACATTTCTTATCCTAAAATCTCCCACCACAATTGTATTTAAGGTGGGTTTAATGTGGTGATCAATATAAACCGAATTTTACCTCTCGAATCACTATTTTACGGCAAAAACTCAAATAGTGCCATTTGACTAATATAATGCTTCTTTCAGCTTCTATACTTATTCTAAGTATTTACCTAGTCATAAAACTCGTTTCCAAACAACCTTTAAGGGTTGTTTGTTCAATTTAGCCTACAAGGACGTTTTGGTCGATTTTGGTCCTTTTATGACGAAGGACTTTCTCTCAAATTATTCGACCAAAATAGCACTTTTAACTACAACATGCGTACCTGGCCCGGATCAACAAGTAGACCCGATTTATACCTCGTTCTCATTATCACACCATCAATGGTGACGCAAATATCCGATTTGCTAATCGGTCCTGTTAACATAAGACTTGACAACCACATTAGTCGATATTGTCAAATGGTGTTATCACCACCATTGGACCCGTTTGAACTATATGCCCAACATTATCTATTTAATCAAAAACATCGTTTTTTATTTCAAATTCATACATCCATCCCATCCCGGATTTTATTACTATACTCTTTTTCTTTTACACTATTTTCTTACAAATTCAACCCATTTCGGCTTACGCCATGGGTATCCTTTTAACCTTGATTTACATTAGTCGACACTTGACAAATTTCCATATTTCCAATATTATCGTTATCACGTTTACAACGTATCAAATAAACGGGTATTCTACATAAGTGTGTAAATTACACTTACCTCGCATCCACGCCACGCTTTTCTTTTCATACTTGCTTCGTTTGACCCGCTCACTCATCAAGCTTCCCCTAGCTTGTTAGGTGCCAACTATCATTCATTATTCACAAGGTTGTTAGATTAGTCATTCCAAATCATGACTTTCACACCTTATGATTCTTTGACTATTTTTCTCTTTAAACTCATGAAATTCATCATTTCATCTTATTATTCAAAAACCCATTTCATGGTAAATATGATTTATGTACCCAAACACCTAAATTGTTCAAGTACTTTATCTTTACTAACTAATATGATGATTCTAATCACAAGTTTGACACTAACATCACCATATCATAAAAACCCATCTCAATCTTGTATGAACAAATACCCAATCATGTAATTTGTTCAAGTACCTTGTTTCTATTATCAATTATAATGGTTTTTAAACACAAGGTTATCATCATCTTCATTATTAAATCAAAACCCACTTAGCATATACAAGGGTCATCATCAAATCCTTTGTTTCTAGTGTTAATTCATCAAGTTCTTATCTAGGGTTCATTTCTAAACATGAATTTCATACCATATCACTCATAAACTCATCATTCATTTACGAATTCTGATTTTGAGTGTTCATCATGGATTCCAAAACATTACCAAATTATAAAATTTGACATACCTCACGATCCCCTTGACTTGGTGATCGTTTGTAAGTGATCATGCATTCGATTTGAGCTAGTTTTGACCTTCAATTTGGTGAATTAGCTTGAGTTAGGGTTTTGGCTTCTCCTTGCTTCCCCTGACCTCTTTCACGCACACACACACTCACACACTAGTTTGTGTGTGGTGTTTTTAATTAAAATAAATATTAAGTTTCAATCTTCCTCTTTTGGCCCTTCAAGTTTGGTTAGTTAGTTAGGTAGGGTACAACCCATTTATTTCTAATAATGTTCCCCACTTATTAACTAGGTTAAGCATTCCTAATTAAATTAGTGGGTTCGGGGAATCTATGTCTAGGTTTATCTCGAGTCCCGTTAAATCGGGCCTTTTTATCCATTTTAATTTCCTCAAAAGGATTTGTTCACTTTTTATTTAATATTAGGTTTATTTACTTAAATCCTAATATTTACCGGGTTACTTTGACCACTAACGGTACTTTACCCGTCTTTTAGTATTAACGTGGTTTGATTACCAAACCCGTTTTTGGGGTGTTACATTACCCTTGTGTTAATTAAATAAAAAACCCTGGAAATTTAAAAGATTGTATTCTAGGACCCACTTAGCCACTTGTTAAAACACAACCCCACACTACTCCACCCCACCCCACTCCATCCTTGCTCTCATTTCCGGCAAAAGTTTCCGTTCATCTTCTCCGGCATCACCACCCCACCCATCTTAATGTTCGGTAACCCATTACCACACCCCAATTAATATCTTCCTAACAACATCAATTAACATAATAACTTTGAAAATAATGCTTACCTGGACATTTTCTCATTCTAAAATCCAAAATTAAAATTTTGGAACCATATATGTAAAAATAATGCCAGTTTTCTGCTTCTACTGAAGCCATGGTGGCTCGAACCCTACAATCCAATTTAAGGGCATGTTTGGCTAAGCCTTTTGAAACAACTTATTGACATATTGGCTTTTTGAAAAGTCATAAGCTCCAAAATGATGTTTGGCAATAAGGGTGTGTGTGAGAGGAAAAAGTCAATAAGTCACTCCATACTAACTTTTCCAAAAAGCTAATAAGTCAATAAGTTGTTTAAAAAACTTAGCCAAACATGCCCTAAGTCCATATGTTATACAACAATAAAATCATATAAATCCAATAATAAAATTATATAAGTCCACATTTAATTAACACAAGGGTAATTTAGGTATTTCATTAAAAACTTAACGGTAAAATAGACGGTGTTAGGATACTGGACTAAAATGGTTACGAAAATAAAACCACAGGGACTGAAATCGCAATTTTTAAACTAATGGACTGAAATAGTGGTTTTTGACAACCCACAGGGATGAAAACAGTAATTAACTCATTTATACATCTTTTTGTTTTTTTATTAATAAGGGCATTATGGTCAATTCACGTGTACATAACAGATTAAATGGATGGGGTTAATGGAGGTGGACTGAAATGGTTACGAAAGTGAAACCACAGGGACTGAAATCGCAATTTTTAAACTAATGGACTGAAATAGTGATTTTTGACAAACCACTGGGACGAAAACAGTAATTAACTATAGAAAATATATCTATGAATATAAATTCATCATAAACTTTATGAATGAATTGACTTTATTCAAGTTCAAGATTTTAATTTGTATATTAAGTCCCAAGAAAATATATGGGTTATATTTCATATTGAATAACATTATTCTCAAGGGACATTCTAGTGGTTAAGATTTAACGTAATAAAGGTTTTCGTGTATTTATTTAGCTAATAAAAATATAGGATTGGATATTAACAAAGAAGAGTAAATTATGTTTTTGGCCTTTGTGGTTATGTCAGTTTAATCTTGTTAGCCCAAAAAGGAATTTTTTTGACATTTCAATTCCAATCGTCATTTTTTCTAACCTTTGTGGCCCCTACCACTAACTTCATACATGTTATTCGTTAAAATCTAGCCATGTGCAACTCATATGAGGGGCATTTTTTGGTCAATTCCACCTATATGTTTCCATATATAACCCATTTACCTCATTTATTGAATAACCTTTAATATTAAAAACGATCTTCGTCACCATCAACCATTCATCGCCTGCACCGCCACCACAACAAACATCAACACCAACCATCGTCTGAAAAACAATCTTCCATAAGTGAAGTTGTTAACGATTTTCATTACCACCAGCCATTCATCACCAACACCGATTCGGGGGGTTCAGGCCAGATCTGCTATAAGTGAAGTTGGAAACGAACACCAATCACTGACAACAAGCACCGTTCATCAATCTTAGATCTTTTTGCAGTAAATAATTCATATTTGAGGGATGACTTTACGGAATGATGTAGTGTTGGGTGGCAGTGAATAAGATGTAGTGTTTTTGTGTTCGTGTTTGTCGAAATTAAAGAAGGGGCGGTGGTGGCCGTTCTAGAGATGGTCGAAGATGTTGGTTGGTTCAAATAATGATTTTTATTGAAGCCTAGTCCTCCGACTCACACAATAATGGTTCATGGATTGTAGTTGGAATCATTGTCGGTGCGCGAGTTCTTGTTCACAACAAAGAACGAAAGAAAGAAAGAGAGAGAGAGAGAGAGAGAGAGAGATGATGATTTTTGTGCAGATGTGGCAACCTTTGAGAGGCACATGATGGAGTTAGTGGTAAAAATGGTAAAATAGCGTGAGTTCTTGTTCACAACAAAGAACGAAAGAAAGAAAGAGAGAGAGAGAGGTGATGATTTTTGTGCAGATGTGGCAACCTTTGAGAGGCACATGATGGAGTTAGTGGTAAAAATGTTAAAATAGCGTTGGGGGCTAAATGTCAAAACATTTCTTATTTGGGCTGATAGAGTTAAACCCACGTAACCACAAGTAGATATTAGTTAAGTAACGTACCGATCTTGAAAATCGCAAAAAAAAATGGGTATCGTTACTGAAAGTGAAAGTACGGTAAAATACGATATTCGAAGGCAAATCAACCCAAAATGCTGGTACCATACCGAATCGAAAGTACCAATTGCCAAAATCACAAAAAGTGGATATCAAATTAGTATCGAAAATCCAATCCGGTTTTGGTACTATTGAGGGCAAACATGTAATTTACTAAAAAAGAATGCGTATTCGACAACGGCGTCGTATATCCCGGTGATTTACTTCGATCGTGGTCTCCTCCGGTCTCCACCGACGCCACTAAAACACTAACAATCGTTCGTGTGTGAGAGAGTGAGAATCCTGTATCGACGTGCCCTCAAAGACACTCTCAATTGGGCCGTTCACCGTCATCTCTGCTACCCCGATGTATCCACCCTTAATTTTCTTGCGATTATGTTATCGATTTGGCTTTAATCGTTGAAATTGTTTACAGGCTGATGCCCTTCGTGAGAGATTCGATGCCAACAAGAATGTGGTACGTTTCTCTTCCCCTTTCTTTCTTATACATTACAAATTTACTGCTTTGTTAGAACATATGTGTAGTGGGGCGTTTTTTTTTTAAATTAAAAAAAAGGCCCAAAAAAGCCCATGCCCCATTACATAGGGCGCTTTTTTTTTTAAATTCAAAAAGCCCCCTTGGCGTGGATATGAAAACGACTTGCCCCCTTCTCCTTGTCCAATCATCTTTCATATTTCATCTCCTTGTCCAATAAGATTTTTTAGGTGTTTTTTCTTTATTTTATTTAATGCCCCAATAATGCCCCATCTCCACTACACCCAATTTAGAAAACGCCCAATAATGCCCCTTTGCTGACTGGACCACCACATGGCGTAAAATACCCTAGGGTGGGGGCATTATCTTCCCCTTCACACATGTTCTTAGAAATTTTATTAGGCATTGTAATACCTGTAAATACCAAAACTGCCCTTTAGTTTTTTTTTCTTTCAGGAGGTATTGATATTTGGGTTAATCTGTCTGTTCAAAGTGTAAATTTTTAGTGCTTTTATGTGTTGTCAATGTTTCTATAATCTTATTTGTGGTTGTAATGGTTGATGTCAAGAACATGATTGATATGTGTGATTTCTAGTTTTATGTTTTAGAAAAAGAATGACAATCTGGTTATTGATGTCATTCGTTACCGTTCGACTGCAAGTTTCCCGTCCAATGAAGACTATCCTTTAGGAAGATATTCGTTTTGTGCATATCTCTGTCCAGTTCTTATCCATTGAGCTTGACACAGATAGGCACAAAAACATTAATGTTGAATAACCAGAGAAGATAAATGAGGGACCTTTATGTTAATGGATAATGTTTTTACGTTAAGATTCAAATAAGAATACAAGTGTTGAAGGAAATACTTGATAAAGTGATATCTTTCTCAGCAGTCAGCACTTAGCGATAGGGATGTAAACGAACCAAACGTTCGGCGAACAGTTCGTGAACCGTTCGGCGGGAAGTTCGTTTGTGTTCGTTCGTTTATTAAACAAACGAACACGAACAAGAAATTTCGTTCGTTTAGTTAAATGAACAAACATGAACAGAGGTCGCCTTCGTTCGTTTATGTTCGTGAACGTTCGATAACGTGTTCGCTTGTGTTTGATAGTTCATTAATATTTTTAGCTTTTATATTTATTTAAATATATCAAAATTCTGACAAATTAAATATTTAATAAGTGTCAGTGTATTATATATTCTGTTCATGAACGATTGTTTGTGTTCGTTTATTTCCATTTGTGTTCATGAACATTAGTTTGTGCTCATTTGTGTTCGCCAACGTTCGTTGCCTAAAATTAACAAACACAAACGAACACGAACAAGTTCATTTCCTTAACAAACGAACACAAACATAAAATCACGTTCGATAAGTGTTCGTGAACTGTTTGCGAACACATATATTTTTTAACAAACGAACACGAACAAGGTCTCGTTCGTGTTCGTTCGGTTCGTTTACAGCCCTACTTAGCAACTATGGATTTAGTAACTCGTAAGTAAATAAGGATGTCGACATTAGGGTGCCTTAACGTTTAGGTGGCTGATTGAACTGTTGTGCATCTTATGCATTATGTTAAGCATCTGATGTGCGTTGTTTTCTGGTGGTGGCCGGTGGGTGTCCAGGAAGATATAGATACTATTGATAGAATGATTGATGATGGTGAGTCACAGTACAATAAGTGGCGCCACCCTGATCCCTACATCGGTAAGTGCTAGAAGAATTTAAGGTAGCTTTTGTTATGATGGAATCGTTAAAGAATGGAAAATAAAAGTCTCATAGATCATTCTTGATTCCATTACCCATTTTTATTGCTTTAGTATTCAGTTATATAAATAAATCTTATTATTATTAATATTAATTAATATATCTATTAATAAGACTGTGGAAATGAATAGTGTTTGTGTCCGTGGTTTATTCCAATTCATCTATTTGGGCGGCCATTCCTCCTTGAAACACGTGTCCTTATGTTTACACCTTACTCCTTACCGGTTTTACTTCACATGAAAGAGAACTGGAACAGGGAAAGGGGAGATAAAGAGAGGGGCGGTGACCGGAGGGCTACTACCGTCGCACCACCACCACGGTCACCATCTCCACGTTGTGGTGTTTCTGTTTCTTTTTAGGGGTTTTTTTTCTCAGAAAAGAAAGAAAGGAAAGAGGGAAGGAGAAGAGGGAGGAGCGGTGACCGGAGGGTCACCACTGTCACCATCCGGTGTCTGTTTATTGGGGGGTTTTGACCTCCATAAGAATGCTGGGCTCTCTCCATTTACCACCGCCTCTGTTTCTCTCTCTACAAATTTCTCTCTCTCAACGGTCAGGAAATGAACAACATTTATATTCGTGGTTTGTTCCGGTTGACCTATTTGGGCGGTCATCTCCCCTTGAGGTTTTCACTTGCAGCCATGGACTTCTATTTGGCTTTAGAACTCTGGGCCTGGGATGGGAAGTGCAACCATCTTTTGTTGTTTATGATTTGTCAAGTTTTAGGCATCTTTTTTAAAAAGACAGAGTAAGATTAGAGTGGTTGTCTTCTATTAATTTTTTTCTTATATTATTTTTGAAGTCGTTGTATTCTCTTATTTTTTTTTATCATACTTGCGATTTTCCAGGGAGCTAATCGTTTTCTGGTTGCTTGCTTGCTAATGAACTGAAGTATCGCTACCCATATGCAAAGGTAAAGAACTCTAATCTTTTATGATTTTGCAAAATAGTTGTTCACGAGATTTTTTTGAGTCTTTTCATTGTTTGTATCTTGCAACTTTATGTTGAAATCATTTTTTTTTTGTTGAGAATGATAATCTATATAGACAATAGTCTTATGTCGCTTTTAATGAGGGTGCAATCTCTAGGTATGTATTATGCCTAAACTTATAAGTTAAATTACTATGACCAAATGCAAATGACGTATGGAAGAGGATGTGGAGGGTTAATTTCAGTTCAAAATGCATAGGCCTGGTGAAGACGCATGTAAGAACCGTCATGAGGGTTTCAGTTCAAGATGTGTGAACCTCTTTATGGTTGTATGAAGATGGGTTTAATGTTTGATTTGTGAATTAAGTGTTTGATGTGTTGTTTTGTGGTAATGTGATTGATCTGATTAGGGTTTGCTTGATTGGTTTAAGATAAAGTAGGGAAGAGTGGGTCAAAAAACGTTCAAATATTGACGATGCGAGATTGGCAAAGTTCAGTAGGGTTTCGCAACCGAGTAATGTGATTGATCTGTTTCGTTGTTTTCTGTCCTTTTGGTTACAAAAGGGAAGCACAATAACAAATATTGATAACAACTAAAAAAAATCTTAAAATGTGTCTATACATGTGAGAATGTTAGTGCCTTATACTGGACAGTATAGATATTTTCGTGGATAACTTAGATGTGCATTGCAGGAATTGATGTCTTTTACACGATCGTATATGGTTCTGGAAGGATTTCCCGATAGTGTTGGCCCTTTGTACCTGCCGTACATGACATGGAGAGCTTTAAAGGTATACTATTTGAATTATAAGGAGGAAAATCTAATGTGATACTATGTAACGTGGTGTTATATGCCAGCATCTCCATTTCTCTGTTGAAGATCAATTAACTATTATGTATGTATCTTTGATGTAGCACTTCTTTGGGGGGGGGGGGAGCAATGGGCGTCTTCACCACGTAACCACTTATACACTCTGTTAAAAGTCAAGCTATGCCAGGTGTTGGTTAAGGTAATGGTGAATGACAAGCAATACCTTTTGGTTTTGGTCGATCTTTGAACTAGGGCTTCAGATCTTTATGAATGTTATCTAATTGCAAGTTGGCTTTTTAATACTTAATATATCATTATATGAAAATGATACTACTTCTTCTGGTCAATTTTTGATGTCGAAACGTGTCACGAAATGTTATAAGCTGGAGATTTTAAATTTCAGGAAGGATGGTGTGATCATAGAGGAACATAGCAAGATGTTAAAACTTAAAGCCAAGATTCAAATAAGGCAAGAAGGTGCCTTTAAACGTGAATGAGCGCTAGCATATGATCTTGCTCAGGAGGTAATGAATCCTTACCTACTTGAGATTGTAAAACGGGTGGGTCGGGCCTGTTCCGTAAAGGTTCAAATGGGTTAACATTTTTTTGTTAACCATAAGGTTAAACATTAGCTGAATGGTGCCTATGGTCATAGAAACCGGTGAAACTACCGGCTGGACCATTGGGCACTGGGTTGGTTATAGCTTCACACATTGCAGGTGTATTATATATACAGATCAAGGGGAATAGTTATTGATGTAACTATTATGTATTGACTGGTAACACCGGTTCATGCCATAGTGATCAACGGGATTTTGGTGGCGTGGCATGTTTTCATGGCTAAAACAAGCACGTTTTGCTTCCTGGTAAATCGGGTTATCGAAAGACTCCCTCTTTTGGAACAGTTTTTCTTCGTTTAGTACTTTCTCGAGATTCTGTATTTTTTATTTTAAAGTCGGGAACATGCATTGAAGGATCAATGTTGTTAGATTCCAGACATTGTTTTACAGATTTTAGATCAAATAACTGCTGCTTCATTTCCTCCAACTTAAATTAAAAAAAAAAATCACAAACGCCAATTTTAGAACATTTTACTCAAAAGGCTATAGTATTATTAACAAGAAACTTGCAAAGGCTTTGGTTAGACCTGTCATCTGTGTTCCTATAATGTTGATATGTTCTTTATAGTAGTCTAGGGGTTCACTGGTGTTCTACAGAATTCTAGAAGATTTGGATCCAGAAAAACCTGAATTTCTACGTGTGGAAGGGCTTGACGAATTTGACAGGGACGAGCTTCTTAAGATCGACAGTGGGGACAGTGTATGATTACTGATCGTGGTCATTTTGGTGAGTGGTTTGCTGTTAGTTTTTATCATCCCATGTTTTTGTGGAAATATATATGTATATAAGATTATAAATCAGAAGACCAAGTTGTTGTCTTTGTTTGGAACAGATTGTTATCACTAGACAGAATCACATAGTAAAAGAATGATTTTAAATTAATTTTCCATCCAATCTCATTTCTTTTCATTTTAAGCATGCCACTTAATTTAAAATTGACACTCACTAAAATGTTGCAGTTCTTTTCAACATTTGTCGGCCTCGAGTCGAGTCCCATCTGATGATGCAGAACGGCCTGAATACAAGCTCTCATTATACAAGATACTGCCGGTAAGTCTTTTTTCTTTATGTAATGTAAATTACAACTTTGCCCCTGTACATGTGATTGTATGTTATATAAGTTTTTTTCAGCAAGCAGTTCTGGTTAGCGTGTGTAATGGATTTAAGTGTTTCAGAGGTTAATCGGTTTGCTAAAATATACAGGTGAAGGCTCCAGCGACACAAAGAAGACTAGGTACTCGGATGCATGAAGAAAAAACCTTTTGTGATGTACGTATAACTAGAAGACTATTTTTTTACTTCTATAATTCTCTTAATATGTCACGTTGAGACACATCAACAACTTTTTGTATCAACTTCATTTACTACAAATGAAATGTTCAAACCGATAACAATTCAGTTTAGCGCGCCGCAATGCGGGCGTGGGTATCAACCTAGTTAAAAATTAAAAGTTATATGAATTGTTTTCTTTTGTTCCGTTAATGAACAGTTCCATGGGCTCCCGGTGGCAGCAAGTTTACTCGCAACCCTACGCCACCTGCTGGGGTAATCTTATTCTCATCTCATTAATGCATTTGTTGTAAGCAGATTATAAATTTATCAATATTCTTTTAATCTAATTAAAATGAGAAAAAACAGCTATTTGTTTGTATTTAGCGATTAACGTTCCTACATTCACAGTCATTGCTAGGTTGTTATCATATATCATTTGAATTTTAGCAAAAATAGATGCAACAGGAAAATTGGCATACTACTCTTTTAAGTTTTAACCATGTATAAATCAGGCCCATAATCTGCTCCATATGTATGCACCTTTGTGCTTAAGCTCTTTGTTTTTTGGTTGCCGCAGATCGAGATAGTTTATGATTATGGTCGAGAGGATCATTAGCTGCAAGTAATTCGGGCTCCATGACAACACCTCAAGGTTAGAACCAAACTGATTATGCCCAGTGGCGAAGCTTGAGATTTCCGACGGGGGGTCGAAAACGTATAAACCCAAAAATTTCTATACGAAAGCTACATACATAACACTACTGAGCGAAAAGTTCGGGAGCCCCCCCCCTGCCCTGATTATGCCATATACCAATTATTCTCAGAATCTCGTCATACTAAAACTTAAAACTCCATTGTGAATGATCATTGCCAAAACAATAGATGGATTCTTGGCTTCATTGTTTTCTATTTGCCTTTTACTTCATCTGGCTCATGGTACTCGAAAAAATCATCTTTTTGTAATATCGGGTGTAACGCATAAGGTTTTTCTTTTTTTTGCAGTCTGATGCTAAAATTACGTGTTCACCCGTGATCTATATAGTAGCCAAACGAGTGTCAAAATGTATTTTTGTGCGTGTCAAAAACCACTAACATGTTCTTATTCATTCTATTTTTTACGATTAGCTGTGATTATATATATTTTTATTATTTTAACAAAGAGTGAATTGCAAGTTTTGTCCTTTATCTTTAGGCCATTTTGCAAGTTTTGTCCTTTATGTTTAAAGTTGACGAGTTTTGTCCTTTATGTTTGAAAATCAAGCACGTTTTGTCCTTTGGGGCAAAACGTGCCTGATTTTTAAGGACAAAACGTGCTTGATTCTTTATACATAAAGGACAAAACGTGCTTGATTTTTAAACATAAAGGACAAAAACGTGCTTGATTTTTAAGGCCCAAAGGGTAAAACGTGCTTGATTTCAAACATAAAGGACAAAACTCGTCAACTTTAAACATAAAGGACAAAACTTGCAAAATGGCCTAAAGATAAAGGACAAAACTTGCAATTCACTCTTTTAACAAATAAGCCAGTTTTAATAATAAGCCGAGTTTTGGAGATTTTAAAGCGTGTGGATACACTTTAGACAACTCTCATCCGGTTATCTTTTTTTTTTTAAGTTTTTTAACTCAACCTATCTGACCCGTTCTAGATAAATCATAACCTAAGTCGACACATCTATAGATAAACGGGTCTAAATGACACCTCTTTTGGCATATGCACAAACATTCAGTTACTTCACGGCATATCAAGTTTGTTCTTTTGCTATAACCCTGATGGCCCGATCTTCAATCTCACTTGTTTTCATTTGGTCTTGTATTTTTCTTATTTGTTGACAGGTGTCTCGAGAAACAAGTGATTCGTTTTGTTTTTTTGCGACATTTTTTTTCAATTTGTCAACTTTCATGCAAAACTTACATGCTTGTATGTATATGTTCTATATATTAAATAAATTGTTGTGAAAACAATATACTCAATGAATGGGATGAAAACCATGGGAACTATTGAATTGAAAATGATGACTTCACATTATTTCTAGATATTCCATAGAAATGAGATCAGCCTGCATATATATGTTTTTGTTAATTTCCTTCTATAATTTTTGGAAGGCCTTTTAGAAATTTGTTTTGTATTTTTCAAAGTTTAATGCGTCAGTCGTCGAATGCTCATAACAGGGCGGGAGACTTGAGGCCTGGCGCATGACGATACTGGGGTGGTGCACATATACGTCGATCCTTGTGGGCAGCCATTTTATAACACCTGCTTTTCAAGTTTTCAACCCAAAACGCAACTCTCGTATCATTTTCACACATCCATGTCCCATATAAATATTGTGCACATTAGCCAATTTTCAACTCATTTTGAATCATATGAAGTTTGAGGGATTCAGTTTTCGATACCCTCACTTCAGAACATAGTCTTCAAAATTATAAATTCATTTCAAAGGTCTTAGCTTTCAGTTTCATCATTCTCATGATGTATCACCATATTGACCTTATCGTTTTGAACTTTGTCACATTATTCATATCGATAGGTACACTATGAAAATGCATCAAATTAATCCACATTATTCGTATATCATGTGAGAAGCTAAAATGAAATAGCTTTGATAACCTTTTTTTTTTTTGGGAACAATTGAATGTATGCTTATAGCTGAAATTAACAGATTCTAATAACTTCTAATGTGAATAAGAAATCAACATAGTGGGTAATATATCAAAATCCGTTGTAGTCTAGTTGGTTAGGATACTCGGCTCTCACCCGAGAGACCCGGGTTCAAGTCCCGGCAACGGAAGTTTTTTTTTTCTTTTTTTTACCAAACCAAATTAAAAGCTGTTTACATGTTCTCTTGGATCATATCTGTTTAGTAGCTTTTGCTCAGAACTTAAATGACCCGAGTTAAGTTAGAAAGGAAGTAACACTAACTTCACATACATTGAAAACAAGTGTTGCTGAGATTTAGAACAAAGCCATGATGTTTTGTCTATACTAAAGCAACAATCTTTTCATCCAAAACATTACTAGTTAGGGGATTCCCAAGTACATTTCTTACTAGTCTAATTTTTATATAATCTTACTATCTAAAGAAACTGGAACTGGAAAACTAAGAACTCAATAGTTTGGCGGATTTCTCTATTACCTAAGAATAAAAAAAAATAAAAATACAATATTTTCAAGTATGGTTTGTATAAATGTGTGTATGTTTTCGGGTAATTGGTCTGTATATCATCTAATACCGTACCCATCAAACGTTCTGAATGTTTCGAGTTTGACTGTTGGGTTTAGGTTTCCTTCTCATCATTATTCATGACTCTCATATAATTTATTTTTACCATATAAACAAGAAATCGGAGTTTTAAATTATCTAGTGAGACCTATAAAGTATAAACTCCAAATCGTATTGTACTCTTCATTATCTAAAGCCTATGCGTAGCATACTTTTAACCCTATAGAAAGTAAAAAAAAAAAAGGCATTTTATCCATTAAATTTTTTATTTTTAACTTATAAGTAACTTTTTTATGTGTACCAATCAGATTCATATTCATAGATAACATGAGGGTCAAGCTCCAAACAAATTAGCAGGAAGTTGAGATAATTCTTTAAATTTTCATTCATGCATACCATTAATAAAACAAGCCATATGTAAACAACAGGATTAGGATCAAATATAAAGGCTCCTAATTGTAAGAAGGGTACAAAGGCTTCTAAAAAAACCCACTATAAAAAAAATAAAAAATAACAACTTAAACATCCACCACCACCCAAAAACCTAAACCCCCACCCACCCCCTCCCCAATCACTCACCCAATTTTTTTTTTTTTTTTTTTTTTTTGACGAGGGGGTGGAGGGTGGGGGTTTAGGTTTTTGGGTGGTGGTGGGGTGGGGTGGGGTGGGGGTGAGTGTTTAGGTTTTGGGTGGTGATGTAGTGGGTTTAATTTTAGGTTATTGGACACTTGTCACTCTATAAATCCTTCTTACACTTCTTACAATTAGGAGCCTTTGTAGAATAACTTGACCCGTAATCAACAATGATTTCTACCACTAAACCCGCTAACCCATTACTGAATCTAATTAACCTACCTGAATTAAGAAAATAGAGTAAAATGCACGGATAGTCCCTGTGGTTTTGTAAAATAACACCTATAGTCCCCAACTTTTGAAAATTACACCGGTGCTCCCTGTGGTTTGACAGTTTGTTACTCGGATAGTCCCTGGAGTGGTCGTCCGTTAATTTTCTCCGTTAAATCTATGTAAAATGACAAAATTACCCCTTACTTATTAAAACAAAGTTTAAAACATTAAAATAAAATCCATTAATAAATAGTTGTGGGACCCACCAAAACATCATCTTCAACCTCACCCTTTCTTCTCCATCTAGCACCACCCTTAGCCCCACCTTCTAGCCGGCAACACTACCTAAGACACCGAAAAAACGAGTTGAAGAACATGAAACAAAACACCTACATTAGTCCACTCTAGCAACAATTACAAAAACAAATTTTCAACCAAAAAAACTATACCATTCATCTAGTTTATGAAAGGCTGGAAGTCATATGTTGTCCTGGAAGGCTGTGAAACATTCAATAGCAACATATGGTTCTTGAAAGCTTCAACCTGGACTCCATTAAAAATCAGGAAACAACACAAAGAAAATGCACAAAAACCATATATCTTCATCAGAGATGATAGTTTAGTTTTGAAAAGCATCATGAAATGCAAACTGTGTGTAGTTGGACAAGTGTTGTGGGAATTCAAAAGGGCAAGGCACAACTGACTCCCCCAAACACTGCTTCGCCGATAACCTGCAAATCGAAAAACTCGGAAACTGAGGGCATGTTTGGGTAAGCTTTTTGAAACAACTTATTGACTTATTGGCTTTTTGAAAAGTCATAAGCTCTAAAATGATGTTTGGCAAAGAGGGTGTATGTGAGGGGAAAAAGCCAATAAGTCAATAAGTCACAAAATCCTGACTTTTCCAAAAAGCCAATAAGTCAATAAGTTGTTTCTAAAAGCTTACCCAAACATGCCCTGAATCAGGCCAAATCGGTCACATCAGACTCCCCATCGTTGAATAATCATCGAATGTGAAAACAAAATCAGGCCAAATCGGGCCACAATCGGCGACCTTCATCACCTTCAATTCATAATCAGCGGATGTTTCAGGCTTTCAAACTCGACTTTTTTATCCAGTGACCTCACTTTACCCATCTGGTTTGGGGTTTGGGGGGAAATAAAAATAGAGAAGATGGATGTTGTGTGGGTGATGAATGATGTGGTGCGGTGATGAATGTTGTGAACTGATCAGTCATGGAAGATCACTGGATCTGGTTTGGCATTGAGACTTTGAGGTTTAAGAGTAGTGGGTCCTACCATTACTCATTTAATTTCATTTTTATATTCTAAATATTATGTTTAATTAAAAAAGAAAGGGTAATTTTGTAATTTCACACTCATTTAACTGAGAAAACTAACCTCCATCCACGTTAGGGACTATCCGAGTAACAAGTCGCCAAACCATAAGGAGCATACATGTAATTTTGAAAAGTTGAGAACTAAAGGTGAAATTTCACCAAACCACAGAGACTATCCGAGCATTTTACTCAAGAAAATAACATGCTAAATAAACAAAAGGGAAATTGAGGAATTAAAGGTGCATGGGCGTGGCTCTTGGATCATCTTTATTCATAGATACCTCACAACCTATGTAAACCCATTTATTTAAAGATACTTTATTAACGGAAACGATTTGTAAAATATTGTAATAGTTGTATTTATTTTATTTTCGTCTTATTTTTTATTACTCCCCTCAATTGTAGGAGAAACCCTTGTAATCTTTTATTATAAATATAAGGTTTCATCCCTCAAATATTTTTTATTTTCGTCTAACATACCAAACCCTAGTCGCCCCCTTCTTCCCCATCGTCTTCTCTTCTGCTACTCTCATGGCTTCCCATTCCGACTCCCTTACTACCATAAACAATGTCCCCCATCTCTATCCTATCAAACTTTCTACCACGAACTACTTAGTGTGGCGTAATCATATGCGTCTTCTGGTCGCACATCATCATCTCACGGCTTATATCGACAGCTCTTCTTCTTCCCCGTCTGAAACAACTACCGCTGACAACAAGACTATCGCCAACCCGGAGTTCGTTTCCTGGACCGCTAATGATCAAAAGGTAGCTCTTCTTCTACTCTCTTCTCTAACTGAAGAGGTTGCCACTGAAGTTCTTGGTTTAACCACTGCGCGCCAAATTTGGACAGCCCTTGAAAGCGCCTATAACAACGCTTCTGTTGAGCGGGTTCAGTCCCTCCGTGACTATCTTCGCTCCTTAACCAAAGGTACAAATTCTGTTACTGATTTTGCTCGATGGTGATGAAACAATGGTTAACCGAAGTGGTTAACACACTGGTCTCGTCAAGTAGGGTTAATCCCTTCTTTCCGAGGATCGCTGGCTGGATCGTCCGCTGGTTGATCTCCTGCACAAGGAAACAAACCGTGACTCGTAACAAGGAGAATGGGGTGGGGGGTGCTCCTTGTTACCACTCTCCGGCGTGAGAATCAGTAATTTGCTTGGGAAGCAAAGTGTGATAGTAGTAGTAGTGAGAGATTTGTGAAGAGATACCTCAAACCTGGTTTGGGATGGGTATTTATAGCCGAGGAGTGAAGGAGGGTAGTTGAGTAGCTAGCCTGACATCGCACAGCCTCCTGTAGGTGTGTCAGGCCGGTCGATTACGGTGGTGATGCCACGTCTTGCTGTGGTGTCAGGCTGTTGCATACATGTGTGCTGACAAGTGACTGTTCTCAGTGCCACTTGCACTGTGGTGTCAGACCCACTTGCCTTGTGGGCAGGATGCGGTGCCAGGCCGCATCGCTGCTTGCGGTAACTGATGTTGTTCCCGCGTTCTTATTCTGGCCAAGATGGATGCGGGATGCGGTGTCGTGCCGCATCGCCGCTTGGTGACTGTTACTGTTGTCTAGATCCCTTGTCGTGACGAAAATGTTCATAGGATACGGTGCCAGGCCGCATCGCTATGTGTAACATTCGTTCTCGTACTTAAGGTAAGTCTTCTCATCAATGGATAGATTGGTTTCAACCGCTGTGTTCGCGCGTGCCCACACGGATAAGTTCTTGCTGGTGGGGGTTTTTGATAAGGGTAATGGTCACTCGCGGTCGTGCTGACGCGAGATCTGGGACCATACCCCTTCAAGTCCCCCCAGTCTAGTGTTCCTTCCTTATGCAAGTTGCATGTGGGAGGGATACTGGACTATGGTGTCTAGAAGGTAGAATATGGGCCATGCAGATGGCTCCTACTTTCAGTAAATCAAGCTGCGGGTCCGGTGACGTCTCTTCCGTACCAGTGAACAAGTTCCGTCTGATGCGAAATTCTCAGCCAAGGATTTGATCCGGTAATATGGTCTACCTTTTTCTGATGTCATCAACCACCTGTTGGTGTTTCGAACCAACCTTTGAAACGGTGACTGAAGATGTTAGCAGGGTTCGAACCAACCTTTGAGATGGTGACGGAAGGTGTCCGTTACTGCAACTCTAGTTGTAACCTCCGTGTCAGCTTAGGTTAATGCTGTAAGTGCTTTGCTCAAGCTCTATGTTCATCAACTGGACATTCAACGATGATCCCTGCTTTGTGGGGTGTTCGTGTTATTCCAGTTTAATTCTCAAGTAACCGCACGTCTTTTGCGGTTTAGCTCTCTAGTAACCGCACGTCCTTTACGGATTAGCTCTCAAGTAACCGCACGTCCTTTGCGGTTACATCATTGCTGCACATCGTTGGCCGTGTGTGGTCGAGCTACGTGGGGTACTTGCGTCATTGTTGGCCGTGTGTGGTCGAACAATTTGAATATGGACTATGGGCAAATAAACATGGTCATAGGCATGGTAGTGCCCACCATTGTTTATTCTATACGGTCCATATGTGGGCAAACAGGGTCATAAGCAGACTTGTTACCACTGTTCCTTAGCTACTTTCCTTCACGCTTTGGTGGAAAGTAGGTTTCCTTGACGTAGTGTTGCTGAAGGATATCACCTTAGATACTTGGGAATCTGGGTGAAACTCGTCCGCATTCGTTCTGTAACCAATTTCCTTCACGCCTAGTTGGAAAGCAGTTTTCCTGGAAGTAGCTTTGATCAACCGCGTGGTGGTTTAGTCGTGGCTCTTTCTTAGCTACCGTCTGCGTACTTGTATTTCGCCGCAGCTACTCGTGAGTGTCTACGGTTTCCTGCAATGAACTCGCTTCTAGGGAGTTTGAAGCTTGTATGTGGCTCTTGAAGGATCAGGAGTCAGGGTTGCTGATGTGCGGTTGCTCAGCATACTTGTCCTTTATCCTAAGGAGAAGCCGTTTGCGTCCCTCCGTGGTTGTGAACCGGACACGAAAACTTGAAGAACCTTGCATGGAATGCGGTTTGCCTCATCCTGAGAAGCGGTTTTGGCAGTCCAAAGAACCATGCTGGTTCTCAGTATATGACACACCTGTACGGGCTCGTGTGTGTCATCGCCGCATATTCCACGTGTGCTCGTAGGTATATGCGGATATTGGTTATACCCCTTTACATAATGTAGAGAGATTTATTTTTGCCTTTTATGAGGGGTATGTAAAAAACGACATGCGGTATGGGTTATGGTGCGGTAAACCAGAGAAACCGCATGCCGCTTATGTTTGGGTAATGTTGTCGCTTTTGTGCAGCATACGTGGCTGAACGCACGTGTGAGTTGGTGAAAGTTGGTAGGATTCTGTCATGTGCTGAAATGAAAGGACGTTTGCACTGCCCGAGGTCATAAATGCACTGTAACAAGGAGTGTAAAAGTCTCATGTTGTCAGGCGCGTGGGCGGCAACTCGCGCGTGGTAACCGCCAGCGGAACCGTCGCTGAACACGTGTCACCGCATGGTTCGTTCCTTTTATCCACGACGTTTCGATAACTGCTCCGCATTAATTGCGATGAGTATATAAGGGGAAACCATTTGTGGTTTCCTCTCACTTGTTCGAAATTTCAAAAATTCTCCGGTGAAAGAAAGAGTGCTTCCATCGTCTTCCCCGATAAACTTGTCTGAAATTCCGGTGAGATTTCTGAGTTTCTTGTGAACTCATTCTGCTGTCTTCTTCTTTACATTCCCTGATGGCTGAACCATCCAATCCACACCATGCTGAGGGTGAAAACCCTGATCCCTCTTCGCCGGTGGTGGCGGAAGAGGAAGAAGAAGGTGGTAGTGCCCCCGGCGGGGGCCTACCAGTGCTGAAGTGGTCGAAGGTTCTGTTTAACAACCTGATGACCAGCATCCAGATGCCCCAGGAGTATGGGGTTGTCTTCCCACAGGAAGGTGAAACCGGTGCCGACGCTCCGGCCGGTTACGTCACCATGTGGGCTGATTCCTTCGTTGATGGTAACCTTCGTTTACCATTGACTGTGTTCGTTGCTGAGGTTTTGGAGTATTACAAACTCCATATCTCCCAGATGAGTTCGTTCGGGATGATTCGGATTAGAAATTTTGAGTACACTTTTCGTGCTCTTGGTCTGGAAATTTCTGTTGAAAACTTCTGTCGGTTCTACCAGTTGACGGTGAACACTGGGTTCTTTTCTTTTGGCTAACGGTATGGGAGCCCCAAGCTGATGACCCCTCCGAAGGGTATTACAAAGTGGAAAACCAAGTTCTTCTACATCAAGGCTACCGCGGTTGTTGCTAACATGACCTTGCGGGATGTTAATGAGACCATCCCTGCGGAGGATATTGCTCTTCCTAGTGCGAAGACGGTGGAGTGGTTCCCAAGGTTGAAGACTATTGAGCATAAGAAGCTGGACAACTCGCAGTTTTGGGTGCTGCGGATGATGTTGAGCAGGCCTGACAGGAAGGCAAGACTCGTTGTGCGGGAAAAGAGTGGTGGTAAGTATTTCTACTCTTTTGCGGTTTCCTTGTTTCCTTTTGTAGGCTATTGATTTTGTAAGTGTACTATCAGAGGACGCTGCCCTATGGAGGATATTTGATCCGACTTTCCTGGGCAAGGTTGAGTTACTTCCGTGTGCGGAGAGTGAAGGTTTTAACTTGACCATTGTTGACAACTTTCGCGTTCCTAAACGCGAAGCGCTGAATGCACCCCAGTCGCAAGGCAAAGGTATAATCCATAATCTTCTTACTTGCCTTATAAAGAAGTTCACCTTGCTGATTTGCTTGTTTGATGATTTAAACGCAGGTACTCTTGGGACCTTGGGAGAATTTGAGGTGAAAGGTGCCCCCAAGAAGCATGCGGAGAAGAAACATGCGGAGAAAGCTGTGCGGGGTCGCGGAAGGAAAAAGCCGGAGGCTGCTGTTGTTCCTCCTTTGGTGCCGCAGGCTGCAGGTATCTCTCGTTCTCGTTTCCGCGGATATACCGATTACGTGGTAGTATCTGACACCCTTGAGGATTTGGGTGTTCCAGGTGGCGGTGCGGCGGCAGGTGGATCCTTTTCGGGTTCCAAACCTGCCGATGAGAAAAAGAAGAGAAAGATAGATGATAAGGCTGCTGGTGCTGGTGTGAAGAAGCGTCCGAGGATACAGACCAAACGGACAACTGTTGTTTCTCAGGCAAAGCCTGCGGTTATGTCTGGTAAGTGATTCATAACCTTTACAAGTGTTTTGTTATTGTAACTTGTATTTGATGGTTATTGTTGCTTTGTCTACAGAACCGCAAGATGTAGGGTTCTCTTTGTTTGATGCTCCTCATTCTCCCCCGCATGACACAGCTGCGAATGCGGGGGTTCATAAAGATTTTACCAGAAGCCCTTCGATGGAAGTGGTGAATGAGCCTTCTATGCGGGCAGATGATAGTGGAAAGAAAACTGCGGCTCAGATCTTTGATACGATGGATTCCCATGATAATCTGATCTCCCTGCAAGATACTGATGATCTGAACCTGAAGTTTTCTGATGCTGAAAAGAAAAAATATCCTGCTGCCGAGAAGGCTTCCGGTTCCGCTTCTGGGGGTGCGGGTTTTAAAGGGCCTCCTATTCAGCCTGAAGAGTCTGAATTGGAGTTCTACTACCGCACCTACACTGAAGACCGGGCTGTGAACTATCACCGTCCCCCTTGGAATGTTATGCAAGGGGATGCTATTTCCACTGATCCCTCCGCGTGTAGGGAGATTTTGGGTGGTTTGGGCACCCCGTTTGAAGTTAACCGGGCCCGCGGTTTGCCACGTGAGCTCCGGATCAATCAACTCTCCTCCATGCTTGTGGGGAGTTCCATAATGGCGAATGCCATTATGGAAGACTACAAGGTGCTGGGGCGTAAAGAGGAAGAAACTGCTCGTATGCGGGCTGAGGCTGAAGAGTTGGTTAAGGCTGCTCGTGAGGGTGCGGAGCAGCTTAAAAAGGATAAGGCTGTTTTCGAGCAGCATAAACAGACTTAGGAGTGGGCTGCAACTTCTGGTCTTAAACAGGTTCGTACCCTTGCCAAACTGCTCTCTGATGAGCGCAAGAGTTGGAAAGAAACACTTTCTAATGAGCGCAAGACTTGGAAAGAATCTTGGGCCAAACAGAATGAAACGCTGTTTCGTGTTCGTCAGGAGCTTACTAACGTCAAGGCAGCGAATGCTGCTTTGGTTAAGGAGAAAGCCGCCGCTGATGCGGATGCCAAAGAGGCTAAGGAGGCGGAGGCTCGTACTGCCAAGGCTCTTGAAGAGGCCAAGGAGGCGGAGGCCCGTGCTGCCAAGGCTCTTGAAGAGGCAAATGCTGACCGCACCAACTTAACCAAGGCTGTTAAGGGCCTCCAGGTATGAGTTTCTTTTGCCCTTGAATTTGTATATATATTCCACAAGTGTGATTGATCATCTTTATATACTTGTGTTTTCTTTGTTAAAAGGCTGAAGTGCGGAGCCGGGTGGCCATTATTGAGGAGGTCACCGCCCGTGCTGCTGAAGCTGAAGCGCGGGCAAGGGAGGCTGTCGAGGCTAGGGATAGCCTTGTTTCTTCATTCGATCAGCTCAAGGAGGATCGCGATTGGATGCGTGATCACGGTATTGGGCATGTAAGTATCCGGTGCTTGTGCCTTATATTTATGTTTGCCTGTGTTAACCGATGAAAGGTCCGGGTTCCATGGCGTGGATACCGAAGCGCGTCTTGCTGCCGCTCTTGCAGCGTACAACGACATGTCTATTTCCGCCCTTGAGGAACTTGATAAGTGTTTGGATGCGGAAGACTATGTGGACCGCTTGCGGTTGCTATATGCTGATGAGGAAGATGAGGAAGAGACCACTGGTGGTGGCAAGGGTGGTGCGGAGTCCAGCAGTACAAAGAAAGACTAGGGTGGCCTGCGTGCCCCTTTTTTTTTCTTTCTTGATGTAAATGTTAGGAACCTTATGTAAATCTCTTGTGCACCGCGTAGGTGTAGAAATTTTTTGAATATAAAGGACCGTTTTGTTCAAGTTGTACAAGTGTTTTTACTACTTGCATGTTTGAACTTGTATGAGTTAACGTTATTGTGAATAACACTAAGTCTGTATTTGCCTTTTGCATATCTAGGTGATATGCAAGTATGTAGAACTCTACCCGCTGTACAGTGCGGTTAAGTATACTCTATACCTTTGTTGTATTAGCATTAGTCAATTCCTGTTTTTATTCCGCAAGGGTTTGGGAATTATGTAGGCTTTGTGAAAACCGTATGTGTGTATCCAGCCGGATAGACATTTAACGTTTTGCCTTTGCTGGCCTATTACAATATTTGTGTGTGATTACCACTTTGTGTAGGTATCGCGAATGAAGATTTTGCCAATTTGTTTTTGCAGATACCGCAAAGTGGAACACGCATTTGTAATAGAAGGAAATAAACAATATTGCATTCAATCGTTCATTTATTTATTTGTAAATGGCCTGCGGCTCTATAGGTTACATGGAAAATGTAAAACATGGCTTACATGTAACAGCGTCGAAGCTGTTGTGCATTCCATGTGCGTGCGATAGGTTCGCTCTCTAACGTTTGCAGTTTATACGCGCCTTTGCCCAGGACCTCTTGGATAAGGTAGGGTCCTTCCCACTTGGGGGCAAGTTTCCCTGGGCGTTCCGCGTTAGATGCTTCATTGTCACGAAAGACATAGTCTCCCGGGTTGAAGGTACAAATGCGGACGCGTGCATTGTAGTACTTTTCAAGTTTGGTTTTGTACTTGGCCTCATTGATTGCTGCATTTTCACGCCTTCCCTCTAGGAGGTCCAAGTCATCCCCGCGTTCCTCACTGTTGTCTATTTTGTCGATAGCCAACATTCGGGGTGAGGGGAAACCTACTTCAGCGGGGATCACTGCTTCAGTGCCATAGACCAGGCTGAATAGTGTCTCACCGTGACTTGTCTTTGGGCTTGTCCTATGAGCCCATAGGATACTAGGGAGTTCATCGACCCAGCCTCGTCTGGCTGTTCCCAACCGTGCCTTGATGCCTTCGACTAAACTTTTATTGATACTCTCCACTTGGCCACTCCCTTGCGGATGCGCCACTGAGGAGAATATATGTTCAATGTGTAGTTCCTTTAGCCATTTTTGAAAGTCGTCGGCAGCGAAGTTGGTGCCGTTGTCGGTAACTATGCACATCGGTAGACCGAAACGACAGATGATATGTTCCCAGATGAATTTCCTTGTTATCATAGCGGTGGTTGAGGCTAGCGGTTTTGCCTCTACCCATTTTGTAAAGTAATCAATAGCCACTATGATAAATTTCACCGCACCTGGTGCGTCTGGAAATGGTCCCACCACATCGATTGCCCATTTTTGAAATGACCATGCAGTGGTGACGGGAATCAGGTTGTTCTTGGGTCGCAAGGTTTTGGGAGTATGCCGCTGACAATTGAAACACTTGCGCAAGACTTTGACCGCATCTAGATGCATACCTGGCCAGTAGTATCCGGCGTTCATAATTTTGGCTACTACCATGCGTGGGGCTGCGTGTATGCCACATATTCCCTCGTGTATATCTCTGATAAGGTACGTGGCATATTGGGGGTCGACGCATCGTAGGAGTGGTCCCAGGTATGATTTACGGTATAAAATATTGTCTCCCATTTGATAATGGCACGCTTTATGTTGCAACTTACGTGCCTCTGTCTTGCTTTCGGGAGTAACACCTGATTGCAAGTATGCAATGATTGGTGTCATCCAGGATGTCGCACCGTACTGGATGATGTTGACTTGGCGCAGGGGTACTGAGGGATTTTGCAGAATCTCGATGCGTACTTCCTTTGCCAGGTGTTGGAAGCTGGTGGATACGAGTTTTGACAGTGCATCCGTGGGTTTGTTTTCACTCCTGTTGATATGGTGGATATTGAAAGAAGTGAACTTTGATTTCAGTTGCAAGGCTTGTTCGAGGTAGAGGATCATGATATCCCCTTTTGCGGCATAGTCGACGTGTGCTTCCAAATGTTGGACGCCGAGTTTGACTGCCAGACGTAGCCCTGCCAGTAGAGCCTCATACTCTGCCTTGTTGTTTGTGCTTTTGAAATCGAGGCGGATTGCATAGGTAAGCTCTTGGCCATCGGGGCTGACGAGTCGCAGACCCGCACCTGCACCATCCTCGTTGGATGCACCATCGGTATATAGTGCCCAGGTTTCTGAGGAGGATGGTGGTGGTGTAGGATTTTGCTCTTCTTTGCATTCTTGAATGTGATTTGCCGGTACCTCGGCAACGAAATCAGCTAGAACTTGGCCTTTGATTGCGGGGCGCGGCTTATCATTCAGCGTGTGCGCGCCCAGCTCAATTGGCCATTTTGCTAATCTCCCAGAGATGTCGGGTTTGGATAGGATCGGGTCGATCCTATAGTTGGTTAACACCGTGATGACATGGTTTGTGAAATAACGTCGTAACCGTCTTGATGCGTGCACTAGTGCCAGTACCAACTTCTCCATGATGGAGTATCTTGTCTCAGGGTCGTTGAACATTTTGCTGGTATAGTAGATGGGTGTTTGGACTCCCTCTCGCTCCACTATGAGTACCGCGCCTACTGCGTTGTCTGCGGCAGATAGGTACAAAATAAGTGGCTCACCCTTGCGTGGTGCGGTTAGAGTTGGGAGTTGAATCAAACATTCTTTCATCTCCCGGAAAGCGTTTTCGGTCTCTGCGGTCCATTGGAATTGATCCTTTTTTAAGCAGTTCCGTAGGGTCTTGATGAAAAGATAAGACTTAGCTGCATGGTTGGCTAAGAATCTATTCAGTGCGGCTAGCCTGCCGGCTAGTCGTTGCATTTCTTTCATCGTGGAAGGCGATGGCATGCGCTCGATCGCCTGAACTTTTTCCGGGTTCACCTTGAATCCATCTTTAGTTACGATGAATCCCAAGAACTTGCCTTCTTCCATTCCAAACGAGCATTTCCCTGGATTGAGCTTCATGTTGACGCTTCGCAGAGTTTGGAATGTTCTTTCAATATCGTTGAGCATGGTGTCTTCCTCCATGCTCTTGACGACCAGGTCGTCCATATATATTTCGACACTTTTGCTGATTTGACCGCGAAAAGTGTCGTTCATCAACTTTTGATAGGTTGCGCCCGCGTTGTGCAACCCGAACGACATTTTTGTGTAACAGTAGTTCCCGGTAGGCGTGCAGAATGTCGTTTTATCTTCGTCCTCGATTGCCATCTGTACCTGGTGGTAGCCTTTGTAACAATCGAGGAAACACTTCCATTGAAATGGTGCGAGGTTATCGACTTTCTCGTCGATCTCCGGAAGTGCGTAACAATCCTTGGGGCAAGCTTTGTTGAGATCTTTATAATCGACGCACATGCGCTAGCCCCCGGTTGGTTTTTCTACCTTGACTGGGTTGGATAACCAAGTCTGGTATTTGACTTCCCGCAGGATGCCTGCGGAGAGCAGTTCTTGGACATGCTCTTTCATCGCCTCGTTCTTTGCAGATCCAAGGTGGCCTTGGCCTTAGATCACCGGCTTGATACCTGGCATGGTATTCAAGAAATGCTGCACAATTTCGCGTGGTACCCCTGTCATGTCTGCGGGTGTCCACGCAAAAATATCCTGGTTCCTGAAGAGGAGCTGCTTCAGGCGCGCTCTGATGCTGTGGGACAAGGCGTGGCCCAACGTGACCGTTTGCTCTGGGTGTCTTGCGTTAAGAACCCATTTTTCTGGTTGCGTGTTGGGGGTAGGCCTTGCAATCTTGGTCGGACGTAGTTCGTCCGATGACATAACCTCTCTGCGTGCGTAGATTATCGCGACCCCCGTTTCGGTTGGGAAACCGACAGCAGACTGGGGTACAGACGTAATCATGTTGAAGTCGCCTTGGGACTCCCTCCCGAGAAGTACGTCGTATTTGGAGGTGTAAGGTAAAACCATGAAGTTTACCTCCTCCGTTCGTGCGTGCCTTCCATTGGTGAGGCGCACAGGAAAAGTGATTTGGCCCAGGGGGAATACGGTTTCCCCCGCAAACCCGGCCAAAGGGTAGTCTACCGGCTGCAACCGATCCTTGTCTTCTTGATCGAACTAGTTGAAGCATTGCTCGTATATGATGTCAGATGTACTGCCTGGGTCGATGAATAGTCGCTCGGTACAGTAGTGAGCCAGGTAGCCTGTGATAACGACGGCGCGCCTGTCGCGCGGTCCACCTCGGACCTTTGGAAAGACCACTTGCTCGTCTTTCCAGTCATTGTCCGGTCTTCTTGCCGCCTTGCGCGGCTTTCCTCGTCCTCCATTGATCATGTGGGTTGAGGCTACGTACATGGTCCTCTTACCCGTGGAGGTGCCCTCGTTGTGGGGAGTGATGCGCTTGGTCTACTGCTAGTAGCTTGAGACTGCCCGCCGTATGTATGGTCGTCCGGATCGGTACGGCCATGTCCTTCATGGTGGGACTGAGGTCCCAACCGGCTGTGGATGCCGAGGCCGCGGTGGGCTGGGGATTGCCGCCTGTTTTTGCCATGAGGGCCCAGGCGGCTATATATTGGGCCCCTGCTGCGGGACCCGTATGAGGAATCATCCTCGTTAATTTTGCGGACCTCACTGTAAGAGGAGCCGCGGTCTTCATGCCTACTTCGGGAGGCTGGATGTGTGGGGGCCCTGCCGTCGTATTGTAAAATACAACCCGTAGGTGTATGCGGTGCTGGGGTAGGCCCGACAGGTACTTGCGCTTCCGCGCAAGCTCTGTTGTATGCTGCGGCCAGCAGAGCTTGTTGTTGGTCATACCAGGCATGGAGGTTCATGCCTGGAGGTATCACAGAAGCGTACTGTGACAGATCGTGTCCGAACATAAGGGATGCGCCCCCTTGCGTCGATGGTTCAATGTGGCCAGGATTTAGGGCTGGGGAGCGGTCCCCGCGGGCCCTGGGTTTGTGGGGTTTGGACTATCCCCGATAGTGTTGTTTAGACGATCAGACATGATCTTTGGAGAGAAAGGGATGGTGTAAAAAAGTGCTAAGAGTAGCGGTGGGCGCCAATGATGAAACAATGGTTAATCGAAGTGGTTAACACACTGGTCTCGTCAAGTAGGTTTAATCCCTTCTTTTCGAGGATCGTTGGGTGGATCGTCCGCTGGTTGATCTCCTACACAAGGAAACAAACCGTGACTCGTAACAAGGAGAATGGGGTGGGGGTGCTCCTTGTTACCACTCTCCGGCGTGAGAATCAGTAATTTGCTTGGGAAGCAAAGTGTGATAGTAGTAGTAGTGAGAGAGTTGTGAAGAGATACCTCAAACCTGGTTTGGGATGGGTATTTATAGCCGAGGAGTGAAGGAGGGTAGTTTAGTAGCTAGCCTGACATCGCACAGCCTCCTGTAGGTGTGTCAGGCCTGTCGATTACGGTGGTGATGCCACGTCTTGCTGTGGTGTCAGGCTGTTGCATACATGTGTGCTGACAAGTGACTGTTCTCAGTGCCACTTGCACTATGGTGTCAGACCCACTTGCCTTGTGGGCAGGATGCGGTGCCAGGCCGCATCGCTGCTTGCGGTAACTGATGTTGTTCCCGCGTTCTTGTTCTGGCCAAGATGGATGCGGGATGCGGTGACGTGCCGCATCGCCGCTTGGTGACTGTTACTGTTGTCCAGATCCCTTGTCGTGACGAAAATGTTCATAGGATGCGGTGCCAGGACGCATCGCTATGTGTAACATTCGTTCTCGTACGTAAGGTAAGTCTTCTCATTAATGGACAGATTGGTTTCAACCGCTGTGTTCGCGCGTGCCTGCACGGACACTGATAAGTTCTTGCTGGTGGGGGTTTTTGATAAGGGTAATGGTCACTCGCAGTCGTACTGACGCGAGATCTGGGACAATACCCCTTCAGATGGTTTAAAACTATTTGTGAACAGCTTGCTGCCATCAGTCATCCGGTTGCTGATATTGACAAACTTCACTGGTTTCTTTGTGGACTCGGACCCTCGTATGAGGTTTTCTCTACTGCTTTGCGCGCGACAAGGCCTGCACCATCCTTCCATGATCTGATTGCTCAGGCCGAGAGTCATGAACTATTTTTGCAATCTCTTCATGGAACCTCGGCTCCTCCAGTCGCTTTTCATGCACAAAATAGACGTGATTATGGTAATGGACGTGATTCTGGTAATGGACGGGGTCGTGGTTCATCTACTCGCGGCTCTTATTCTCGTGGTTCTTATTCCAGTAATGGCCGAGTACGTGGCAATAACCTTCGTCCTCCTCATTGCCAACTGTGTCGCACTAATGGTCACTATGCATCGGCTTCTCCGAGTCTTCATACATATGCTTCTCAGGCCTCCCCCTGGATGATTCTCTAGCCAAGGTGTTCCATGCACAGTGCCACGTTAATAATGAGAATCCAGATTGGACAAGTGATTCTGGTTCCACCGATCACATGACCTCAAAGCAAGAATGCCTTCATCATTCTACTCCCTATACAGGTAATGATAAGGTTACTTTTGGCAATGGTAAGCAACTTCCGATTAGTCATACGGGGTCATATAAATTGTGCAATAATATTACTCTACGTGATGTTCTCGTTGTTCCTAATCTCACCAAGAATTTATTATCTATTAGCAAGTTGACTGTCGATCACCCTGTTGATGTTCTTTTCTCTCAACATTATTTTCATATTCAGGATCTGAAAACAAAACAGGTACTCGCTAGAGGAACATGCTCTAATGGACTTTATGTGCTTCAACACAAGCTTTTGTTGCTGAAGTTTCCACTAAAGCTTCTTATGAATTATGGCATTCGCGTTTAGGACATGTTTCTTTTTATGTTATTTCTGTTTTAAACAAGACTGGTGTTTTGTCTGTTACCTCGTTATTGCCTAAACCAACTGTTTGTGCATCTTGTCAACTTGCTAAGGGACAACGTTTACCTTTTATTAGTAATGAAAAACGTGCATCATTTCCATTAGATTTGGTTCAATGTGATTTGTGGGGACCCGCTCCTGTTACATCTACCGATGGTTATCGTTATTGTAACACCCCGTGTTTTGAAAGTCAAAGTCAAGATTGAAGTCAAAGGAAGAAAAGATTGCTAATTGCGATCTGTCACTCGTTGCTCAACTCCTGTTTTGACTTCTTTGGCTAGTAGATAATCTATTCATTTTATCGCATTAGTTGTATTATGTGGAGTACTTGTTAATAGTCGAGGTTTAATCGCTATTTATCGCTTATTCGCTTATCGCATCACAATCGCATTTGCAACTCGAATCATGCGTTCTGGATATTGTTTTACGTGTGTGTGCTATTTATGTGTTACTTGAATTATGTTATGATGATTAATCGAAAGGCAATCGCAAACTCTATCGCAATCGAATCGCAGCCGCTAAACGCAAGATAATTGTAGTGATTGTATGTTAGATATAGTAGTTGGGATTAATTCGCAAAACTCGCTTAAAAGCATCGCAAAACTCAACGCACGAAACGAAACACCGAGACTCAAATCGTCGGAGCCACTCGATCGAGTGACCGCTCGATCGGATGGCCATCCGATCGGTGACCCACTCGACCCATTGCACTTTCCTTTTTGGGAAACCCTATAAATACCAACCTGTCACATCATTTGTGATGTGACAGCTCTCCACTCGACCCAGCCGCACTCCAACCCTCTTTCTCTCGATTTCTCGCGATTCTTGTAAGTTTTCAACCTAAATCTTGTACTTCTATGATCTACACACACTTCCTCATCACTCTCTCTCTCTTGAATCTTAACTTTTAACCATGAAATCGGTGGATTTGAGGTGTTCTAGGGTGATGTCATCATGGAGTTCGATGAACTTCATGTTTTGGCTTCAATCCACCAAGAACAACTTAGATCTGGACGATTTCCACATGAATGAACAAAGATCTTGCATAGATCTGAACATATTCATGGTGAAAAGGATTGAAAGATGGTTTTCTAACTTTCTTTCAACTCTTTTACACTCAATGCACTCAAAACCGATAGAATCGGAGCTAGTTCTGATCTTCTACTCTTTCTTAGTGATGTATTGGTTCAAGGTCTGAATTCTATCCAAGAGACAACCGATTTCGGGTTAAGCATGAACCACCAGCTCGAACTAGTGACTAACCGGACTAGGGTGATTCCTGTCCGATCGGATCACTTGAGTCTTGACGAGGTTTCTGTTGTTTAGCACGTTATCACACTGTCTCGAACAAAACGCAAAACCTACAAAACAATCAAAGTGTCAAAGACGATCAGGTCACGGGACGGATTGCCGTCCTATCAGATTTCCATCCGATCGGACTGTCACCCGATCGGCTTACACTTGGTTCCCACACTTAAACTTTTTATTTAATTACTTAAGTTTTGAACGTCGAACGGATTGCCGTCCGATCGGATTGCCATCCGATCAAACGACCATCCGACCATGTGACGTTTGGACTTCAACCCTTAAACAATTTTCAACATGTTCAATGCATTACCAGTTCTAACAGATTACCACCCGGTCAGTAGACCATCCGGTCGAGTGACAACACTGCTGTGAACTTGTTCTCTGAGAAATACCTCGCCGAACGGATAGTCACCAGATCGAACCGCCGTTCGATCGATCGACCTGAAGGGTAGAGATACTTCTCTGTTTTCAAAATACTACAACGAAAACTTCAAAAGGCAAACCATCATACACAAACACATCCTCACCAAACGAGGTGTCAATCCAATCGAATGGCCATCCGATCGGATGACCATCGAACGGATTGACAACCGATCGATTGGCCGTCCGACCGGATTGCCGTCCGACCGGATTGCCGTCCGACCGGATTGCCGTCCGACCAGATTGCCGTCCGACCGGATTGCCGTCCGACCGGATTGCCGTCCGACACTTATCACTTTGCACCATTTTACGCGCCGCTTATCGTTATGCTATCGTTAACTGTTCAGGCTAATCTCTCTCGGCGCTCCCTTCAATCCAAGAGAGTGTTTACTTGTTAAACACAATCTGTGAGTATACTCGAACCCTTTTTGCTTTACATACTTTTGGGTGTTACGTACGTTACTTATTCTAAATCACAATCTACACACAACGCAAACACTATTTATATGATAACCGTTATTGCATGCTACGTGTTATTCGATGAATGCTTGTATGTTATGTTAACACATTGATTGTTGCCTGACACCTTAGCAATGATAGTACTATAGTTTGGACTCAGCACATGTCGTGGACAAGGGTTGTTAAGGGCTTTACTTCACGTGTCCCAGTGGGGATATGTGTTGCGCATTCTACAACTCGCAGTCACGTCTGTGCATAATCTCTGTCGATAACCTACTTGCCTTCACTTTGTACATGTTACATGCTGGTTATGCGTAAACTATTTCGAACTCTATTATGCTATATCAAACTTGTATGCTCACCTTTACACTATGTGTATTGACCCGTATTTTAACGTATGTGGCAGGTGTTTAGGATGATATCTGCTAGGATGCTTGCTTTGTGGAATCAAGTTAGGAAGAGTCTAGAAACAAACGAACAATTTATTTTTATTTGAAATCTGAGTTGTCGAAACAATTTAATTTGTCTATGAGATACTATGTCTGTATTAACTTATTTGCTGAGTATGTTATGGTATGGGACTTAACTTAAATATTTGGTAAAATTAGTTGTTATGGATTTCTCTTGGACAATCTGTTTCGCTCAGTGCCATGCCCCGAGGTTTCCGCCTTCGGTTGGGGTGTGACAGTTATTATGTGATATTTATTGATGATTACTCCAGGTTTACGTGGTTTTATCCACTCAAAACTAAGATAGGTTTCTATTCGGTTTTACCCGTTTTCATTAACCTGGTTCAAACTCAATTCTCGAGAAAAGTTAAGGTGTTTCAGAGTGATGGTGGCACCGAGTTTGTAAATCACACAGTTCAGAAAATATTTGAAGACAACGACACTTTTCATCGTTATTCTTGTCCATACATGCCTCAACAAAATGGCCGTGCTGAACGTAAACATCGCCATATAGTTGAAACCGGTCTTTCCATGTTATTCAATGCTCACATTCCGGCTTTTTTGGGTCGATGCGTTTACTTCGGCAACTTATATCATTAACCGTGTGCCTTCTCCTTTGTTAGAGAACAATTCCCCATTTCAACTTCTGTTCAATACGGTGCCAAACTATGCCAATTTTCGTGTTTACGAGTGTCAAGTATTTCCTTATTTACAGGACTACGCCAAGCACAAACTTGAGCCACGAAGTCTTCCATGCGTTTTTCTTGGCTATAGCTCTTCTCATAAAGGGTTTCGTTGCTTAGATCCGGCAACTAATCGGATATTTATTTCCCGACATGCTCGTTTTAATGAAGCAGTTTTTCCTTTCAAAGATACACATGCCACCATTGATGTTCAAGGCTTGGTACTTACTTACTTTAGCTATGGAATTTGCATTAGTAATTTCCATCCGATGAGAATTTGATACTTCCTGAGGTATCAAATGAAATGGGTAAAATGGTATCACACTCAATGGCAGAAGCAAGTTTGGTGACCGGTGCTGGCGCTGAGGGCGGTGCAAACGAGCCAAGTGACGACGATGGTTTTATTGTAGGTTGAAAGGGAGGGGCAAAAACTTGAGTCACAGGTTTCAGGGTTGTTTTTGGTGCATGTGTGGTGCTTGTTGTGGGGTTGGTTTAGGTTGTGGTGCGGGGGCGAATGCGTGTGATGTTGTTTGTGTAGACGGAGAGGGTGAGTGTGCACATTTTGGGGCGGGTTTTGGTGGTGGTACAATGTTTAGGGCTTCTTGTTGTGGTGCAACAACAGAAGCAGATGGTGGTTGTGTTTGTGGTGTTAGTGCGGGGGCGGAAACTAGTCATGGTCATGTTTGGAGAATAGCAATCATCCAATGAAGACTTAACCGGATTTGATCCAACAACTCTTCATAGGTTTGGTTTTGGGTGGCCATGGATGTGGATCACGACGGCTTTGATACCAATTGATGTACTTGAGAGTGGCAAACTAAAAAATCAACCAATGAGAGTGTGTCATGTCAAAGTGGTAAACTATGCTCAAAAGTGTTGGCAATGGTTAGACACTTGGTGAAGTGGTAAACTATTAAAAAAAAAGGAAAAAAGTGTGATTGGTTGAGATTGGAATGGACCCCACCCCACACTACCCTCTCTCTCTCATACCCTCCCTTCACCACTTCGGCAAGCCTACACAGATTTGGCAAACTTTTGAGCGGCAAAGGGTGTCGGCGGCGGTGTTGCCGCGTGGCAAAACCCTTTGCCACACCCCTTTGCCTCACCACTCCGTATACGCTAAATCCAGGGGCGGATTTATGTATAAACTACGGGTTCCCGGGAACCCAGTCTTTTTTTAATTTTTAGTGTAAATATATATAAGAAGCTGAAAAGGAACCCATAAGTATATTATAAAAGGAACCCATAAACATAAAATGCCTTGGTTCCATTGGTTAAAATCGCACTTTTCTTCCTAATCCACCCGGGTTCGAATCCCGTCACTTCATTCTTTTTGTCCGTTTTTTTTTATTTCTCTTTTATTTTTTTTCTTTAACGTAATAAAACATTAAAACCCTAAAACAAAACATACGCCGCACACAATTACACAAACACAAACAAGCAGAAGCAGCGAACAGACCTGTTCAAACATCAGCGCAGGCAGCAGCTGCAGCTCCGCCAGTCCGCTGTCCGCCTCCGCCAGTCCGCCTCCGCCCTCCGCCAGCTCCGCCAGTCCGCCTCCGGTTAGTTTTATATCTGATTGTTTTATACGAATTAATTGATTATCATCATCTTAGTGAATCAGTGATTACAGTTTGTTATAATCTGTTGATTACTTGATTACATAAAAATTGTGTTTGAAATTGGGTTTTTAAGTTAATATTGCTGCCGAAACAGACTGTTATAATCTGTTGATTACTTGATTACATAATATTGTTTTGTTATAATCTGTTGATTACACAAACAGTTATGCCGAAACAGTTAATATTGTTATAATCTGTTGATTACTTGATTACATAATATTGCTGCCTAAACAGTTATGCAGAAAAATTGGGTTTGAAATTGGTTTTGATGTTTTATTGCTGCTGAAAGTTAATATTGAATCTGTTTGGTATTTAGGCATTATCAGTTATGCAGAAGAATATTTCAAGTTTCTTTCAAAGGCAACCACCACCTAACATTGAATCGTCATCTTCAACTAGTAAACCCTTGAAAATCGTTTTGGATGATCTTCCGTGGGATCCTTCCGAAAGGAAACCAATTTCATCTTATCACCCTAGTCAAAAAGATGAAATTAGACGAACATATTTGCTTCGAGGTCCATTGTATCGTACTTTTATTATGTGATGAACCTTACCCGATCCGAACTATCGAACCGACCCGAAATTCTTTATGTTCAGTTACATGAAATTGGAGTATCTAAAAAAGTGAACCCAGTGAAAAATATTCCTGGATCCGCCACTGGCTAAATCCACTAACCCATTACCGATCCTGACCAACCTACATGAAATAAGAAAAGAACACGCTAAATATACAAAAGGGAAATTGAGTAATTAAAGGTGCATGGGCATGGCTTTTAAAGACATGATTGAATGCTACTGACTTTTGATATAGTTAATAGTTAAAACAAGGTTTTATTTTTCCATGCTTTGCATGAGGAATAAGCTTTTTATATGAGTTGTTTTTTTAATCTTTTATATCTAAATTTTAAATAGAAAAATTAGATATTAGCAATGTTTTATGTGCTTTAATCACTAAAATATAATATTTCATGATGTACTTAAACTTTATGAATGACCTTTTTATGAAATCTTTATTAAATATGAATTTTATTGACGAAAGGTTTAACATGGTAATGTTAGAGTTTGGCTCTACCATAGAATAGAATAGAATGTGTTAATAAATGACCCATGGCCGGCCAACCCGTGCCGTCGCTCGAGACCCAAATTTTTAAAGGGCCCGAAAGGTTTCTATAAGCTTTTATATATATACTTAATTATATATTTAATACATACATCTACTCATTATGCAAAAAATGTTGGTGGTGGAGTGGAAAAACCAACTCAAGATAATGTAAAGGTTTCAAATTCAAGTCTTCACTCCACCACCAAGGGTTTATTTTTTTTTATTCATTTCCCCAACCACAATTTGGGCCCATTTTTTTTTTTGTCACCCGAAGCCTAAATATTTTTGAGAGTTCTCGGGGACGGCTCTAAAATGGCCTTTAATGAAATCTTAAATATGAATTTTATTGACGAAAGGTGTAACATGATAATATCAGAGTTTGACTCTACCATAGAATAAAATAGAATGTATTCGAGTCACATATGACATATCAGAGTTTGGGTCTATCATAATAGAATAGAATAGAATATATTCGAGTCACATGTGATGTAAAATCAGTAATGTTTGACTCTACCATAGAATAGAATAGAATGTATTCGAGTCACATGTGACATATCAGAGTTTAGGTCTATCATAACAGAATATAATAGAATATATTCGAGTCACATGTAAACAACTTACTTTTTTTTTGAAGGGTAGTAAACAACTTACTAACAACTAACAAGATAGATCAATTTGAGAAAAGAGGGATATACCTTTCTGTCAGAGGCAGATCCACGTTGTTAAGGCTAGAGGGTGTGGGATAACCCCCATGGGGCTTTATAAAGGACACCTCAGCGCCACGTACGCACCACGTCAGCAAGGGGGCTTTATAACCCCCCCCCCCCCCCCCCTTTAACATGGAGGGTGTGGTGATAACCCCTAGGGGCGCTATAGAGAAAAAAAAAACAAAAAATCTGATTGGTGCAAACAAGTGGGCCCCACCTGATAACCCCTTCTCTTCTCGTTACCACTATGGCGGACCACCTATGGCGCCTCCCCCTTGAAATGCACGGTGTGGGTGATGGAGCCCCACCGGCGCTATGGGTGGTGATGTGGCGGGGTGGCGCCCCCACACCCTCAGGCCTAATAGGCCACAGGCTGGGCGAAGGCCCACTGTAGGCCCACATAAGATATAATTTTTTTACTCTTTAAAATTTTGATTTTTTATTTTCTAGCCCAATTTGAGAGACCTTCATGATAAATCATAGGCCCACCGTAGAAAGTCATGAAAAAAAAACCTACATTTTGTTGTGAAACAACGACCTACTAACCTAATAGCAAACCATAAGAGAAAGAGATGTAGGGAGAAAGAGACTGATATTTTCATTGATAGATATGATTACAATAGTGGTATATATAGGTGTACAAAACTTGAAGAGAAAGCTAATCTATTTTTGGTGTTGATAACCACATTAATAATAAATATATTCATAACACTCCCCCTTGGTTATCAACATAATACGTTTGATGCTACCTCGTTAAAAACCTTACTAGGAAAACCCGATGGGACAAAACCATAGCTAAGAGAAAAAGAGTGCAGCGTGTAATGCGCATTAGTTCCCCATGATACTTCTAGATCAGGTATGTTGCCTGATTAAAAACCTTACTAAGAAAACTCAATGGGACAAAACTTAGTCAAGGGAAAAAGAGTGCAACTTGAATAAGTCTCCCCCTCATTTTAACATGTCTCCTTTAAGTGACGTGTGTCCATCTTCCTTGAAAGTTGATCAAATCTTTTGTTGTCAATGATTTGTCGCTCGATCCCTTAATGTGCAGTCATTTATGTTGAGCAATGTTGTATAATCTTCTAACGAAACTTTAGGTGCCTCCTTTCAAGAAATATCATATGTCCACGATTGTCTTTTGTTACATTCATGCATCTGAAATATTTCTTTGAACTAGTTCCAATGTCTCTTCGCTTGACAAAGACTATATCATGACAATAAGCTCAAGTGAAAGATATTATAACCATACATAGCTAGCAAAACATATTAATGCACATATGCATTTAACGATGGTACTTCTAGAATGAGAACCTCTACTTTGGTAGGAGATGATAATAGGCATTTCTTATAACAAGTGACTTAAGAACCTTTAACATACTTTAAGGTTCAACTATGTCCATACTAAAATATCCCAACATCATCTTCTAGATGTACTTAAGGGATTGATAAAATATAATTACATATATAATCGAACTGCAGTTCGAGTAATAATTAGACCGTGCCAATGTCTTTCAAAAATTCTCTCTTTAAAAGCTCGACAGTTTCTCTCGATGATGCCTAGACGTCATCACTGTAAACTGCAATTAGAGTGAACTTTTAAAAGTAGAATGTTGATAAAACATGGCTAATTTAATCAAACTTATATCCCTCTTTAGGCGAATATCTCGAGTTGTACAACACTCAACCCGACTATTTTAGTCCAAACATATTTTGTCAACTTCATCTAGTATGTTCTTGAGGTTTTGACATCACTGCTTCTGGCATTATCAATCCATGAGGGAATTCATTCCACCTTATCCAAATATGCATGTGCTTTCACTCTTCAGAAGTTTTGCTACATAAATTTGTCCATTTAACACATAGATATCTATATTATATGCAAAAATGTCATGAACACTTGCTTAGTTGCTTTTATCTCCAAAATCCATATTGTACAATGCGTGTACACTATTTATTGAGATATCATAATCACCATGTACAAGTTTTCTATGTATCATTATTGGTGCACAAGAATTACATCGTTAAGATGTTTCAATTCACATTTAGGTAACTCATCAGGAGTTCAATCGTATTCAAATATGAATATGTATACAACGATCATATTGTTCTCGAGAACTTTATTTACATGATTTTGATAATTTAAATCCTCCAGAGACTTTCATGTAAACTTTCAGTATCAAGTGATAAATATTATTCATAAGACGCATGTCAATTCTCTCTTTAATATTATTACCAAACTAATTAAATATTGGAAAGCTATTGTATCCACCACTGGAGAATACGATTCCTCATAATCAATATTAGGTCTTTGCGAAATCCTTGTGCCACCAATTTTGCCTAATACCATTTACTTTTCATTTATTGATTCGCATAAAAGAACTGTTTGTTTCTAATATGTTTTACAACATTTGTTGTATGGACTACTGGTCCAAAAACTTTCCATTTCAATAGAGAATTCAACTCTGCCTCATTTGCGTCTTTTCGTTTTGGCCAATTATTTCTTGATATTCGTTCATAGGCAGATCTTAAATCTTGATCCTCATCATTTCATCATTACAAGCGCTATATTATATACAAAAGTATAACGACGTCGATTTTATTCGATTCCATACATATCTTAGACATGATACAACTTATCGAGATCTCTTTATTTTCAGGTACCTGAGGTTCTTCTTGAACCATCATGTCTACTGTCTCTTCAGGAGACCTTTTTAATATAACCCCGACTTGACCATCTTAATTAGTTGCTCCAACTTTCGAGGATTTTTATTATTGGAATCGACTAGTCTACCACGCTTCAGACGTGCAATAGACTCATTACAAACATGTGGTTGTCCTTCTAGGACACTCATCTTAATTGGAGCATTAACAGTTGGTATATGTGACATAATCACCTTTTAAAGGTCAGTGAATGCGCCTGTTAATATTCGCTACTCTTTGTAAAAGAGGTATTCTTTGAACATCTAGTTCATACTTTTAGTTTTAAGGATTAATGATAATTCATACCAACTCATTTCTTTTCCAACTGCTTTTTATCTCCCCCTGATGTTGGAAATGTTAATCCATTGAGATGGGTATCAATTAATTGAGCCATAAATAAATATCTCGTGAAAGGCTCTATTCGTTATCATATATTCCCAACCACCTTTTTAGGTCCCATCTTTGTGCGTATTGGTGGACCAATTTCAATATATATCGCACTACCAAAATCTTAGAAGGGATATCTTTGGTTCCTGACCAAAAACCAACTATAATGGGGAGAAACTATTACAACATGTTGGTTTGATGTGAATTAATATTATCGCATATTTAAAATCACATGTACTCAAATTTAAACATAAACTTTTGCTCTCATGATTATTGGCTTTGAAACAATCGTAGACATTTGGTTACCGTATTCAACAAAAGCAATTTGTGTATAAATATACATAAAGTTCAACACTTATTGCAATAACCATTTATCACTTGGAAATTAAATTCACCAAACCAAATATGCCAATGTGGAATAACATGCTTGCTATCTTCGTAGCTAAGACAAATCATGCAAACTTCAAGTTGCATACATGATAACCATTTAGACGATGCATCGATTTTAAAATACTAAATGGTATCATGTTATAATCCATATAAATCCTTTTATCGTTTTCATAATATTTAAAGGTTCACACCCTATTTTAATTAACAAAGAATTAATTTCTTTGAGAGCAAAGATTGCATGCTTATTACAAACTTGAAGAATCTTATAGTTCTTCGAAACGTTTTCACATCATCATTGACTCGGTGTGGTCTAACCGGTCATGCCAATCAATTAAATAATCATGATCCATAAACTTCTGGTTTCTGATCAATATGTATCACTTGCACTTATGCTCATTTAAGACATGAGAGAATAATGTATTATCATATCAAACTATATATTCTCATATAACCATCCCTTTAGTTTGCCACTTATGGTGGCCGATCTCATTATGACTATCATTACAACTTTAATAGCCAATCTCATTATTAACTTGGCTATCGTTATAATTTTCGATGGTCGATCTCATTATTAACATGACCATCATTGCAATTTTCTCAATTATGTCCATAATCACGACAAATTTAATTATCACTATATAATCACATTCGCTTATTAAAAGCAACCAAGTTTCATTATTTTTCATTAATTCCTCGGATATTCACTCTTAACCTCTCATGCCCCCCCCCCCTTTTTTAATGATATTGCTACTTCATGAGCAAATTTGAGGGAGGATAGAAATCATTTTATCCGATCTTTCCTTGCAAATACTCTTCTATTTGCATAACACCAATTGGGAAGTAATTAAATGTCCGAGTCATATAAGATTTATCGGTCTAATATCTTACGACCTTTTATATCTTGATAGTTGATAATGAGATTCGGGGAGTATGGCAATTCGGATGTCATATCTAAGCATATTTATGTTCTTTCATGATAATGATAAGAAACCACAATTTTGGTTTGATTGTTCTACTAAATATTATCTATAAAAATATAAATAAAGTATAACAATTCGAACATAATGTATATCATAAAGGCACATTATACAATACAAGAGATTATAACATGTTATCATATAAAAGGAGTTTTAATAAAACTTTATGAAAATGTTTTTCCTTTGATTTACCCTTTAGAACAACAATATTCAATAGTATATGCAAGTGGTAAATAAAAGAAACATATCAAAAACTTGAAAATTAGAAAAACAAACGCACAATCCCATAGCCTTAGAACATACCCAATTTTTATTGGTTTCTCTAAAAGGATTTATTAGGTTTAACACATAAGTTAAAGCATTAAATTATGCATATAGGGATTACAAGCGCCGACCAGATCTAAGGTACTAATTCTTATAACCAACATTCACAAATTATCCAAGTCGTAATCTCATTAACTTACCATTAGATTTAAAAAAAAAAATTACTTATAAGAATTTAATTATGAAAAGAGAAAAAGGATGAAAACTTTCTTTCATTTTTTGATAACAATATCTACAGAATATAGGCTCTTAATCAAATATATATTTAAAATATTAAGGTTGCAAACTTTCTATAAACATATAATAATATATACGTAATTTTCATAAAAAGTTTCCTTTCAAAATAATTGTCAAAATCAAGAATCCATAATACCTTTATCCATTGATTTTGAAAGAAACTTCCTGAATTTAATTTCTTACAAGAATTTATCACATATGCTGTTTTTTTTTAAATTTAAACCTTTTACGATTAGCATGAGAAAATAATTATTTGAGTTACCAACCACGTCTTACGATTTTATATACATTGGTCCAAGCTCCTTCAATATATAATAAACATAAATATTGTTATAAAAGCTATTGTTGTATTAATAAATAACTACAAGCTGCATTTATAAATAAATACACCAAAATTTCCGTATATGTTTTCTTACTAAAATGTTAAAAAAATACAATTTACTTATATATATTTTCTATCTTTTAGAGAATTCATGTTTATAATAAATAAAGGGTAAATGAATGTAAACCAAGAATTTTACAAAAATATGTTTAGGATTGTTTTGATATCTCATTGATTTAAATCTTCGAGCAAAAAGGTAAAAATCATTCATGCAATCTACCTCCTAACTTTATAATCCATATAGAAAAATAAAAATAAAACATCAAAAAATACAGCCGCTGCCAAACATATTATTTATTGTTATTATTTTAATAGAATATTCAACGGCTGTTAATGCTGTCATTTACTTTTTATATAAATGTTGTAAAGCAAAACTTTGAAACACTTCAAAAGGGCACCTATTTTTAGGCAGCATCTTTTAAAGCATTTAGAAAATGTTTTTATAAAACAATACCACTGCTGTTAATAATGTGTTTTGTACTAGTGTTTAATGGTGATATGTATGATTGCTTTTGGATGATTAAATTTTGAAAATAAAAACTAATCATTCAAAAATCAATACGAATAACTAATAGGAGATTAATAATCAATAAATCTCATGAATCAAAATATAACTTACTTGTAGAATAGTCACGCCGTCTAATAAGTTTTGAGAACTTTGATTTTCTTTTGATGACTTCATGGATGTGAATTACCAGAACTCCGTGCTTAGAGTCTCGTGCTGATAACGTGTTGTGAAACAATGACCTACTAACCTACTAGCAAACCATAAGAGAAAGAGATGTAGGGAGAAAGAGACTGATATTTTCATTGATAGATATGATTACAATAGTGGTATATATAGGTGTACAAAACTTGGAGAGAAAGCTAATCTATTTTTGGTGTTGATAACCACATTAATAATAAATATATGCATAACACATTTTCCCTCTATTAATTATCAATTTTGCTTCTCCTCACATAATTACTGTTCAATTTTCATCTGTGTTGATTGGTCCACATCAACACTCCACCATCCCACTCTCTTCATTCCCTTCTCTCTGCTAAGACCACCCATTTTTGTTGATTCCATCTTTGATCCCCTCTTTTATAAAGATCCAGAGAAATACTGTTTGGTGCAGCGGTGGTTTCACCGGCAAACGACGTGTCACGCTCCCTTTCTTAACCGACTTGCTGGAACCCTAAAGGAGTAAAGGGTCACCGGGTAAAGGAGTAATGTCGGTTGTAGGTGAAAGAAATCGTTAAATAAAGATGGAAGGAGTTCAGAAATAACGGCCGGTGGCGGCTACGTGGTTGTGATGGTGGTGACGTTATTGTGGTGGTGTTGGGTTGGTGCTAGAGATGCCTTGGTGATGACCGTTAAGGTATGTTCCGGTGAGGGAGTAGGGATGATGGCACGGTTGCGGTGTTGCGAAGGAGCCGAAGGTGAGTGAGAGTAAAGTGACAGCATCAAGATATAGAAAAATGGTGAGAACTGGGAAGATGTGTAGAAGTGGTTTGCAGTTCACATGATAAGGCACGGGGCACATGGTTTTTAAAAATAGAAAATTAATTTAAAATATACTAGATCATCATAAAATCCAACTATGAATTTGGTTAGGCTGTAATCAAAACGTATACATTTAATCATAAAATGATATTTTATGTGAAATCGTATTAGGTGAAAATATATAGAAAATGATATTTTCGACTTTCTTAGTTTTCGGTAAAAGCAATGAAACTTTCATGACTAATTCATTTTTATAGGTATATATATTGGATTATATAAATAAATTATACATAGACAGAATATTTATCCCACTTTAGTCAGAAAATAAATTATATAAATAAATTATACATAACATATAAATTGGTGTAAGAAATGAGTGCATTAAAAATTCTCTTTTAAAAAAAATGAAAATATTTATCCCACTTTAGTCAGAAAATTATCTAAAAGTAAAAAATAAACGAATAAAGAAAACTTAGAAATATTCATATAAAAGGATGATATTAATGTTTTCATAAAACCGGTTGGTATAGCCTGTGTCGGTACTGATAAGAAACCAAACTCATCTTTTGAGTTTTCTCTTTCGGTTGCTATATCCAGTGTCGTTACCGTTGTTGGATCGTTGTCGGTGACCCTAAAGTCAGTTAAAGCAGTTCATCTTCAAATACGAGGGCGGAATCAACGTAAACGAAGTCAATAACAGCTTGTAACCTTTTAACTTTCTTTCTATTACTGATTTTGAGCTTTTACAATGTATTCTGACAAAAATCCGGCAACACCTTCGCTCACACACACATACATGACCGCTTCAAATGAACAACACACTCTCCTATTTATAGACCTATAGGGTTTCGCTTGAAAGTGTCAAGCCATGGGGTTTCGCTTGAACAGATTGGTTTCAAGCGAACCTGTATGATGATGATGATGAGGTTTCGCTTGAATCTGCCATGCCATACTTTCAAGCGAAAACCCTTCCTCAAACATGAACTAAACCTAATTTCGACCCTGTTGTGTGTTCATTCAACCTATCTAGACAAAAGACTTGTATAAGACAAAGTTAACAGACACTAAGTGCACCAACAGACTCCCCCTTGGATGTTGACGAAGTCTTTGCCTTCAAGTCTTTGTCTTTATCATTCTCCAATCATTGTAAAGCTCTCTTCAATCTATATCTTCAAACTTTAATCTTCAATCTCCCCTTTTACTGTTGATCCAGAATTCTGACTCCCCCTTTCACAGACTCCCCCTCTCGAAATGCTGGGACTTGAAATTCTGATTCAAACTTTGACGATTCAATGCCATGGGGATTATGAAATCTACAACCTGTAAAATCTCTACCCAAATATAAGATATATGACAATAACAGTTTTAATCCAAAACTTACCATTTAACCTTCAGTGTTAGAAATCCACTTAAGTACTCAGGTCCAAGTTAATGACCCTGATTAATCAATTTATCTACCAAGTCCAATTTAATGACCTTGGTTGATCTGAGATAAATCACACTGACTTCTTGTTCAATCATTCTCTGAAAATTTACAAGTTTCAAGTTAATGAACTTGTTTTAACTTTCCAATTTTCACAAACTTATCATGTTTTAGCTCACGACTCGTCCTCCAGTCCAGAAACCTTCCTGCATCTGCTTTCATCTTTCAGAATTCGAATCTGAAGATCAACTCTCCACTTTGGTTTGTCAAAAATAAAACAGAAATGTAAAATCTTTTTGAATTTTTAATAAAGCTTCTAAACTAGGAATGAAATACAGAACTAAAATGTAATGAAAGTAAACTATTTACAAACATATTTTTGGTGAGCGTGTTAGGGAATCATATCAGCTATTCGACAAAACACAAGTACCGTTAAGCTTCAATTACATACTCAGAATTAAACAATTCACTTAGATTGTCGATATACTGATCCACTTAAATTCTCACACAAATTTCAATATGTCCAGGATACAGATTTAATGATTCAAAGACTTAAACTTATACGTGTGTCCCACCTCTTGAATATACTCCTATATCCAGATCCCAATATTCTGTCTTACAGGCAATTATAACACAAATGATATTTGTAAGGGTTAATAAATTATGAAGAATCATGAGAGCTCAGGTCAGAACTACCGTTCAGCAGAGAGATCATGACTCAACTTTCGGGTGTGTCCCCTTTAGAGGATCTTTTTTACAACAGCATTGCTAAGCAATTTTATTGTCTTATCATATATGCTGAGGGTGATGCTGTGTTTCAAGCATTGCGGAAAGTATTATTCGAGGACTAGGTCAGAACTTCCATTCAGCAGAAGTCCCGGAATAACACCCCAGATATCACTGAGTATAAAAACCTAGTATATCAGAAAAAGGAATCTTTCAAACGAGATTTCAGGGGTTACCTATATATCCAAGTAGTGTTCCCCACGAAATAAGCAAGTAAGATTTAGGTTTATATCCCGAACAAACCTACTAAATGTGTAAAAACCTATCGACACATCATCAGCGAGACTGTTTAACCTTTTAAACATTACATTTCTTTAGCATACCGTGACTGTCAAGCCGATGTACTATCATTTTCCCTTTTTACACAAGCTCTTTTCTGGTTTTCTATTGTTTTTGGATTTTGAAAATATCTCATGTTTTTGTATTTTTGACATTTTTATTGTTTTTGTATTATCTGAAATATTTACCCTATACCTCCCCCTAAATACCAAAACATGTAAAAAATTGACAAACCATTGCAGATTGCTTCTCAACATCATCTACAATGTATCCTTCATCAAAGCCAATGATCTCCTCCAACACCGATAAAAGCTTCATACCATTCAGTTTTAGCAAATACTGAAAACGTGTTTTGTCAAATGCTTTGGTATGTAAATCAGCTTTTTGATCGTCAGTGTAGATTTTCTCAATACGTATCAACTTCTTCTCGAAACAATCGCGAATGAAGTGATGACGAATCTCAATATGTTTGGTTTTAGCGTGATGAACTGGATTTTTAGTAATGTTAATCGCTGCCTCATTATCAACAAAGATAGGGGTGTTTAGAAATTGCAAATCGTAGTCGCGCATCTGTTACTGGATCCACAAGATCTGTGAGCAGCAGCTGCTAGCAGATACATACTCCGCTTCACATGTGGATAAAGCTACAGAGGTTTGCTTTTTGCATTGCCAAGTGATCAATCGTGATCCAAAGAACTGACACCTTGCTGTTGTTGATTTAGCATTAACTTTGCAGCATCCGAAATCGGAATCAGAATAACCTTCGAGCGTGAAATCGCCTTCTCTTGGATACCACAACCCCAATGATGGAGTTCCTTTCAGGTAGCGCAATATCCTTTTCACAATAATCATGTGCGATGCTCTTGGGTTAGATTGAAATCTTGCTGCGAGGCAGGTTGGGTACATGATATCGGGTCTTGAAGCTGTCAAATACATCAGCGAACCGATCATGGAACGATACATCGTTTCATCTACCTTCTCTCCGGTGAGATCAAGATTTATCCCATGATTCGTTGCTAATGGGGTGGCTGCTGGAGTAGAACCTGACATCCCGAATTTCTCCAAGATATCATGAACGTACTTCGTTTGATGTATGAAAATTCCTTTGGGTAGTTGATCAACCTGAAGTCCCGAAAAGAATTTCATCTCACCCATCGATGACATTTCGAATTTCTGCTTCATAACACGTTCAAAATCTTTGCATAGATCCTCATTTGTTGACCCAAATATGATATCGTCCACATATATCTGAACAATCAGAAGATGTCCGTCGACCTCTTTGGTGAAGAGAGTGGCATCCACTTTTCCACGGATGAAGCTGTTGGCTAGTAAGTGTTGAGACAATGTCTCGTACCAAGCTCTCGGGGCCTGGTGTAAACCATACAGCGCTTTGTCTAGCAAGTAGACCTTGTCTTTGTGGTGTGGATCGGTAAAGCCCGATGGTTGACCAACATACACCTCCTCTTTTACCTTCCCGTAGAGAAAAGCCGATTTTACATCTAACTGATATACTTTAAAATTTTTCCAAGATGCAAATGCTAGAAAGATTCTGATCGCTTCTAGTCTAGCAAATGGAGCATACACTTCAGCGAAATCTATACCCTCCTGCTGACAGAAACCCTGGACAACGAGTCGAGCTTTATTACGAACCACAACTCCTCTATCGTCTCTCTTGCACTTGAACACCCACTTGGTGTTTATCTTCCTCTGACCATCAGGTAAATCCACTAACTTCCATACTCCTAATTTCTCGAATTGACTCAATTCCTCCTGCATTGCATTGAACCAAGAATCTTCAGTAAGCGCCTCTTTGTAAGTTCTTGGTTCAACCTGGGAGATAAAACAACTCAATGAGAATTCAGTTTGCAAAGGAGCAACTGTTGTATAAAAACATGTAAGCCCTTTATCAATCTGTCTTCGAGTGCGAACTCCTGTCTGCAGTTCTCCAATGATCAATTCCCCTGGATGATATGAAAGAGTTCGTGGCATTACTTCGCCTGAAACATCTACATCACCTTCCAGATTAGTAACATTCTGATTTGCACCTTGTTCACTGACTGGGTTTGTTTGACTTAAGATCTGAATTTGCTCCCCCTCAGAATCTGAATCACCACGATCAAATACTGGCATGTTCTCAGATTCTTGATTATCATTTTGTGCCGACTGATTATCTTGAGCAACTTCATTTTGTTGAACATCATCATGTTCACCAGCATTACTTGGACCTGCTTCATCGTCATTTGATGCTCGTTGTGGTCGTCTTGAATACTCAGCTGGGAACCTTTCCAGCGATGACTCATACTCTCGCAAAATATCCAACTCATCAAAAAAATCTTCTTCTTCTTCTTGTTCTTCCATCATGTCAAACGAATCCCACAACTTGTCGTAATGATAACGCCATGAATCTCCAGGATTCTGCGGTGGCATTGTATAACCTTGACATTCAACATTAGGAGCTTCAATAATCCGCTTCAGACTTGGAACGAAGACTCGTCGTAACGGACTTGCATAACCAACGAATACCCTTCAATACTCTTCAGACCAAACTTTCCAAAAGGCTCTAGAACAGTACAGGGTGACCCAAACGGTTCGAGATACTTCAGATTCGGTTTGCGATTATTGATCAACTCAAAGCATGTTTTGTTGAATTTCTTGACAGTGAGAACTCGGTTGAGCGTATAGCATGCGGCGGAAACTGCTTCTGCCCAAAAATTTATCGGAAGCTTTGAATCAGCAAGCATTGTTCTAGCCGTTTCAATTAGCGTCCTGTTCTTGCGTTCTGCGACTCCATTCTGCTGCGGAGTATATGGAGCACTAAACTTATGCAATATACCTCTTTCATCACAATATTCTTCCATCTTGTTGTTCTTGAACTCAGTACCATTATCACTTCTAATTCTTCTGATACGCCTTTGGTACAAATTTTCAATCTTTCTAAACAACGCCATCAAACTGTCAAACGTTTCATCTTTCGACTTCGAAAATGATACCCACGAAAATCTGGAATAATCATCAGTAACCACAAGACAGTAGAGATCCCCTGTAATACTTTTGACGTTTACTGGACCAAACAGATCCATATGTAGTCTCTCTAACGGTCTGGAAACTGAGTTGACTTGCTTTTTAGGGTGTGACTTTTTCTTCTGCTTGCCTTTGACGCAGCTAATGCACTCCCCTTCCAGATGAAAACCTTTGATATTAACACCAAGAACTAAATCATTGTGCACCAAGTGATTCATTTTTCTAAGATGTGTATGCCCCATCTTCCGATGCCACAACTTCGATTCTTTTTCTGTTGCTCTAGACACAAAACAATGTGCCTGACCTGTTGTTGTAGTCGCTACACTCATATCCAACACATATAAATCATTCACTCTAGGTGCCCGCATGATAATCCATTCTTCAGGGATAACAAATCCAGGTTTCAAAATCAAACATTCTTTGTCTGTGAAGTGAGTGGTATACATATTGTCACAAATCTGCGAGATACTCAGCAGATTATTTTCCAGCTCAGTAATGTAGTTAACTCTTTCAAACGTTACAATCCCATTGGATAACGTTCCTTCACCAATAATTCGACCACCTTCATGTCCAGCAAATCCCACATAACCTCCATTGATATTTCTAACATCGTACAACAATGCAGTCTTTCCTGTCATATGTCGAGACGCTCCACTATCCATAATCCATCTTGAAATAGCTCTCGGAAGATCCTGCACATATCACAAACAATTCAATAAAGATGCCGATTCATGCTTCACGATTACCAACTAGGAAGCTCCGGCAAGTCCAAAATCTTTAGTGAGATTTTGATGCTACCCAAGCCTCTTTCGACTTGGGTAACTGGACTTTGAGTTTAGATTTCATGGTGTAAAGTGGCGGAAAATTTTGATCATTCATTTTTAAACTCTCAGCAGACCCAACTTCAACTTCTTTATACAAGAAAGATTCATCTTTTTGAGGTTGACCAGATGGTTGGTCTTTTTCCAAAACAACCTTTTTCTCAGAATCCTGTTTATCAATTTTCTCATAATAATCAACAGGAACATTCATCTTTACCGAAGTGGTAGAAGACAATTGTTTTTCTTTCTCAGAAACCTTTGGATTTGAAGAACTTGGTTTCTTTTCAACCACTTTTGGCTTCCATGTTTGTTGAGATGATGCAACCCGTTTGTAAAACTTGTCATTTTTAGTTACCACATTCTTAACAAGTTCAATTTTGGATTTTGATCTCTCATTTTTCAAAACTTTCTCAACAACCATTTTAGCTTTGCCTTTAACATCAACCTTCTTCTGTCTATTCTCAACAACTTCAGTCTTAGGCTTGGAGTTGGTGCAATTCCTTGCAATGTGACCAACTTTGTTACATCTAAAACATGTACGAGTATCAACTACTTGACTTTTGCCTTCAGACTGAGGTTGTAAAACTCTCTTTGCAAAAAATTCTTCATTTGATTTTGAAAAGATTTCATTTTCCTCATCAGAAAGTGAACTTGAACTGTTCACAAACACTTTCTTTTCAGCAAAACTTTTGTTTTGAAAACTCCTTTTCTGATAACTCTTACCACCCTGATATCCACCCGACCAATTGTTTCGATTGTTATTATAAAAACGTGGTGGCACAACAGGCTTTTTGTAGTAAGCTTTATCTTTTTCAAAATTCATTTGCCTTTTTGTTTGTTTCAAACTCTTTAATTCAGACAACTCAACTTCAACCAATTTGAACACATTTGTCAATTTTGAAACGTTTACATTCTCCAAAGGAAACTCAGAATCCGAATACAACTTATCAGATCCAACTATCTTGTACATCACAAGACCCGGTTCATCACCTAAGTTGTTTTTGGATTTTTGTTTCGGAATGTATTTGTTCAAGAAACATTCATCATCTTCAGCTGAATCAGACAACAAAACACTTTCAGCTGTGCTTTTAACTATCTCAGTTTGAACACTATCATCAGATGATGATGAAGAAAATGTCACATCAATCGAATTAGCAAGTTTCACTTCATTTTCTTCTTCAATTTCAACCAACCCAGATTGTTTTTTCGAGTAATTATCAAGAACTGGTGGTGGAACTTGATGAAAACCCACCCCTGTTCCATCAGTGTAAGGCCCGTATTTGGTTCTAAAAAAATGACGACCAAAGGACACTAGAAACATAAACTTTTTAAAAGCGTCCAAACTCTTCGCAATTTATCGTAAAGATATTAATAACATTTGTGCACTAATTTTAACAAAATTTGGGCATGACCCATCCGTAAGACGAGTGTATCCCTGTTTTAACCATCATCAAACAAACAAGTTTACGACCCGTTCGACTAGACACGACTAAAAACCATGCATCAAGTGTTAAAAGTGTAACTACTAACAATATTATACTAAAATAAGCATTTGACCCAAATCATTAATACGTAATAGCGGAAGCGCTTGATGATCATAAGGTGTGCATATGCTCGCTCCAAATTGCCAAGTCGCCTAAATTGAGGATTCACCTACATTCGACATACCAAACAAGTTAAAATTTCGACACTAACAATTCTAGGCAATAAACCCATTCGTTTCTTTCACGGATTAACATCATTCATTTACTTTGCTAACCGTTAAACGGTTCCTTACATGCTTGCCTCAAAATAGAGGCTAAGCATACTTTACTTAACATACCCGTTAAGAACGGATACTAGCATCATTACATCACCTTCATTCGATTTGTTCATAACGAACAATCATAGGCATTACATACTTACATCATACTCCGATCCAAGAAAGACGGATCAAGTAGACTTTCGTCAATTACATACTTAACTTCCCATACCCGGTTCAACTAAAAGAACCGAATATGATGCGTTATCTTTAGTACTTTAATCATTCCTCACAATCCGTTTATGACGGATTTTACCTTTACTTTCAACGACTATAGAATTCAATTCTCGCAACTTTGACATAACAAAACATAATACAATTAAAATTTATTATACATATGACAACATCACAATATAGAAATGTGGTGTACACTACCGTACCTCGATCTTGTGAGTCTCCCGCTTTCTTAGTGTTCGAGCCTTCTTCTTTCACGCCTACATTAAACGCAATCATTCATTTAGCCCAACACTTTCATTTCATCCTTTACACAAATTTCTCATTTTCAAGTGACAACATTATCACCAATTTTTCAGAATTTCACACATTTATTATCTTAAGCATTTCATCAAACACTTGGTGTGCGTCACATTAAATAAGCATAATGTGCAAGTTTTCAAAGCATGACCTTACTTGTTTATCTTATACATCATTGATAATCAATCAAGTTCATACAATTCTTTTATTCCACATCAATTTATCTATCATTCATGTATTACAAGCAAGATCATATATCAAGATTACACATAATTACTTCTACTTGATCATCCTTTCATGCTAATTTTTCATCAAGTGAGTTTATACAATTATCTTTCAATTGACCAAAATCAAGCATAAATTCTGCCATTATTCTTACCCTACACCTTAATCCTAACTTAACTTCACGATTTTTATGCCATGTGTTGGGATTGAACCCTACCAGAGGAACAGATAATGTAAAGCCAAAACCAGGTCACAACAGTGGATTCATAATAAGCAGCAGTTTACATTAAGCTTTCCCCTTGAAAGTGATTTATAACAACTGATGGTCTTTATCCGCTGTTCAGATACAACTACTGCTGGTCCTTCAACTGCTGATCAAAACCCTGAAGTATCCAACACTGCTGGTCCTATCTACTGATGATAAAGCACTGCCCAGTCAAGGACTGATCAACCTTGAGTAAAGCACTGACATAAAGGGAGAGCAGCTGTTTAGTGAATTGTTTTATTTATGTATAGTCAGTGGTTAGGTTAGCAGTGTTTGTGTAAGGACAGTAGATACAGGTTGTTAGGCTGTTAGACGTCGCTTTCATGGTGACGTCAGCTGAGATACCTCAGTGGTTTGGTTTGCCTATAAATGTAACAGTACCCTGTACTGTTACATTTGATTGACTGAGCGGGTTCTTCTCCTCATGTCTAATCCTTTCATCTTGTGTGCAACCAACCTTGGGGCATCAGGCTGAGGGGGAGTTTAGTTTGTAAGCATATCTGTAATCTTTTGCTTTGATTTGTAAATCCTTTGACTCTATGTGAAGCAATTGTTTATCAAACTATTTTCTCCTTTGATTGTGTTTACAAAGTTTGTTTTCATTTCCGCTGCACTTTACATGTTTTCATATTCACAAATTGCTCAAAACATACAAACAAACACAATCTCAAGAGCCTCCGATCCTAACAATTGGTATCAGAGCTTGGACAGTCAAATTCGATCTAACAATCAATTTGACATAACAGTTCGGCTCAAAATTCATTGATACTAAGGTTGGTTGTATTTAGTTTAAAAACAGAGTATCGATTAAATCATGTTCAAAATGGTTATTCAAAAACTCTGTAAATCAACCAAGATGTCATATGACACACAAATTTCACACAACAAGTAAATTCATGCACAAGACACTCATGGTTTCTAGATCTGAAAGCAATATCTGTTAAACCATGAGATTATTTTTATTTTCTAAATTGATTTAAACTGTTGATGTGTAATATGTGATGTTTTCATTAAATACTAAAGTACAAACCTCAGATTAACAAAATCTATGTTCATAAAAACATTGTTGTTTTGTTAACACAAAAAGAGGGAAATTAAAACTTTAGTTATTTAGATCTTATGTGTTGAAAACAGGTTGAGTTCCTAAAAAGGACAAAATCAACTATGTTCAAATACATTAAGAAAACAGGGGTCAACATAGTCCGTATCATATGTAATGTGAGATTGGGTGAAAAACTTGTGAAAACATGACCAAGTCTCTCAAAACATTACTGCAAAATGATTTTGGACTAATATTCACAAAAACTCTGAAGTGTGTTTATCTCAAAACTTTTGAATTCAGAAGAAAAGGGAATAAACTTAAAACACTTAAGAGTCAAAGTTTAAGGTAATAATGGTCATTAAGCAATTATGTGCATTCATCTGTTCAGGATAAGGTTTTGATTCCAATAAATGAACTCCAAAGAGGACTAGACAAATGTTCAAAAAAATTCATCCATGTGTCCTCATGTTTGCAATCAACTGACAAGGAAAATGGTACCAAACAGTGGTCAAAATGTATTCAAAAGTTTCCTACCACTGTTGTCAAACCACTGACCATTTTTCAAAACTTGTGTATGATGTGATTATATACTCTATTGATATTATACCAGATCCTTTTTGATACTATCCTCAGAAAATCCTTTAACCATTTTTTTGTTCAAAGGATTTTCTCGAATAACCAGGATATATCATTCATTTTTTAAGGATATATTTGGAACTTTTGCTTGTTTTTGTTGGCAATAGTTTCAGCTCCTGACAGGATGTAATACCATATTTTTTGGTGGTATTATTGTCCTCATAAATGGGTCAAAAGGAAATGGTATATATGTTAAGATCATGTCATACTCAGGTTTGCTCCTAAATTTTTATCAAAGGTTGATTGCAAACTGTGCTTGAATTACTAGGGTACTCATGTGTTAATTGAATATTAAACGAAAATGAGTTGCCTTAGCAAAAAGTTTTCATCATCTGGGGTACTAAACCACTGTCTTTCAAAATTGACATGTGGCAAAACCTTGATTGAAAAATTTTCAAAACTGTTGCTGAAACACTTGTCCTTCAGATCTGTACCATTTACCCTAACCACTGTTTTGTTCCAACATCTGATCTCTAAACACTGTCCACTGCTAAAAGTTAACCACTGATCCCTCATTTTCTTGAAAAGCACTGATGTTCAAAATCAGTGTCTTATTCACTGATATGCTATCCACTGATAGTAAAAATCATCCACTGCCCACATTTTTTTTACCGTTGTAACCACTGATACTTGATACGTCAGTGGCTCTTAAAACAACTGTTCTCCATACTTCATCCGTTTCATCAGTGTTTGACACGTGGTCAGTTTTTAGCCCTCGGATCGTAATAACCGCTGCCACATCAGCGATCATTTTTTTCCCTAAATAAAACCCTGCCCTAAACCCCAAATAGGGTTTTACACTGTCGAATTGAATTCCAAAATTCTTTTCTCATAGCAGTTTCCAACCCTTCTTCTCAAAAACTTCAAAATCATTCTTCGTTCTTCTCTGCAAAAATGACAAAATCAAAGTCAAAATCAAAATCACAACCAAAACCAAAATCACCACCATCTTCAAAAGAGGTCGCTCAAACGGCCGAAGAACCCATCGAATTACCATACAAACAATCTCACAACTATCTGGGTTTACTCACAAAACCTACTGATAATCACACCTTTGACACCATCATTGATACATTATCTGCATCAAAGTACAAAACTTTGTTAACAGCAAATGCTCCCATCTATCTGCAAACCCAGAGAGAGTTTTGGAAAAAGGCGACGCTTGAAAAACAAGACGATAAAGTCATAGCCATTAACTCCTCGTTACAGGGTAAAGTGATTCAAATCACACCACAATCAATCTCCGAAGTCTTTAATCTTGACGATCAGGAAGGTAAAATCTCTTTTGATAAAGCCGAGATGAAAACTGATTCATAAAAAAGGGGATATGCAGAAGAATCAAAGGTAGATACCTTACAAAAAGGTTATTTCCCTTCTGCACCTAGGTTTTTATTTCACACACTTCTGATGTGTGCTTCGAATAAAACAACATCTTTTAACGAAATACCATTGAAAATTCAATGCCTGGGTTACGCTATTTTGAATAATAAGGACTACAACTACTCCCAGGAGATTTTCAATGACATGGTGAAAAACGTTGAAAGTAAAGCATTTTTACTTTTTCCAAGATTTTTGAGTTACTATTTTGAACAAAAAATTGAAAAGGAAAATGTATATTTGCTCAAACAAGGTGTTCATTGTCAAATAAAAGGCTTAACAAAAGAAACATTTTCCAGAATGATGGCACCAATAAAAACAAAAGCAGGGGTACCTGAGCAGATTTTAGCGGTTACAACTGCTCCTCAGGTATCAGCTGCTGAGCCCACTGCTCCAGGTGATCACAGCAGCACAACCACTGCTTTGAAACCCACACCTGACATAACCAAAAAGACCAAAAGAAAAACATCCAGAAAACCCACCAAACCCAAAACAAAGGCAACTCTGGAAGATGAGATCCCAGAGGAAATGCCTGTGACAACACAAAAGTCACCACAAACCACTGCTGCTACTTCCTCACAGCAGTTGGAAGAAAGATCTCAACCCATGCCTAAAACTCCTCCTGCATCCTCACAAAAGGATCAGGTTGTAAGCACAGGGACACCACAATATGAAGCTCTGAATCCACTCGGATCCATCTTCCTCAGTCCTGATCCCAAGGACATGTCTCTTTCAACTCCCATCCCCTCACCAATAATAATGCCACAATCCATGCTACCTTTGTTGCATGCAGCTGCTATAGCTCAGACACAAACCAGTTCCTCTCTATCACCTGTCACTGAGAGTATACCCCCACAGGTGACTGGGTCTGATGCTACTACTCCTGCTATCCCAGCAACAAATGAGGAGGTTACACCCCCTGAGTTACAAGTAACTCTCGGTGGTAGTTCAAGTGGAGCAGCAACTACAACTGGTGGATCAACAGATCCTCAGTTGGACAGTTGTTTCATAAGTAAGACTCCCTTGAAGGCAATTTCTTCCATGGCAACTTCGGTAACCACCAGTGAGTTGGATCTAACCACTGGTACCATCAAAGGTTTATCGAATGCTGAAGAAAGAAGTCCCCAGTACCAAGAACAAGGGGCATCAATGGGTGATTTTTGGGACTCTGTTCCTAAGTCACACATTGATATAACCACTGCTGGTGGGGATTCAGATGATCCCAGTAAAATGGGTGATGATTCAAGATATCAGGAATTGACGGGCAGAGTGGAAAAACTTAAAGAATCAGTTTCTGAAATAAAGGAGATGGTGCAAGAGATTTTAAAAGCTCAGAAAGCACAATCCAATGCTGTTCCTGCTCAAGCACCTGCTCCACAACAAGCACCTGCTGCAAATGAGCTTTTGAATATTTTCCAACCCATGCTTGAAAAACAGCAACAAATGGCTGATCAAAAGCATGCTATTCAAGTACAAATGCTGTCCAACATGATGGAATCAAGGTTCAAGGACACTCAAGCAGATATCAAGGCTATTAAGGCCAGTATCCAAATTGCCACTGGCAAGGCTCCTTCAACTTTACTATTCTTTGATGACCCCCTTGCAGATAATGCCAAAAAGGGGGAGATAATGAAGCAAATGAAGAAGAAGGAAATAGAACATGGCCTTCATATTGAGCCTGAAAAAGGAAAAGAAAAAGAAAAGCAGGTCTCAAAACCTGTTAGTCAAACAGCTGATACACCAGTAGTTACAAAAACTGCTGTCAGTAGCCAAACAGCTGCCATGTCATCAACACACACACTTTCAACACACACCACCACAACTACTACTCTACCACCATCATCTACAATCACATCATCATTACTGCCTCCTGCCATAAAGCAGAAGACAGCAGATGTTACAACATCTGCTGTAATGACAACAGTGATTGAAACACTAGTTGTTTCAACCACTGTCAGTCAATCACTGTCACAAACCACTGATCCACCCAAAACATCATCAGCCTTTCCTACATTAAAAAGGAGAAGGATTTTCACCCCTGATGATGAGTCACCATCATCATCACCACCATCAAAAATTACCTCACCACTTCCATCCCCTGCTCAAAAGCAGAAGACAACTGCTGACATATCAGCAGTTGTAATGACAACAGATGTTGAGACACCAGTTGTTTCAACAGCTGTTAGTCAGTCATCCACCACTGCTCTCACCCTTTCTACATCACAACCAAAGCTCTTCAACAGAAAAAGAAAGCCAATCCCTGCCGATGAGGGTATACATGATCCTAATGCTGCACAACATCCACTGGAACTTGAAGCTATCAAAAATGAGATGAGGCAATTCTATACAGAAGAAGATCCTTCAAAAAGAAGATTCTCCCCACTCATAGGCTACATGCCACCAGATGATATGGATGACTACCTCAAAATCAAGGCAAGGCAAGCTAAACTAAGAGCTAAATTTGAAAGTGAACGTGACCGTTTAAGCGAAGATGGCATTGCTAAAAGACTGGAGTTCTACTTCACAAAGGTAAAGCAGATAGAAGAATTTGCACAAGACCTAAACAAAGAAAAGGCTGAACAAAAGAAAAAGTTAAGAAAACAATATCTAGCCTACATCATGAAAGAAAAATTCTATCCTGCTGAAGAACAACAGTTCAAGGAATGGCCAGTAATCGCTCTTAAGCGTGAGGCAGAAAGGATTGAGAAAATTAAGAATGATCCTACAAAGAAGAAGAATGCTCCAAACTGGAGAAAATATCAAAAGCTCATTGATGACCTAACTGCTGAGTATAAGAGAAAGAAAAAGGAGCTGGTGGATGCAAAAATGGATACTGCTGAAGCCATATCAAAATGGTCAAAACAGCAGACTGATGAAGCCTATGAAAGGCTAAAGAAAAGAAAGATAACTGTTTCAAGCACCTCAAAGAAGCGAGAACATATGATGAAGCTTGAACAGAAAATTGAAAACCTCATGACAATGATAAAATCAGCAGACAGTTCTACTCTTGAGTCAAACCAAGTTGAAGGCAAACAGCTGACTGAAGAAGAGGTAATAGAAAAGGAAGCAGAGTATCTCAAGGGCGCCATCTTGAAAATGGGTCTGAATGAAGACAGCTCATCAAAGCTTCAAAACCTTTTTAAGAAGGTATTAAACAAACCTGCGTCTCCAAACACTGCAAAAGACAAGACAGAAGTTGAAAGACAAGAACTTATTGAACGAGAAACTGCAGAAGATATAGCTGCAGCAGACAAAGTCATTGAAGAAGCTTTCAAAAGAATGTCTGAAAGTCTGCAGGTGTTTTCAAGGCCATCATCCCTCAACTCATCGGTAAATAACCCTCTCCCGAAAAATCCATTGGGTTCGAAAGTACTAAAGTGGATGTCTGACCAAAAGACCCACGTATTGACTATAGTCAGATCCAATGGAGATGTGAAGTACATATCAAGGAAAGAAGCACTAGGCCTTAGTGTTCAAGATTTGCAGGATCTCCTTGAACTTACACTGTGCCGGGATGAAGATGATATAAGTTCCAGAGACTTTGAAGCAGATTTTAAAAGAGAAGCAAAGGAACTTTTGATGAGGAATAAAGATCCAGAATAATGACAGGTTTTGGCATTATCCGTTCCAGGGGGAGATTGTTGGGATTGAACCCTACCAGAGGAACAGATAATGTAAAGCCAAAACCAGGTCACAACAGTGGATTCATAATAAGCAGCAGTTTACATTAAGCTTTCCCTTTGAAAGTGATTTATAACAACTGATGGTCTTTATCCGTTGTTCAGATACAACTACTGCTGGTCCTTCAACTGCTGATCAAAACCCTAAAGTATCCAACACTGCTGGTCCTATCTACTAATGATAAAGCACTGCCCAGTCAAGGACTGATCAACCTTGAGTAAAGCACTGACATAAAGGGAGAGCAGCTGTTTAGTGAATTGTTTTATTTATGTATAGTCAGTGGTTAGGTTAGCAGTGTTTGTTTAAGGACAGTAGATACAGGTTGTTAGGCTGTTAGACGTCGCTTTCATGGTGACGTCAGCTGAGATACCTCAGTGGTTTGGTTTGCCTATAAATGTAACAGTACCCTGTACTGTTACATTTGATTGACTGAGCGGGTTCTTCTCCTCATGTCTAATCCTTTCATCTTGTGTGCAACCAACCTTGGGGCATCAGGCTGAGGGGGAGTTTAGTTTGTAAGCATATCTGTAATCTTTTGCTTTGATTTGTAAATCCTTTGACTCTATGTGAAGCAATTGTTTATCAAACTATTTTCTCCTTTGATTGTGTTTACAAAGTTTGTTTTCATTTCCGCTGCACTTTACATGTTTTCATATTCACAAATTGCTCAAAACATACAAACAAACACAATCTCAAGAGCCTCCGATCCTAACACCATGCATTCATGCTTGGGTTAATACCCACTTCCTACATTTTGACAATTCATAAAATTGAACTTACCACTTCGAAGAACAGGTGTAGGAGCTTATAATTTGCTGATTATGCTTTCGATTTCCTTAAGATTTATATTGAATCTTGTGAATTTTGTAAAGCTAGGGTTTTCACCCTTGCTCCTCTCCTGTCGATCGACCAGAACCCACACACCCTCTATGTGTGGGTTTAATTAAAATCTTGTTTTTATTAATTGAAGTTTTGACATATTACATCTTTAGTCCCTCATGTTCATTCCTCTTTTTAATATAAACATCATCCATTTGTTAATACAACTTGCATCTAGTAAACGTTTTGGGGTGTTACAAGTCTACCCCCCTTAAAAGAGGTTTCGTCCCCGGAACCTTTCTCATTCCAACTAGACCCATTTCTACTCCTACCTTTTCATCTTTTCATTCACGATACTTACTACAACATAGATGCATTCGAGATCTTGGTAAGAGTTTCACTCATGCATAAACGTCTTTGTACGCATTGTCCCTCCGTTCTTAAATCAAGTAAATTACTTTCATAATCGCATATAAGTCAGAATCTGATCCAGAGCTCTTATTAGTGTCGTTTTCACTTTATAATGCTAGTTCCTAGCATACATCATCACTAGCGGTTCGTTCATTGAAATTTATTCCAAATGCATACTATTGGTCGTACAAGCTTATGCTTACGGCTTGTTTCTATCTTTCCAAATAAGCGTAACATATTCATACATTTACTAATATGGATAAATCGATTTATTTTATTCCGCACACGAATCATGCACGATATAATTCGTTATTGTAATCATGAGCAAACCTCATTATCCCATTACTAAAGTTCTTCCCATCACTCTCTTGTTCATATAAGGGCTTAGCATAACATTATACGTATACTATAGACATTTAATGACTTAGTGGTACTAATACAAAGCTACCCACTTCCAAATTACTTTTTCATACTTGAGACGAGTATAAGGCATCATTCTACGGTTACTACCGTCACTAGAACGTGTTAGGATCGGAGGCTCTCATGATTATGTTTGTTTGTATGTTTTGAACAATTTGTGAATATGAAAGCATGTAAAGTGCAGCGGAAATGAATAACAAACTTTGTAAACACAATCAAAGGAGAAAATAATTTGATAAACAATTGCTTTTCATAGAGTCGAAAGATTACATCAAAAGCAAAAGGTTATAATGAAGCTTACAGACTAAACTCCCCCTCAGCCTGATACTTCAGAGTTGGTTGCACACGATGAAAGGATTGAATTGAGGAGAAGAACTCTCTCAAAACAAATCAAATATAACAGTACATAGTGCTGTTACATTTATAGGCAAACCAAACCACTGAGGCATCTCAGCTGACGTCACCATGAAAGTGACATCTAACAAACTAACAAACTCTATCTACTGTTCTACAACTACTGACCATACAGACATTGATTACATTCCAAACACTGATATATAAATACTGACTCTTCATTCCACTGACGTAATCAACCACTGTTGTATGAGCAACAGTGCTTTCTTCAAATGGTGATCAGGCCTTGAATGGGCAGCGCTTTAACTCTTCAGCAGTACTTGGGTTCCAGCAGTAGATTGAGCTTCAGCCTTTAAACTTCATCAGTGCTATGGTTTCACAGTGGTTTATAGGATCAGCAGTTGTTGATAAGGGCAGTACTTGGAGCATATCATATGTTTGATTCACTGTCAAGGGGAAAGCTTTAAAGTAAACAGCTGATTATTGTGAATCCACTGTTGTGATCCGGTTTTGGCTTTACATCATCTGTTCCTCTGTAGGGTTCAATCCCAACAATCTCCCCCTGGAACAGATGATGCCAAAACCCTTCATTATTCTGGATTTTTATTTACTCATCACAAGTTCCCTAACTTGTCCTTTGAATTGTAATTCAAAGCCAATGGGGCTTGTATCATCCTCATCCCTGCACAGTGTAAGCTCAAGGAGATCTTGCAAATCTTCAACACCCAGGCCAAGTGCTGTTTCTCTTGATATATGCTTCACTTCACCATTGGATCTGAGCAAAGTCAATACGTGGGTCTTTTGATCAGATATCCACTTTAGTATTTTTGAATCCAATGGGTTTCTTGGGAGAGATTTATTTGAATGAGTTTGGAAATTGAGGCCTGGTGATGACAACTTTGAGCAGTGGCTTAAGTGTCTGAAGAACCATCTTCATGATATATTCTTCTCAAGCTTGTTCTTCTTTTGAGATTTCTGCATCCATCTGCTTTGTTTCCTTCTTTGATGAAGGATGGCAGCAGGTGGTGTTTGTGGTGGTGGTGATGTTTTTAGATGTGGCAGTGGTTGATTTAGTAGGAATGGCAGTGGTTGTGGTGTGTGTTGATGTGGTATTGGTGGCAGTTGTTTGGGTGACATATGTTGTTAATGGTGGAGGTGTAAGTGATTTTGTGGGAACAGAAGTTGTGATTGAAGTAGTAACTAGCTTAGTTTTAGAAGTTGTGGTGGTTGATTGCCGTGTTTTTCTAACAGAACTCTTCTTTAATGAAGTACCAACCTCTTCTTTTTCTTTTTTGCAGAACTAACTTTTTCTCAACCAAAGCTCTGCTCTTATCCCTTACCCTTTTAATATCAGCAGTGGTTTTGAGACCAGCTGAATTGACTTGACTTTGAACGATCCTCATTTGTGTATCTTCATCATCTGTTTTGAATTTTCAGGGTTTCATCACCTCCCTTTTCCTTTTCTTTGACAGATGTTTCAGCAGAAGTTACTGAAAGATTTTCCTCAGAGTCATTTTTCTCCCCCTTTTTGTTAGGATCGGGGGCTCTCATGATTATGTTTGTTTGTATGTTTTGAACAATTTGTGAATATGAAAGCATGTAAAGTGCAGCGGAAATGAATAACAAACTTTGTAAACACAATCAAAGGAGAAAATAATTTGATAAACAATTGCTTTTCATAGGGTCGAAAGATTACATCAAAAGCAAAAGGTTATAATGCAGCTTACAGACTAAACTCCCCCTCAGCCTGATACTTCAGAGTTGGTTGCACACGATGAAAGGATTGAATTGAGGAGAAGAACTCTCTCAAAACGAATCAAATATAACAGTACATAGTGTTGTTACATTTATAGGCAAACCAAACCACTGAGGCATCTCAGCTGACGTCACCATGAAAGTGACATCTAACAAACTAACAAACTCTATCTACTGTTCTACAACTACTGACCATACAGACATTGATTACATTCCAAACACTGATATATAAATACTGACTCTTCATTCCACTGACGTAATCAACCACTGTTGTATGAGCAACAGTGCTTTCTTCAAATGGTGATCAGGCCTTGAATGGGCAGCGCTTTAACTCTTCAGCAGTACTTGGGTTCCAGCAGTAGATTGAGCTTCAGCCTTTAAACTTCATCAGTGCTATGGTTTCACAGTGGTTTATAGGATCAGCAGTTGTTGATAAGGGCAGTACTTGGAGCATATCAGATGTTTGATTCACTGTCAAGGGGAAAGCTTTAAAGTAAACAGCTGATTATTGTGAATCCACTGTTGTGATCCGGTTTTGGCTTTACATCATCTGTTCCTCTGTAGGGTTCAATCCCAACAGAACTAATTACAAGTTTGAGTTTAGCCTTAATTTTAATCCTTCACACACTTTATTATTAGCTCCTTGCATGAACTACTTATGATAACAACTAGGTATGTTGTGTACGAGCACGATACTAGCGTTTAACCAATTCAGTTCAAACTTTCATTTTAAGGCCTTTAAATCTCCCTCTTAATGTCATTCATACCTTCTCACGCTGACCATTACAGGTCGTTCATTGTATACCATACCATAACTATTCTACCATTCCTTTGGTTCACACTTACAAACAAATCTACGGATTCTTAATCATTAATTATGAATTAAACATTTTACTAACCTCGCCTTCGATGCATAAGTCGGTTATCCGTGTGCCGGATCGATCCGCTTCTTTATATGTACCTTCCGTACCAAAATTGGTCTCATTCATTCATGAAATATGCTCCCACTCGTGAGTATCCTTCCATTAGCTCCATTACTATTATCTCACTAAGAATTCCATCATATTTATCTATAAATGAATACTTAGCACATAACCTTTCATAATTGCGCCCTACAGGGTGTTTGTTCGCCTATTGCCTCTTTCTCAATTTTTCTTACGTACATGCTAAAACATACCATGCATTCCATTTCTTATATACAATTCTTTCTTTTTATTGGTTATTTCACCAACTCTCGCAGTTTGACCTTTCAAGGTCAAACTAACACCCCCTTACCTATTGTGGTCGCATTGAGGTACACGTTTGTACTTTATACTTGCATAACTGTAAGGACTTCATTTATTTCGTTTGACTTTTCGGAAGTCTAATTGTAAATACACTCTTACATATGGGTATCAGTTATCCTATTCTGATACATCATTCTCTAGTCGAGCCCTAAGCTCCTATTAAAAATATAATCTTTTATATGTACCCGGCGTGGGTCAAAACCCTTGACTCGTTATTCATATTTTGCGACGATTAATACTTTCCAAACTGTGACAATGCATGCCCATACATTATGCTCTCCTATAAGTAATAAACTTGACAAATCGAACATTATTCGAACTTTTAATTTATTACCTTTCATTCTTACTGGTTTGATCCGTGCTTGCTTACAGATCCAACCTTTCTTTCCTTACAGGGTTGAATCCATTTCTCATATTCAAACATTTTCATCCGTACCTTTCGTTCATTGTATTTGGTGTTAATTCACCTACGTTCTCTAACATGTCTCTTACTAATGAGTATCCTACATTACACATTGTATTTCTTACGTAATACTTCCAGCATTTGTAAGTAATTGGTGTTTACTGACTTCTACAATATAACCTTTTAAGGTCAACTACCACCCAGTACTCTTTGTATATAGGTATTGCAGTACGTGTTGTACTTACTTTCAATTCGAACATATTTACAAAATGTCTTTAACTAACATTCCAAATAATATTCTTTCCATACCTTCCATCAACATTACCAAGTTTCCATTTCCGCCTTAGAACTTCTCAACTAAAATTTATGACAGATTTACCCTTATAATGAGGTTTTATCGGTTCAACATTATGCCAACAATTTCAACAAAACGTACCATAACATTTCTCATTTATTTATACATTTCACTTTGATTTTGAATATTCAAACACTTATACACCTTCATGTAGGTAAACTCGAAGTGATTACAAAATCACTTACCTTTAGTGTTCATGTTCAAGCTTGCCTCATTACTTCTTCTTACCCCGTTTGCTATCCATACTTGAATCAACTGACAAGATTTCCATCCTTACATATTATTACATTCGTAACATTGTTAGCTTATGTGAGCATACATTCAACTATTTATTTTTCTTCTATTCATACGTTAATTGACTTTCGTTAGTCAAATTTTGTATAAACGAGACATTTATTATTAGTTATCTCACTTCCAATCCATACAACTAAACTATCGTCAAGCATAACACGTAAATCACTTAATACATGACACATTAACTCTTTACTTTAACATTTGTGTCTAATGGCCATTCCATGATATCCCTGTACTGTTGACTTTTAGATAGTCAACTGTCTTGCTTGCACACTTCAAACTTTTGAACATGTAATCATCTAAATACGATAGACCGTAATATTAATATTCTACGTATTTCATACATACAATCTACATAATCCTCCAAACAATACACATATATACATTCACTTTCACGTACTTTCACACGATATTGCTTCATGATTCTACAAACAGTAAATGTCATTCAAGTTAACTATATAACATAATTCCAACGTATTCTTTACTAATAAGCTCGTATGATTCGCATTTAGCACATATTTGCCTCTTAATCATAACAAGGCAAATCATTAAATACACATAAGCATCACACCATTCAAGTACAAGGTACAAACCTCTAATGCATAATTCTGATCAAAGCATACATTCATCCGAATTTTCAAACGAATTCCATTTAACTCACATTTTTCAATTTGTTTTCACCACTATTCTCATCATTTTTATCTTCATTTATTAACAATTCCGGTTCCTTCACATATCCAAGTACTTTAGTCTGTATTTACTTCCTTCATTATTCATTACCATACGTTTCCAACTCCACTTTATACATTCGTCATTCATTTCATGCCGTTCCATACGTTACATTCGACTTTTATAAATTTTACTTTATCGTCAATGATCTACATAACTTTACATAACTTATTACATCTTCTAATAACTTAACAGGAACATAAAACGGGCATTTCTGAGAAGTATGGGAACTTAAATTATAACTCATAAGCTTTCAATTCATCATAGTTCATTAGTTCGTATTTACTTCATTCGCATTCTTACATTTTATACTTTACTTACTTTTTAAACTTTTAGCATTCATTCGCATTCTTACATTTTATACTTTACTTACTTTTTAAACTTTTAGCATTCATTCGTGTCATTCGACACATTACATTCGACCTTTACAAATTTCTTTCCATTGTAACCGCTAATTGTGGTTACTTACATCTTATTAGACCTTATGTGGACCCTACATAATCATTAGATAGGCTTTCAGACAACCCGGGAACTCAAAACGCGGAAATAATACAAAAAATATAATTTTCAGCGGATTGATATTCCACAAGCCGTCGGCGACGGCCTTACACCCGTCGGCGACGGGTCCTGGAATATGGCGTCGGCCAATTTTGCCCGTCGACAGACAAATAGGGCGTCGGGACTAAGGGGGCGTCGGCGACAGCCAGGAGCCCGTCGGCGACGGCCTCTCGTTTGATGAAACGCTGTTGAACTTCTTTTGGCTGTTCCGACCATTTCCCGGGTCCGTTTTCAGCCACACGGGTCCAGGGACTTCCTTATTTTACCCTCCTTATTACTTCTTACCATACGTAACTTTAAAACTCATACCATAACACACTGTACGCACTTATAATAAACAAAAACTTAAATTTTACCTCATTGGCGATCTTGGAGCGAGCACACTTTCGAGCGAGCCGTCAGTTTGAGTTCAAGCACTACTACTTGTGCTCGAATCCCTCAAACCTCGGCTCTGATACCAACTTGTAAGGCCCGTATTTGGTTATAATAAAATGACGACCAAAGGACACTAGAAACATAAACTTTTTAAAAGCGTCCAAACTCTTCGCAATTTATCGTAAAGATATTAATAACATTTATGCACTAATTTTAACAAAATTTGGGCATGACCCGTCCGTAAGACGAGTGTATCCCTGTTTTAACCATCATCAAACAAACAAGTTTACGACCCGTTCGACTAGACACGACTAAAAACCATGCATCAAGTGTTAAAAGTGTAACTACTTACAATATTATACTAAAATAAGCATTTGACCCAAATCATTAATACGTAATAGCGGAAGCGCTTGATGATCATAAGGTGTGCATATGCTCGCTCCAAATTGCCAAGTCGCCTAAATTGAGGATTCACCTACATTCGACATAACAAACAAGTTAGAATTTCGACACTAACAATTCTAGGCAATAAACCCATTCGTTTCTTTCACGGATTAACATCATTCATTTACTTTGCTAACCGTTAAACGGTTCCTTACATGCTTGCCTCAAAATAGAGGCTAAGCATACTTTACTTAACATACCCGTTAAGAACGGATACTAGCATCATTACATCACCTTCATTCGATTTGTTCATAACGAACAATCATAGGCATTACATACTTACATCATACTCCGATCCAAGAAAGACGGATCATGTAAACTTTCGTCAATTACATACTTAACTTCCCATACCCGGTTCAACTAAAAGAACCGAATATGATGCGTTATCTTTCGTACTTTAATCATTCCTCACAATCCGTTTATGACGGATTTTACCTTTACTTTCAACGACTATAGAATTCAATTCTCGCAACTTTGACATAACAAAACATAATACAATTAAAATTTATTATACATATGACAACATCATAATATAGAAATGTGGTGTACACTACCGTACCTCGATCTTGTGAGTCTCCCGCTTTCTTAGTGTTCGAGCCTTCTTCTTTCACGCCTACATTAAACGCAGTCATTCATTTAGCCCAACACTTTCATTTCATCCTTTACACAAATTTCTCATTTTCAAGTGACAACATTATCACCAATTTTTCAGAATTTCACACATTTATTATCTTAAGCATTTCATCAAACACTTGGTGTGCGTCACATTAAATAAGCATAATGTGCAAGTTTTCAAAGCATGACCTTACTAGTTTATCTTATACATCATTGATAATCAATCAAGTTCATACAATTCTTTTATTCCACATCAATTTATCTATCATTCATGTATTACAAGCAAGATCATATATCAAGATTACACATAATTACTTCTACTTGATCATCCTTTCATGCTAATTTTTCATCAAGTGAGTTTATACAATTATCTTTCAATTGACCAAAATCAAGCATAAATTCTGCCATTATTCTTACCCTACACCTTAATCCTAACTTAACTTCACGATTTTTATGCCATGCATTCATGCTTGGGTTAATACCCACTTCCTACAATTTGACAATTCATAAAATTGAACTTACCACTTCGAAGAACAGGTGTAGGAGCTTATAATTTGCTGATTATGCTTTCGATTTCCTTAAGATTTATATTGAATCTTGTGAATTTTGTAAAGCTAGGGTTTTCACCCTTGCTCCTCTCCTGTCGATCGACCAGAACCCACACACCCTCTATGTGTGGGTTTAATTAAAATCTTGTTTTTATTAATTGAAGTTTTGACATATTACATCTTTAGTCCCTCATGTTCATTCCTCTTTTTAATATAAACATCATCCATTTGTTAATACAACTTGCATCTAGTAAACGTTTTGGGGTGTCACAATCAGAGTACACGTCTTCGCCTGCTTTGTCTTTCCCGATGGGTTTGGGAATAATGTGTTGCAAAACAAAGCTTGCGGAGTTGTAACTCTTAAGCTTCAACTGGATTCGCTCATTTTCAATTTCACCTTCTTGAACTTTAAGTTTCAATTACCTATTTCATCCAGTTGTTGGTTGATTAATTCTTCTTTTAATCTCAAAACACATTGCAATTGGCAATTTTCTTTGTATGTTTTACCATTTCTATCATCATTATCTTTAATCGTGCTTTTAAGCTTCTCCAATTTTTCAGTGATCTGACGATTTTCAAGAACTAGCTTCTCATTTTCTTTCCTAACCCTTTCCTGGTCAATTTTATCAGTTTCAATTTTGTTAGTTAATTCTTTTAATCGTTCAGTTGAAGCTTTCACCGATTTATCACGATCAAGAATTTGATCCTCAACACTTTTGACTTTAGCAGTCAAATCCTCAATCTTCTTACCTTTGAGATAAGTGTTTGTACTACAAACCTTGCATTCTTTGATGCAATTTTTGCAGTCAACTTCACCACTGACCTTCTTACCTGACTCAGTCGTTGACGCGTTTGAACTGACTTGGCTTTTAGACTCAGAAACGGATTTAGAATCTACCTCAAATGCATTAGCAGCCAGCACCTTGTCAGCCATATTTCCCAAGTTTTCAGCATTCAACTCCTTTGTAGTGTCAATGATCCCAGTGTCAATCTTCTTTGACTTCTATTTTTCTTCTTTCTCCTTCTTCTCTTTCTCTTCATCTTCTCCGCTTCCCCACCATTTCTTCTGCCAATAATCATCTTCAATTTTATATTCTTGAATTAGGGTTTCCACATCAAGAGTGTTATGATCAACAGCAATGTTTCCATAGGGATCAAGATAACACTCCCTGTCTGGATCCCATCTCTTTGCTCTTTTTGCCTCAAAAAAATACCAGATAATCTGATCAATTTGTTCGTGGCTAACATCCTTCTGTAATTATACTTCTGTTCTTCAGTTCTGTTATCTTTCCAAGGTTTAGGTTCAGAATTTGCCATGAATGCATATCCAACCGCATCTTCCTCAGGTAACAACTCACTCCAGTCGAAACCTTCATCGTCATGAATCACCGCAAGAGCTCTAGATTTTTCTTTGTTATCTTCAATCTGCTTCATTCTTGGTGGCTCCGATTTATTCTGATGATAAATCGCTTTCTTGTAGTAATCTTCTCTGAACGGGTTCTCAGATTCATCAGCATACGCGTTTCTGCATTCACGCTTAAAGTGACCTTTCTGTTTGCATTTGAAACACGTCACTTTAGACTTATCAAAGCCCAACTTGGTAGATGGTCCACCAATTGACTTCCTCCCTGTTATTTCCATGAAACGCTGTGCTCGACGAACTGCACTGGCCATACACCACCTTATGTCGATTAGTTCCATTTCCTCAGGATCTATTTGGTCATAATCTTCCTTCGTCAGGTTGGTGTTGCCAATCTTCCCTGCTACAAGGCTTTCATACGATTCCAGTACCGAGGCTAGAAAAACCATCTGTTGTTTGGCAGACTCTTCGCTGAAGTTCTGAGAGTTCTTTAAGTCTACAGCGATGTTGCATTGAAATAAATTCTTTGCATCAGACTGGTTTGAATTTGATGAAGACCCACTGTGATATCCACTGTGATAACCACTGCCACTGCTTTGACTTTCTTTGCTGGTTGTGGAGACATTCTCAGCAGAAAACGCAGTCTTGGGAGATGTGTTCTTTGGCATCATGCTCTTTGGATAATACAAATCCAAGTTCTGCTGATAAGACGAATGATTGACTTTGTGTGTCTTCTTTAATTCCAACTCGTGACTCTCTAGTCTCTCAATCAACAGATCCACCGTAAGATCTGCAGGCTTGATCGTATTCTTCAGCATCAATGCATAGTATTGCCAATCCATTTCATCCGGTAGTGAGTCAAACAGCTTATCAACTAGCTCTTATTGAGTATAGCGAATATCATGTCTCGCCAGTTCCAGTTTCAGATGCCCAAACCTCTCTATCATTTTACAAACTGATTCATTCTTTAAACACCCAAACAAATCAAACTCTTTTCTAAGTAGTTTCGTTTTGTTTTTCACAATTTCTTTACTTTCTATACATTTGTTTTTCAATTTGTTCCAGAGATCTATAGCACTAGAGTATTCGATCAAAGATATGATATCTTCTCTGACAGACTGAAACAGCAACGCAATACATTTTTGCTCAGCAACAAACGATTCTATTTCATCAGGTGTGGTTAAGGTTTCACCACTTTTGCCTCCATTATCATAACCGTTTTTTAGACTCTTCCAGCTAGGAAAAGCAAAGGCTCTCAACCAATCTTCAAATTTCTTTGCCCACCGACTGTATTCTTCTATAGCCATCAGCTTCGGGGGTTTGTTGTAAGTTCCAAAAGCACTTTCAACCTCCTATGCATCCGATAACTTTTTCTTTGGATTCGGCGTGTTCTCATTGATGTTACTCGAAGAAGTATCATTTCCACCGTCTCCAGCAAATGCATACATATCATAAAATGGATTGAAATCATCCATCTTGAACTTACCTGAAAAACAATCAGCAAAGCACTTAGAAATTTTAAGTTTTGAAAAATATCAATTTCAAACAAAATCACTTGAAGCGAAATAGTGACAATTCAAGCGAAACAAACAAGAATCAACACTATTCAAGCGAAATGGTAAACAATTTTATGAAGTTCAAGCGAAACAGATTAGTCTGAAGCGAAACCTCCTATTTCGCTTGAACTTTCAAGCGAAATGGTTTAAACTGAAACAATCAGTTCAAGCGAGATGCAAGTAACCTAGTTCGCTTGAACTTGTCAAGCGAAATGCCTAAACAGGTTCTAGTCAGTTCAAGCGAAAAGCAAATAATCCTAGTTCGCTTGAACTTTTCAAGCGAAGGGGTCAGATTTTTCAAGCGAAAACTTTAACTTTTAAGCGAAATGGGTCCAGTTCAAGCGAAACTACGAAGACCAATGTCAAGCGAAAGGTGGTTCTAGGACATTTTTTTATCAGTTTTAGTCCAAATTTTAATCTGATTCTTTGTAGGATTTGTTAAAACTATGTTTTACACAATATATGTGAAATTCAGGCCATTTCAACCGTTAGAACTTGTTCAAATCAGAAAAGTATGAAAAGAAGTGAGTAGAAAGTAGAAAATCCGGTAGAATCAAGCTGCTATGGTATGAACTCCTCGTCCTGAGCTCTGATATCACTTGTTGGATCGTTGTCGGTGACCCTAAAGTCAGTTAAAGCAGTTCATCTTCAAATACGAGGGCGGAATCAACATAAACGAAGTCAATAACAGCTTGTATCCTTTTAACTTTCTTTCTATTACTGATTTTGAGCTTTTACAATGTATTCTGACAAAAATCCAGCAGCACCTTCGCTCACACACACATACATGACCGCTTCAAATGAACAACACACTCTCCTATTTATAGACCTATAGGGTTTCGCTTGAAAGTGTCAAGCCATGGGGTTTCGCTTGAACAGATTGGTTTCAAGCGAACCTGTATGATGATGATGATGAGGTTTCGCTTGAATCTGCCATGCCATACTTTCAAGCGAAAACCCTTCCTCAAACATGAACTAAACCTAATTTCGACCCTGTTGTGTGTTCATTCAACCTATCTAGACAAAAGACACACATACATGACCGCTTCAAATGAACAACACACTCTCCTATTTATAGACCTATAGGGTTTCGCTTGAAAGTGTCAAGCCATGGGGTTTCGCTTGAACAGATTGGTTTCAAGCGAACCTGTATGATGATGATGATGAGGTTTCGCTTGAATCTGCCATGCCATACTTTCAAGCGAAAACCCTTCCTCAAACATGAACTAAACCTAATTTCGACCCTGTTGTGTGTTCATTCAACCTATCTAGACAAAAGACTTGTATAAGACAAAGTTAACAGACACTAAGTGCACCAACAACCGTAACAAATTGAACTAATAACAACCAAATTCTCTCCGTATAACGACCTTATTATTTAGTTTGAATTTTAATAAACAATTTACTTAAAATTTATTGAATTGTTATTATTATTAATTATATACTATATTAATTCAAATCCACACAAATAATAGTTGTTTTTTATTAGTTCAATTTTCTCCATTCAGTAATGGTTATTTTTATCCGCATTTCAATGTAAGTTTCATTTAAGACGGAGTTGTGTGTGATAATATATATAAGCCATCTAAGCATAGACGAACATGTCATTAAGGTTTTTCTATTTCCTTATTTTTACGTGGGTTTTGTAAAATTTTGACTTATTTATTTTTTCTACGCTGATGGTTTACGTTTCAGTCTAGATTTTACGAGTTAACACGTTGTAGTGTGTGTGGGTCAATATTTTTACGTCTTTTTTTGTTCGGTTTAACGACCTCGCCGCAACGTGCGGGTCTTAATCACTAGTTTTATATTTATTGTCCAATCCTTTGTTTTCTTGTTTAACTTTGTTTAATTGATTATTAGTTGTTTAATTTTGTTTATTGGAATTCAAGTTTAACTTTGTTTAATTGATTATTAATTGTTTAATTTTGTTTACTGGAATTCAAATTTTGTTTTTTATTTACTCAGCTAACTAACCAATTGAAAATGATTATCGAATATATTGAAATTAACTTGCTTGCTATCTTAATTATTCTACTATTAGGACTTATAAAAAATGTTAGCAAAAGTGCGATTTCTGACCCGACCCGAATCAGAGTTTGTCCATTATTTGTTCATTGTTCAAAAAAGTTATGTATCTGTCACTGCTTTGTGTTGTTGCTCTCAAGCTCGTGTAAAAGGTAAGAGAGTCATCAATGAGCCATTTTTGGTGATGTTTGAGGCTAATGTGGAAGGGAAAGTGATGAAACCATTAGTGACAGATTCCGTGAGAAGAGGAGGAGGAAGAGGAGAAAAGGGATGAGGGAAGGGAGTCGTCCGCATGCGCTCACAAGGCAACCTAGACTGGTGTTGCGTGACTGTGTTTTTAGGTCTTCCCATGGTTGATACTCTAATACACTAGCAAGGAAATATATGTGAATGTGTTGCACCTTTAGAGAGAGATGTTTATCATATAGCAATAGTGCATCACTCTAAATGTGTGACGACAACCAACCTTTAACACGATCAACATGAACAATTGAACATTTTAACTAACTATAACACATTCAGCATGAACATCTTAAGTGACTATGTCCAAAAGTTTATGACGCCCAAATACTCGTTTGAGTCCTCTTGGTAACTTCATGGCATGAGTCACAACGCTCTCTCTTTCCTAACTAAAATCTTATGATCTGGATCGGTCTGGCCCAATCCCCAACCGAGCCCTAGGATTTTTTTGTTACTAATAATGACATTGTTCATAAATATAATTTGAATATATAAGTCAGATATTCAACTAAAAGTTTTGTAATCAGATAAAAAAACACAAAGTTGTAGAAAAAACTCAAACAAATTTATATTATATGCTAGACTTCATGGATAATTATTATAACTACATAATTGGTGAAGAAACACCAAACTAATCATTCTGATGATGTAGAAATGATTGATTAAGAACGTGATGTTGAATGTTAAGGTGTTTTAACCCTTTGGTCTTTTTTAGTTATATGTATAATATCTGATATACAGATGAAGGATATATGTAATATGACATAAAAAAGATCGTTTTTCCTTAAAGTCATGCTGTCAGAAGGCCAGTTAACGTACATTACGGCTTAACGTACGACCGGTACGTCATGAAATTACGCACGTTATAAACCTCAAAAAACCTAATCACGCATGTTGGAAACATAAAATCACGCACGTTAATCACGCATGCCCTACTCCCAGTTCAAAAATCGCATTCCCTATTCTACGATCTGAAACTATTGTTACTACTCTCTGACTCCAATCGAATCAAAGCTTGGTCATGTTCCTGCATCCTCTGTTACAGTCTGAATCAAAGCTTGGTCATGCCCCTTCATCCTCTGTTCTACGATTTGATTTCGAGGGTCGACATTTTGATGAAACTTTTCAAAATCAACGATAAATTTGAACCCAATTTGATGAAATTGACTGAACAATGGCGAATTTGAAGTGAAACGAAAAGAAAATTGAAACGAATTGGACGAAATTGATCAAACCCAGACTAATTGAAAAAGAACAATAAGCACGCATGTTATATACAAAAAATCACGCATGTTGTCGTACGTGATGTACGTTAAGCTGTATTGTATTTTACACTTTTTTCCAAATATATAATGACCACTTTAAAACTTCTATGATTTAATCAGTTAATTTCGTATCTCTTAAGTGGTGATCGGATCCTAATAAAAAACTAAAACAATCACTTGTTAAATAATATTTTTTTCTTTTCACCTAATGTTTGATTTGATTTAGTGTGCTAAAACTCCGTCATAATCCATTTCACTTGATAAATGCAGTTTCGACTTTAGTCATGTTCTTCCTAGATTATTCATCTCAGGGTATAAACAATGTTATATAACGAAACGATGTTAGACAACGAGATCGGTTATTGAACGGGCTGTCTTACCCGGCGACTGCTTATACCAATTTCAATAGAGCATCTTATCTACATGCCCACGCAATGATGAAGCTTGAACGAAAAATCAGTGGGTCGGACTCTCAAAATCCAAATCAGTGGGAACCGAACTCTTAAAAATCCAAGATTTTACACTAAAAATATTCGAAAATTTCTGGTAAAATTAACACTACGAGTGAAAAATCAGTGAGACAGAGGCACCCCGGGTCACTACTATACTTCGCCACTGTGCCCATGGACCCAGAATCCAACAACCCAATTAACCCAAATCTGGCAAGTGACACAAAGCCTGTCAAAAAGTCTCACCACGTGAATATGCATATGCATTGATGGTTTGTACAGTACAATCCAACATACAACTCATAGCTAAAGACAAATGGTTGGCAACTTGGCATCACAAAGCTACAAGTTAGTTAAGACTGCGGGGTATGGTGGAGCTTGGGTTGGGGCAATTGCTGACACCTGGATGTTGAATTCTCATAACCCAAACCCAAGTTTTAATGGGGTATGGTGGGGCTTGGGTTGGGCGTGGCTGGGCCGGCGTGGCCTAGCCACATCACCATTTTTTTTAATATATATTTAAATTAATTAACTACATAAAAAAAACATATTTTTTTTTAAATACATAAACAAACATAATAATTATTAAAATAAAAAACAATCATTCTTCGTCGTCTTCGTCGGTTTCGAACCCAGGAATCGTTGAAACATGTTCCACCAAATCAGATCGAAGGTTGTGATGTATATCCCTTGACTTGATCCAAAATTCATTACCCGCTTTATCTTGGTCTGTTACGTTACCTGGTTGGGAATCATCGTCATCATAGTGGGTAACGACCGCTCTACCTTCATCCTCCAAAATCATGTTGTGAAGAATGATACATGTGTACATCACGTTTCCAATCTGATCCTTGTCCAATAGTCGACAAGGCATTTGTAATATTCGCCACCTTTTCTTCAAAACACCGAATGCTCGCTCGACGTCTTTACGTGCAGCCATCTGTACCCTGTTAAACTTTAATCTCTTTGGATCTGTCGTACCGTGTTTTGTGAATGATTTTACAAAAACCCCCCACTCTGGGTAAATCCCATCAACTAGGTAGTACCCATACACGTACTCAACCCCGTTTACAAAGAAAGTTCCTTTAGGTCCTATACCATTTACTCGATCATTGAAAAGGGGCGAGTGGTTTATGATGGTAATATCATTATGTGAACCTGGCATACCGAAGAACGCATGCCATATCCAAAGATCTTGGGACGCAACCGCTTCAAGCATGATGGCTGGACTCCCGTGAAATCTACTCGTGTGAGCGCCTTGCCATTGGGTAGGACAAAGTTCCCAAGCCCATTTCATACAATCTAAACTACCTAGCATCCCGGGTAGCCCATGATAATCTGCGTGATGTTCCAATAATTGTTGCATGTCACTGAACGAGGGCTTTCTCAAATATCTTTTCCTATAGAGTTCTAGAATACACGAACAAAAGTTGTGAAGACTTTCTCTAGCTACACATGCAGACATTTTTAAATAGTCATCCATAATGTCCGAACTATTGCCGTACGCTAACTGCCTAAGTGCGGCCGTGACCTTTTGCCACGTAGTAAATCCTAATTGCCCGGTTACATCGGGTTTTTGTTGAAAATAAACATACTTCTCCTCAAGATCTCTAGATATCCTTAAAAATAAGTTTCTACTCATACGAAAACGACGCCTAAACATTTTTTCATCATACTTAGGTTCAGCTGAGAAGTAATCGCTTACCAACAAATCGTTAGCGGTGACCCGTTCACGAGCGATGTACCTTCTTCTGCGTTTAGGTTGTTGACTCTCTTCCTCCTCCTCTTCGTTTTCAACGATAGCTTTCACCACCGTCGCGATCGTTTGTAGAAATATTTCCGCCCCATCGTCAGATGATGATGACGATTCAGTATAACTTGAAGAACTTATGGCGAGATTGTGTTTTATGTGTTTGATTTTGTGTGAGAAAAATGATAAATATTGTAAAGTATTTATAAAGGAATTTTTTTTTTTTTTAAAATAGACCAACGGCTAGTTTGGTTTGGCCATTCACAACCCGCCATGTCAGCTTGGCCAGACCGCCCCACGCCCGGCTTGAAACCCATGCCCCAAGGGCCACGCCGAAACCCATGCCCACCCGGGGTGGTGGCTTGGGCGTTTTCCCCCTACCCACGCCCAAACTCCCGCCCCATACCCCGCAGTCTAACCTTAGGGTACAAGCCAATGATCCTTTGGTGGAGTGGTGGAAAGGACTTGGGCCATGTGAGTGGTCTCAGGTTCGATCCCCACCTCCATCAAAAGATGAGGCATTGGGGTTATTCCCAACCCAAGGATGGCAAGGACTCTGGTTCAAGCCTGAGGGAACCCGAGTTTTCTATTACGACGCATTTACTCTAGCGGGTCGTTCTGTCACAACAGTCGGTCGATTCGTGTTGAGGGTGCAACTCCTGTCAAGTGGCAGGAGGTCGGAAATTTTCTCGGGGAAAGCTATGTCCCATTTCTACTGAGGCGTGGGCCCCGTTAAGACAACATAGTCCTTGGGACAGAAATGGGACGGGCCTGCGACTTGCGGGTGTGTATTAACCGTCTGTTGTAAATTACACCTTTCAAAAAAAAAACCTTAGGGTACAAATATTACTGCATATATTACATACATGAATAGAAGAGCATATCTATCCAATTTTTTTGAACTTGATGTTTGAAAGCATGAAAGGTCAAACTGCAAGTTGCTGTTCCAGTTTGTTGTCTAGCAAGCACACTCATTTTCCTGCTATTTGCTTGGCTCTTAACTTTTAGGCTGGAGGGTATAATATGCGGTGACTTATGCGGGGAGTTATAGTCACCGATCGGTGACTATACCCGGTTGATGAAGATGAGCGGTGAGTTGGAGAGAGGGAATGATAATCGGTGTGTAGTCACCGAATGTGAGTTATGGAGTGATGAGGAGAGAGAGAGGAGAGAATTAACCAATCAAAATTTTTTATTTTTTAGCCTACTCAAACACCCTAGAGTGATTAACCATACCCCCTGATTGAGTGCAAAATGGGGAATGGAATGGGGAGTTATCATGACATAATATTATTGGGTAGGATTTCACTCAAACACGCTAGGGTGATTGACCATACCCTCCACCCTTAACAAACAATGCTCAAAATATTCTAGTACAAGTGTACAGCCATCATCATAACCAACTCCAAAACAATATTCTAAAGGCTGCAGCTTTCTCACCCACCAAAAAAGAATACTAATGCTGTCACAAAGATAGGACCACATTAACCCTTGTGGCTCACAAGCTGTTTCGCTCGTATTTTAGACGATAAACACAGGATAGGAATATCCAAACTGGGATAGCAAAATCCGTAAAAGTTGAAGGCTTAAGAGTTGTGGACCAAATGATTCATGGGTCAGCATCATATAACGGGTGTCAATTGTGGCAGCTTGAATCGTTGAACCCAAACACGACCCGTACATTTATTCGTGTCAAAAAACATCAACCATAGCCCTAACAATTAAATCATGTAACCAGAACACGACCCATTGGACCCATTTATCTAAATTAGTTGACGGGTTGTAAACGGATTGGGGCTTGTAAGATATAGGTTAAACATGTTGCCAGGTCCACGTGTTTAATTAAACGGGTTCACTAGTCAACCCAAACATGATGGTTGATTTACAACACAAAACCTGATTATTTTCGTGACTTGTTTTTCAGATGATGTCAAAAACTTCCACCACTGGTCAAAGCATAACACACAACACGTTTACAAAAAACCTGTTGGATAATGTTTATTCATTTCCAGCAAAGATAGTGAAACGTTGACCCTTTTAACACGCAAATTAGTTCGCCAATTTGTATAGATAGTGACATACGGGGGTATAGGTCCGTCATTTCTTAACAACCAAACACCAAAAGAGATCATAGTTTCTCAAACGAATTCGCTTAAGATAAAAGACATCGCCAAAAGATACGCATAACAGTAGGTAATCACAACCACATACACAAAAATAGAAAATGGGAATAATAGATAGCTTTTCAAGAATCTTTTCCCATTAAAATGGCCTACATGGTACCCATCGCATATTAAGATCCATTGAACCAGTTCACAAGTTAACTAAGAATATTATGCAAGTAAACATACCTTTCAACAAAAGGTAGCTTGGTTTTTTTTTTTTTTTTTTTTTTGAACGGCAAAGAATCTCACGCGTACACCCACCCTGCTCAGGGCTATGTCCAAGGTTGACTCCTCGACCACCATAAGACCGTGCCCCCTGATGCGCGGGAACCGGATATAATCCGTAAACACTATCCCTTCACACAGATTTCCATCGAAAATGCCCCAAGTGATTGAACCTACATCTCCACTGGGAAGGGCATGCCAATTAACCGCTGAACTAAATTCTCAGGACAGGTAGCTTCGTTTTTAAGATTCAAACGTATAGCGGCTGGCCATTTCAATAGCAAGCAAGAGTTTATTATATGAAGACGTTGGAAGTGACTTTTACACACGTCAATGAACAACCAATAAGTTGTAAAGAAGTACTGGGGAATGAATTAATAAAAATCAAATGTACATAACAACAGAATTTGGCTACATAACAATTCCCCAAATCTAACTTCGATAGTTTATCAAAAAGCTCTCTTATATCATGTTCATGGAATAAAGTGAGCAAAACAAAACCAAATAAAAGATAATTGTTCTCTCAAGCACAGACATAGGACCACGGCTCATCGTCACCAGTAACCGTATCAGCTCCGGCAGTGAAATCTTCATCAGAACAGTAATAATACCCGTTATTGTCGCTTGCGGCAGTCAAGCAGCAAGAAGACCCTACGGTCAGATAAGGCATGTTATTAAAAGACTGAGCGATTCCACCGGCAATCATAGCTCCATCCATGTTACCGTCACCATGAACATATTCTTCAATCCTGTGCTTAAGTGTCTCAAACATGATCTCTGGCTCGTGCTGCATTGAACGCAGAACATCGCTGCAGGATGGACCGGGCCTGGCGCTTGTAACCGCAAAGCCAAACGGACCATCGCTCTGAGAGACACGAACCACACTCGGACCACCGAACAGATTGTGGACACCCCCGAGGGCCTCCTCGTAAGCCCCTCCTAAGAACATCCCTAAATAGTACTTCATCCCGTTTTCTCCTTCCAATTCATGAAGAGGTAAACTCGATTCACCTCCGATAAACTTGTCGATCTTTCCGTCACTGTCACACGTTAGATCCGATAAAATCCCTCTTCGTGTTGGGCATTCGTCTAGACGATGGATTGGAACAATCGGGAACAACTGTTCTATCCCCCAGAAATCCGGAACTGATGTGAAAACCGAAAGGTTAACATGATAAGTGGTTACAGGATCCGACACCCCGATTTTCTTTTCGACAAAATCACACAACCCATCAGTAGCAGCCAACTGTTCGATATCCAATGACCCGTCTTTAAACTTCTCAACACATCTCTGTTTCAACTGATCGGCATAAGCCAAACACGCTTCGTAATCCCCTCTAACCGCAGACTGTGACAGGTTATTGTAGTCGGAATGCGCGTCCTCCGGGAGCTGCTCAACGAAACCCTGAACGTCAAAAGACGACATGGTAGGAACTGTGTACTTGCTGGACGAAACCGCCTCAAATATTAAAACCGAATGGTGTGACACGAGAGCACGCCCACTCTCGCTACAAATCACAGGATGCTTCACCGAATTCCTATCGCAAACAAACTTAACCGCCTGAACAACCGCCATTGCATATTCGTCCAAAGTATAACTAACAGAAACATCAGAACTAGCGGATTTCGACCCGTCATAATCAATCCCAAGCCCACCACCTATATCAATAACTTTCATCGAAGCACCAAGGCGGACCAACTCGCAGTAAATCTGCGCAGCTTCACCAACGCCATCAGCAAGCAGCTCCGTTGTAGGTATCTGCGACCCGATATGAAAATGAAGCAACTGGAAACAATCCAACATCCCACATTGCTCAAGCTTTCTCACAACACGAACGATTTGCGTCGTAGTAAGCCCGAACTTCCCTTTCTCCCCAGATGTCGCTCCAAAATGGCCCGAATGCTTCGTTCTAAGCTTCGCACGAACGCCAACAACCGGCCGAACACCTAGCTTCATACTAACATCTATAACCGAATCCAATTCTTCCTCTTGTTCAAGTACAATAACCGTATTTAACGAAAGCTTTCGTGCAATTAACGCCAATTCAACATACTCAACATCTTTAAAACCATTACAAATAAGTAAAGATTCAGAACTACCTTTACATAAACAACTCATTGCAAGAAGAAGCTCCGGTTTCGAACCTGCTTCCAACCCGAACCGAAACTCTGATCCGAATTTAACAATATCCTCTACAACAAACCGGTCCTGATTACATTTCACCGGATAAACACCTTGATAAAAAGAACCATAACCGTTGTATTTAACGGCGTAATTAAACGCCGTTTGAAGACATTCGAGGCGGTTTTTCAACACGTCAGGAAACCGGATGATGACCGGCAGGTGCAGGTCTAAACCACCGGTGGATTTCGAATCGGAAACCTTCTTAACGACCTTTAAAAGATCTATATCCTGGTGGTCCATCGTACGGTCGCCGTGAGGACGAACGGTGACGTTACCGGAACTGTTAACGGCGAAGTACGGCGCGCCCCAACCGTCGATCTTGTACAGAGCGTTAGAATGAGACGGCGTCCAATGAGTGACGTCAGCGTTAACGGGAAGAGAGGTGTCCCAAGCGACTGCAAGAGCTGCCATGGCGGCGTCAACGGAAAACGTTAGGGCCGGCATCTCTTCCCCGGTGTGGGGGGTGGAATGGAAGAACGAAAGAATTGTAGGGACTGAAATTGGATATAACCCGCCGAGGCCGGAGCCCCGGCTATCCCCGCAAAAGAAGCAAGGGGGCTAAATTGAACAAATGGTTGTTTATGAAATTTCAACGTTTGGTATTAACGCCGGTATCCCCAGAATTATCGCTCAGAAGAATAAATTAGAAAATTTGGGGTTGAAAATTAACGGAGGAGAAAGTTAACGAATGTGTGGGGATTGTGTCATGCAAAAGAAGGTGACGGAAACCTAACGGTGAGATTGGAGAGATGAGAGGAATCCAGATATGAGAAATGTGGAAGTGGGTGAGAATTGTATGGGAGTTGATGCGGCTTTATATAGAGGTTTTTATAGGTTGCCGTTGGCCACAAGACTCCAACTTTTCATTTTAATATTTATTATTTTTTAACATTTTTTTTAATAACCAACGAATCCTTCAAATGGGCTACTTGCGAAATTCATCACATCCGGATACACTCGCCTTCCGAACCGCGGAAAACCCTTACCTAGGAAGGCCAACTAAATCACCGGATAAGCATCCGAGATGTCCTCAATCGAGAAAATGCATCCCCTTTCCATAACGGTCAGAGTTTGATGCATGCCTGAGCCACTAGTTCTAAACTTCATTGATGCAGTGAGAGTTGAATCTGTGACCTCTCAAAGAGAGAAACAAGTAACTAACCACTAGACTAACTTGTTAAGACAATTATTCATTAGTATTAGTTAAGAAATTAGCTTTCGTTTTTGCAGCTTGTTTGACTTGTTTTATTTTTTGGGTCCTTATCTGCAGGAGTGTGTGGGTGTGACTGTACAGTGCTAGCAACTTGCTAGTCTGCTATTGTTTTAAGTTGGGTTTAATAAAAGTCTCTCTTGCCTCCAAAACAAATAAATAAAAGTTCAGTCCCTCGAGGTAACACAATGACAACAGGCGATCTTGTGTATCTGTAATCGGAGACAGCTCTGGGTAACCTAAACCCACCATCTCTAATTCCGGAGAAAACCTGCCGCTCAAAGGCCCACGACAGTAAACCTCAGGTAAGATCGAATTCGAACTCGAGACATGTGGGAAATGGCAGAGATTGAACGATGGTAGAGATTGAACGAAAAATCAGGAAAAGTCGGCCTCTCAAAATCAAATATTTTACACCACAAAAAAATCGAAAATGTCGGTAAAATTAAAACTACGAAGCGAAGAAAACAAAGGGGGTCGGGACACCCCCTCCCCTGTAGTCAATGGACCACTTATATTATAAGGTTATCATGTTCTCTGCTTCCGGTCTACCAACACAATGGACAAGGGATGAACTTGGTACCCTACCGGTAATGTAAGTATTGATCCCGAAAATCACTAAAATTGAGTATTGGTACCGGTATTGAAAGTGCTCAGTACGATAATCGAAGATAAAAGTGGGCAAAATATCGTACTGTATCGAACTGAAAGTATCGATCCCGAAAAACGCCAAAAAAAGATATCGATTTGGTACCAAAATTCAATCGATACAGTACGATTAGATACCGATACCAGTTTGATATCGATATTTTTCGATACCGGGTATGGATTTTTCCCTACAATGTACCAGTCACCATGTACAATATCAAGGTGTTTTCGTTTTGGATTGAATTTATGTTTATTTCTTTTTTATAATAATGATGCTTTAATGTTTTAGCTTAGTTAGCCGATACTCAATCGATACATTATGATTAGATACCGGTTTAATATCGATATTTTCCGATACACCATATGGATTGCTCCTTACAATGCACCAGTCACCACGTACAATATCAAGGTGTTTTAGTGTTTGGATAGACTTTATATTTATTTCTTTTTCATTAACAATGATGCTATTTTGTTGTTACCATATTTAGCCCATACGTATTTTGAGGACAATTGTATATTTCCTCTTAAAAAACTTCTTAATTGCATATTTACCCAACTTAAAATTAAAATTGCATATATCATCTTCCTTAACTAATAAAATTGCAAATTTAGGGGCTGTTTGGTAGCATCTGAATGGTCATTAAGAGGCTACCTCTTAATGGAATCATTAAAAATTTTACCAATGAAAAGGTAGAAGAATGTGACATGTGATGATTTACCATTCAGATGTTACCTCTTAACCATTCAGACTTGAGGTTACCTCTTATTCATTCAGAGGTTTTAAACCATTAAGAGGTAGCATCTGAATGGTCATTAAGAGGCTACCTCTTAATGGAACCATTAAGAATTTTACCAATGAGAAGGTAGAAGAATGTGACATGTGATGATTTACCATTTAGAGGTTACATCTTAACCATTCAGACTTGAGGTTACCTCTTATTCATTCAGAGGTTTTAAACCATTAATAGGTAGCATCTGAATGGTCATTAAGAAGCTACCAAACAGCCCCTTACCAATTTTGAATTATTTCATTAAAAACAAGTTATATAATGACTTTTTTACCCTATTTTTACTAGAACTTCAAAAAATTAAAAATTTACTCATTTTTACTAGTTTTTGTCGCTTTTTCAAAATTCTTTTTGTTTTTATTTTTTTACGTTTTGCTTGTTAGTTTACTTTTGTATTTTTTTTTTTTTACAATTTAAACACTAAAATAAACCGATAAAGTACGTAGATGCATATTTTTCTATAGAATATAAACAATTTTTGAATAAGTGGGAGCTTAATTAGAGGACTATAGACCAAAGAAAAGAATGCAACTTGCTTTAAACGTATTATAATGTATATATTTATAATGAGCTGGAGATCATTCTAGTTAGTTTTTTTACTAAGTTATTTGTTTTATGTTTTTTCTTTTAATCATTAAACGTATTTTAATGTATATATCTATAAATCAGCTGAAAATCATAAACATCCCTAGTATATCTTAGTAAAACAAATAACTTAGTAAAAAAGGAAAAAACAAAAAACAAAAAAAATTGACTAACAAAACGTAAAAAATAAAAGCAAAAAGAATTTAAAAAAGCCACAAAACCAGTAAAAATGAATAAATATGTAATTTTTTGAAGTTTCAATAAAAAATAAGGGTAAAAAGTTATTATATAATTTGTTTTTAATGAAATAAATCAAAATGGGTAAATTTACAATTTTATTAGTTAAAAGGAGGGATATATGCAATTTTAATTTTAAGTTCAGTGAATACGCAATTAAGAAATTTTTAAGGATAAATATGCAATTGTCCTTAAATTTAGTGTTTCTTTGTATGATGAATCAATGATGTTTTAATGCTTTTAACTTTTTAATCGGTATGTATTCATTAGTTGGTGTGCAATAAGGCTAGAGGGTGTGGGATAACCCCCTTGGGGCTTTATAAGCGTCACCTCAGCGCCACGTAGGCGCTACGTCAGCCAAGGGGGCTTTATAACCCCCCTTTAACATGGAGGGTGTGGTGATAACCCCTAGGGGCGCTATAGAAAAAAAAAATTAATTGGTGCAAACAAGTGGCCCCCACCTGATATCCCCCTCTTCCCTCGTTATCATGTTGGTTGAATGTGTATGATGCCCCCTCCTTAACATGGAGGGTGTGGGTGTATAGCGCCCGGGGCGCTATAGAGGCTGAGGTGGCCGGTATGGCGCCCCCCACACCATCCGGCCTAACCAAGAAGTATTAAATACTAATTACGACTATACGAGCTTTATTCAATTTATACGAAAAAAAATTAAAGATTGAAATTTGAAAATGAGTCTTTTTTTTTTGAATGGCAAATTTGGATCACCGACGAACCACTATAGTATTATTGTTCCACCAACGGAACCACCCGATTATATCCATCTCCATTCAGCAATAATGTCTATACACCAACTAAAAAAAAAACCAATAAATCTGATAAAACCGTATTGTAGAATCGAACCCAAGACCTAATAGTTCATAAGCCATATTTTTCCCCTAAGAAACCACTAGCTTATAAAGCCATGGGCAAATGGGAGTTTATTCTACATATCCTTTTTCATGTTAAGTTAGAGATACCCTTAGATCAAAGGGTATGGAACCTCTCTTCTTACGATATTACTACATTGAATTTATATTTTCTTTGAAATGTAACCGAACGTGTTATTTTATTATACATACTTGCATACATCTTAAAACCCTAAAAACATGCTTAACATTGAGTTTATAGCATAAAATAACCAACAAAATAACTCAAAGGACTAAAAATGATTTTTTTTTTGTAATTTTGACGGTCCGGGACCGTATGGACCTCCTTGCTATCCATATGGAGCATCACTGCAATAGAAAACGCAAAATTTTTGATTTTTTATATTTCTCTCCTAACTTCCAACCATCTTCATTAGACACCCAACCACTTACCCTCATTATAAATGCAACACTTCCCCACCTTCCAAACACTTTCCACGCTCCAATAACTTTCTCAAACACTCTCTAATCTCCAAGAAATCCAACTTTGGGCAGAAAGTTATAAAATCAAAAACAGTGAGTTTTGGTGTAACGCCCTAACACGTTTTAACCAAATTTAACGCAGCGGAAAATGCATATTTAAAGTTTCTTTCATGATATTCTTTCTTTCACTTAGATACCTTAATCCCTTTTTATAAATTAACCAAAAACTGACAAACGTATAACAAATTAAGTGACCACATACACACCCACGTACAATCCATGTCTTGACTCGATCTTCAGCCGCGTACACTTCTTGATGAAACATCCATAAACATGTACAACCTACAGTCACCACATCCAATCACATCATTAGCAACCGGTGACATAATACAAAATCTTAACATATGCATAATAAGGCGTCAACATATCATGCTTTCTCTATTACTACCCGCTTCATCCATCCATTCGATCACTCGCATCGGATTGCGGAGTCAACCTTCACCTCCATTGTTATCATGCCTATACATCACATTAATTCTTAATAGCAAAACGATTAGTATCATTAGCTTCCCTTCATATGAGCATGTCTTCGAATACACATAACTCATCTTATTCATTCAAGCATATAATTAAATACCCGCTCAAGCATGTATTCACTTTCTATTCATGCAAGTACTTACAATTTACATCCTACATGTATAACTCCTTAATTCATCTTTATGCACAATTCATTATGTAAGTTCCCTTTCTTACCCAAACATAATCGAATCTCTTTCTTAACCACTTCCGACCCATTCCACTAAACTTAACTTAGTAGTAACATCGATTCATATCTTCTTACATTACATTCAATAATTACCATATATCATAATTACATTACCAAACAAAAGGGTAAGTTTGGAGTTCACTTACCTTACGCGTCCGTGTTTGCATTCGCCTACTTGAGACTTCTTGGCCCGTTAGCCTTCCACGCTCCCATCCATCTTGACATGATTCCTATACTTTCATGTCATTACATTTACATCCTTATTAGCATACATGATTATTCATATGAACGATCATATCAAGATCATATCTCACATATGTATTTCATTAGTTGATTCAAACAAGCATATAGCATACTCAACATCATCACAACATAACATTCACATATTATTGTCATTTAGACATTTTATCAAACACGTGGTGTGCGTACTACTTCCTAGGCACCATGTACAACTAGTTTATGCATAATCTTCCAAGTTTATTCATATTTCATCAAATCTTCTTACTAATCAACAAGTATCATTAACACATAAACATCAAACATCTCAACACCACATTTCTTTCAATTTATCTAACAATAGTTCATCATAACACAACATAATTCATGAATATTTAACAAGAATTGGACATGATGAACACCCATGTCATCTTAATCACCTAACTAGTGGGTTTACATACTTAAACATCAAATTAGTCAAAATTATGCATAACACATGTTCCCTATGATGATGTTAACACATATTCATGCTTAATTTCATACAAATTCGTGGTTTGATTATAACCCACTTCATACAAGATCATCAAATCTTAAATTACAACTTACCACATGTTTGCTAGGGCTAGATCATCAAGAAAACGAGTTCATGCATCGGATTTGAGCCTAATCTCCTTGTCAATTTGAAGCTTTCTTGTGAACTAGGGTTTACACCCATGTTCTCTTCCTCCTGATCGATCTCACGCACACACACCTAGTGTGTGTGAGATTTTTGTTTTAATTAAACTCATATTCAAGTTTGGCAATCTTAGTCCCTCATGTTCTCTCTCTTATTTATAATTGGCACAACTCTCATTCTTTAATTGTTTCTACCATACTTTTAACTAGGATAAATATTTATTTCTTGATGTGCCATATCATAGCATTTAACGAATATAAACATTCGGGTTTTGGGGTGTTACATTTGGCCACTTTCTTACACTTTTTTCTTGTTTTTCTTCTTCCCTACGCTTGGATAACCTCTATGAGTATTACCACATGTTTACCAAGCTAAACAAAAATGGTAAACCACCATTTTGAGGTCCAAGTTAAGAATGTTGTTAAACTTTATGTACTTGTTTTCCTTTACTTGTTTTTGGAATACCATCAACTCACCAAAAAACTTCCATGTTGGAAGACTTGGATTGAGGTTAATTTCCAGAAAGATGAGGTCTTATACTTCCACTTGTTATCCTTGTAAGTCATTAAGTAACCAACAAAACAATAAAGTGAGCGAAACTACACCAAGTCTCCAATCATACGACATGACATGTTAGTTCTGTCACTGGGCCTAAGGGACATGTTATTCCGGGTTCCGATAGGACATTTGAATTCTCAGAACCGGTCTTGCCCATTTATATTTCTTGTGAGCTATTAGGGTAATATTGATTTAAGTTCTAAAATTTCATGAATTAGTAATGAAATCTTAAACGTTTCTTCTCTACCCTTTTTTTATTTGTCAAAAAAAATCATTACAGCCTTTGAAAATGTTAAATGTTTTTGTTAACATCACATGTGTGTGATCAACATATATTTTTTTTGATATGCCAAATCGTAGCAAAAATGCAAAATTATTAAGAAGTCAAATTTGGTTAACCGTTAGTTCGTCAAACATTGGTATGGTCAAAATTTTGGTTGTGGACTTGAGGAAACGTATGGCTTGAGGAAACGAATGTTGACTTTATTTCGTCTCATACGTGCGTGTGTGTGTTTTTTTTTCTCTCAAGAGGATAAGTAATAAAGTGTGCCAATATACAAGTTAAAATGGAGAGTTTGAGTTTGTTTTACGACGAATTATTAATGTACGTACGAATTAATAATTTGATATAAGACCAAACCCAATGAAATGTTTGAGGTACATTTCTCACAACCAAGGGTGGATCTAGGCTACTTTTGTAGGGTTTTATAAACTCATTCGGTTTGGAAAAAATAGAGAAAATTAGTGAGAACCTCTTATGATTTAGAAAAAAATAGTGAGAATTTGTGAGAATTTACCAAAAGGAACCTAGTGAAAAAAAGTTTTTAGATCCGCCACTGGACATGGATGATGAGTTGGAGAATATAAGGTATAAATGTTTTTGGCTAAGTGCATGCATTTATAGAGAGAGAATGAAGTTTGTGGGTAGTGATATCTTAAATGAAGACAAAGAAAGAAGAAAGCCGGAGATTAGGGAGATGAAGTGGCAAATATTTTTTTGCAAGAATCTAAGACTATGGGGTATGGGGCGTGGGTTGGGTACAAACGCCCAAGTCACCACCCCGGGTGGGCTTGGGTTTCGGCGTGGCCCCTTGGGCGGGGGTTTCAGCCCGGGCGTTAGGCGAGGCTAGTGGTCTTCCGTGGCCGGTTCTCATTGGCTGGGTTGACTAGGCTAGGTGGCTAGGATTTAAAATTTGAAAAATAATCGTTTGGCCGGCTCTCATTAGGGGTTTTTTTATATGTCTAATTATGTTCTTTTTAGATTCGTAATCTTTTTTTTTTTTGTAGGATTTTGTAATTTTTAGAAAATTTTAATAATAACTTTAGTTTTTTTTTAATTTTGTGTGTATTTTTTAATTTTTGGCTTTTTTTTTAATTTTTATAACACGTGGCCAACTCACGCGGGCTAGCCACGCCCCGCCATACCGACCCAACAGGTTACTCACCAGTGGTGCCCCTCCAAGTCCACATGTCAACACATGCCCCACCATACCCCACAGTCTAATACAATATGTAAGACTAAGCGGTATGGGGGTCGGCTTAGGCCCGGCGAGGCCCGGTGCCAGTCCCCCACACCGCCCCTGGTTCCGGCTCGGCAACTTCGGCTCCCCACAGACGGAGAGGACGGGCCACCTTCTCTCACAATAACCTATACATACATACATATATATACATAAAGGGCTCATCCCCCACCCCCTAAGTCCATCCCCTTGAAGCCTCTCATACGTGGCGGTGACGTGACGGCCCATTCCCATGAGGATGGACAGTGACGGAACCATGATTTTTTACCTGGAGGGTCAAGGTATACTTACCTATCTATATATATGTGTGTGTTTAAATTATAATATTTATTTTCACCAATCTATGAACTAATAAACTTAAAATATGAAAAATCAAATCAAATATAAACCTTATTTGTAACGAAATTAAATAACTAAAATATTAAAACAAAAAAGTAAACCTCGAAAAGAATTAAAAAGAAAGGTCATCTAAAAGAAATCTAAGCTTATGTCTTGAAATATTCCACTGCATAGGGAAATGAAGAGAATATAAAACGGTATAAAACAAAGTTGGGGCTTTTATTATATTTTTTCTCTTCGGTCATCTTCTTCGCTACTGCTGAAGTTTTGGAGCTTCTACAAATGGAAAAATGTTCAAATATGCACTTTGTTCACCTTTCTCACTTTACTTTAGCTGCTTTCCGACAATTTGGAGGGTCAAACACCAAGAAAACACAAAGAAACACGTCAAACATTGGATCTCCGGTGAAGGAAAGCTACTCGGCCGGAGGGTCAACGGACCCCCCGGACCCCCCTCTGGTTCCGCCGATGGGGATGGAGCTCTCCATACCCTCTAGTCTAAGTAATACAATATGTAAGCACCGTTTTAACTTTATCTGATTGGTTGACATGGTCATGATGGATTAGAGCCTATGAGTTTTCTAGTAACAATTTTCACAATTAGGCTAAAGGGCGTGGTCATGACCACCATGACCTTCCACATAGACGTCATGTCACTCATCTCTAATCCTCTATCCAAAACAACTACCCTAAAGATGTGGTCATAACCTAAACCACTGGCACATTTATTATTTTAATATATTTTTGTCTCAAAGTCATCAAATGGAGGGTCGTGCTAATCGTGGTTTAATTCACGCCAACCACCATCAATCAAGGAGGGGGTGGTGTAGTCTTCTATTCATGTTCCTACGTGACGAATCATGTTCCAACTATGAACCACACACCCTTCAGCCTTATAAACATATTATTTAGTTTTTGAACTATGGTTCTTTATCTCGGATATATATAGCATGTTGAATTCATCAAATGGAATTGTTAACAATGTTGAACGTTAGTTTGAAATGGTATATGATGTGTGGGGAAGGATCCACTAAAAAGTGGATTTTGCCTAAGTAGCCTAAGAAGGAATCTTAACCATTCATTTTTCAAATCAATGGTTAAGATGAAAGGGAAGGAGGAGTGCAAGGGTATCTTGGGAAAATCCTATTTATAGACTTTCTCTCTTCACATGCAAGTCACATGCATATTCCACCCTCATTTTTTAAACGTTCATAACTTTTTTATACGACATTATTTTTTCATAAAAAATTCACCGTAAAATCGAACGTCTTTTTATCTTTAATTTGAGTACCATATTGCTATATAAAATATGAAGACTAAAAAAACCCACTTAAATGTGTTGTATTTCTATGTTATATAACATTTTTTGTGCTGAATTTTTGTACTATATTTTTTGTGCTGAATTTTTTTTCCTCAATTTTTTTGTGCTAGATTTTTTGTACTACATTTTTTGCTAAATTTTTTCGTGGTATATTTCTCCACATTTTTTGTTTATATTTTTTAAAAAACAAAAAAGGGTGCCACATGTCATTTTCACTCCTATTTATAAGGACCAAAATACTCTTCATTCCTACTTATTAGGAGTGCCACATGTCATTACCACAATCCTTCTTAGGCTACTTAGGCAAAATCCACTTTTTAGTGGATCCTTCCCCAATGATGTGTTTCGTTTGTAACTATGTTTATGAGTTTTGGAAGTACAAATTTGTGTATTCTTTATTTGAAATTAAAAAAAAAATCTGTTAGCAAGGATGGCGGAAAACCACATAATAATCAAATGATGGTGACTAATTGTAATACTTCTCGAGGAACAATTGTAAAGTTTCAGGTGACAAGTCAAGAAAAAAAAAACATGTGTGAGATGTCAAATTGTAGAAAAAAAAAATAGTACGAGTCATAACCCTCATGGCTAGGGGTTGTTCGTTTTAGTTTTTAATTGCCTCTTAATGGTTTAAACTGTTTATTTCGCGATTAAATGTCTGAATGATTCTGACATTTACCTCTGAATAGTTAAGCATTATGTGGGCTCTTAATGGTTCAGACATCTTAACGAAGAAACACCAAGTTAATACGAAGGTTAACTAGTGGTCTGTGTCTCGTCAAAATAAGGTTAATCTTCTTTCTTCCTCGTTTGCTAGTTGCGATGATCATGCAAAACAATCAACACACCGTGAAGCTCGTTATAAGGAGAAGAATAGGGGGTTCTCCTTGTAACCACCCTCAAACATGAGAATAAGAATTTGTTTTGAGGATAAAAGTGTGTGTATTAAGTGAGAGAGCCAGAGAGCGATCCTTAAACTTGTAGACAAGTTCTCTATTTATAGCCGGGGGAAGTTGTGAAGGAGATGGGCTGATGGGCCTTGGGCCGACAACAAGGAATATCTTCTTTGTCTCCTCTGTCATGACCGTTAATGTTTACAAGCGATAGAGTAGTTGCACACGTTGAATGGATCCACGTGACCTTGTAGTTGTCCTTGTTGTCTGGTTCGACATCAGCGGTTGAATGAAGATCGTAGAGCTGTGGTCGGCGCACGATGATTCGTGCCACGTATTTGTCCTCGTGTACTTTTCTGTCTCATGCACGATTGTTCATCGTGCAGCATTGCATGTCGTGCGCCTATTGGCCAACTGTTCTAACAATCGTACTGTTTGTACTACCAACCAATGTCTTGCTTGCGCAGGGGTTGTTTGTGCTTCTTGGGCTTGTGCCGATTCCAACTGCAAAATAAACCAAGTGTTGGATTTAGTTAATTCTTGGTATGGCCTCGCACGCGACCTAAGGTTGTCTCGTGTGGTCGGCACAGGATTAGGGATCATACCCCTTCGATGTTGGCTCTTAATGGTTCAGACCTTTTATCTAGATTGGTTAGACATTTGCATCCGAATGGTTAAACATTATGTTGGCTCTTAATGATTCAGATCTCTTACTAGTTCAGCACTTAATGGTTCACATCTCTTACTATGTTAACGCTTACCCATTCAGAAGTCAAACAACCTCTAATTGTCTTTTTATTTATCTCAAGGTGAGGCATTTGAACCTTTAAACAGGGAGTTTCGGACCACGCAATGAACCGTATCCTTTATTGCAACATGTGTATATGATGCAATATTGATTGTGAGATTATCACTCTTTTAGGATTATATACCCATTTTAGAATTCCTTATGATTGTGAGATTATCACTCTTTTAGGATTATATACCCGTTTTAGAATCTATACATATAAAAAGAAATAAATTGATGGACACGTGTCGATACGAGAGGCATATTGCAACATGTGTATATGATGCAATATTGATTGTGAGATTATCACTCTTTTAGGATTATGTATATGATGCAATATTGATTGTGAGATTATCACTCTTTTAGGATTATATACCCATTTTAGAATTCCTTATGATTGTGAGATTATCACTCTTTTAGGATTATATACCCGTTTTAGAATCTATACATATAAAAAGAAATAAATTGATGGACACGTGTCGATACGAGAGGCATCTACTTTTTAGTTTTCTCGCCATATAACTATGTTTATTTTTATCTTAAAAATTACAAGTTTTAAAATAATTTATCCCATATTTTAAGTCGATGTTTATCTATAACTATATCTCTATATTTATATTTATCTTCTAATATAATCTTTATACTTACCTTTATTTTATTATTTTGCGAGTAAATTGCACAAAACGTCCTTTATGTTTACTCAAACTTACAGGTTCCAGCCTTAATGTTTAAAACTTGCTAAAAACATCCTTTAAGTTTATTTTTGTTGCTGGTTTAATCCTTTATGACTAACCAAGTTAATTATCGCAGTTTATTTCCCTCACATGCCTAACATGTGAGGGTCCCACTATCGTTTGATGACCAACATCAACTGACTCGCAAAATGGAACGAAGATGTGGTGCAAACGCAAAACTGCCTGAAACCCAAGCAAAATTGCCTCTATTTTCACCGTAGACGTAGTCTAAACACAACTGGATCTCTTAAATTTATGGGGCCATTCACATGGAGCAAGCCCCTTTTCATTCCGAGCTATCAACATCCACTCGAAGGAGAGATCCAGCCCGCGTTTCCCTGACTAAATGCCAAACAAGCCATATTTGCAGGTTGATAGCCTCACATTAGTTCTGTATGTGAATTAAAATTGAAAAGTGCATATCATTTTCTGTAATTGTTTTCCTCTTTAGTTTTGATTACTTGATTGAGATTACATGTATTAAATAGGGAAGAATAAAAACTAATTATTTAGGCACAAAGCAATGGGTCATGAATGATGAAAGAAGAAATAAGTGGATTTAATGGACTGAATGTATATTTGGGTGCAAAATTTGTGTTTCTTTGAATTGTGACTAGATTCATTTCATACTTAAAAGTCTCTAATGGCGGTGGCTGAGGGCTTGAGGCTTTTTATTTTTTTACACTTAATAATGATAGCTATTTAATATTTTATTGATCCGGCCACATGTAACACTCACGTTTTTAACATGTTAATAAATTAAAAAAAAACAAAGTAAAATGTTATAATTTTTGTAATACACAAGTTTATAACCTAATAATAAAAAATAAAAAAAACAAAGTAAAATGTTCTAATATGTAAATCGTATATCAAAGTTCTTTTTACCAAAAACGAATTTTGACGACTGTGTGTGTTAACTGATTACATTATATGTATTCAAGCCGTGTAGTACACGTGCTTATTCAACTTATGTTATACACGAGTAATTAAAGATGTAACTTTTTTATTATATAAAAATATATTTAATCAACCCGTGTAATACACGGGGTTCTAATCTAGTTCCTTATAAACTAATTAATAACACAAGTAAAAGAGGTTATTTAAATCGTAACAATTTTTAAAACAGCAAGATATTTCTTGACTTCTTGTTATATCAATTATCAAATGGCAAAATATTATGCAAAAGTCACACATGATAAAACACATGAAAATCTTAACCAACTATCCAAATATGTTAAACATCTAAACTACTTCTTACATTAACCTGGACGTTTTGGATGTATGTTTGGAACCTTTGAAGGTGATTGAAATTTGGATGAGAAGATTATGACGTTACAGAGGCCACAAGTAATAAACTATAAAATTAGGGGTATAAACAAGCCCAGAGGCTCGAGATCTACTCGTTATCGGCTCGGTTAAAAGCTCGAACGAGCTGAGCTTTAACGAGCTCGAGCCTGAAATAAAGCTCGTATAGTTATCGAGCCCGAGCCCGAGCTTGAAAAAAACAAAGCTCATTTAGGCTCGCGAGCCTAAACAAACCCAAACAACATTTTATTTTTTTTATATATAATATAATAATAATGATGATAACATTGGCGAGCCGAGCTCGAGCCGAGCTCGAGCCGAGCTTTGGCTCATTTAAGCGATATTGACGCAAGATCGAGCCGAGCTTTTAGCTCGTTTGAGATTGTTCTCAAAATAGCTTGAGCCGAGTAGAGCCGAGCTCGAGCTTTGGGTTTTACACGCGAGCCGAGCTCGAGCTTAAATAAGTAGGCTCAAACCGAGCCGAGCCGAGCTCGAGCTTCATAAAAACATGACGAGCCGAGTTCGAGCCCAGTAGAGCTCGGGCTCGGCCCGGATCGTTTACACCTCTATATGAAATAGCTAGAATAAATATGATTTAAAATAGGGATGAGCAAATTGTAGCAGTACCGAATTTTCCAAACCGACATGATTTTCGGTACTGGTTCAGTACCCCCATTTAGCGTTTTCGGTACCAGTATTTACCTTTAAATGCCGATCCGTACCGGTATTAAACCATACCGTACCGAATATTTTTAGTACGGAATTTTTATTACCGGGTGGTACCCACTCATCCCTAATTTTAAAATTAGAATTGAACATAGATGGTAATAAGAACATCCATGATAAGGAAGACTAAAAAACATGTCTTTTTATTTTAGTTATAACATCACAAAACACCTATTCTTTAAAAACATCAAAACTCACCCAATAACAAAACCTGAAAACATCAAAAATCATTAACATATCATCACCACTTTAAAAAAAAAAACATTAATACCCAACCCCACTCACCTACCATCGCCATTGAATCCACCCTTATTCGTTTTTTCTAGTTTTTTTTAGAAAAATAACACCTAAAAAATGGGTAGCAAAAACATACCACACAATAGAAAAAACATGTAAAAATGTCACATTGGCAATTATAATATGTTTCTAATATCAAACATGTCCCAACCTAAGATAAAGGGTATGGAGAGGATGGGCTTGGAGGGGATGAGCCGCCACGTAGGCGGCTCGTGGGGGATGGGCCTCCTTCACATTTGAGGGGGATGGAGGATGGGCTACCCCACCTCATTATTTTATAATTTTCTAAGTGTTTAAATTGAAATGGATGAGATAGAGGGTATTTAAATTGAAAAAGAATGAGAGAGGGTATTTAAATTGAAAAAGGAAATATAATATTCAAAGTGGGGCCCCGTCTCATTCGGCTGTGGGGAGCCGTTTGGGCCGAGCCGACCCTCAGGGGGCGGTGTGGGGGACCGGTGCCGGTCCTAGCCGGGCCTAGCCGGCCCCCATACCCTTTAGTCTAATAAGTTTGGTTACGATTCTGAAACCAATTACGAGTTCGTCCAGTTTTAGATGGTGTTTGGTTCACGTAACATTTTGGAATGAAATGTAATATGTGAATTAATTAACTGGAATTTGAACGAGCTAAAGTTAATACGATAAAATTATTCAACGTAATATATGAAATCAACTTGGAATTTGAAAGAGCTAAAGTTATTTAGCGTGTAACTTTCAAATTTAAAAGGTTAAAAACACAATTAAAAAATAAAATGTTAAAATGATAAAATTGCCAACAATATTCCCCCACATCTATGCATTAGTGTCCTCTTCGATCTCTCATCTCTCCTGTTTAATTATTCTATGGTCACAAATTTCAAGCCCTAACTTTAAGACTCAAATAATGCACAATTATATTGTTTTAAGCTATTTTTAGTTAGGCTCAAATTCAGGGTTAACCAACCATAGCCGACTCTTTATAACCATCAAAACCGAATAACCAAATCCTCCACAACCGATTGATTATGATTATGGTTATCCATTAACCAACATCTCGTTATGATTATGGTTTTAGAGCAAAACTGACCCATTCACACCCCTAGGCCCTAACTATTACTATATACAACACTTTAGGTACGTTCATATCAACAATGTTTTTTTTGTCTTTTAGTGATTTTGTAAGATGGTTTACATTTCAGCCCATCAAGTTTATATGAGTCACTTTTGGCCCTTGAAGTTTTGCATTTTTTGTCTTTAAGCTAAGCTTTATTCAGTATAAATACGAGTTTTCTACATTATATGCTAATTAGTCATCGTTTTCTTACTACTTAGCACGTTTTCACGCCCACAACGTAAGGGTTAAACACTAAGGTGGTGTTTGTTTTTTCTGCAGGAAAACCTCTTCTGCTGCAGACCACGTCTGCAGACATCTGCAGGAGAAGAGGTGGACCAAATGTCTGCAGGCTGCAAGGAGAAGAGGGTTTGTTTTTTTTTATATAAAACTTCTTCACCATTAAAACACACACACAACAAAACTGATCTCTCTCTACTCTCTCTCTACAACCTCTACACCACCGCAATCATCATCACCGCCACCACTTCACCACCGCCACCACTTCACCACCGTCATCATCACCACCGCCATCATCACCACCACTTCACCACCGCAATAATCTCCACCGCCATCATCATCAGCACCGTCATCATCACCACCGCCATCATCATCATCTACTCTCTCTTTACTCTCTCTCTAACAGATCGAGGTGGTGTCAAATAATATCTGTTAACCCACTTAACTTCTGAATTCCATTACGACTCTACTCGTTAAGCCGACCTCAAATCTATATAAATAGAGGTTCCTCAAAGCCATTTCAACCTTCCTAACACAATTACACCTTCGATTCTTCCTGTTTTGCGATCTCGTATATTCACCGGAATTCCAAAACTCCGGTCATTCTTAAACTGACCAATCCGAGCTCTCTCAGGTGCGTTCTTGTATGAATTATCTTTGTCTTTAAATGTAAACCAAAAGCCCTAAACTAATTTAACATCTCCTACGTATTCAATTTTCAGGTTAGAGTTTGGGGTTTTGATTGGGGAAGATGACAAGGTGCAGTGTATGTTGAAATAATATTTGATTTCTTAAACTTTTCAAATAGTGAGCTTGGCTCACCGAGCAGGGGCGGAGGTGGAGGTGGTGTCGGTGCAGGTGGAGGTGGTGGTGGCGGAGCAGGGGTGGTGGTGGCGGAGCAGTGGTGTCGGTGCAGGGGTGGTGGTGGCGGAGCAGGGGTGGAGGTGGAGGTGGTGCCAAGAAGAGGTAAGAAGCTTTGTTTTATATCTTCCTTAGGAAGAGGCTGGGGAGAGGTAAAAAGCACTTCTCAAAAAAACAAAACAAACACTCTTCTGAGGCTAAACCTCTTCCCACGTCTGCACGGTGCAGACAGAAGAGGTCAGGAAGCTCTTCTTGGAAAAAACAAACACCACCCAAACTTGATGGTTCATTTGACTTGCACAACACACGAGGGTCAAAATAGTCTTAAAACCCTGATTACGATTGGTGATATTTCACCCTCAAATCTCAATCGTAATAACAAATAAACAATTCATATTTTGAAATTGATTTACAGACTAACAAATCGGATCAGAGGAACAAATCTCCGGCGAATCTCCGACAGTTATCGTTCCTGATTTCCCGGTGAGTTCGTGAATGGAAGCGATCAGGAAGCAGGCAACGAAGCTTCGAGAACAGGTTGCCAGACAACAACAGGTACAAACTTTGCTCTATTTGACCTCTGATTCGGTTATTCCGGCGAAATTCCGTTCATATCAATGTTAATATTCTTCACTAACGGTTTATGTAGCGAAGATCTGATATGAGAAACTGATTTGTTCTTTCAATTTATGTAATTATAGTTCCGATAGAGCTATATACACTTTAGGTGACATCAAATTAGCTCGTTTCTTAGCCTAGAAGATTTATGTTACTGGATTAGGTTAATCTAGATGACTTACTTTAATCTTAACTTTGTTGTTTGATTTAATTTTTGGCTCAAGGTACTGCTGTTACACATAGGCTGAAATGCTTGATCTAGCTACTATGCGTTCGTTTCGTGGAATGTAGTGGAATTGGAATTAGAATTTGTATAGGGATTGAAATTTGATTTGGAATTTAGGTGTGTGCATTTCACATAATGGAATGGAATCTGGATTGAATTGGAATGTAGATTTCATTCCTTATGTTATTGTTCAATTCCAATTCCATCCGGATTCCATTCCATTACGAACTGTACTTAGACCGTGGGGTATGGGGCGGGGGTTTGGGCGTGGGTTGGGTGAAAACGCCCAAGCCACCACCCCGGGTGGGCTTGGGTTTGGGCGTGGCCCTTGGGGCATGGCTTTCAAGCCGGGCGTGGGGCGGTCTGGCGAAGCGGACATGGCAGAATCTTATTGGCTCCCCCGCCACGTCAAGCGGTTTTTAAAATTTTGAATTTTAAAATTCAAACAGCCCCCCCCCAAACGGTCCCCCCATCTTCTCTAACCGCCACGCGGGTCTCCCAAAGGCCTATATATTGTAACCCCAACCCACTGGCCCCCCATCCCACGAACCCAACAACCCCACCGGCTACCCACTTCTCTCGAACCGCTACCCCACTGGTCCACCCCATCCCACGAACCCAACCCCGCTATGGCATCTTGGACTCATGAAGAGGAAATTGCTCTCGTCACAAGCGTAGTTGACGCTATGAAGGGTCGGCCACCGGGCCAAACAAAATATTGGGAGGAAGCATTCCAAGCCTACCGACATAACGTCGGTAACGACCGCCACAACCTCAACGCGTGCCAACATAAATGGCGCGAGCTACGGCCCAAGCTCGAGCGTTTCAAGGCTTACTACGAAACCGTTCCCGGTGGCGAGTTAAGCCACGAGGACCGGGTGGCGGTGGCTAACATAGAGTTTCGAGGCAAGGAAAAAAAGGCGTTCGACAAGATCGACCTTTTTGAAATTTTTTTAACGCTTTAGGTTTGTTATTTTGTAATTTTTAGGATTATGTAATGTTTTAAATTTTAATGAAGTTGTAGGTTTTTTTTATAATTGTTGTGTGATTTTTTATAATTTTTTTTGTATATATATATTTTTTTTAATTACTCTGCCACGCGGTGCTCCCAAGCCCAACCCACGCCCCGCCATACCCCGCGGACACGTAACCAGGAGGTGGGGGGCTCCCATTCCACGTGTCACCAAATGCCCCAACCAACGCCCAACCCCCGCCCCACCATACCCCACGGTCTTAGTGTTTACTGTTTGGAAAAAAACTGTCTGTGCATTTTATGTTTATAGGACCTGAGTAATTTTCAAATATATCGGCGTTTGGCAGTTGGTTTTTTATTTTTTAAACTACATATTTTCTGTTAGATAGTCCGTAGTCGTAACAGTTATGGTGCTATATTCATAGAAGCTATAGTTGACCACTCATGTTGATTTACTTCTGTTTTATTACTTGTTTTTGAGAAGGAAGTGCTGAAGTGGTATTAGAAATTAGAGTAAACTGCAATTTTACCCCCTGAGGTTAGGGGTCATTGGCACCCTTACCCCCCCTAAGGAAATAATTGCAATTTTACCCCCCACTGTTCACTGTTATGTCGTAATTCTACCCCCCGGCTTCAATTTTGTTGACTGGTCAACATAAACATTGGAGGGTCAAAGGGTATAATAGTAATTTCAACTTAATTGTACCTTATATATTAAAATAACCCCTTAACTCAACCTTATATCACAACCTTACCCTCTAAGTTTCCTCTTCTTCACTTCCGGCGAATTCACCTTCCCTCCGGCTTCTTCCCCGGCGACCTCCATTCCCTCCGGCGACCTCCACTCCATCTTCTTCACCACTCCTTCTTCTTCACCACACGAGCAGAGGATGACTGAACAGAATGCCATGATGCATCCAGCTCCACCGGCTGAGCCAGGGCCGGCGACCACACCTCCGGCCACCGTCGATCCAGTTGTGGTCCAGAGATCCTCCCTTTTCTCGCAGTTTTCAGGTATAATCAAACAACTATTTTGATTGTGGGGCATTGGATGTTTGTGTATTTGCAGTGGACATGAGGATTCATGTTTCACTACGATCGATTGTGGTCTCATTGGTTGTCAAGATGCGAGGCCGCCCGTTCCTGCATTTCCAGTTTCCCCCTCAGCAGGAAATGGTTGTGTAGGATCTTTTGGGTTAATATGTAGTGTAGGATACTTAAACTCTAATCTTCTAGGATCTTTTGGGTTAATGTGTAGGATCTTTTGCTTGATCATAGAACAGGTTATGTTTGATCATAGAACAGGTTATGTTTGATCATAGAACACATTGACTGTTAAGTTGGTTATATTTGACTGTTAAGTGGGTTAATGTTTGATCACGACATAATGTGGGTTAATGTTGGTTATGTTTGACTGTTAAGTTGCTGCTGTTTGGTTTGATCATAGAACAGAACAGAACAAAACACATTGACTGATGCAGAGGTGCTGATGCATTTGCATTTGCATTTGCATTACAGAAGGCCTTTAACATGCCAGTTTTAATGCTACTGATATAGCAATACTTCTGATGCATTTGGCAATGGTTCTGATGCATTTGCATTACAGAATTGCATCACCACCAGTAATGATGTATCACCACCAGTAATGATGTATATGAATTGCAAACTTACACTCTAGACACTTTATTTAAGATGAAAAAGCCATTCAATCTGTCATGGCACTTGGTGCAATCACCGTCACTTTCAGTCCCTTGCATAAGTGAAAGAGGGTGTTCGTGATCTTGAGTCTCATGAATGCTTCCGAACTTTATATTCACCAAACCAGAAACATTTGTTATGCTTAACCCATAGTTATAGATATATGTGTTGTTTTTAGGCAATAATATGGATATGCAGGCTTCTACAAATGCAACAGGCTTGTACAATGCATATAGGTCAATAGGTGTATGTTGAAAGTCAAACAGGCTTCTACAAATGCATATGGGTCAATAGGTGTATGTGCAATTTGACTTATGAAAGTCAAACATGCTTGTACAAATGATTATGGCTCAACACCAAGATTTGTCATTTCTAAATTTCGACATTACAAACTTGTTTGAATTCTGTTTGACTTGACAGTGAACCTGTCAAATGCTGAAGGTTCTTAATGGTTTTTGAATTGACAGTGAACCTGTTTGACTTCTTCATGGTTTTTTAATTCTGTTACAACACTTCTTCATGGTTTTTGAATTCTGTTACAACACTTGATGCCATACACACAATGGTTATGATTTTTGCTGACAGTGAACCTAGTTGGACATGTGAACCTGGTTCTGGATGTGTATGGGCTTCAGCCAGGTTCATGGAGATGGGACAGTAGCGAAGGGTGGTCAACGGTGGCTGAGTGGCTTGAATTCTGTTACAAGCCTGTTTATATGGTGGTGGAATCGAATATGGATGGTGGCGGGAAAGGTTTTGGAAGTTGCAGGGGGTAATTTTGCTTCTAAACATAAATTATAGGGGGTTATAAGAAAGGGTATTTTAGTAATTTACCCCAAGTCAACAGATCAGCCAACATATTTGATTCCAGGGGGTAAACATGCGACATAACAGCAAACGTTGGGGGCTAAAATAAAAGGGTAAAATAGTCATTTCACCCCCAAGTCAACAGACCAGTCAACAAAATTGAAGCCGGGGGGGGGGGGGGGGGGTAGAATTGCGACATAACAGTGAACAGTGGGGGGTAAAATTGCAATTATTTCCTTAGGGGGGGTAAGGGTGCCAATGACCCCTAACCTCAGGGGGTAAAATTGCAGTTTACTCTAGAAATTATTCTATGGGAAATGTTGGAACAAATGTGATTTGTATTGTATATCTAGCATCAGTAATTTCATATGTACCAGACTGCACTGATTCTGTCACAAATACAACGATTAATGCAATTCCATTGCAATTGTAAATATAAATACATTCATAGACATGTATACATAAATGTATTTGTCAACACATGTCTGTATGCTTGTTTATTTTACTAAAATTTTGATTAGTTAATTGTCTGGTACTCTGGTTAAGCCTTTGCTTAAAGGTCTACTTTCTTAGAACACCGATTACTTAACTACTAGACCTAAGTACATAACATGTCTATGGTATAATATGGTTCCGGTTTGTCTCATTTAGTTATAGTCACCAATCAACAATTTAACATAATAACATAAGCTAACCTTTGAAAGATAATGACTTTGACGACAGTAACCATTTGCATTCTCTTAACATCGATAACTATCAGTCTATTAGTGAAAGCCAAAAAAAGCGTTAACCATCGGCATACGATCAACCTCAAGCTTCTAAGTACTTCATGACAGCTTATGGATAACGTGCTCAGAAACTCTATTGTTTGTTTACTGATTTGATATGACACTCCCTAATCATGATGCATGATTATTAAATAAAAATATGTTTCCATTTCAGGCGGTTTTCAAGCAGTTTGGTGGTGGCGGTTATGGAGGTTCAGATAATATGGTGACTGATGAAGCAGAACTCATGCTTCACCAGAAACTCGAGCGGCTTTACATATCTACACGTGCTGCCAAGGTTACTTCCCTCATGTATTTGTAGAGTATGCTTCACATGTAGGGCTGCAAACGAACCGAACGAACACGAACAAGACCTTGATCGTGTTTGTTAAGGAAATATACGTGTTGATGATCACTTACCGAACAAGAGTAAAGAGTTTATGTTTGTGTTCGTTCGTTAAGGAAATGAATGTGTTCGTGTTCGTTTGTTAATTTTAGACAACGAACATTCAGGAACACAAATAAACACAAACTAATGTTCATGAACACAAATGAAAACAAACGAACACAATCAAGCATTCATGAACGTAATATATATAATACACTGATACTTATTAAATATTTTATTTGTCGGAGTTTTGAAGTATTTAAATAAAATATAAAAAGTAAAAACATTAATGAACTATTGAACACAGACGAACACGTTACCGAAAATTCACAAACATAAACGAACGAACGCGGTCTCTGTTCATGTTCGTTCATTTAGCTAAACAAACGAAATTTCTTGTTCGTGTTGATTCATTTATTAAACGAACAAACACAAACAAACTTTTCACCGAACGAATTACGAGCTGTTCACTGAATGTTCAGTTCATTTGCAGCCCTATTCATATGTGAAGTATAATCATATTAAGTAACAATATTTTTAAGTTGTATAACCTTAACCAACAGTTCTAACGTAAATCATCAACATAAGTATTAATATTTTATTCTGAAGATGAAACTAAAATTTTACATTTTGCCCTTGCAATCTGCTGTGTTTTTACTTTTCAGCATTTTCAAAGAGACATTGTCCGTGGCGTTGAAGGATATATAGTCACTGGTTCCAAACAAGTTGAAATAGGCAAGTTTGTCATACTTTCCAGAAGCGGCAGTAGGTGTGCACGGTTCGGTTCGGTTATTAGCATTAACGAAACCGTAAACGAATTCATCGGTTAATCGGTTCGGTTTATTCGGTTAATTTATCGGTTTTCGGTTCGGTTAATTTCGGTTGTTAACCAAACCAAACATGGGATAATTTTTTTACTTAGAAATACATGTAATGGATGTATAAATACATGAAATAGATGTATAAATACATGAAATGGAAGTATAAATAAATGAAATGGAGGTATAAATACATGAAATGGTAGTATAAAACATGAAATGGAGGTATAAATGCTAGAAATATATGAAAATATAAATGGTTCGGTGCGGTTAACCGATGGTACAAAAGAATAACCGATAACCAATTTTTGGTTAATTTCGGTTCGGATTCGGTTAATAGTTCGGTTATTGCTCACCCCTACTTTCCAGTTATAGTTGAATTCCAAGATATACAAGCATAATATAAGCTTTTGCGAATGTGATCTTGGCAGGAACTAAATTATCAGAAGATAGCAGAAAATATGGTACCGAGAATACATGCACTAGCGGAAGTACACTATCACGAGCCGCAGTCAACTTTTCACGAGCGCGTGTCCAGATGGAAAAGGAACGCGGAAATCTACTTAAATCTTTCGGGACACAGGTTTGGAGTAAATCTCTATTTTCTCCTTACAAAAGAAATTATTATTTCATATTTTCATTGCAAATTTTACGCTGAATTTTGTAGGTTGCAGAGCCATTGAGAGCAATGGTAATGGGAGCTCCACTTGAAGACGCTAGACATCTTGCTCAACGTTATGACAGAATGCGACAAGAAGCAGAGGCACAGGTGTTTAATTTGTAAATCAAAATCTTTGGAATTCAAGTTTTGTTTGATATTCAATATTAAATATTGATAGGTTATTGAAGTTTCTAAACGACAAGCGAAAGTGATAGATGGAAGCGGGAATCCCGAGCTGTTTTCGAGACTTGAAGCAGCCGAAGCGAAATTACAAGATCTGAAGTCGAACATGGCAGTATTGGGAAAGGAAGCTGCATCGGCAATGGCTGCAGTTGAAGCTCAACAGCAAAACATGACACTGCAAAGACTTATTTCCATGGTAAAACTTTTCCACTTGATGGTTTATATAATTTTCACATGTTAATATGTTATGATATGTTATCTGAAACAAGAATTTTGATAGATTGAATCGGAACGTGCCTACCACCAGAAGGTTATTCAGATTCTTGATCATCTTGAAGGGGAGGTAAGCAGTTGTCGTATCACCCTTCACATTTACACATCTTTTTTTCTTTACATTGGCACATTAAGAGATTTTATGTGTACTATGGATTGTATACACACGCATGCAATGCATGTATGCGTGGTTAAAGAGTAAAAAGTAGTTGCAATGTCGCCTATGCCTTTTGCTGTTCATGCCAAGCAATTTACAAGCGTAGGCCTACCCCTTTTTTCTCCATTATTGATAAAGAACCATCTTAATAACTTTAGAGAGGGGTGTGCATATATATAATGACTTTAAAAAGGGGGTTATGTGGTTGTGATATTTGAATGATAATGATATTATCATGTAAGCGTGACTCTGTGCACTAAAGAGAAGTAGGTTAGTGATAGAAAACTGTTAGGAAGTGAGTAGAGTTAGGGGTGTTCAAAAAGCTCACGCCTCACTCGGAAAAAAGCTCGGCTCGATTTGTAAACGAGCCGAGCTTGAGCTAGGCCTAGCTTGGCTCATGAGCTCGCGAGCCGGCTCAAAATATTTTATTTATATAGATTAAGTTTATTATTAATTTTAAATGTATTAAAATAAAAAAAAATAAATGTGAGAGGGGGTTGAAGTGTTAACATTTTTTGTTATCAATATTTGTAAAAAAAAATAAAGAGCCGGCTCGATTTGGTTCGAACGTTAAACAAGCCGAGCTCGAGCTCGACTTTTCAGCTGGACTAAATAAACAAGCCGAGCTTGCTAGTTTAAGTTTGAGCTCGAGCTCAACCTGGCTCAGCTCGGCTCGATTGCAGCCCTAAGTAGAGTGGTTTAATTCATGAGTTAAAAAGGTATTGAAGGTAACTGGAGAGAGTATTTGGACATAAACTGCATTTATTATTTAACACAAAAGGAAACAGACTTGTGTATCAAGTTGCTTTGGGCTAGGACCAAAATGACCAAAAATTTGGGCGGAACATGATCCAGTTGTCCAACCATTTTTTTAGACTGAAATCTAATACCTAAAGTAGCTGGTAGGTTGCTCACACAAAGACTGAGTGCCGTATGTCTGGTTTAAATACCAAGCGCTTCAAGGTACGATCCTAGGCAATCTTGCCGGGCAAATATTTGATAACATCTGAATTGAAGTTCCGGTTCTAAGAGCGTGATAACATCTGAATTGAAGTTCCGGTTCTAAGAGTGTGGATCTTGGGTGTCTTTTCCTTTTTTTTTTGTTTTTTCTATCACTGGTATGGCAATTTAACATGTGCCGGAGGTGAATGCAATGCTGATTTTAGTTTTCAGTTATAGTTTTAAAATCCTGGTGGCCAATACGGAGTGTCTCATATTTGGTGTAGATATTGGCACCACTCGTTTTTTACTACCTGGGTCAATCCTTGAATGTTTATCTTTTTTAGCATCCAAAAATGAACTTCAATGTTTATTATACTAAGGTAGTGTTTGGTTTTATGGGTGTTAGTGTTTAATTTTTTGTCAGCATCCAAGGATTAACCTGAAAATCTAGTATACAAATACCTAAGGCAGTGTTTGGTTTATAATTATGGGAACAAAGGAATAACTTTCATTTCTCATAGAAGTATTTGGTTAATGGGTTTGCGCATTGTATCAAACTCAAACCTATATATTCAGGCGTACTCAAACCCACCAAGGGATCTGGGTTTAGAAATCCATTCCCATTCCCATTCCCATTCTATCTATTATTAAACCCATACCCATACTCATTCCTAGCTACAAACCAAACAACCCGTAACTTTTAATTTACCCATTCTCTAGTTATGTATTTAGTTTTTTGATCTTACTTGGTGGAAGTCTATCCTATGTGAGTTGTAATTTTTGTTTCCAAGCATAAATTTTCTATGTTAAATCAAATCAATTAAGTTTAATGACATCGTTTGTGAATTATTAGATGGCATCGGAGCGCCAACGAATCGAAGCAGCTCCTCCTCCACCTATGGAAACATCTCCACCTCCACCCCCACCCCCGTCATACGAAGAAGTGAATACTAAAAACATGCCTACCTCTCCAACGCAAAATGGTTCCAATTATGACGTGGATTACTTTTTAGGAGAGGTAAGTTTATTGTTAATGTGTCCTTTTTAACTGACTTATATTTTAGTTTTATTACTAAATCATTTCTAAAACGCAGGCTATGTTCACATATAATGCGGTCTCTGATGTGGAGCTCAGTTTATCATCCGGTGATTATGTTGTTATCAGAAAGGTATGCAACTCACATATATTTTGTATTGTTGTTATTATTGTTTTGATTTTTGTATTGTTAATGTTTACAGGTGTCAAATAATGGTTGGGCAGAAGGTGAGTGTAAAGGGAGAGCAGGATGGTTTCCGTTTGAATACATTGAACGACGTGAGCGTGTTCTTGCAAGCAAGGTTACTCAAGTGTTTTAAAGTATGTTCAGTCTCTACTTTACTTGCGTGTTTGTATGTATTTATGGACTTTGGATATAAAAAAGATGATTTGTTTTTGTTCTCAAAAGACATCCTTGTCTGCTCTTGTTCTGCTTTGATTTTGTTGTAGGAGCTTTGACTTTTATAAACATTTGTATGTATAATATACTGTGGTTTCTATTTTTATATCCGCTTATTTTCCCTTCGTTTTGACAAATACCCACTTTGTCGTGTCATGATAATCTCATCAAAGATAAGAGATCTCGGTTACTGATAGGGACTGAATATTTTTTTAGAGGTGATGAAAGTAAATCTGAACTATATTGATAATTGAAAAAAAGACAATACAAAATATCTAACCACCTAAGTGGTCTAGGGCTATGCCCTTCTCATGCCTAAGCAATGAGCCTAACAATATACCAATTCTCTTCCTAACCTTCACTAATGACTTAATGCCTTATTTATAGAAGTATTAATTACACTAACCCCCCTTACACTATTACCATATACTAATACGTATGTAATTTCTATCAATACTCCCTCCATAAGTCAAGACTTGTCCTCAAGGCTTGTGAATAGAGCCCACAACTTGTTGAACACCCTCATCCGAATGCAAAGTCAGCTCGTTTCGTTCATCCCAGTCATCATCCCCAAGTAATAAGACACGAAGACTACCCGCCGGACACTTGTGGCTAGGACTGTAAACCTGTCCACACTTAAAACACAATCCCTTCTTCTTCCGATCCTCCCACTCGACACGAGATAAGGAACGAATGCCGCGATCATGGACACCCACTTGCACATTAGCAGCCCCGTCATTGCCAACAATTTTAGAGCCCGTAGTACCCCACACACGATGGTCGAACCCCGCATCCATAGAAGGCAGCCCGGTATGTGACAAATACCGAAAACGAGATATCAACGAACCGGATTTTGATGGCCGAAGCATCAACTCCACATCCTTAGCCAAGTACATAGCATCCATACAAGTAATAGGGCGATGTAAATGGACTTGTTGCTTGACATCCTCTTTCAAACCTGCAATGAAATAACCAATGGTTTGCGACTCCGGCAAACGAGGTACCAAGGATAACACATACTCAAAATCATCAATATAATCGAAAATGGACTCTGATTGCTTAATAGTAGCTAACTGTTCATACGGATTCTGAATTGAGAGACCAGTGAAACGTTGCAACAATTCGGACTGAAATTGGAGCCAAGTCAAAGACGGATGAACCCGAGTGATGATTGTGAACCAATGTTGAGCAGCACCAATCATACTCAGCTGAGCAAGCGGTAAACGAGAAGCCTCAGCAGTCTGATTGAGATCGAAGAACAGGTTCGCCTTCCGGATCCAGCCCTGTGGATCAAAACCAGAGAATTCAGGCAAGTGCACCTTCTTCACAGCCCATGGTAAGCCAGACGGTGGATCAGAAGAGTCAGATTTGGACCGAGCGGCGAGAACATCAGATCTGAAGGTCCAGGTCCAGAGGAAACGTCCCCATGCTTCTTCCCCTGCGCGTTCATCCACGCTAACACAGTTTTACGAAACTCAGAGGATTCCAAACGATCCTCTTCCAAAACCTGCAATGAAGCCCTAATTTCTGCAACGTCAGCTTGTAACTGCTGAATCTGTTGATCATGAGCATCCAACCGAACATTATGATTCACCATAATGGAAACGGAAATTGAAACGATAGTGGACTCGGAAAATGGATCGAAAAGGGAATAGAAAATCGGAAATCGGAAACGGAAATTGGAGCTGATGGAAGTTAGAAGATCTGGAACGAACTGGATCTGAGATCCAACTGTGACGCAGAACTGAAAGTGAAAACAGATCTGTAATTGAAGATGAATGGAAAGCAGATCCGAAACGAATAGGGGATAGAACTGGCGGATCTGGGAATAGATCGGAGACGATGGGGAAGCGGAAATTGGATCTGAGATCCGACTGAAACACAGATCCGAAAATGAATATATATCTGATTGAAGCAGAAGGTGATGGAAGTAGAGCAATGGCAGGTCGGGCCAATGATAGGGACTAAATGTTTTTTAGAGGTGATGAAAGTAAATCTGAACTATATTGATAATTGAAAAAAGACAATACAAAATATCTAACCACCTAAGTGGTCCAGGGCTATGCCCTTCTCATGCCTAAGCAATGAGCCTAACAATATACCAATTCTCTTCCTAACATTCACTAATGACTAATGTCTTATTTATAGAAGTATTAATTACACTAACCCCCCTTACACTATTACCATATACTAATACGTATGTAATTTCTATCAGTTACCTATATGTGGAATGAAAATAAAATAAGCGTTGATAATACTTGTCTATATAATACAGTGTTAGAACTTATCAATAATGATGTAACATCATACAGCGGGTTAAAGTAATTTGGACGCATATGATACACACTAACCAAATGATTAGAAACGTCGAAATGCGAGATTGCTTGCGGTAGCTTCAACTGTTCCAAACATTGGCCGCTTAGGGGGAAGGGGGGTTGAGCATCCATATAATCTTCTACCGCACACAGTTAAATTAACAACGTAATTAGAGACCATTTATTTCTTTCTTGAAATCGAAACACAAAATCCATGGTTTCGTCCCCTTTCACCAAAAGAAAAAAATTAAAACACAATATACGCATGGATCTCGGTGGGCACTACTATCGCAATATATGCACAACCCATCGCTTGGTGGTTGGCGCACCATTTCGGAAGCACGCTTGAAGATACATGAGTGTTGATCTCTCACACGCTACCACACACGGTACTGCAGCACGCTTGAAGTGGACCAGATCAGATTATTATTAGCAAATAACTGAGTTGAGATTATTATTGGACAAATTAAGAAAGTTGGGATTGTTTAAATCCAATTTGTCTTTTTAAATATTTTAAATATCATTACAGTGATGATGACATGTATGCTATTTATCATAGTTTAATACATTTTATCTATTTTTAAAACATAAAATAATAAAAGAAAATAAAATATATATATATACATAAAAATCCCAAAGGGTATACCCGATACTTGACGGGTAAATATCCGACGGGTAACGGGCCAGGTATGGAACAAACTTTTACAACCGGGTATGAGTATGGGATTAGCCATATACTTGGCTCATACCCGACCCATTGTCACCCCTAAAGGGGAAGAAGAAACCGTGGGTTAAGGAAGTATTAATTTGTTGTCACGACCCCCGACCCGGAGTGACCCGGTCCAGGAGCCGCGGGACAGAAACCCGTGGTAATTATTATGTTGGCAGCGGAATTTTAACAGGATCTTTTAAAACTTGAAAATGTCCAATTTATTTTATTTCACAATTTTGGGAATAACACCCATAATTTACAATAAAGGTGATTTCACTGGGAAATCTCTGTTTTTACAAAAAACATGTTTCTTTATTTTATTGAGCCACCTCTTCAAGCTTGTAGTGCTATACAACACTTTTTTTCCTGGATCACAGCAGATCACCTGAAACATGTTTGAAAAAGGTTTTATCAGCAGGGAAATATTGGCGAGTCATTCAAGTTGCACAAAACGACACATTGTTATAATATACAGTATTAAGGGTGATTATATTGTTTCTATCTACCAATTACCCCAAATCGGTATTTGTCACTCGACAATATCTGTGACTATGGTCAGATCACCCATTGGCTAACCCGTTGTCCAATGGTGATGGGTGTCAAGTAATGTATACAAAACCCCACATACCGGCAGTAATTGAAGATTACAAAGACTTAATCCCTGTAATTATAACTGGAAAACATTTAGGGTTTTGTAAAGTATTTTGATAAAAAGAGAATGACTCACATTGCAGATTTAGACGGGCAGAGCTTAGCCTACTGATTTAGCCTTGTTAACCTAATTCAATTAACAATGCACACGAAAAACTAGGTCAGTAACTTAATACAACTTTTACGACAACTCACGAGATCCAAAACCTTCACGACGAATGACAAAGTATAGCCCAAATACGGGCAGCACTTAAACATCCATAGGATTGGTTTTTATCGATCGGACATTAAATCGTAGCAGTGATCGAGTTATTACCCTGTTATCGCGGCAGAATTTCGTGTTTGTGTGTGTTTTTGGAGTAAACTGATGATATTTCAACGTACAAAACGAATTTTTACGTCGAACCAACGCCAAAATGCAAGTGCCAAACCCTACTATTTATACTGAAAAACCAGCTCTGTCGCGTGGTGCGACGACGCCCTTTCTAGCATAGGGTAGCCTCGTGTGTTTGTAGCCTGGGTGAGTCAGCAGATCGATGAAATTCGATTCCTACAACGAATTATGAGGATAATCGTCAATTAGGGTTTCCTATTGGACAAAATAAAATAAGAAATAGTAATTTTGATGAGAGTTGTTACATCCTCCCTGTGACACCCGTGTCACTGCGACCATCAAACAAATGCCAAACCAATGAAATATTGTATTTCATACTTGGGATTTGTAAAAATATGTGTATCGATTGCACATATAAACTCTTGTTTCGATTTCAAGCTCTAAATCGCTTTCTGGAAGGTTATACACGCACTGATGCGTAAATATAACCAGTTTAATGCAACGAACACTCCGGAATAGTGAAATAGGCTTAACATACCTTAAATAACCTTTACATAACTTATATATAAGTTTTGGAAGGTTTGGTGTGGTGAAATCAAGTTTAATCGCTTACAGGGACTAAAGTTGACAAACTGCGAAACTATGCCAATTTGAACTGTAACAGACATTCCGGAACATGACCATAAGTTAAACACACCTTAAATATCCTCTACATAGCATAGAAATAGGCTTTGAGGGGTTCGGTGTGCTAAAATAAACTTTTGGGTCATTCAGGGACTAAAAGTGTCAAAAAGTGCACAAGTTTGCATTTTCGCGCATAACTTACGTTCTGAATACATCCGGACATCCAAAAATTTATGTAAGCATGACTATATTATATTTTAGTGTTCGCCATAAGAAAAATCCATTCGTTTCGTCATTTGGATCGTTTTTCGCGCTTGTGCGCATTCCGTCGTAATTAAGCGAACATCGCGTTCGTACGACCAAACGAACCATCATCCGAGATATTTTTGAGCATGTTTTGAGTTCCCTATACTTTAACTTCATTTTAGAGCCTTGAAATGAGGTTAACTGGGTTCAAACGCATCGAAAAAGGCCTTAAAACACCACAGGGACCAAAACTGTAAATTTTGAAACTTTTCTGAAGCTGGTACATGCTAGCGTAGCGCGAGCCCATAGGCTTTACCAGTCGCGCTACGCGACTGCCTATGCTGGACAGAAAACATGCAGAAAACTCAGTTTTGCGTTTTCGGGACCAGATTCGATGTATTAGCCGTTGTTTAATTCACAACCACACATTCTAACTTGCTTAGTCAGCGGATAAGGATGGAATTTTGGCACCATAACTTTGCAACACATGTATGGATGGAATTTAAACACCTAAGCACCATAACTTTGCAACACATGTATGGATGGAATTTAAACACCTAAACACCATAACTTTGCAACACATGTACGGATGGGATTAAGGCACGTTTTCCATGAAACGATCTTAACGGTTCGGGTATTCCTATAAATACCCCATACCCCCCATTGCTAAAATCACTAGAATTCTGATTTGAGAACCTCTAAGTTGAAACCATTGTTTCATACCTGAGATTCTTGAATCGGGATTAGCATTCGGGGACCCTTCGTAAGTATTCTTTCGTTCTTTTCCTTATTTTACTGCTTTTCGAGTCAGAAAGTCAAACTTTGTTTGACTTTCAGCGTTGACCAGTAATGGTCAATGCGAAGTTCGCTAGAACTTCGCAACGTGATTGTAATCACGATGGTCATAGTCCCTTGGGACTATGCCTACTGATTACCACGTTGTCTAGGGTCGTAGGGTAAGCGATCTAATAAATCGCTTATACCTCGAACCCGACCCAGTTTGGTCGATCATTAGGATCCGACCAAACACATTAGGTGACCATAGTAGGTAGGGAATAACCTTCCGAGGTTATACCCTATGGTCACATCGTTTAAGTAGTTGTATGATAGGTAGTTTATATGCCTTAGGTAAATTACCAGAATACCCTTTTCATGTATAATTGGTAATTAAGCATATGTAACCTAAACCTTTGTCACATAACTGATTATGTAACATGTTTAGGCATATAACACTTGTCATAGGACTAGTTAGGCGGTCCGAACGCGTTTCACGCGAACGACGCGTTAAAGTAGCATAAGCTACCTAAACGGGTCGTAGACACTTAAGTTAAGTTTCATTTAGTATGTAGGCTTTGTTAAACCAAATGACACGAGTCTCTACACTCGTTTGGTTTACAAACCCTAATGCTACCCGATCTTCCGATTTAGGTCCGGTTTATTAATGTAGTTACCTATATTAGGTGCTGTTTGATATCCGCAATCTCTAGCATTTTTGGTTGTTACTCAAGGACTTCTGAGCAATCTCAAGTGAGTACATAGACCCCTCTTTTACTGTTTTCCAAACTGTTTTGGGGTGGAACACATGTGCATACTTGTTACTTTCATGCTTTCCTGTTTTAACATCATATACTGCTATGTTCGTTAGTACATTATAGTACATGATTTTATGACATTTCATGCTAGGTGTGCCCAATTGTGTGCATTACTTAGTACCTCGTTTTACATGACATTTTGACATAGACATTTCGGCATAGACATTTTAACATGATTGACATTTGATCATGCATTTCCCACAAAACATAACTTTGATTTAAACCAAGATTTACTTCAATACTTTGTTTTTGTGCATATGGTTTAGTTGAGACATTTCACTTGCCATACATGACATCTTGACATAGACGTTTGACATGGATATTTAACATAGACATTTGACATGGATATTTGACATAGACATTTTGATATGATTTACATCTTGACATGAACACTTTGACATATTACCCAATACATTTGACAATTGATTTAAACATAGACTTCTTACATTGGTTGGTTTGGTTTGATTAAGTGATTAAGTAACGATGCGTGTGTAATATGATACAAGCATGGTGGATACGCCGCTGGTACTTCCTATATATAAGTGTTTGTATGGTATTACATATCATAGCGTTATTTGAATCATTTCAGTTTGAGACATAGAAAATTTTATACAAATAACATACTTTTCACAAGACATTGATTTATAAACATCTTATCTTATGCAAACATATTTTACTTGGTTATTCATTTAACCTTACATTTATTTATACTTATCATCTGATCTTATCGATTTTCAAATGATTTACAAAGCAAAGCAAATAACAAGGTTCATGACTAAACATTTTCTCAAACATAAGTCATGAAACCTATTTTCATAAAACCTATGTATCTCACAGGCATTTTTATGCTGACGTACCTATTTTCACATGTGTTTTTCAGGAACTGTTGCATAAGATGATCAAGATACACATAGGCAGACTTGGGCTTTAGTGACAATAAAAGATGCAAGACTAGTTAATTATGTTGTATTTCTTGTTTGTTAAGACATTGTAACACTTTTAATCAATAAAACGAAACTTCAATTGCCATGGATTTGAAACAATTAATTCTGTTACAACACTCCCCGACATTTCCGCCACGTTTTGTATGTTTTACGTGGTCGAGGTGTGACAGAAAAGATGGTATCAGAGCCAATGGTTATAGGGAATTAGGTTATTAGTAATGCTTTGACCTAGTCTATAACCTTCTTAGGACCCTAACGCGAGTTTACTTACATTTAGTCATAAAACAATACCGTCACCTATCCTTAGGCGACTACCACAACAAGAACATAAATTTCAAAACCGCTTTGAAAACTAATCATCTGTTCTAGGATGATTGATTACTAGGTTTTGAACCCTCTATTGTAAGGTTTTGAACCCTCTGTTATACGGTTTTGAACCCCTTTGAGTTTTCAAAACTCTCGTCAAGGTTTTGGGTTTTAAATAATGTGAACACATGCAAACTGGAAGGGTGAATGCCTGTATTCTGAGTTTTCTGTCTAGGCAAGCACTTCGTATACATCTCAACCAGACGCGAGACCAGTTGTGCTTACCTGGGAATTCTTGGGATGAGTGTTCACTTATAGGCGAGCATGTCTTCGCGATACATTATTTTTTTTGACCTATTTACTTTGATTATTCACCGAGGTCGTTTGTTGCCTTGTAGTAACAAACAAATGACCACTGCCCTTGCTTTCATCAGATTTGCTTCATCTCATTCATTTCGTCTAAATTCTCTCACTCGTTTCCTTTCATGTTCTCCTCTTTTAGAATGCCTCCACGACGCGAAAATCCAGTATCTGTTGACGAGCTGGCAGCTGTCATTACACAGCAAATGACTGCTGCAATCCCGATCATCGTTGCCCAATGTCACCAAGCTATCAACAACAATAATGCCCCATGCAACTTCAAGACGTTCAACTCGGCTAAGCCATCAAAGTTTTCTGGGTCTCAAGGAGCGACTGCACTTCTGCAATGGTTCGAGAGTCTAGAGAGCACTTTCAGGCATGTTCAATGTCCAAACGAGCGAAAGGTAGATTTTTGTCACACCCCAATTTTCCACGTGTCACCGGTGGGCCCGGTAGGGGAGTATCGTGACGTAGTTGGCAACATCATGGTCAAACAACACAATATATAAATGCACAGCGGAAGCAAAAGATAAATATATTACATTCCGAATATAAAGTAATATCCAAATATTACAACGGAAAGTAAAGGGGATCCACAGGCGGATCAATATAAGAAAAGAAACTGTTCAACAGACATCAGGCATCTAGAACTTTTAAGATTCCTTATTAACGCCCTGAGCTTCCAGCAAAATTCGTTCAGTACCTGTCACTTAACCTTTTTGGAAAAATACGTCAGTTTACACTGGTAAATACAATTAACCGACTCATTTTGGAAAAAGAGTTTGAAAAGTGGTTCTAGTGCAAACGGCACAAAAATATCTTGACACATTGATTAAAATGCACAGAGGCAAAATTAATCTTTTATAACTTGGGACAATTCTATTAATAAAAATCTTGTATCCGATTTACATGGTTGTCCAACACTTAGGGCCGGTGATTATACAATACAAGCCGGACAAGATTAATCGACACACCACAAATATAATCTCACAAGAAGATACCCTTACGAGTGAGTATACGTTATACATATGCAACAGGAGGTGTTATGTCTACACCTTGTGCTTACGTCGTGGCCATTCACTTTTTAAAATGAGCCAAGGATATCCAGGACACGGTCATTAACCCCCAATGTTATTTGTTATCAATCAATACAGATTAAAACGGGATTATGCAATTTAATCATCTTCGATTAAAAGGTTTCTACACCCGACCAAGCGGTATTTTTATAATACCGTATCCCAAGCCCGTATAAGGGAAAATAAGTTAAAAGTATTTACCTGAGCTAGCAATTGCAATTTATACTCAGCCGTATATTCTAATCAGCAAGCACGAGTACTTCTACTGGGGCTCTCAATCTGGAATGAAGGTTTTATTAACCTATTAGATTCCTAACGGGTCTTATTGAAGTCGTAACTTAGACCGGTTAGTTTTAAGGAAAGTTTACGGTTCAAACGCATGATTAAGCGAAGACCGGAATAAAATGTGATTTAGACCCGACAAGTTTGAAGACTTGTATAATACGGGTAAACTAAACACATTCTGGATTTTGAGATAAAAAGGATAAGGTTTGACCCGTTTCGGCTAATTTATGCAAACTAGTACATAAACCGAACCGAACGCGCCTGAGGCGTAACGGGTAACCATATGGGTCCTAAACAGGTTTCCTAAGTTAACATGCCTTAAATATGTTATGATATCAATAGGATACCTTCCATTATGCCCCAAACGAGTTTAATCTCATATTAAGCCCCGTAGGGGTATTTTGGTCATTTTAAGGATTATAAAAGGAATTGATTTATCTTCTGTGATCCGGGTCTGATTAATTCAGTAAAATGGTTATTTTTAACAGGGTATAATATTTGGTTATAAGTCTTGTATGCCAAAATAGTTTTAAACCCTAACTACGCGTATAATACGCGTATAACGCCGTTTTAAGCGACGTACGGGTTAAAATAGTATTCTGAGTTTCCGGGTCAGTTTAACAGGTTAAAAATATTATAATTATTATTTAAAATAAGTAGCAATTGGATTGGCGCCATTTGGACGTGTAAAACTCATTTTATGGCCGAAAAGGGCATTTTCGGTATTAACCGAATTAAGGCTCTAATCCTAGCTTATGATCAGTTTAAAAATAATTAAAAATCTTCAAAAATCCTAAAATATTATTTAACTTCAGTAGGTAAAAGATTTGGTGCCAAAAATTGGGCTTAGATAGGTTTTATGCTAATGACGTTGTTTAATTAATAAAAATGCCTATAATTACGTCATTAAGCATATCTCCTAATCTAGACATCCGATTGACATGAAAATTTACATACATGCTTAATAATCAGTAATAAAGATTTTGGTACTTTTATATTTTCAAAATTCTCGTTCTACGATCATAAGGGCAATATGGTCATAATTAGGCATTTAACGGAAACGTCGGACGATTAGGGTTTCGAGTGGTATAAACGCAGAGGCTTATACACACAAGTAACTAGGTCCTAATGGAACCTTAAAGCATGACTAAACCTATACAAATCGGGTCAGAACCGAAGTCAAAGCAGAAAGTCAAACTACGCGACTTTCGGCTCCGAATCGGTTCAAAACAGGGAGTTGTCGAACCAAACAAGTTTAGACAAGTTAAAATACTTATTTTCAGTTTATATGAATGTTAAAACAGATTATACGCCTTCCGTATCGTTAAATATGCGTTAAACGATTCTGTTGACTTTTTCGGAAGAAGTTTGACTCGAAGAACGACCTAGTTAGGATTGGAATCAGTGAGTGCCCTTTTAAGGGTTAATAACCCACATAATTACCCACTTGTAGGAACTTTCATTTCGACAAATCTCTGGACCGTTTGTGTTTTAACGAGAAGTCAAACCGTAGTTACGACGGTTTGATTTCTAGGCTACTAACTAAGGAAAACTTGATCGAGAAGGGTTAGACATACTTACACTTGATTAATGAACGATTAGGAAGGCTTGGAAAAGATCCCTATGCTCCAGAAATGTTCAGTTGATGATATGAAGGAATGAACACAAACTTGACATTATGTAGGACTTTTATATATTGATCAAAGATCATTTGATTGTTGACATGAGAGTCTACACATGTTATAAGATGCATCCAAGTGCCCCCTAGTGACTCAAAACCATCATAGGCAGCCCATGGTATCACAACAAGTCATTTGGAGTCGGTTTGAGGGCTGAACAGGCAGCTGGAAGTTATTTCTGCATCTGGGTAACCCCTGCGCATCGTAGGGTAAAAACCCATACGGTGCGCAAGCCTTCTGCAGCAGGTTTCCAAACTTTCTTTTATTGCACTTTCAGTCCTCGGTCCTTCTAAACATCGCTTTCGCACTATTCTTTGCATCTTAAATCCTTAATATTGACATATAGGGGCTCTAAGACTTATACCCACTTTGTGAAGCCCCCGGATAACTTTGTGATCACCCGAAAAGCCCTAAATTCCAATGTTAACGATTCTAACCCTCACACACGAATTTTATCACAACTTTCTCATACGGTAACGAAACTTGGTGAAATTTTTATGGTACATTCTAGTGAGCATATTTAATCGTTACAAAGTTTCGGGTTTGCTAAAAGGTCACTCAGAGGTATACTTTAAACATGTTGACACATTTAACCCCTGTAGTTTGAACTTTCTCACTTTCTTCCACAATTAGCTTCGTATGATCCATGATTCACTCGTTTAAGGGTATAAACATCGTGTAGGGTTATTGTGAAGTATATTTATTCATTGTTGACACTTTGAACCCTTGTATTTACATAGTTTCATTGTTTGTCAACTTTAGTCCTTCAAGAACATTCTTTCACACGTTCAAAGGTTATGACACGTGTCAAGACATTATAGGACGTAAATTTTCGGGGTGTTACAATTTTGCATCGAGTGTCTTCGAGAAACGAACTTTGACATGGTGGAACGGTGTGGTGAGAGATAGGGGTGCCGAAGTGGCACTGGCCCAAACTTGGGAAGAACTTCGAGCACTGATGATGAAGGAATTCTGTCCTCGACATGAGATCAGGGCCTTGGAAAGGGAATTCGATGACCTTAAGCAAGACAGCGGCGAACATCGAGCATACACTGATCGATATGAGGAGCTGAGCCTGTTGTGTCCTACCATGGTTACGCCTTTGGATAAGGCGATCGAAAAGTACATTGATGGTCTCCCTGACTCAGTTCAAGACATTGTTACTGGTAGTAACCCCACTACGGTTAGGCAGGCCATTGAGCTATCTGCAACTCTGACTGAATCTCAGATCAGGAAACGTAAGCTTTTCCGGAAGGGTGACAAGAAACCAGTCGAGGAATCGAAACCAATCGAGGAATCAAAGACCATGGATGAGCAGACTGGATCCCTTGAGCGGTCAAAGAAGCAAAAGGCTTCTCAGAACTTCGCCATGGTCGCTCACAATGGTCAAGCCGTCCCCAACCAACCAGCTCAACCCCGTACTAGGAAGCCATACAATGGAACTTCACCCTTGTGCAACCGATGTGGCCTACATCATCATGCTAATGTGAAGTGCCGCGAATGCCAAATTTGTGGACTTAAAGGTCATATGGCAAAAGTTTGCGTTGCAACAGTTGCACCAAATCAAGCCGACAACAAACCTGCTCGAGCTCGCTTTCCACCAGGTTCTTGCAACAAGAGTGGTAAGATGGGACATTTCCGAAGAAATTGCCCAAAGCTTGCTAATGCTAATCCAGCACAGAGATGAGCATCTGATCGACTAGAAGACAACACTCTTTAGAAATAATCATATCTTATGTATTATTATCTTTTGTTGTCAAGGTCCATGAAACAGTTGTTATCATTGTTAATAAATAAATCTTTTTATTTACATTACAATGTATATTATGTGGTGGTATGCATAAACAACATATCCCCTATAATACCGACAATCAAGGAATCATATTACTTGAAAAGCAAACTACCCCCAAAATTCTTCCATTTTACAATCTCTTGCGTTTTCCACAAAGATCCTAAGTACCCGTCTCTTGCAAAGAAACGAAGTACAAGATAAAAGTTATAATTCTGTACGAATACCCCAAGTACCACTATAAATTTTTAATAGGGTACCCAAGGGTATTTCCGTATGTCCTAAATTATTGTGTACCTTAATTCGAATATTGCGTTTTCCTGAAAAACGAAAATCGAATTTTTGGTAGATCATCCTATCTTCATGGATGGATTCTTGAAATGATTAAAGTACCAAATGAAATCCACGAATTGGATTCCTGGTGTACTTTAAGTATCCGCGTCCAAAGATAACAAATTAATAACCAAGTTAAACAATTATGTGATTATGTGCTTATGTGTTCCCTTTTATGTTATTGTGTGATACAAATTCTTGTCATCCAAATCCTCGTAGAATCTTCCATATCTTTGGGTGCTATATTAAATCCTCAACGGGCTTGTACGTAATAGTAAAGACCCTTGGATTATATTGTACCATTCCATAATTAGACCCTGAGAGGTCTAGGTAAACAGATTGATCCAAAAATCTGGTTAGGAATATCATGTGATGATATAGCTGAAAGGACTCCTTGGTGGCCTAATTTAAAAGGATCCTTTGTCGATCTAATTAAAAGGACCCTATGGTAGTTTAGTCACACTCATCATCAGGTTTGATTTTTCCTCCCCTTCACATTTCAGACAAATTGTGCGGACTATGCAAGGAATTGCGTAATTATGGATGCATACATAATTATGAAATTCAGTGCACAGAAACCACAGTGAATTTTGTCATGTGTCTAGAGTCTATTCCGTTCATTTTTGTTTCTGAAGATGTAAAATGACTATTCCGTTCATTTTTGTTTCTGAAGATGTAAAATGACTATTCCGTTCATTTTTGTTTCTGAAGATGTAAAATGACTATTCCATTCATTTTTGTTTCTGAAGATGTAAAATGACTATTCCGTTCATTTTTGTTTCTGAAGATGTAAAATGACTATTCCGTTCATTTTTGTTTCTGAAGATGTAAAATGACTATTCCGTTCATTTTTGTTTCTGAAGATGTAAAATGACTATTCCGTTCATTTTTGTTTCTGAAGATGTAAAATGACTATTCTGTTCATTTTTATTTCTGAAGATGTAAAATGACTATTCTGTTCATTTTTGTTTCTGAAGAGGTTGTGGAAAATGACTATTCTGTTCATTTTTGTTTCTAAAGAATGCCTGTTGAAAATAACTCGGTTCATTTTTCATTTCTGAAAAATGTTCGTTAAAGAGAAATTACATGATTACGTCTTGTTCATCTTTGATGGTTATTTAACACAAAGTCACAAATAGACTCCTACGAATTAATTTCGGGACGAAATTTTCTAAAGTAGGGGAGACTGTGACACCCGTGTCACTGCGACCATCAAACAAATGCCAAACCAATGAAATATTGTATTTCATACTTGGGATTTGTAAAAATATGTGTATCGATTGCACATATAAACTCTTGTTTCGATTTCAAGCTCTAAATCGCTTTCTGGAAGGTTATACACGCACTGATGCGTAAATATAACCAGTTTAATGCAACGAACACTCCGGAATAGTGAAATAGGCTTAACATACCTTAAATAACCTTTACATAACTTATATATAAGTTTTGGAAGGTTTGGTGTGGTGAAATCAAGTTTAATCGCTTACAGGGACTAAAGTTGACAAACTGCGAAACTATGCCAATTTGAACTGTAACAGACATTCCGGAACATGACCATAAGTTAAACACACCTTAAATATCCTCTACATAGCATAGAAATAGGCTTTGAGGGGTTCGGTGTGCTAAAATAAACTTTTGGGTCATTCAGGGACTAAAAGTGTCAAAAAGTGCACAAGTTTGCATTTTCGCGCATAACTTACGTTCTGAATACATCCGGACATCCAAAAATTTATGTAAGCATGACTATATTATATTTTAGTGTTCGCCATAAGAAAAATCCATTCGTTTCGTCATTTGGATCGTTTTTCGCGCTTGTGCGCATTCCGTCGTAATTAAGCGAACATCGCGTTCGTACGACCAAACGAACCATCATCCGAGATATTTTTGAGCATGTTTTGAGTTCCCTATACTTTAACTTCATTTTAGAGCCTTGAAATGAGGTTAACTGGGTTCAAACGCATCGAAAAAGGCCTTAAAACACCACAGGGACCAAAACTGTAAATTTTGAAACTTTTCTGAAGCTGGTACATGCTAGCGTAGCGCGAGCCCATAGGCTTTACCAGTCGCGCTACGCGACTGCCTATGCTGGACAGAAAACATGCAGAAAACTCAGTTTTGCGTTTTCGGGACCAGATTCGATGTATTAGCCGTTGTTTAATTCACAACCACACATTCTAACTTGCTTAGTCAGCGGATAAGGATGGAATTTTGGCACCATAACTTTGCAACACATGTATGGATGGAATTTAAACACCTAAGCACCATAACTTTGCAACACATGTATGGATGGAATTTAAACACCTAAACACCATAACTTTGCAACACATGTACGGATGGGATTAAGGCACGTTTTCCATGAAACGATCTTAACGGTTCGGGTATTCCTATAAATACCCCATACCCCCCATTGCTAAAATCACTAGAATTCTGATTTGAGAACCTCTAAGTTGAAACCATTGTTTCATACCTGAGATTCTTGAATCGGGATTAGCATTCGGGGACCCTTCGTAAGTATTCTTTCGTTCTTTTCCTTATTTTACTGCTTTTCGAGTCAGAAAGTCAAACTTTGTTTGACTTTCAGCGTTGACCAGTAATGGTCAATGCGAAGTTCGCTAGAACTTCGCAACGTGATTGTAATCACGATGGTCATAGTCCCTTGGGACTATGCCTACTGATTACCACGTTGTCTAGGGTCGTAGGGTAAGCGATCTAATAAATCGCTTATACCTCGAACCCGACCCAGTTTGGTCGATCATTAGGATCCGACCAAACACATTAGGTGACCATAGTAGGTAGGGAATAACCTTCCGAGGTTATACCCTATGGTCACATCGTTTAAGTAGTTGTATGATAGGTAGTTTATATGCCTTAGGTAAATTACCAGAATACCCTTTTCATGTATAATTGGTAATTAAGCATATGTAACCTAAACCTTTGTCACATAACTGATTATGTAACATGTTTAGGCATATAACACTTGTCATAGGACTAGTTAGGCGGTCCGAACGCGTTTCACGCGAACGACGCGTTAAAGTAGCATAAGCTACCTAAACGGGTCGTAATGGGTCGTAGACACTTAAGTTAAGTTTCATTTAGTATGTAGGCTTTGTTAAACCAAATGACACGAGTCTCTACACTCGTTTGGTTTACAAACCCTAATGCTACCCGATCTTCCGATTTAGGTCCGGTTTATTAATGTAGTTACCTATATTAGGTGCTGTTTGATATCCGCGATCTCTAGCATTTTTGGTTGTTACTCAAGGACTTCTGAGCAATCTCAAGTGAGTACATAGACCCCTCTTTTACTGTTTTCCAAACTGTTTTGGGGTGGAACACATGTGCATACTTGTTACTTTCATGCTTTCCTGTTTTAACATCATATACTGCTATGTTCGTTAGTACATTATAGTACATGATTTTATGACATTTCATGCTAGGTGTGCCCAATTGTGTGCATTACTTAGTACCTCGTTTTACATGACATTTTGACATAGACATTTCGGCATAGACATTTTAACATGATTGACATTTGATCATGCATTTCCCACAAAACATAACTTTGATTTAAACCAAGATTTACTTCAATACTTTGTTTTTGTGCATATGGTTTAGTTGAGACATTTCACTTGCCATACATGACATCTTGACATAGACGTTTGACATGGATATTTAACATAGACATTTGACATGGATATTTGACATAGACATTTTGATATGATTTACATCTTGACATGAACACTTTGACATATTACCCAATACATTTGACAATTGATTTAAACATAGACTTCTTACATTGGTTGGTTTGGTTTGATTAAGTGATTAAGTAACGATGCGTGTGTAATATGATACAAGCATGGTGGATACGCCGCTGGTACTTCCTATATATAAGTGTTTGTATGGTATTACATATCATAGCGTTATTTGAATCATTTCAGTTTGAGACATAGAAAATTTTATACAAATAACATACTTTTCACAAGACATTGATTTATAAACATCTTATCTTATGCAAACATATTTTACTTGGTTATTCATTTAACCTTACATTTATTTATACTTATCATCTGATCTTATCGATTTTCAAATGATTTACAAAGCAAAGCAAATAACAAGGTTCATGACTAAACATTTTCTCAAACATAAGTCATGAAACCTATTTTCATAAAACCTATGTATCTCACAGGCATTTTTATGCTGACGTACCTATTTTCACATGTGTTTTTCAGGAACTGTTGCATAAGATGATCAAGATACACATAGGCAGACTTGGGCTTTAGTGACAATAAAAGATGCAAGACTAGTTAATTATGTTGTATTTCTTGTTTGTTAAGACATTGTAACACTTTTAATCAATAAAACGAAACTTCAATTGCCATGGATTTGAAACAATTAATTCTGTTACAACACTCCCCGACATTTCCGCCACGTTTTGTATGTTTTACGTGGTCGAGGTGTGACACTCCCCACCTTATAAAAATCTCGTCCTCGAGATTTACTGGAACAAGTAGGGATATTTTCTCTTCATTTCCGATTCCAGCTCCCAAGTGTACTCAGGTCCTCTCTTCGAATCCCACTTGACTTTGACCAGTTCTAGTCTTTTGTGTTTGAGAAACTTGACCTTTCTGTCTTCTATCTGCAGTGGCTTCTCAACAAATTTTAACTTCTCATTGACCTCTATATCTTGAAGAGGTACTATCAGGGATTCGTCAGATAGATATTTCTTGAGGTTGGATACATGAAAGACGTCATATACCCTAGCGAGCTCTTCTGGTAGTTGTAAACGATAGGCAACTGGTCCTATTCACCGGATTACTGGGAATGGTCCTACGTACCTTGGACTTAATTTTCCCTTTTTACAAGGAGAAACTTTCAAGAGTACCTTATCTCCAACTTGAAATTCCAGTGGCTTGCGTCGATTATCTGCATAACTCTTCTGGCGATATCGAGACGTTTTAAGTCTTTCCTTGATTTGAGTGATCTTGTCGGTGGTTTCTTGTACGATTTCAGGACCTGATAATTGGCTTTCTCCTATTTCTGCCCAACAAATTGGGGTTCTGCACTTTCGCCCATACAGTGCTTCGAATGGGGCAGCTTTAATGCTTGCATGATAACTATTGTTATAGGAGAATTCAATTAAAGGTAGGTGGTCATCCCAGTTCCCACCAAAATCTATTACACATGCCCTGAGCATGTCTTCCAGGGTTTGAATTGTCCTTTCACTTTGTCCGTCTATTTGGGGATGGTATGCAGTACTTAAATTCAATCGCGTCCCCATTGCTTCTTGGAAACTCGTCCAAAAATGTGAAGTGAAACGACTATCTCTATCCGATACGATAGAGAGTGGGACTCCATGTAAGGATACTACTTCATCTACATACAATTTTGCCAACCTTTCCATGCTAAAGGTTTCCTTCATGGGTAGAAAATGAGCTGATTTGGTTAATCGATCCACAATTACCCAAATAGCGTTGTTACCTTTTCTAGTTTTGGGCAACTTAGTAACAAAGTCCATGGTTATTAGTTCCCATTTCTAAACAGGCATTTCTAATTGTTGGAGTAACCCAGAAGGTTTCTGGTGTTCTGCCTTAACTTGTGAACAAGTTAGACACTTAGATACATATCTAGCTATATCCTTTTTCATTCCTATCCACCAGAAATTATTTCTTAAATCTTGGTACATCTTATTATTTCCAGGGCATGGTATATCTAGATTTATGGGTTTCTTCTAAAATTTTATTTCTTAATTCTCCTTGCTTAGGTACCCAAATCCTTCTTTTGTGGAATCTCCAAATTCCGTCAGTTCCTTGCTCTAATTCCTTTATTCTTCCTTTCATTCCTTCAGTATCATCCTTGATTGTTGTTTCCTGAATATTCTTCAGTTGTTCCATTAAATCTAACTGTAGATTTAATCTAAGAGCACGAACTCGCTTTTGCTTTTCATGATACTTACGAATTAGGGCATCTGCGACTACATTTGCTTTTCCTTCGTGATATTGAATATCACAGTCGTAGTCACTTAGAATTTCCATCCATCTCCTTTGCCTCATGTTCAATTCTTTTTGCCCAAATATGTATCTTAAACTCTTATGATCTGTATAGACTGTAAACTTACTGCCATACAAATAGTGTCTCCAAATCTTAAGGGCAAAAATTATGGCTCCTAATTATAAGTCGTGAGTCGTTTAATTTTCTTCGTGCTTCTTTAATTGTCTTGAGGCATACGCAATTACCTTCTTGTGTTGCATTAGCACACATCCTAATCCTAGCTTAGAAGCATCACAGTAAACTTCAAAATCTTCTGTCCCTTCTGGTAAGGCAAGAATTGGGGTGTTTGTTAACTTTTGCTTTAAAACCTTAAAAGCTTCTTCTTGCCTAGGTCCCCATTCAAACTTAACTGTTTTACAGGTTAGCTTAGTTAGTGGTACAGCTATCTTAGAAAAATCTTTAATGAATCGTCTATAGTACCCAACTAATCCTAGAAAACTTCTAACTTCCGTAGCTGATTGCGGGACTTTCCATTTGGTGATTGCTTCTATCTTAGCAGGATCTACGTGAATACCTTCGTGATTCACCATGTGACCTAAAAATTGCACCTCCTGTAGCCAAAATTCACACTTCGAGAATTTGGCGTAAAGCTTTTCCTTTCTTTACAAAGTTAAGAGTGCATGCAGGTGGTCACAATGCTCTTCCTGGTTTTTGGAATAAATAAGTATATCGTCGATGAAGACAATTACAAATTTATCCAAGTACGGTTTACAGATTCTATTCATCATATCCATAAATGCTGCCGAAGGATTTGTTAGTCCAAAAGGCATAACTGTAAACTCGTAGTGACCATACCTAGTTCTGAAAGTGGTTTTAGGTATGTCTTCTTCTTGTACCTCCAATTGATGATATCCGGAGCGTAAATCTATCTTAGAAAAATATCTAGCTCCTTGAAGTTGATTGAAAAGATCATCAATCCTAGGCAATGGGTATCGATTCTTAATTGTAACCTTATTCAATTCCCTATAATCGATACACATTCGCATCGAACCATCCTTCTTCTTTACGAACAACACTGGTGCTCCCCAAGGGGATGAACTAGGTTGTATAAATCCTTTACTAAGCAATTCATCTAATTGCTTTTTCAGTTCTAACATTTCGGTGGGTGCTAATCGATAAGGTGCCTTGGCTATTGGTGTAGTTCCTGGAACCAAATGAATTCTAAATTCTACCTCCCTATCTGGTGGTAATCCTGGTAGTTCTTCTGGGAATACATCCTAGTATTCTGATACTACAGGAATTTCCTTAAGTTCCTTACCCTTAGTGCTAATGATTACCGAAATCATATACACTATTCCTTGCTTTCGTTCATAATTAGCAACTTTCATTACTGAAATGAACTTCATTGGTTTATGTAACAATCGTTCTTATAAATCAAGGTTTAACGTATATTTTACGAAAACAACCATGTAATTAAGATTACATAAACATTGGAAATACGGGTTTATTAAAATCTTTTACAATTTAAAAGTTTAGAACATAATGTAATTAAGTTCGACATTTAAAAGTAACAACGAAACGTCGTGCGGAAGCTTATTTCTTGATCGTGTTCGATTCTTCATTGTGCTTGACCGTCCTCCGGTGCTAGAATTTTACCTACAACTCATAAAAACATGAGTTAGATTATTCATACGTAGCTTAAAAACGCATTTCAGTGGGTTAGCAATGCATAAACGGTTGAATAACAAATTTTTGTGAATCTGGCACCCGATGGCGTCGCGCGACGGCCTAAGGCCTCCTCCGTCGCGCGGCGCGACGCCCTTAAACGGACAGAAAGTTTGCAACTGGTTGCTGCATATTCCCAGCACAATCGGATTTTACGGAAACGAGCATAACTCTCTCGTTTTTAATCCGTTTTACCCGATTCTTTTTCCTACGTGTCCGTAATTTAATTCTCCATCTTATGGAGTTAAAATCCAACATCCGGATTGTTTTGGTCAAAAATTACCTAAGCAATTTAGTGATCAAATTAGTTAAGTGAGGTAGTGTGCTAAAATTTATATGTGAAAAATGTGTTAACCAAATTAGTTGTGAAAACAGTTTCAGGATACAGCCCGGGATATAGAGCTGTATCGATGATCAAACAATGAGAGAAAATGTAAAGGTTGACACGTGATGTACGAGGAAAGCCCTTGATCAATCTAGATCGCCGGCATAAAACCTCGGGAGCTGACAATCGCAGCTGCATTGTTCTTCTATTGCTTCAAATATCAGGATACAGTGCAGGATGTGGTGCGGATCGACTATGTGTTACAATGTAATTTGAGTACAAGTGTTGTGTGTAGTGTTTGCAATGAGCTAGAGAGTGAAAGTGTTTGAGTGTGTTAGTAAAAAATTGTGTGCCTTAATCTGATCCGCCCCCATCTATTTATAGTAAAGATAATGTAACAAACTATCCTAAACTTCCGGGATCCAGCGAATATTCCCACTCGAACGTTGAGGACCAAGTCTTTCGGGTTCAACGACTTCCTCATAACAAATACGCCCGAGTCTTGAGGAGAAGAAGTCCTGATGACCGTTAGTAACTTACAACCATTAACCTGCACGTGTTTAATTCACTCAACCTTAGGATATCGCCCAGGATGTTAGCAATATCCCCTTCCAGTATCCTGGTCACAAATAAACAATTAAAAATGGGATATTAGTCAGGATATGCATACTCAGAAAATGGCCCATAACACGGATTAATAAAATTTCAGACTTTTAAGTCTTCGACTTATTACCCATTTTTACCAAATTTTCACCCGTTCGTGATATTATCAAACAAACATGTTTATTTGATCTTTAAACTCATGAAATTTATAATTTTGATATCCTCTATCATATTAATCTTAAATCACGGGTTTCTTACATAATAAAAATCCGTTTACGCTCAAGTGCTTATTTTGACCCGTTAGGGGTATTTGCGCATTTTTAAGGCTTTGACTCATGAAGATCAACTCTCCGCTTACTTGCTTGTCCAGAGTAATCATTTAATCTATGACTCGTTTCTAACAACCTTTTAAAGTTGTTTGCTCGATATGCCTATCGAGGGCATTTCTGTCAACTTAGCTCCGTCCTTTACCATAAAGGACTTCATTGCACTTTCAGCCAATCCAATCACTTAGCCTAAATTTTAAACACACATACCTGACTCGGATCAATATATTGACCCGTTTCGATACCTTGCCTTATTAGCCGCTAAGAAATAGCGATGTACATATCCATTTGGTATTCATTCCTATAATCATAAAACTCAACAAACCATTAGTCGATATTGTCAAAGCGTGATAATTTCACCTTTTGACCCGTTTGGTCTAAAGAACCATGAAACTCTATGAGATGATATTTATTACCATCTTATCCATATGACTAACTCCGGTTTACACCGTATAGTCGTTTTACTTCCAAACTCTATTTCTAACACATGTTTTGACTCATTTTATTTGTCTAAGCACTTCGTCACTTCCGTGACTTAACGGGTTTTTCTTGTTTGGTTAATATCCAATGCAGCTAACTAGGATAAATAAATAACATAGTGTAACGAAACCATAGGTCGCGTACCTTCATAATTCATCAACATTGTTTTCTAACCATAATTACCAATTCCCGGGGCTTGTCAACCTTAGCGTATCACGTCCATTCCATGGCTTATGCTTTTACAACTCAAATTTAATGAGTGATGTTTAATTCATTTCGACACTACAAATTCAACCATTGTTCACTTCAACTAAATACAAATTTCATATATTATGCTAATTTAAAGTCTACTAGCGAAAATACGTAATCAAGCATAACGTAACGAAACCGTAGTTACGTACCTTTTAAGCATCCTTTTCAAACGCGTATTTCCACCGGCTTGTCCACTTGACGATCCGGATTCCTTTCCTAAAGAGTTCAATTCACAATCCGTTTAGAACCCTTTTTATAAGTCTTAACGCATAATTTGCCATATCCATCAAACATGCGTTTTTGTCCGATTTTCAACATTTATCTTTCATTTAGGCATTTTAACGAACACCTAACGGGTATAATTTTACATATTTAAAATCAAGTTCATAACTTGATATTTTTGCCCAATATAAACATACATATCGATTCCATTATGTCAAGCATGCATACTAATCTCAGAATCATTTCATAGTAATCAAGTAACACCACTTTTGATAGTCATGATTCTTGTGTTCATCTTATTTTTACAAAACCCATTTAACTTATCAATGGATTATCATGAATTTCATAGATTAACGACTAATTCAACATGTTATTGACTAGGGTTTACTCCTAGACATGTTTTCATTACTAATTTCATCTAAACATCAAATAATCAAACCCAGATTTTGATTTCACAAATCATCAAGAATTTGAGATGAAACCAAATTGTAAATTTTGACATACCTTATGATCCCCATGACTAGGTGATCGTTTCTATGTATTCATGCATCGATTTTGGCCTTGAATCAAGCTTCAATTTTATGATTTGTTGAGTTTTAGGGTTTGAGCTCTTGGGAGCACCCTCCTGGTCGATCTCCACACACGCACACACACCTTAAGTGTGTGTTGTGTTATTACTTTTTTTTGTTTATAAACTCTTTTCAAATTATCCAACTTTGGTCCCTCATGTTTTGGTTTGTTATTAAGTAGACTACCTATTTCAAGTTTCTTTATTATTTTAACAACACTAATTTAACTAGGTTGATATTCCTAGTTACTTAGTGGGTTCAGGGAAGTTATAACCCGTTTTTGTTTTTAAGACCCGTTAACTCGGGCTTCTAACAAACCATGTTTTCTCAAAGCGTTTATTCTTCTTTTTTATTAATATAAGATTATTTATTTAAATCCTAATATTCACCGGGTTAATTTTTACCACTAACGGTATTTTACCCGTCTTTTAGTATTAACGGGGTTTGTTTACCAAACCCGTTTTCGGGGTGTTACAGTTTACGCGGCTTATCCCCTGTAATCATAATTACTTCTCCTGTGGGTGCACGAATTTCTATGGAATTCTTATCACAGAGGATTCGAGCATGGTTTGCTACTAACCAATCCATTCCTAATACGACATCGAATCCAGCTAAATTCATGGGTAATAGGTTTGCAGAAAATTTATTAACTGAAAGTTCTATAGTTTCTTTTTGCAAAACCGTATCTATGTTAACAGAGTTCCCGTCTGCCGTTTCTACTGTAAAAACTTGCCTAAGTTTCGTTAAAGGTTGCTTAAGAGCTTGGCAGAATGAAGTATTTATAAAACTTTGGTTTGCACCAGAGTCGAATAATACTTTCGCATAAACATTGTGAACTAAAAACGTACCAGCTATTACGTCAGGAATCAGTTCGGCTTCCTGCGTGGTCAATTGAAAGGCTCTTACGTTCTTCTTATTAGTTCCTTCAGCAGGTTTAGCCTTGTTATCCGCTAGTTTGACCAATTTAGGGCATTCTGGTCTAAAATGACCAGCTTCTCCACAGTTATAGCAGATCTTTGTTTTCTTTCTGCAATCTTCTTCACGATGTCCTATAGCTTTGCAGAAGTTGCAGGCTTCATTACATTTTCCAAAAATTTTATTTTTACAGTTTCTGCAGAACGGCGGAGTGGAAGATTGCCCAGTTCCTTTTCTCTTGAAATTGCTATTATTACCCATACGGAATCCTTGGGTAATTTTCTGAGCCAATTCCTTCTTCCTGTTTTCTTCTCGCGTACGCACCAGTCCGTCAGTCAAAGTGTTGGCTAATTCCACCGCATCATCGATCGTGCAGGGTCTCGCAGCTTTAACAATATCACGAATCTCGCTAATTAAACCCCAAATATAGCGAGAAATAAGTACCGGTTCTGGCGAAGCCAGAGTAGGCACAATTCGAGCATATTCGAAGAACTTCGAAGTATACCCTCGGCAATCAAAATCCACCATTCGATGGCTCAGGAATTTGTTCGCCATTTGTTCTTTTTCATATTCTGGGCAGAATTTTCTTTCCACCAGACGCTTAAATTCTTCCCAACTCATGGCATAAGCCAGGTCGCTTCCCTTGGCTTGCAACACCGTATTCCACCATTCTAATGCTTCTTCCTTGAAAAGGTGAGAAGCATACATGACTTTATCCTCCTCGGCACATTTACTTATTTTAATTACTGCCTCGGTTTTCTCCAACCAACGCAATGCAGCAGTTGCCCCTTCATTGCCTGCAAATTCAACAGGTTTACAGGCAAGAAATTCCTTATAAGTGCAACCAGGCGTTGCAACTTTTATTCTTTTAAGGAATGGGGCTTGCATCCCGTCATTATCATTATTATTATTATTGTTGCTGCCTCCATTTACGCTATTACTGAAGTTATCATCACGAGTACGTTTGCTAGGAATAATTGGTTGAGGTTCAACTGGATTTCGGGCAGCAACAAGGATTGCTGGAATAGCATTGGCTATTCCTTGAGCAACGATGTATTGTATGTCTTGCCTATTAAGAAAATGATCGTCATTGTTTTGCTCAGATTGGTTAACCTCGTTAACTGGGTCATTATCAGCGTGTTCCATCTGGAAATTAATATATATAAGTTATTAGCATAAAATGAATAACGACTAAATGCAAAACAATCGCACAAAAATCACGTCACACATATAGCCAAAATTGTCGATTTTTCGACTTCCATATTTTTTATATATTAATATGCATCATTACACACCCGTTATCTTACAAGAGTTTTATTTTTAAGATATTTTACAGTATTATATTTTTATTACTATTATTATTATTATTATTATTATTATACAACCACAACCACACAGTCACACCATCCCCGTCAGCTGGCATCTCAGAAACGACGTTCCCTCTCGTCGTACTTCCATGATATCCTTTCCCCCACATCTCGGATTCTATTTCCTGCGTCCACCAGCTCCTCGCCATAGTGGCGAAGTTCAGCCAAGTTCTCGGTGCTCATTGGTGGGTGTAGTGGAGGCTCAGGGTCAAATTGGGGGAAAAAGGTATTAGGGTTATTTAAAAGATTCTGAAATTTCCAGTCAGTTGTCCACCATTCTTCTAGCTCTTCTGGTAGAGGTCGGGGGTGGATAATAGGATATGGAATGGCAGGTTCCAGATTAACCGGAAGTTGTGCTTCCGCCGGGTAATTGAAGAAGTTTTCATCGGCAGGTCCGATGAGGTCACTAAGTGCCAGTTTATGATCCAGCTCCTCCCATGATGGCATTTCCTGGTCTTGCCCGGAACTTTCCCCGATTTCTATTCCTTTGCCTTTATCCTTGGGATCCTTAGTCTTTATAACTTTCTGTGTTGCTGGTTTCTTCCTACGCACACGCCTCCAGCCTACGAGTCTTCTTCTCTTTTTCGGTTTTGGTTTCTCCTGAGGTTGGGCTTGGAATACCATTGGTTCCTCAGTGTCGGCCCAATAACCAGAAAAACCCTCGGAAACTTCCATGTCAGCAGAATGGATAGTAATATTCTGAAGAGCTTCAGACAACTCATTCATGCTGTTAGCATATATGAAGAAACATACAAAATTCTAAGTTAAAATTTTGTAAATTGAATTTTCATATAATCACAGAATGGCAATCAGAAAAATTAAATATTTCTAAATACTTAATTAGCTTAAATCAGTGGCTCTGATACCACCTTTTTCTGTCACGACCCCCGACCCGGAGTGACCCTGTAACACCCCAAATTCTCATATGACCTAAAAGTATAATGTGTAGTGATGTTTAAAAAAAAATAGGATTATGTCAAAAAATTAAAAGTTAGTAAAAGAAAGATGGTTAAGTTAGAAGGTAAAGTACTAAAGTGAATGGGGATTAAATGATGAGGGACTAAATGTGTAAATAATAATGTTATAAAATGATAAAAAAAAAAAAGAGAAACCAGACAAGTATGGTGTGTGTGCGATCGTGAGAAGCCAGGAGGTGGATCCCTTCCCTCACAAAACCCTAAATCACTAGATTCCATCAATTGAAAGCCAGATTATTGAAGAATCGAATGCGTGACTGATGTGTGCAAAATGCAACATATAAATTACATCAATTGTGGCATAAAACTAACCCATTTTTAGTACTAATGTTGGAAAAAGTGTGCATTTGTCTTCCTTTTGTATTTTCAGGATTAAATGAGCTCAAATTAACAAAAGAAGCAAAAAGGCAGCTAAATCTAACATAAATACAAGAAAAGGAACAAACCTGGCATGCCCGACCTCCCCAAAAGCATCTTCCCAAGCAAAACAAGAGAACAGAACGCTGAACACGCCCCGTGCTCAGTGAACACGGGGGCGTGCCCAAGTGTCAGCATAAAAGACAAAGTTGTAGAAGCTTCCATCGCCCACCACGGGACCGTGCTCAGTGGACACGGGGTCGTGGTCAACTATAAGATTCGCAGAATCCAGGCAAATCTTGATAGTACAGATATGCTTCTGCACACGGGGTCGTGCCCAGCGGACACGGGGCCGTGGTCAACTAATGCAGACAGAAGCAATTAATGAAGACAGAGAAAAGGATGGACACGGGGCCGTGCCCGATCTTCTGTTCAGCCTAAAAATAGGAGTGCTTGGCTCAAGCTCAAACCATCCCTTGGCACACCACCTCTCTCACACTTCACCCACCACCCACCACCACCATAACACCATCATCCACCACCATCATCCATTGCCCATCATAGAGTGTGTGAGTCGTCTCGGGATCCAAGATTGATCGTAAGAGTTCTTGACAATCAAGGCCATGTTTGCCTAAGTGTCTTACATCACTTGGTGAAGACAAAGTGTCTAGTGTAATACTTTTTATTTTTAATCTTTTCGCACTTTTTAATTGGTTATGTATTAATGACTTTAATAACTAGTTTCTTATGTTGAAGGTGATTCTTCCTTATCGTTTGTCCGTGGTGTCTTGGCATTATTTTACTGTCTATATAAAATAAAAGATTTTCACCATTCATATCTCCACGGTCTATATGGAGGTATGTTGGCTACCTGGTCGGGGGTTAAGGGAACGGTTTGGTAAGAGTCTTGCCATTGTTCAGTGTATAGATCCTGCAAAGGACCTGGGTCAAATTTAGTAGGACCTCCTTCAATAGCTACCGGTATTGGATGGCGGGGGTCCAAACTCTTTGACCCCCTCATAAGTTAAGCTACTATTAAAACTTTAACCCGACTACTTAGGACTGTATCCCTGTTGACTCAGACTACTTAGCCGAGGGTAACGTCGCCTTCAAAAGAGGGGCCTACCACATTATGCATTAATAACTTAATTAATTATCTTTCAATAATCCGACCCTTTAGGATTGTATCCTTGCTGACTCAAACTACTGGGTTGAGGGTAACGTCACCTCCAAAGGAGGGGCCTACTACAATAACTAAGATAATCTCTTAAATAGTGCAAAAGTGCGGAAATAATCAAAGGTTACACTAAACACGAGTCGGAGCCAAGTGATTCATCTTGTCTATCTGTTTTTCTTTTATTTTTATTTTTCAGCATTTTAGTTAGTTTTTATTTTTCTTAGTTTAAAACCTTTTTCTAAACTTTTGATTTGATTAGACGTTGAGGATAAACCGGTACTAAAAGCTCTTGTGTCCTTGGACGACCTCGGTATCTTGCCAACACTATACTACGCTCACGATGGGTGCACTTGCCCATATGTGTGTTTAGTGTTAGTAAATATCGTGTTTTATAAATTTAAAACTTGGCTAAAAAGTGTTAAAAAAAGGCTTAATATATACATTAAAAACTAAAGACACTTCACACGCATCAAGTTTTTGGCGCCGCTGCCGGGGACACAAGGATTTTAAGAAAGTTAGGAATCAACGGCCTAATCGTTTTTTTCTTATTTTTCTATTTTTTAGGATTTTTCTTAATTTTTCAGCTTCTGCAGAACTCAGCACGGGCCGTGCCCGCTGAACACGCCCCGTGCCCAATCATTGGAAGATCTAATTCAATTAGAAGATCTAATTCTTAATTGGTTAAAAAAACTTAGGATAGATTTCAATAATTTATCTCAAGATGATAACCAAGAAGAAGTGTTGGAATCGCATTCAAACAACTTCGTTGTTCCCGACGATACTTCTAACTCTAGTGAGGACTTGAGCGATAGTCGTCCCTGTGCCGATTGTGCCGTGAAGGACTCCCCATCGACTTCGTTCGATGCATACATAGACCTGAGCAATTCGGCATACACCTTCTTTAACGAGAGCCCGGGAAAGGTTTGGACTTGTCCACCTACATATAGCATAGGAACCACCCTCACCGACAACCTCTTGCGTTCTCGTCTTAATCTAGAACAATTAAGGTATCTTAGGCACTTTGGGGTTGTTCCATCTAGTAAGGAACCACCCGATCCGGATAAGTTCCTTAAAAATAGGCATACTCCATAAGACAGCCTCTAAACGCGGGGCCGTGTCCAGGTCAACACGCCCCCGTGTCCACTCAAAGATTCCCGTCTGATTTTGTGTCAGAATACGGACAAAATGTGTCAGGATTCCCCCTGAACATGGGGCCGTGTCCAACCGACACGGTGCCGTGTGTAACGTACTGTCGTTTTCTATAAATGCAGCCAAGAATCCTGCACATTTGAACCATTCAAGGGACAGAGATTTGGGGAATATTCTCACATACCATCCTAGGTATTTTCTAAAAGAAGTTTCTCAACAACCTTCTTGTCATTTCCTCTTTTATCCATTTTCATCTTCTTCAATTTTCCTTCATGCTTCCATTAAAACTTGAAGTCTCTATAATTTCAAGCTTTATTGAAATGTGTGTTAGATTTTTATTCATGGGATCTTGTTAAAAATAAGTTCTACAACAATGTTTTAAGTTGTTTCTACTTAAAAACGTTTTAAACATCATAAAAACAAATTAAAAGTCCAAGATCCCTTGTCCTAAAAAAATCTGCAAACATTTGAACACGGGCCGTGTTCGTTGAACACAGGGCCGTGTCCGAAGTACTGATTCCATAAAGTTGAACTCTTCTCGGTATGTTTTCTCAGAATGGCGAGCAGAACTAGCGGAACATCTTCATCACACTCCAGAAACAACCGAAAAGGGAGAAGATCATCAACGGTTGAAGATTCTCTTGTAAACTACGTTTACGCATTAAGAGAGGCCCTTGATGAGATGACAGGGGTGGAAGAGGCATTGGTTGACCGTATTAATCATTTGACGGTGGGGTTAGAGGGATGTCTTCGAGAGGTCAACCTTTTGCACCAAAGGTTGAACATTCTCGCTTCTCCTCCTTTGGTACCAATTATTACCCAAAGGGCATGGAATGTGGTTCCTGAAGTCATCATATCGGCCGAATGGTACGCCATACATCCGGAGCCCTCTCGGGAAGTACTACAAGGGGTTCCGGTTGGTGTCGCTCCTCCTCCACAAGATGTTGAAGAGAATGACGCCGCCTTCTTCCTCCCAAGAGAGATAGAAGAATGGCTTTAAAATGCCCCTCAGCTCGGAGTTCTACAAACATTTTAGATACCGGAAAACCATTTCCGGATTTTTGGTTCTTATTGTACTCGTAGAGCTCCATAAGATGATTTTACTTATCACTTAACCTATCTAATTTAGGACCCTTTAATTTTATTTTCTGCTTTGTTTTTAATTTTTAGGTTTATTATGTAATTCTCTATGACTTAATGAATGATGGTTTTAGTCAACTTGGTGTTTGGATGGTGTTAAAATAAATAAAACACACTCGGGATGGCAAAGGATACAAGGGAAACTTGAACCAGCACCCCATGCAGGAAAACAGGGCCATCCGACAAACTTTCTTCATTACAGCAAGTTTAGCACGGGCCGTGTCCGCCCAACACGGCCCCGTGCTGTACAGTCTGCAGAAAACGCCCAGTTCAGGTAAACTGGACACGGGCCGTGTTCACCCAACACGCCCCCGTGTCCAGGCTTCTGTTTCTTTTGTTCAACTTTTTGTTACTGGCACCTGAACACGGGGCCGTGCCCAGACAACACGGGGCCATGTCCAGGCGCCCAGTAACATAAATTTTTGCTTTTTCATACCTTTTTACACATTCAATCAACCTAAAAACTTATTTTTGGGACACATTGAGGACAATGTGTAATTTAAGTGTGGGGGGGGGATGCTAATACCTTGAATCTTGCAAGTCCTAATAACAAGCCTTACACAAAACTCTATTGGAACCGCTAATCACCCCAATTTTTTTTTTCAAAATTTTTCATTTTTTACTTGTCTAGGTTTAATTTGGGAATTTCAAATTCTAAAAAGGTTATATTTTTACAAATTTACAACCGATAGCGTCGTGATAAAAAGAACCAACATAAGAAAATTATGAAAAGGCATGACAAGCTTAGTTAAAATTTAATTATATATACTTGATCACATAAAAACCCATTCCCACAAAAGTGAGTTTTGAGCCTTTATTGAGCATAAAAATACATATCTTTAAACTAAATGCTCAATTTTCGTTTCTTGTGTGAATAGCCGCTTGGTTCTTACAACTCTAGAACTTGCCACGACGATACATTCCCGGCCCTTACCAACTTAAACCCGAGTAAGTAAATGATGGAGGCATTAGGACTAACCCTTTTTATTTCTACACCATTATTTTTCTTTTTTTTACCACCTACCCAAAATCCCCATAGTGAACCCCTTTGAGCCTAAACCTTTTCATTTCTTAACCCAAACCAAACACCCTTTCACCCACCAAAACCTTTTTTATTTTTAACCCTTTGTTTTAGTGACAAGCTCTGTTTTTCGTATGACTTTTCAAAAAAAAAATGTTGATGAAGCAAAAGAAATAAACTAACAAGTTCATCAAAAATAACCTTGTTTGAGCAATAGCTTCATAAAAATAAAAATTGCAAAAATAAAAAGTCTTACGAAAACCGATACTTTTTACGCTTTTCGCCCTTTTTCTACTAACCACTAACCCAACCACCTACCTTTAACCCAAGCCTAACCCTTCACCCAAAAAGTCCTCTTGATATTTACAAATGTATATAGTTAAAAAGGAGGAGAATTGATTGCTTGGCAAGCCTATGGTAGGAGTAAGTTCCATGCCGCTCTCGAGTGATTCACTAAAATACATCTTCGGCCGAGTGTTGAGTGATCCCTCGTGAGGTATGTGAACTTGTATATAAATAGAATTTTAAAGAGGCATGTTATGCCCTAATAAGTAATTTATCTTATGAAAAGTTTTAAATAAATCATGACGAATAGGATTGTAAATAAATAAAAATAAAACTTGATACAGAATCTTGGAAATCCCGACACTCTATGACAAGCCCAAAAACTTTCTCTTCTACCCATTCCATTTGGGAGTGTAAAGCCACATTATAAAGAGTTTTGCTTGAGGACAAGCAAAGATTCAAGTGTGGGGGTATTTGATGTGTGCAAAATGCAACATATAAATTACATCAATTGTGGCATAAAACTAACCCCTTTTTAGTACTAATGTTGGAAAAAGTGTGCTTTTGTCTTCCTTTTGTATTTTCAGGATTAAATGAGCTCAAATTAACAAAAGAAGCAAAAAGGCAGCTAAATCTAACATAAATACAAGAAAAAGAACAAACGTGGCATGCCCGAACTCCCCGAAAGCATCTTCCCAAGCAAAACAAGAGAACAGAAGGCTGAAGACGCCCCATGCTCAGTGAACACGGGGGCGTGCCCAAGTGTCAGCATAAAAGACAAAGTTGTAGAAGCTTCCACCGCCCACCACGGGGCCGTGCTCAACTATAAGATTCACAGAATCCAGGCAAATCTTGATAGTACAGATATGCTTCTGCACACGGGGTCGTGCCCAGCGGACATGGGGCCTTGGTCAACTAATGCAGACAAAAGCAATTAATGAAGACAAAGAAGAGGATGGACACGGGGCCGTGCCCGAGCTTCTGTTCAGCCTATAAATAGGAGTGCTTGGCTCAAGCTCAAACCATCCCTTGGCACACCACCTCTCTCACACTTCACCCACCACCACCATAACACCATCATCCACCACCATCATCCAATGTCCATCATAGAGTGTGTGAGTCGTCTCGGGATCCAAGATTGATCGTAAGAGTTCTTGACAATCAAGGCCATGTTTGCCTAAGTCTCTTACATCACTTGGTGAAGACAAAGTGTTTAGTGTAATACTTTTTATTTTTAATCTTTTCGCACTTTTTAATTGGTTATGTATTAATGACTTTAATAACTAGTTTCTTGTGTTGAAGGTGATTCTTCATTATCGTTTGCCCGTGGTGTCTTGGCATTATTTTACTGTCTATATAAAATAAAAGATTTTCACCATTCATATCTCCACGGTCTATATGGAGGTATGTTGGCTACCTGGTCGGGGGTTAAGGGAACGGTTTGGTAAGAGTCTTGCCATTGTTCAGTGTATAGATCCTGCAAAGGACCTGGGTTAAATTTAGTAGGACCTCCTTCAATACCTACTGGTATTGGATGGCGGGAGTCCAAACTCTTTGACCCCCTCATAAGTTAAGCTACTATTAAAACTTTAACCCGGCTACTTAGGACTGTATCCCTGCTGACTCAGACTACTTAGCCGAGGGTAACGTCGCCTTCAAAAGAGGGGCCTACCACATTATGCATTAATAACTTAATTAATTATCTTTCAATAATCCGACCCTTTAGGATTGTATCCTTGCTGACTCAAACTACTGGGTTGAGGGTAACGTCACCTCCAAAAGAGGGGCCTACTACAATAACTACGATAATCTCTTAAATAGTGCAAAAGTGCGGAAATAATCAAAGGTTACGCTAAACACGAGTCGGAGCCAAGTGATTCATCTTGTCTATCTGTTTTTCTTTTATTTTTATTTTTCAGCATTTTAGTTAGTTTTTATTTTTCTTAGTTTAAAACCTTTTTCTAAACTTTTGATTTGATTAGACGTTGAGGATAAACCGGTACTAAAAGCTCTTGTGTCCTTGGACGACCTCGGTATCTTTCCAACACTATAGTACGCTCACGATGGGTGCACTTGCCCATATGTGTGTTTAGTGTTAGTAAATATCGTGTTCTATAAATTTAAAACTTGGCTAAAAAGTGTTAAAAAAGGCTTAATATATACATTAAAAACTAAAGACACTTCACACGCATCAAGTTTTTGGCGCCGCTACCGGGGACACAAGGATTTTAAGAAAGTTAGGAATCAAGGGCCTAATCGTTTTTTTCTTATTTTTCTATTTTTTAGGATTTTTCTTAATTTTTCAGCTTCTGCAGAACTCAGCACGGGTCGTGCCCGCTGAACACGCCCCGTGCCCAATCATTGGAACTGGCAATCCTGTTTTAAGTCAGACAGTAAGCTGAACACGGGGCCGTGCCCACTCAACACTCCCCGTGCCCAAGATTCAGTTACTGAAAACAGAACCGTGAGATCCCGACGGTTGTTATTTTCTGACACAAACATGAGTGATACTGATATTTTTTACTTTCGGCACTCTTATGGTACGTGGTGTCAAATATGTGGTGGTTCCCATAAGGAATTAGAATGTTATTTTCTAAATTATAAGCCCCACTATATCGACCCATCGTTTTCCTGTATCCTTAAGAGGGGCGAGAGTAAAAATAATCCCTATCTCTCCCTCGAATGCTCCCAACCAGATTTTCTAGGAGAAATGCTTCTGGATGAACTATTTCAATTAGAAGATCTAATTCTTAATTGGTTAAAAGAACTTAGGATAGATTTCAATAATTTATCTCAAGATGATAACCAAGAAGAAGTGTTGGAATCGCATTCAAACAACTTCGTTGTTCCCGACGATACTTCTAACTATAGTGAAGACTTGAGCGATAGTCGTCCCTGTGCCGATTGTGCCGTGAAGGACTCCCCATCGACTTCGTTCGATGCATACATAGACCTGAGCAATTCGGCATACACCTTCTTTAACGAGAGCCCGGGAAAGGGTTGGACTTGTCCACCTACATATAGCATAGGAATCATCCTCACCGACAACCTCTTGCGTTCTCGTCTTAATCTAGAACAATTAAGGTATCTTAGGCACTTTGGGGTTGTTCCATCCAGTAAGGAACCACCCGATCCGGATAAGTTCCTTAAAAATAGGCATACTCCATAAGACAGCCTCTAGACGTGGGGCCGTGTCCAGGTCAACACGCCCCCGTGTCCACTCAAAGATTCCCGTCTGATTTTGTGTCAGAATACGGACAAAATGTGTCAGGATTCCCCCTGAACACGGGGCCGTGTCCAACCGACACGGGGCCGTGTGCAGCGTACTGTCGTTTTCTATAAATGCAGCCAAGAATCCCGCACATTTGAACCATTCAAGGGACAGAGATTTGGGGAATATTCTCACATACCATCCTAGGTATTTTCTAAAAGAAGTTTCTCAACAACCTTCTTGTCCTTTCCTCTTTTATCCACTTTCATCTTCTTCAATTTTCCTTCATGCTTCCATTAAAACTTGAAGTCTCTATAATTTCAAGCTTTATTGAAATGTTTGTTAGATTTTTATTCATGGGATCTTGTTAAAAATAAGTTCTACAAGATCCCTTGTCCTAAAAAAATCTGCAAACATTTGAACACGGGTCGTGTTCGTTGAACACGGGGCCGTGTCCGAAGTACTGATTCCATAAAGTTGAACTCTTCTCGGTATGTTTTCTCATAATGGCGAGCAGAACTAGCGGAACATCTTCATCACACTCCAGAAACAACCGACAAGGGAGAAGATCATCAACGGTTGAAGATTCTCTTGTAAACTACGTTTACGCCTTAAGAGAGGCCCTTGATGAGATGATAGGGGTGGAAGAGGCATTGGTTGACCGTATTAATCATTTGACGGTGGGGTTAGAGGGATGTCTTCGAGAGGTCAACCTTTTGCACCAAAGGTTGAACATTCTCGCTTCTCCTCCTTTGGTACCAATCATTACCCAAAGGGCATGGAATGTGGTTCCTGAAGTCATCATACCGGCCGAATGGTACGCCATACATCCGGATCCCTCTCGGGAAGTACTACAAGGGGTTCCGGTTGGTGTCGCTCCTCCTCCACAAGATGTTGAAGAGAATGACGCCGCCTTCTTCCTCCCAAGAGAGATAGAAGAATGGCTTTAAAATGCCCCTCGGCTCGGAGTTCTACGAACATTTTAGATACCGGAAAACCATTTCCGGATTTTTGGTTCTTATTGTACTCGTAGAGCTCCACAAGATGATTTTACTTATCACTTAACCTATCTAATTTAGGACCCTTTAATTTTATTTTCTGCTTTGTTTTTAATTTTTAGGTTTATTATGTAATTCTCTATGACTTAATGAATGATGGTTTTAGTCAACTTGGTGTTTGGATGGTGTTAAAATAAATAAAACACACTCGGGATGGCAAAGGATACAAGGGAGACTTGAACCAGCACCCCATGCAGGAAAACAGGGCCATCCGACAAACTTTCTTCATTACAGCAAGTTCAGCACGGGCAGTGTCCGCCCAACACGGCCCTGTGCTGCACAGTCTGCTGAAAACGCCCCGTTCAGGTAAACTGGACACGGTCCGTGTTCACCCAACACGCCCCCGTGTCCAGGCTTCTGTTTCTTTTGTTCAACTTTTTGTTACTGGCACCTGAACACGGGGCCGTGCCCGAACAACACGGGGCCGTGTCCAGGCGCCCAGTAACACAAATTTTTGCTTTTTCACACCCTTTTACACATTCAATCAACCTAAAAACTTATTTTTGGGACATATTGAGGACAATGTGTAATTTAAGTGTGGGGGGGGGATGCTAAAACCTTGAATCTTGCAAGTCCTAATAACAAGCCTTACACAAAACTCTGTTGGAACCGCTAATCACCCCAAAAAAAAATTTTCAATTCATTTTTTTACTTGTCTAGGTTTAATTTGGGAATTTCAAATTCTAAAAAGGTTATATTTTTACAAATTTACAACCGATAGCGTCGTGATAAAAAGAACCAACATAAGAAAATTATGAAAATGCATGACAAGCTTAGTTAAAATTTAATTATATATACTTGATCACATAAAAACCCATTCCCACAAAAGTGAGTTTTGAGCCTTTATTGAGCATACAAATACATATCTTTAAACTAAATGCTCATTTTTCGTTTCTTGTCTGAATAGCCACTTGGTTCTTACAACTCTAGAACTTGCCACGACGATACATTCCCGGTCCTTACCAACTTAAACCCGAGTAAGTAAATGATGGAGGCATTAGGACTAACCCTTTTTATTTCTACACCATTATTATTCTTTTTTTACCACCTACCCAAAATCCCCATAGTTAACCCCTTTGAGCCTAAACCTTTTTCATTTCTTAACCCAAACCAAACACCCTTTCACCCACCAAAACCTTTTTATTTTTAACCCTTTGTTTTAGTGACAAGCTCGGTTTTTCGTATGACTTTTCAAAAAAAAAAAATGTTGATGAAGCAAAAGAAATAAACAAACAAGTTCATCAAAAATAACCTTGTTTGAGCAATAACCTTGTTTCAAGATCGCGGTAAGTTCATATGAACTTAATCCTCCTTTTATGTTGTTCTACGGATGAATGTTTAGTTATTAATACTAAATGTTGGGTTGTGTGTTGTTATTGGTTCAAATAATGATATGTTTCTATGTTAGAATACGGATAAGCGACACAATAGTGTCGGATGTATAATGACCACTCAAGTGGGATGAAATTGTATGGAAAGTAGGACAATGAGATAGTTAAGTAACTACTTGTTGTAAACGGGTCATGATGATATGTTATGCTAGGCATGTATGATAAGAGTTATCCGTTGTAAGTGGGTAAATTAGGATAAGCAAGAAAATTATTGTTGACGTTTGATTATGGGCTCATTATGAATGGGTCGAATGATATGGATGTACGAATGTATCGAGAAGTTGGAATGAAAGATAGTTAATGAAAGGGATGTTTAATAAAAAGAATGTTGTAAACAAGGCTTGTCAATGACTTGTAAATTGTTAAGGGGGCGATTAAAAGTATGTAAGGTATGTTATGGATTTTGTTTGGTAATATGAACTAACGAATGTTCGTTGTTGTGCATGATAGGTAAATCACATGCGTGATTGCGGCGCGCTCGAATCGAACACACACTATGTCGCCCTTATGCGCTTCCGGTTCAAGACATCTTTTGAAATGGGTCTAAATCGTTTTTGTGTAATAAATGTTAAACTAGTATTTAGGATGATCGTAGTAGTTTGAAGTTTAAACTCTATTTTGGATACTTTGGATCGAATGTTTTGGGTAAATTGTGTATGGTTTTTAATTTAGCATCTTTTGAATAGTGTCGTAGAATGTATCTTGAATGGTTTCGTTAAAAAGCAGGAAAACGTTTACTTTACGAATGGGTCATGTCAAAATTTTCCCAAAAATTTGTATGAGGTTTATGTTATTTGTCAAATGTGAAAAGTGGGCGTTACAAGTTGGTATCAGAGCCTAATTTTGAGGGATTCAAGTATTTGAGTCAAATGCTTGAACTCAAACTGAAAGCTCGTATGAAGGTGTGTTCGTTCCGAAGCGCTACGCAAGTAAGTAAATTGTAAAATTTATTATGTTGTAGTTAGAAATAGAATGGGATTTATAGGTTGTTCTTAAACTGAGTTATACGGCTAACGAATATGCTAAACGGGTCCGCAATTAAATTACGGACGCGTAGGAAAAAGAATCGGGCAAAACGGACTTGTAGAACTTGAGATATGATGTTTTTAAGAGTTAAGTTTGAGAATTGATGGAGCTGGGCATCAACAGCAGCAAGAAAACGAACCTTCTGTCCAAATGTGTTGCTGGCGTAGCGCGACGGATGGGTGGCTTGGCCCTCGCGCTACGCGAGCATCCCACCTGCTCCTAATTTTTTTTGTTTCGACGATCTTGAATGCGGGACTTGTTCCAATTGATTTTAAAGACCTTATTAACAATATTTAAGGCAAAATTGTTAATCAAATGATGAAGGAAAGGTACATGTGAATGATGGAAAGGAAAGTTTGTTATGAATAAAGGATTCGGTCGATATGATACGATACGATCGTCAATGACGATAAGGCATGAAGTATGAATGATTAATGGAACATGTTATGATAAAATGATGTTAAAACGTGATGATGGGAAGTATGAAATGAAACCTAATGAATATAATGAATGTTTTATGTAGATGGCTGATGCGGTAAATGTAAACGATGATGATGAAGCACGCCGAAATGAAATGAGAGCAATGATTATAGAAGAAGTAGAGAAAGTGATTAAAGCTAGTAATTCCCGACTAGCTCAAGAAGTGGAAGGTCGAGTATTGGGAGTAGTCGATACTCTAGTAACGACCAAGGTGGAAGAACTAAAGGAGATGATTAGTGAACTACAAATAAAGAAAAGTACTCGAAGGTGCACGTACAAGGAATTCATGGCATGTAACCCCTTGCCGTATAAAGGGGAAATTGACCCGATAGCTTGTCAAATATGGATTTCAAGCACCGAGGCAGTGTTTGTAAGAAGTAGATGTGAAGTGGAGGATCAAGTGATGTTTGCTACGGGCCTCCTACAACTCCAAGCGAAGGATTGGTGGGACGCACATTCAAAGGAATTGGGGGATGATAAAGTACAAACGTTAACATGGCAAGAGTTCAAGGAGCCGTTTCTGAAATATCATAACCCACAATCCGCACTTGATAAGATTCAAGAAGACTTCTTACGTCTTCGACAAAAGGATGAAACGATTGATGAAATAACGAATAAGTTCCTCGAGAAGGTGAAGTTTTGTGGGGAGATAGCGGGGACTGAAAGGTTGAAAATCATACGTTATCATGCTATGTTAAAAGCTGAATATCGGGAGTTCGTAAATCCATCCAAGTGTGCAACGTTGAATGAATTAATCGACTGGGCAAGAGATAGGGAGATCGAGTTAAGAAGGCAGGTTGAACGGGGAGAGAAAAGGGTGGCGGAGAAGCCTACCAATACAAACCCATCGAAAAAGGCAAAATACCAAGATCAAAACAGGAAAGGGAAGACAAGTAGTGGGATTCCGACTTGCAAGACATGTGGGAAACATCATTCGGGTGAATGTTTGTTGGGAAAGAAAGGATGCTACAAATGTGGGCAAGAGGGACATCCGTATTATAGGTGCCCCGAAAACTCAAAAGCGTGTTACAATTGTAATCAAACGGGTCACATTAAAGCGGAATGTCCGAAACTCCAACCAGGGGAAAAGAAAGATGGAAAGAAGGATGAGTCTTCCAAGGCTCGAGGGAGGATGTTTCAGTTAACCTCGGATGAAGCTAAGGCTAGCCCGTATGTGGTTTCAGGTATATTCTTGGTTAATTCTATGCCTATGAATGTTTTATTTGATTCCGGGGCTAGTAGGTGGTTCATTTTTAATGAATTGTTAGTTCATCCATCGTTTAAGCTTGAAAAGATGTTAGTACCCTTAGAAGTGGAAGTTGCTGATAGTAAAAGCTATTTGTTACATGATATTTGTAGAAACTGTAAGATCTTTATCGAAGATGAGGAATTTAGTATAGATCTTGTTCCGATGTACATGGGGGAATTTAAAGTAGTTGTAGGAATGGATTGGCTAGCCCAAAACCACGCTGAAATTCAATGCGAAAAGAAAGTTATTCATGTAGTAACCTCGGGGGGGAAACGGGTAAGTGTTCAAGGGGAAATGGTCATCAAATCGAAATTGTGTTCTATAATCAAAGCTGTCAAACATGTGAAGAACGGAAGTAAGGCGTATCTATCTTATGTGATTAACACCAATCGAGGTGTTCCAAAGCTTGAAGAAGTGAATATAGTAAACGAATATCCGGATGTGTTTCCGGAAGATTTACCGGGGCTTCCGCCCGAGCGGAAAGTAGAATTTAAGATAGAGCTTAGTCCGGGCGCAAAACTGGTAGCTAAAGCTCCTTATCGGTTGGCCCCGACCGAAATGAAAGAATTGATGACGCAACTTCAAGAGTTGCTCGATAAGGGTTTCATTAAACCAAGTGTTTCACCATGGGGAGCGCCCGTATTATTCATGAAGAAGAAAGATGGTTCGATGCGAATGTGCATCGACTATCGAGAGTTGAACAAGTTGACGGTGAAGAATCGTTACCCGTTGCCCAGAATCGATGACCTGTTCGACCAGTTACAAGGGGCAAGTTGGTTTTCGAAAATCGATCTGCGGTCGGGTTATCACCAACTGCGTGTACGAGAAGAAGATGTGCTGAAAACTGCGTTTCGAACGCGGTACGGACATTACGAGTTTTTAGTAATGTCCTTTGGGCTAACGAACGCACCAGCTGCGTTTATGGATTTAATGAATCGGGTGTGCCGACCTATGCTTGATAAGTATGTAATCGTTTTCATTGACGATATACTAATATACTCCTAAAGTGAAGCAGAGCATGCTTCCCATTTACGTGATGTATTGGAAACGCTTCGCAAGGAAAAGTTATATGCAAAGTTCCCAAAGTGTGGCTTTTGGCTTAGAGATGTACAATTTTTGGGTCATGTAATTGATGCGGATGGTGTCCATGTGGACCCGTCCAAAGTAGATGCGGTAATGAATTGGGTACCCCCGAAGAATCCAAGCGAAATAAAAAGTTTTCTGGGCTTGGCTGGGTATTACAGAAGATTTATCCAGGATTTCTCCAAAATAGCCTCACCCATGACGAAATTAACAAAGAAGAGCGAAAAGTTTATATGGGGCGAAGAACAAGAGAAGGCGTTTCAGACCTTGAAAGAAAAGATTACGAATTCTCCGGTGTTGACACTACCGGATGGAACGGATGATTTGGTAGTATATACTGACGCCTCCCACCAAGGATTATGTTGCGTATTAATGCAAAAGGGTAAAGTCGTTGCTTATGCTTCAAGACAACTTAAGCAGCATGAAAACAATTACCCAACTCATGATCAAGAATTGGCGGCAGTCGTGTTTGCCTTGAAGAAATGGAGGCACTACCTATATGGGGTGAAATGTACTATTTACTCAGATCATAAAAGCCTCAAATATTTCTTCAAGCAGAAAGATCTTAATATGAGGCAACGAAGATGGTTGGAACTCATTAAGGATTATGATTGTGACATTCATTACCATCCCGGGAAGGCTAATGTAGTGGCGGACGCTCTAACTCGAAAGGAGTACCCGCCCCCGATTCGGGTAAAATCTATGAAGATGGTAGTTACACCTAAACTCCTTGGTGAAATTCGAGAAGCACAGACAAAATCTTTAAATGCTGGCGACCCAAAGAAAGAGAGGACGAAAGGAATTATTCATGAATTGGAAGAGAATGCAAATGGTATGAAAACGAGGTATGACCGAATCTGGATTCCTCGGGAATGTGATGTGAAAGAATTACTATTGAATGAGGCTCACAAGTCTCGGTACTCCGTTCATCCGGGAGCTACGAAGATGTATTAAGACTTGAGGATGAATTATTGGTGGCCGGGAATGAAAAGAGATATCGTCAAGTATGTTGCTAAGTGTTTGACATGTTCTCAAGTAAAAGCCGAACACCAAAGGCCGTATGGAAAGTTGCAACCCTTGGAGACCCCGGTGTGGAAGTGGGAACATGTAACGATGGATTTTGTAACAACTCTCATTAAAAAGTCCTATTTATTACTTTAATTGTCCATTAGGAAACCCTAATTGAGAAACCCAAGTGATTCTGCATAAACCCTAAAATTTTCAGAATAATCGGAATCAGGATCAGGGCCCCTAAAACTCAGGGGGGTAAACCCTAGTCGGTAATATCCAAACAGTTTTACGTGTGAATCAAATTTGCATGCGAGACCAACTAAGCAAGCCTACAATTACACGGGGCTACCATATGGTAGGGGGTACCCCCTCGCGCCACGCGACACCCCCTCGCGCCACGCGAGGGGGGCGGTTTTTCAGGTATAAGTATTAGGCTCTGGGACTTGAATTTTGGCATTTGAACGACGTTAAAACTCAAAACGTACGTTGAGATATTATAGAAACAGTCCTAAAACACACACGATTCACGAAGTGCTGCCGCAATACAGGGTAATAACTCGATCGCTGCTACGATTCAATGTCCGATCGATTAAACTATCCAATGGATGTTTAAGTGCTGCCCACATTAGGGTTTATGCTTTGTCATTCGTTGTTAATTCAATGGATGTTTAAGTATCGCACTTTGTCATTCGATGTGAGGGTTTGATCTCGTAAGTTATCGTAAATGTTGTATTAGTTACTAACCTAGTTTGTGTGCATGTTAATTTATTTAGGTTAAAAAGGCTAATCAGTAGGCTAGGCTCTGCTCAAATTAAATCTGCAATGTGAGTCATTCACATTTTATCAAAGTGCTTTATAAATTCTTAAATGTTTTCAAAGTTATAATTACAGGGATTAAGTCTTTGTAATCACCATATTACAGCCGGTATGTGGGGTTTTGTATACATTACTTGATAAACTTCACCATTGGACAACGGGGCCAAGGGGTGATATGACCATAGTCACAGACACCATCGGGCTCAGAGGCTACCGATGAATGTCGAGTGACAAGTACTGTGGGTAGTTGGTTGATATCAGAAACATTGTAATCGCTCTTAATACTGTAAATTATAACAAACGTGTCGTTTTAGCAAAATGAATGATTTACCAGTATTTCCCGCTGACAAAACCTTTTTCAAACATGTTTCAGGTAATCTGTTGTGATCCAGGAAAAAGTGACGCGTAGCACTACAAGCTTAAGGAAGTGGCTCAATATAAAATAAAGAAAGATGTTTTGTAAAATAAAGATTTCTCCGTGAAATCTCATGATTGTAAATTACCGGGGTTTTATCCCGAATTGTGAAATAAAATAATCGGGAAATTTCAGTTTTAAAAAGATCCTGAAGAAAACTTCCGCTGTCAACTTAATTAAATAAATACCACGGGATTTTCTGTCCCGCGGCTCCTGAAACGGGTCAAACCGGGTCGGGGGCCGTGACAGAAAAAGGTGGTATCAGAGCCACTGATTTAAGCCTATTAAGTATTTAGAAATACTTAATTTTCTTGATTTTCATTTGTGATTATGTGTTTTATTAACTGATTATTTGTTAGTTACAGTATGGGTAAGCAAAAGCTTTCAAACATCTATCTTAAATTAGATAGGTCATCCAACGAGAAGGGAAGTTCATCCCAAACCAAATCCTCAAATCAATTTGTAATTCCTGAAGAAGGAATATTTGTGCGAAAGGCACAATATGAGGAACCACTTTCCCCTAATAAAAGAAATTTGATTATTAAGAAAAGTCAAGAGAAACAAAATAAATCCAAAGGAGGGAGAGTTAATCCGAAAACCCAAGAACTAGGCAGTATCCCTCCCTGGGAGGACAAGTTAGATGAAAAATGGGCAGATCTGTATATGCTAGCCACTGTAGCAGTTAATGCATATCTTTAAATAGTTTGATTCAAGTTTTAGCAAACTCTTATTAACTATAAGCTAGAAACTTGATCCAGTAAATAAATAAGTTTACAATAAACCCTAGTATATTTTAAATTTTAATTGTTTTGTAGTTATCCAGTATGAAATATTATTTAAAAGTTTTTCTATGAAATTTTGTTTTAACTTAGTATTTGTGTGTATTTTGCATGTATACTAAAACAGCATGAGTGACTTGTCTGATGCCCTTCAGAATTTAAATCTCTATCCAGTAAAAATAGAGGTTTCCAGATATTTCAATAGATATATACCCGACATAGAAGAACCTATTGAATTCAATGCTCCACTTCCGGAAAAAACCAAGCCCAAGAAAGGGAGGAGATTTGTGGGATGGAGGCGTGTGCGTAGGAGGAAACCTGTCACCAGGAAGATTCCCAAAATAGAAAATCCTTTAGACAAAGGAAAGGGGATTGAAGTCGGGGAAAGCTCTAGGCAGACAGACAAAGAATTTGGGGAATATTCTAGGCAGATGGAAAAGGAATTCGGGGAAAGTTCTAGGCAAACAAAGAGGGAAGTTGGGGAAAGCTCTCGACAAGTCGAGGAGTTACCATTTCAGGAGGAATTAGATCGAGCGTTGGCAAGCTGTGATATAGTCAGGCCTGTCAATAATAATTTCTACTCTTATCCTGTTGAAAATCAACTCCCTATAAACTTAGAACCAGCAATTCCAGAACCTATAGTTCACACCCAACCTCTAGTAATGGACGAGTGGTGGACCAATGATTGGCAATTCCAAAACCTACTCAACAGTCCTTATTCCTTTCTCCCTCAGTTCGACCCGGAACCATTACCAAATCCACCCATGAGTAATGAGAATTTAGTAGAACTCCGCCATTTTGGCGAAGAGTTAATGGATGCGGGAAATAGAATCCGGGAGATAGGGGACAAATTGCCTGGAAGTATGATGAAATGGAGCATCGTTTTTAGGAAGACAAATGACGAGAGATAGTGGGGTGGTGAAACTGTGGTTGTATAATAAATAACAAAATATAACTATGTGAAATAACCTAAAATAAAACTTTGTAAGATAATGGTGTGTATTGATCCATACTATATAAAAATGGGAATCGAGAAATCGATAGTTTTGGCCATATGTGTGTATGTGAAATTTGCATGATTATTTTATGTTTAATTGTTATTTATTCGCTACTAATAAATTATATATATTAATGATCAGATGGAAAACGTTAATAATGAACCAGTTAATGAAGTAAACCAATCTGAGCAACATCCGGGGGATCAATATATGACTAGGCAAGATATCGAAAATATCGTTGCTCAGGGAATAGCCAATGCTATTCCAGCAATAGTTGCTGCTGTTAGAAATCCAATCGAACCTCAACAAATCGTTCCTAGCAAACGTATTTCTGAAGATAATTTCAGTAATAGCGTAAATGGAGGCGGTAATCATACAAATCACGATAATGAGCCAAAGCAGGCTCCGCTCCCTAAGAAAATGAAAGTTGCAACGCCTGGTTGCACTTACAAAGAATTTCTTGCTTGCAAACCCACTGAATTTGCAGGCAACGAAGGAGCGACTGCGGCACTGCGTTGGTTATAGAAAACCGAGGCCGTAATTACAATAAGTAAATGTGCCAAAGGTGATCAGGTCATGTACGCGTCAAATCTTTTTAAGGAAGGGGCGCTAGAATGGTGGAACACGGTGTTACAAGCAAAAGGAAGGATGATGGCATATGCTATGAATTGGGAAGAATTTAAGGGTCTTGTAGAAAGAAAATTCTGTCCCGAATATGAAAAAGATCAAATGGCATATAAGTTTCTAAATCATCGTATGACGGGTGTAGATTGTCGCGGTTATACTTCGACATTCTTTGAATATGCTAGAGTGGTACCAACACTAGCTTCGCCAGAACCGGTACTCATTTCTTGCTATATTTGGGGACTAATTAGTGAAATCCGTAACATCGTTAAAGCTACGAGACCTCGCACTATTGACGATGCGGTAGAATTAGCTAACACCCTAACCGATGAGCTGGTACGCACACAAGATGAAAACAAAAAGAAGGAACTGGCTCAGAAAATTACCCAAGGATTTCGTGTGGGTAATAATAGTAATTTCAAGAGACGAGGAATAGGGCAATATTCAACTTTACCATTCTGCAAGAATTGCAAAAAGAAACATTATGGAAGATGTAATATGACCTGCAACTTTTGCAAAATGGTAGGACATCGTGAAGAAGACTGCAGAAAGAAAACAACGATATGCTATAACTGTGGAGAAAAGGGACATTTTAAACCAGAATGTCCTAAATTAGTCAAACCAGCAGACAATAAAGCTAAGCCAACTGATGGAGCTACCAAGAAGAATGTCAGAGCATTCCAGCTGACTACTCAAGAAGCAGAACTTATTCCAGATGTGATAGCTGGTACATTCTTAGTTCACAACATTTACGCAAAAGTATTATTTGACTCTGGTGCAAACCAAAGTTTTATCAATACTTCATTCTGCCAAGCTCTTAACTTACCTTTAACCAGTATTAGGCAAAATTTTACAGTAGAAACGGCAGATGGGAATTCAGTTAAAATAGATACGGTTTTTCAAAATATAGAAATAGAACTTTTAAGTCATAAATTTTCTGCAACCCTATTACCTATGAAGTTAGCTGAATTCGATGTTGTATTAGGGATGGATTGGTTAGTAGCCAACCATGCTCGAATCCTTTGTGATAAAAATTCTATAGAAATTCAGGCACCTACCGGAGAAGTACTTATGATTAAAGGAGATAAACCATATAAACCCATGAAGTTCATATCAGTAATGAAAGTTGCTAGTTATGAACGAAAACAAGGAATAGTGTATATGATTTCAGTAGTCAGTAGTACTAAGAATAAAGAACTAAAGGAGATTCCTGTAGTTTCAGAATACCCGGATGTATTCCCAGAAGAATTACCAGGATTACCACCATATAGGGAAGTAGAATTTCGAATTCATCTAATTCCAGGGACTACACCGATAGCCAAAGCACCTTATCGGTTAGCACCCTCAGAAATGTTAGAACTGAAAAAGCAATTAGATGAATTACTAAGTAAAGGTTTCATACAACCTAGTTCATCCCCATAGGGAGCACCAATATTGTTTGTGAAGAAAAATGATGGTTCGATGAGAATGTGTATTGATTATAGAGAATTGAATAAGGTTACAATTAAGAATCGGTACCCATTACCTAGAATTGATGATCTATTCGATCAACTTCAAGGAGCTAGATACTTTTCTAAGATAGATTTACGCTCTGGATATCATCAATTGAAGGTACAAGAAGAAGACATACCTAAAACTGCTTTCAGAACTAGGTATGGTCATTACGAGTTTACAGTCATGCCCTTCGGGTTAACGAATGCACCTGCAGCATTCATGGACATGATGAATAGGATCTGTAAACCGTATTTGGATAAAATTGTAATTGTTTTCATCGACGATATACTTATTTATTCCAAAAATCAGGACGAGCATTGTCAGCACTTGCATAAACTCTTAACTTTGTTAAGAAAAGAAAAGCTTTTTTCCAAATTCTCGAAGTGTGAATTTTGGCTACAAGAAGTACAATTCTTAGGTCACATGGTAAATCACGAAGTTATTCATGTAGATCCTGCTAAGATAGAAGCAATTACCAAATGGAAGGTTCCGCAATCCGCAATGGAAATTATAAGTTTTATAGGTTTAGCTGGATATTATAGACGGTTTATTAATGATTTTTCCAAGATAGCTGTACCATTAACTAAGCTAACCTGTAAAGCAGTTAAGTTTGAATGGGGACCTAAACAAGAAGAAGCCTTTAGGATTTTGAAGCAAAAGTTAACAAATGCTCCAATCTTAGCTTTGCCAGAAGGAACGGAAGATTTTGAAGTATACCGTGATGCTTCAAAACTAGGATTAGGATGTGTGCTAATGCAACGCAAGAAGGTAATTGCGTATGCCTCAAGGCAATTGAAAAAGCACGAGGAAAATTATACGACTCATGACTTAGAATTAGGAGCCGTAATTTTTGCCCTTAAGATTTGGAGACATTATCTGTACGGAAGTAAATTTACTGTCTATACAGATCATAAGAGTTTAAGATATATATTTGGGCAAAAAGAGTTAAACATGAGGTAAAGGAGATGGATGGAAATCCTAAGTGACTACGACTGTGATATTCAGTATCACAAAGGAAAAGCAAATGTAGTTGCAGATGCTTTAAGTCGTAAGTATCATGAGAAACAACGACGAGTTCGTGCTCTCAGATTAAATCTACAATTAGATTTAATGGAACAATTAAAGAATATGCAAGAAACAGCAATCCAGGACGATACTGAAGGAATGAAAGGAAGAATAAAAGAATTAGAACAAGGAGCTGATGGAATTTGGAGATTCCACAAAAGAAGAATTTGGGTACTTAAGCAAGGAGAATTAAGAAATAAGATTCTAGAAGAAGCCCATAAATCTAGGTATACCATGCATCCTGGCAATAATAAAATGTACCAAGATTTAAGAAATAATTTTTGGTGGATAGGCATGAAAAAGGATATAGCTAGATATGTTTCTAAGTGTCTTACTTGTTCGCAAGTTAAGGCTGAACACCAGAAACCTTCAGGTCTACTACAACAATTAGAAATGCCAGTATGGAAATGGGAACTCATAACAATGGATTTTGTTACTAAGTTACCCAAAACCAGAAAAGGTAATGATGCAATTTGGGTAATTGTGGATTGATTAACCAAATCAGCTCATTTTCTACCTATGAAAGAAACCTTTAGTATGGAAAGGTTAGCCAAGTTGTATGTAGATGAAATAATATCCTTACATGGAGTTCCACTCTCCATTGTATCGGATAGAGATAGTCGTTTCACTTCCCATTTTTGGAAAAGTTTCCAAGAAGCTATGGGAACCCGACTAAATTTAAGTACGGCTTATCATCCTCAGACAGACGGACAAAGTGAAAGGACAATCCAAACTCTGGAAGACATGCTCAGAGCATGTGTGATAGATTTCGGAGGAAATTGGGACGATCACTTACCTCTAATTGAATTCTCCTATAACAATAGTTATCATTCAAGCATCGAAACTGCCCCATTTGAAGCACTGTATGGACGAAAGTGCCGAACTCCAGTTTATTGGGCAGAAATAGGAGAAAGTCAATTATCAGGTCCTGAAATAGTGCAAGAGACGACCAATAAAATTTCTCAAATCAAAGAAAGATTGAAGACGGCTAGAGACCACCAGATAAGTTATGCAGACAATAGATGTAAGCCACTCGAATTTCAAGTTGGAGACAAAGTACTATTAAAAGTTTCACCTTGGAAAGGAGTAGTTCGATTCGGTAAGAAAGGAAAGTTAAGTCCAAGGTACGTAGGACCATTTCCAGTGATCCAATGTATAGGACCAGTTGCTTATCGTTTACAACTACCAGAAGAACTAGCTGGAGTACATGATGTATTTCATGTATCCAATCTCAAGAAATGTCTATCAGACGAATCACTGGTAGTACCTCTTCGAGATATAGAGGTAAACGAAAAGTTAAAGTTTGTGGAGAAGCCATTACAAATAGAAGATCGAAAGATCAAATTTCTCAAACACAAACGACTAGTACTTGTCAAAGTCAAGTGGGATACAAAGAGAGGAGCTGAGTACACTTGGGAGTTGGAATCAGAGATGAAGCAAAAGTATCCTCACTTATTCCAGTAAATCTCGAGGACGAGATTTTTATTAAGGTGGGGAGAATGCAACAACTCTCATTAAAAAGTCCTAATTATTACTTTAATTGTCCATTAGGAAACCCTAATTGAGAAACCCAAGTGATTCTGCATAAACCCTAAAATTTCCAGAATAATCAGAATCAGGATCAGGGCCCCTAAATCTCAGGGGGGGGGGGGTAAACCCTAGTCGGTAATATCCAAACAGTTTTACGTGTGAATCAAATTTGCATGCGAGACCAACTCAGCAAGCCTACAATTACACGGGGCTACCCTATGGTAGGGGGTACCCCCTCGCGCCACGCGAGGGGGGCGGTTTTTCAGGTATAAGTAGTAGGCTCTGGGACTTGAATTTTGGCATTTGAACGACGTTAAAACTCAAAACGTACGTTGAGATATTATAGAAACAGTCCTAAAACACACACGATTCACGAAGTGCTGCCGCAATACAGGGTAATAACTCAATCGCTGCTACCATTCAATGTCCGATCGATTAAACTATCCAATGGATGTTTAAGTGATGCCCACATTAGGGTTTATGCTTTGTCATTCGTTGTTAATTCAATGGATGTTTAAGTATCGTACTTTGTCATTCGATGTGAGGGTTTGATCTCGTGAGTTATCGTAAATGTTGTATTAGTTACTAACCTAGTTTGTGTGCATGTTAATTTATTTAGGTTAAAAAGTCTAATCAGTAGGCAAGGCTCTGCTCAAATTAAATCTGCAATGTGAGTCATTCACATTTTATCAAAGTGCTTTATAAATTCTTAAATGTTTTCAAAGTTATAATTACAAGGATTAAGTCTTTGTGTCATGGCCCCCGGCCCGATTTGACCCGTTTCAGGAGCCGCGGGACAGAAATCCCGTGGTATTTAATTTGACAGCGGAAGTTTATCATCAGGATCTTTTAAAAACTGAAATATTTCCCGATTATTTTATTTCACAACGCGGGATAAAACCCCGGTAATTTACAATCATTTGATTTCACGAAGAAATCTTTTATTTTACAAAACATGTTTCTTTTTTTTATTCTGAGCCACTTCTCAAGCTTGTAATGCTTCACGGCACTTTTCCTGGATCATATCAGATCACCTGAAACATCTTTGAAAAAGGTTTTGTCAGCGGGAAATACTGAGTGAATCATTCTATTTACATAAAATGATGCTTAGTTATCAATTACAGCATAAAAGCGATTACAATGGCTTCTATCTTATTTTTATCTGGCGACTTGTCACAATGGTGACATGTCACTATGGTGACGATGGTCATACCAGTATTAGATCAATGAACCTAAATAGTGATGATTATCCCTAGTAGGTCAATGAACCTAACTGGGAGAAAATTAGTAATGTGCACAATACCCCACTAGCCAGTGATTCAAGATATCCACGACTTAGTCCCTGTAATTATAACTCTTGAAAATAATTTGAGGTATTGTAAAATAGTTAATAAAAAGAGAATGACTCACATTGCAGATTTAATTTGAGCAGAGCCTAGCCTACTGATTAGCCTTTTTAACCTAAATTTAATAATAAGCACACAATTCTGAGTTAGTAATCAATACAGCATTTACGATAACTCACGAGATCAACCCTCACAACGAATGACAAAGTGCTATGCTTAAACATCCATCGAATTAACGACTAATGACAAAGCATCACCCTAATGTGGACAGCACTTAAACATCCATTGAGTACATTAATAGATCGGAAAATGAATCGTAATAGCGATCGAGATAATACCCTGATTGCGACGTCGATTAGTGATCCGTGTGTGTTAATTGTGGTAAACAGAGCATAACTCGGTGTATTTTGTGAATTTTTTACGTCGAACTGAAGCCGGGAATCAAGTCCCAGACTCTACTATTTATACTGGAAATTGGATCCTCCCGCGTGTCGAGAAGGATTCCTTGTTCCCTGTCGCGTGTCGCCTGAGGTGTCATTTTTAGGGTAGGGTAGGTACGTGTCCAACTAGCTCAGGTGAGTCGACAATTCGTTAAAATTCAATTTCCACGTAAATCTGTAAAGATAATATCAACTAGGTTTTACCCCCCCCCCCCCTGAGTTTTAGGGCCCTGATTCTAATTCCGATTGTTCTGAAAATTTTAGGGCATGTTCAGAATCAATTGGGTGTCTTAATTAGGGTTTCCTATTGGTCAATTAAAATAATAATTAGTACTTTTTAATGAGAGTTGTTACATTCTCCCTACCTTAATAAAAATCTCATCCTCGAGATTTACTGGAATAATTGAGGATATTTTCGCTTCTTTTCTGATTCCAGTTCCCAAGTGTATTAGGGTTCTATCTTTGAATCCCACTTTACTTGAACTAACACTAATCGTTTGTGTTTTGAGAAATTCGATCTTTCTATCTTTTATCTGAAGAGGTTTCTCTACAAATTTTAAATTTTTCGTTTACCTTCATATCTTGGAGAGGTACTACCAAAAATTCGTCTGATAGACATTTCTTGAGATTGGATACATGAAATACATCATGTACTCCAGCTAACTCTCCTGGTAGTTGTAAACGATAAGCAACTGGTCCTATACGTTGGATTACTGGAAATGGTCCTACGTATCTTGGACTTAGCTTTCCTTTCTTACCAAATCTAACCACTCCTTTCCAAAGAGAAACTTTCAACAGTACTCTGTCTCCAACTTGGAATTCTAACGGCTTACATCTATTGTCTGCATAACTCTTCTGGTGATCTCGAGCCGTCTTCAGCCTTTCCTTCGTGATACTGAATATCACAGTCGTAGTCCCTTAGGATTTTCATCAATCTCATTTGCCTCATGTTTAATTCTTTTTTTTTTTGCCCAAATATATATATCTTAAATTCTTATGATTCGTATAGATAGTAAACTTACTTCCATACAGATAATGTCTCCAAATCTTAAGGGCAAAATTATGGCTCCTAATTCTAAGTCATGAGTGGTATAGTTTTCTTCGTGCATTTTTCAATTGCCTTGATGCATACGCAATTACCTTTTTGTGTTGCATTAACACACCTCCAAATCCTGGCTTTGAAGCATCACCGTATACTTTAAAATCTTCTGTTCCTTCTGGTAAGGCTAAGATTGGAGCATTGGTTAATTTCTGTTTCAAGATTCTAAAGGCTTTTTCTTGTTTAGGTCCCCATTCAAACTTAACTGTTTTACAGATTAGATTAGCTTAGTTAATGGTATAGCTATCTTGGAAAAATAAATCGTCTATAGTATCCGGCTAAACCTACAAAACTCATAATTTCCATTGCGGATTGTGGAATCTTCCATTTGGTAATTGCTGCTATCTTATCAGGATCTACGTAAATACCTTCATGATTCACCATATGACCTACAAATTGCACTTTTGGCAGCCAAAAATCACACTTCGAGAATTTGGTGTAAAGCTTCTCTTTTCTTAACAAAGTTAAGAGTGCATGCAAGTGCTGACAATGTTCTTCCTGACTTTTGGAATAAATAAGTATATCGTCGATGAAGACAATTACAAATTTATCCAAATATGGTTTACAGATCCTATTCATCATGTCCATGAATGCTGCAGGTGCATTTGTTAATCCGAAGGGCATGATTGTACACTCGTAATGACCATACCTATTTCTGAAAGCAGTTTTAGGTATGTCTTCCTCTTGTACTTTTAATTGATGATATCCGGAACGTAAGTCGATCTTAGAAGAATATCTATCTCCCTGGAATTGATCGAATAGACCATCAATTCTAGGTAATGGGTATCGATTCTTAATTGTAACTTTATTCAATTCCCTATAATCAATCAAACCATCCTTTTTCTTAATAAACAACACTGGTGCCCCATACGGGGATAAACTAAGTTGTATGAAAACTTCACTTAATAATTCATCTAATTGCTTTCTTAGTTTTAATATTCCTGTGAGTGCTAACCGATAAGGTGCCTTGGCTATCGGTATAGTTCCTGGAATTAGATGAATCCTAAACTCTACTTCCCTATCTGGTGGTAATCCTAGTAACTTTTCTGGGAATACATCTGGGTATTCTGAAACTACAGAAATTTCCTTAAGTTCTTTATCTTTAGTATTAATGATTATTGAAATCATATATACTGTTCCTTGCTTTCGTTCATAATTAGCAACTTTCATTACTGATATGAACTTTATGGTTTTACATGGCTTATCTCCTGTAATCATTATTACTTTTCCAGTGGATGCACAAATTTCTATGGAATTCTTATCACAGATAATTCGAGCATGGTTTGTTTACTAACCAATCTATTCCTAACACAACATCGAATTCAACTAATTTTATATATAATAGGGTTGCAAAAAATTTATGACTTGAAAGTTCTATTTCTACTTTTTTTGTAAAACCTGATCTATTTTAACTGAATTTCCATCTGCGGTTTCTACTGTAGAAATTTGCCTAATACTGATTAAAGATAAGTTAAGAGTTTGGCGAAATGAAGTATTTATAAAACTTTGGTTTGCACCAGAGTTAAATAATACTTTTGTGTAGACGTTGTGAACTAAGAACGTACCGGCTATCACATCTGGAATGAGTTCTGCTTCCTTAGCAGTTAGTTGGAAGGTTCTTACATTCCTTTTTGCTCCTTCTGCAGGTTTAACTTTATTGTCAAATGGTTTGTTCAGTTTTGGACAATCTGGCCTAAGATGTCCAGCTTCTCCACAGTTGTAGCAAAATGAAAATTTCTTCCTCCTGCAGTCTTCTTCTTGATGCCCCGGAATTTTGCAAAAATTGCAATATCCTTTGCATCTTCCAAAATGCTTCCTTTTGCAAGAATTGCAAAATGGACTAGTGGAAGATTGCCCATTCCCTCTTCTCTTGAAATTGTTATGGTTACCCGGACTGAATCCTTGGGCAATCTTTTGGGCTACTTCCTTCCTTCTATTTTCTTCTCTTGTCCGTACTAGTTCGTCAGTCAAAGTATTGGCTAAATCTACCGCAACATCAATCGTGCGAGGTTTCGCAGCTTTGACGATATTACGGATTTCGAAAATTAATCCCCAAATATAACGAGAAATAAGTACCGGCTCTGGCGAAGCCAGGGTTGGTACTACTCGAGCATACTCGAAGAATGTCGAAGTATACCCTCGACAATCTACATCCACCATCCGGTGGGTTAGAAACTTATTTGTCATTTGTTCCTTTTCATACTCAGGACAGAATTTTCTTTCTACAAAGCTCTTAAATTCTTCCCAGTTCATAGCATACGCCATCCTTCTTCCTTTTGCTTGTAACACCGTATTCCACCATTCTAGCGCCCCTTCTTTGAAAAGGTTTGACGCGTACATGACCTGATCATCCTGAGCACATTTACTTATGGCAATTACTGCCTCGGTTTTCTCTAACCAACGCAGTGCCGCAGTCGCTCCTTCATTGCCTGCAAACTCAGTGGGTTTACAAGCAAGAAATTCTTTGTAAGTGCAACCAGGCGTTGCAGCTTTTATTTTCTTAGGAGGGGGAGCTTGCCGTGGTTCATTCTCATGAGTAGTATGATTATTGCCTCCGTTTATGCTATTACTGAAGTTATCTTCAGAAATACGTTTGCTAGGAACGATTTGTTGCGGTTCGATTGGATTTTTAATAGCAGCAACGATTGATGGAATAGCGTTGGCTATCCCTTGAGTAACTATTGCTGGAATAGCGTTGGCTATCCCTTGAGCAACGATATTTTATATATCCTGCCTAGTCATATATTGATCCCCCGGTTGTTGCTCAGATTGGTTAATCTCATTAACTGGTTCATTATTAGCGTTTTCCATCTGATATCTAATTTATAGTTAAATAATTAGTATAAAAGAAATAATCCAATGTCACAATTAATTGCACATAATCACATAAACGAATATACAAACAAAATTTGTAAATTTTCTAAAATTTTATTTATTTTATAGATTATAGCATGCTTTTATATACAACCATTGTATTATTTATTTTACAAATACTGATTTTATTATTACTATTACATCACCATAGTTCCATAAATCCCCTATCCTTTGTCAGATGATATTCTAGTAATGGCATTTCCTCTCATCTTATTTCCAGGAGATCTGTCCCCCAATCTCTTGGATCCTATTCCCAGTATCTATTAGTTCTTCACCAAAGTGGCGGAATTCAGCCATATTCTCGTTACTCATTGGTGGATTTGGTAAAAGTTCTGGATTGAACTTAGGAAAAAAAAACTTATAGGGATTGTTTTGTAACTGTATTTCATTAGTCAACCATTCGTCTATTTGCGAGTGGATTGAAGGGTTTGGAATAGCTGGTTCTAAGTTCAGTGGTAGTTGTGTTTCAAGAGATTGAATAAAAACATTTTCATTAACAGGTTTAATAGTATTATAGCTTGCCATTATAAAATCTAGCTCTTCCTGAGATGGTAACCCCTTAATTTGTCCAGAGCTTTCCCCAATTTCCATTTTCTTAGGCTTGGGTTTCTCAAGAGGTAAAGCGTTGAATTCTATAGGTTTTTCTATGTCAGGTATATACCTATTGAAATCTCTGGAAACCTTTATTCTTACTGGATAGAGATTTAAATTCTGAAGGGCGTTAGACAAGTCACTCATGCTGTTTAGCAAAATACACACAATTACTAAGTTAAAAATCATAACAAAATTTTATAGAAAACTTTTAAATATTATTTCATACTGGGTAACTTCAAAATAATCGAATATGAAAACATACTAGGTTTTATTTGTAAATTTATTTATTTACTAAATCAGGTTTCTGGCTTATCTTTAATAAGGGTGCTAAAACTTAAATCAAAATATTTAAAGATTTGTATTTATTGCTACAGTGGTTAACATATAAAGATTTGCCCATACTGTACAGAATTAGTCAGATAATAAAACACATAATCGCAAAATAGCAATTAATAAAAATTATTAAGTATTTCTAAATACTTAATTAGCTTAAATCAGTGGCTCGATAAGTGGCTCTGATACCACATTTTTCTGTCACGGCCCCCGACCCGATTTGACCCGTTTCAGGAGCCGCGGGACAGAAATCCCGTGGTATTTAATTTGACAGCGGAAGTTTATCATCAGGATCTTTTAAAAACTGAAATATTTCCCGATTATTTTATTTCACAACGCGGGATAAAACCCCGGTAATTTACAATCATTTGATTTCACGAAGAAATCTTTTATTTTACAAAACATGTTTCTTTATTTTATTTTGAGCCACTTTCTCAAGCTTGTAGTGATTCACGACACTTTTCCTGGATCATATCAGATCACCTGAAACATGTTTGAAAAAGGTTTTGTCAGCGGGAAATACTGAGTGAATCATTCTATTTACATAAAATGATGCTTAGTTATCAATTACAGCATAAAAGCGATTACAATGGCTTCTATCTTATTTTTATCTGGCGACTTGTCACAATGGTGACATGTCACTATGGTGACGATGGTCATACCACTATTAGATCAATGAACCTAAATAGTGATGATTATCCCTAGTAGGTCAATGAACCTAACTGGGAGAAAATTAGTAATGTGCACAATACCCCACTAGCCAGTGATTCAAGATATCCACGACTTAGTCCCTGTAATTATAACTCTTGAAAATAATTTGAGGTATTGTAAAATAGTTGATAAAAAGAGAATGACTCACATTGCAGATTTAATTTGAGCAGAGCCTAGCCTACTGATTAGCCTTTTTAACCTAAATTTAATAACAAGCACACAATTCTGGGTTAGTAATCAATACAGCATTTACGATAACTCACGAGATCAACCCTCACAACGAATGACAAAGTGCTATGCTTAAACATCCATCGAATTAACGACTAATGACAAAGCATCACCCTAATGTGGGCAGCACTTAAACATCCATTGAGTACATTGATCGATCGGAAAATGAATCGTAATAGCGATCGAGTTAATACCCTGATTGCGACGTCGATTAGTGATCCGTGTGTGTTAATTGTGGTAAACAGAGCATAACTCGGTGTATTTTGTGAATTTTTTACGTCGAACTGAAGCCAGGAATCAAGTCCCAGACTCTACTATTTATACTGGAAATTGGATCCTCCCGCGTGTCGCGAAGGATTCCTTGTTCCCTGTCGCGTGTCGCCTGAGGTGTCATTTTTAGGGTAGGGTAGGTACGTGTCCAACTAGCTCAGGTGAGTCGACAATTCGTTAAAATTCAATTTCCACGTAAATCTGTAAAGATAATATCAACTAGGTTTTACCCCCCCCCCCCCCCCCGAGTTTTAGGGCCCTGATTCTAATTCCGATTGTTCTGAAAATTTTAGGGCTTGTTCAGAATCAATTGGGTGTCTTAATTAGGGTTTCCTATTGGTCAATTAAAATAATAATTAGTACTTTTTAATGAGAGTTGTTACACTTTGTAATCACCATATTACAGCCGGTATGTGGGGTTTTGTATACATTACTTGATAAACTTCACCATTGGACAACGGGGCCAAGGGGTGATATGACCATAGTCACAGACACCATCGAGCTCAGAGGCTACCGATGAATGTCGAGTGACAAGTACTGTGGGTAGTTGGTTGATATCAGAAACATTGTAATCGCTCTTAATACTGTAAATTATAACAAACGTGTCGTTTTAGCAAAATGAATGATTCACCAGTATTTCCCGCTGACAAAACCTTTTTCAAACATGTTTCAGGTGATCTGTTGTGATCCAGGAAAAAGTGCCGCGTAGCACTACAAGCTTAAGGAAGTGGCTCAATATAAAATAAAGAAAGATGTTTTGTAAAATAAAGATTTCTCGGTGAAATCTCATGATTGTAAATTACCGGGGTTTTATCCCGAATTGTGATATAAAATAATCGGGAAATTTCAGTTTTAAAAAGATCCTGAAGAAAACTTCCGCTGTCAACTTAATTAAATAAATACCACGGGATTTTCTGTTCCGCGGCTCCTGAAACGGGCCAAACCGGGTCGGGGGCCGTGACAGATTTAGTGACTAAGCTTCCCAAGACAAGAAAAGGGCATGATGCAATATGGGTGGTCGTTGATCGACTGACCAAAAGCGCACATTTCTTACCTATTTGGGAAACTTATAATTCAGAAAAGATGGCAGAAGTTTATATGAACGAGATTATATCTCGACATGGGGTTCCGGTGTCTATAGTATCCGACCGAGACACCCGGTTCACATCCCGTTACTGGAGGAAGTTTCATGAAGAATTGGGAACCCAGTTACATATTAGCACCGCCTACCATCCTCAAACCGATGGTCAATCGGAACGAACTATACAAACTTTGGTTGATATGCTAAGGGCGTGTGTTATGGATTTCGGAGGAAGCTGGGATGATCATCTACCTTTGGTAGAATTCTCATATAATAATAGTTATCATAATAGTATAAAGACGGCCCCCTACGAAATGCTCTATGGAAGGAAATGTAGGACTCCGGTTTGTTGGGGGGAAGTGGGTCGACGAGAACTTGCGTCAAGAGAAGTAGTAGCCAAGACGAATGAAAAGATTGATATGGTTAGATCAAGGATAAAAGCAGCGCAAGATAGAAAAAAGTCTTATGCGGATAGGCGAAGGCGACCAATTGAATTCCAAGTGGGAGATCATGTCTTATTGAAGGTTTCTCCATGGAAGAGAATAATTCGTTTTCGCAAACGCGGAAAATTGGGTCCTCGATACATTGGACCATTCAAAATACTCGCCCGGGTCGGGGCGGTAGCGTACCAGTTAGAATTACCTCCCGCGTTGGATGTAATTCATAACACCTTTCATGTGTCGCAATTGAGGAAGTGCCTAGTGGATGAGACGACATACGTGCCTTTGGATGATATTGAAGTAGATGAGAAGTTAAATTATGTTGAAAAGCCCGTGGCAATAAAAGATTCTAAGGTGAAGCAACTCCACAACAAATCCGTTCGGCAACTGTTGGTCCAATGGCAACATCGAAAAGGATCGGATCTTACATGGGAAGCGGAGGATGAAATGAGAGAACATTACCCAGAGTTATTCGGTACGTATTCAGGTTTCGGGGACGAAACCTTCTTTAAGGGGGGTGGACTTGTAACACCCCAAATTCTCATATGACCTAAAAGTATAATGTGTAGTGATGTTTAAAAAAAATAGGATTATGTCAAAAAATTAAAAGTTAGTAAAAGAAAGATGGTTAAGTTAGAAGGTAAAGTACTAAAGTGAATGGGGATTAAATGTTGAGGGACTAAATATGTAAATAATGTTATAAAATGATAGAAAAAAAAAGAGAAACCAGACAAGTCTGGTGTGTGTGCGATCGTGAGAAGCCAGGAGGGGGATCCCTTCCCTCACAAAACCCTAAATCACTAGATTCCATCAATTGAAAGCCAGATTATTGAAGAATCGAATGCATGACCTAAGAATCCTGATTATCTAAGTGTTCTTGATCTCAAGTAAGTTAAATTTTGTGATTTGATGATGTTTGATTATGTGGGTTTTGTGTGATTCGTGAATGTAATACAAAATTCAATATGATTAATGGTTGCTATGAAGGTCTAGACATCATTAGATGCTAAATTTCGAATATGAACATGATTAGGTGTAACACCCTAAATTTTACCCTTGATATTTATAATAGTTTGTACCATTTCTAGTAAAATATTGTTTACAAAACCTGACTTTCATACTTAAGTTCATATGAAACAAACTTAATCACTAATAACTACACTGTAACATTTAAAAAGATGTTCAAAACACGTGTTTAAAACCCAAACACAAGAACTACAAAAGATTCAAAACATAGCGGAAGCTTCATGAGTCGTGTTCGGTTCTTTGACGTTGCTTGACCTCCGTCCGTAAAGTCCATCTAGTCTCCTAGAGTCAAAAACCAATGAAATATTAGTTTTTGACTTAAACATATAAGACTTGATCATATGATTCAACATCAAATAAAAAAAAGGGAAAAAGAAGATTTCAGGTCCCACCGTAAATTACGGTGTTACCGTAATTTACGGTAAGTGCTGGAAGTCTCTGGTCCACCGTAAATCAGTGGGAAATCACCGTAAGACACATGACCTCTACCGTAAATTACGGTATGACCGTAATTTACGGTAGTTCCTGGAAAATTATGTTTTTGTTTGGTTTGTTTATCTTACTCAAACCAATTTCCCGGACTCCGCTTTTTCTAAGAAACCGTTGCATCAAATTCTCATATTTCCAACATATTATACCTAAACCAATATCAAAGAGCAAACCATCATACTCCAAAACATTAACCACGCTTTACATGCTTATTCGACCCGTTGGCTCGTCTAGAGAATCCTCCCATATGACGACTACCATCGAGTTCCAACCGAGTTTGACAAATATTTTAAAATAGTACCTCTCTACTTAATTCCAACCATTATTGTTCTAAAATTCCAATACGTATATACAATCATCAAATTCTACTAAATGTAACGGATCAAGTTACATACCTTAGCGCACGCCCTTCAACCGTGAGTCACCACCGGCTAGTCCACTCGACGTTCCGGTATCTTGTCCTATAGAGTTCAATGTTATCTTGTTTAGAACTCTTTGTAAACCATATTTCACATAATTGTTAAAACATCACGATTAGGCGTTTTAACTACAAAATTCTAATTTTCAAGTCTTCTTTGAGGCATTTCAACAAACACTTCATATGCAGAATTTTTATACCTTTAGTAATCAACTTCTTAGCTTGCTAATTAGCTAACTTGACAACAATAAAGCCCTCCTATAGTGTTTTAAGCATCATATCTTTCTGGAATCACTTTCAACAATCAAATTACACTAGAATAATCATCCTAAACCCTAGTGTTCATCTTCATCTTGTAAAACCCATAACCCACCTTCAAGGTGTTCATGGAATTTCCTGAAATTGGACATGATTTCATATGTAGTTGTCTAGGTTTCACTTCTAGACACTACATCATCTCTAATCAAATCAAACAACACACATGCAACATCTAATCTTAGATTTTCTAAAATCATGAGAATTTCAAACAAAGGATTAACACGAATTTTTACATACCTTGTAATCCTCTTGTGATGAGGATCACTGTTCTATGTTCAGATTTCGTTTTTGATCAGATTTGAGCCCTCAATTTGATTGTTTTGGTGAGATTAGGGTTTTTGGAAAGGGGGTGTCGCCCCTGCTTCTCCTTGATCGACCAACACCCAGATTTGGGGTGTTTGGTTTATTTTTTTATTTGTTCTATTTAATTAAGTTTCAGAATTAACAACTAAGGTCCCTCTACTTTGTTCATCATATAGTTGGTTAACCTTTAACCATGTAATGAATCATTTTGAAGAAAATAACTAACTAGGTTAAAATTCCTAATTAGTAAATTCTCGTTAAATTTATACTTTATAAATTTAATATTAGGTTTTATATTTTCGGGGTGTTACATTAGGGCAAACCCCACTTGCATGTCAAGTAATGTTTAGCAATTGTGAAGTTTTGTATGTTAATTTGATTGTTGATTTGTGAAATTATTATGAATAATTGATTTAGAACTATGTGCTCATGATTTGAATGGTAGATTTCAAAATAGTAGGATGTTTGTGTTAATCAATGAGAAGAACTATGGAAATTGTGCTTAGGATGCTTGTACATTGTGCTAAACTAGTGGTACGCACACAATGTGTTCGACGAAATGCCTAAGTGAGTTTAGTTATGGTTTTTACATGAATGCTTGTTAAGATTGATGCAACTTCTTTATGATAATGATGTGTGTGAATAGTAGACGCCATAACGTATTATAGGATTGTGAAAGTATTGTTTATGAAAGCTAAAGTATGAGATTATGACATATAGGCACGAAGAAGGAAGAAGGTGCAAGTCACTCGAAGGCACAAGCATTTCAAGATCGCGGTAAGTTCATATGAACTTAATCCTCCTTTTATGTTGTTCTACAGATGAATGTTTAGTTATTAATCCTAAATGTTGGGTTGTGTGTTGTTATTGGTTCAAATGATGATACGTTATATGTTAGAATACGGATAAGCGACACAATAGTGTCGGATTTATAATGACCACTCAAGTGGGATGAAATTGTATGGAAAGTAGGACAATGAGATAGTTAAGTAACTACTTGTTGTAAACGGGTCATGATGATATGTTATGCTAGGCATGTATGATAAGAGTTATCCGTTGTAAGTGGGTAAATTAGGATAAGCACGAAAATTATTGTTGACGTTTGATTATGGGCTCATTATGAATGGGTCGAATGATATGGATGTACGAATGTATCGAGAAGTTGGAATGAAAGAAAGTTAATGGAAGGGATGTTTAATAAAAAGAATGTTGTAAACAAGGCTTGTCAATGACTTGTAAATTGTTAAGGGGCTGATTAAAAGTATGTAAGGTATGTTATGGATTTTGTTTGGTAATATGAACTAACGAATGTTCGTTGTTGTGCATGATAGGTAAATCGCATGCGTGATTGCGGTGCGCTCGAATCGAACACACACTATGTCGCCCTTATGCGCTTCTGGTTCAAGACATCTTTTGAAATGGGTCTAAATCGTTTTTGTGTAGTAAATGTTAAACTAGTATTTAGGATGATCGTAGTAGTTTGAAGTTTAAACTCTATTTTGGATACTTTGGATAGAATGTTTTGGGTAAATTGTGTATCGTTTTTAATTTAGCATCTTTCGAATAGTGTCGTAGAATGTATCTTGAATGGTTTCGTTAAAAAGCAGGAAAACATTTACTTTACGAATGGGTCATGTCAAAATTTTCCCAAAAATTTGTATGAGGTTTATGTTATTTGTCAAATGTGAAAAGTGGGCGTTACAGACCCGGTCCAGGAGCCGCGGGACAGAAACCCGTGGTAATTATTATGTTGGCAGCGGAATTTTAACATGATCTTTTAAAACTTGAAAATGCTCAATTTATTTTATTTCACAATTTTGGGAATAACACCCATAATTTACAATAAAGGTGATTTCACTGGGAAATCCTTGTTTTTACAAAAACATGTTTCTTTATTTTATTGAGCCACCTCTTCAAGCTTGTAGTGCTATACAACACTTTTTTTCCTGGATCACAGCAGATCACCTGAAACATGTTTTAAAAAGGTTTTATCAGCAGGGAAATATTGGCGAGTCATTCAAGTTGCACAAAACGACACATTGTTATAATATACAGTATTAAGGGTGATTATATTGTTTCTATCTACCAATTACCCCAAATCGGTATTTGTCACTCGACAATATCTGTGACTATGGTCAGATCACCCATTGGCTAACCCGTTGTCCAATGGTGATGGGTGTCAAGTAATGTATACAAAACCCCACATACCGGCAATAATTGAAGATTACAAAGACTTAATCCATGTAATTATAACTGGAAAACATTTAGGGTTTTGTAAAGTATTTTGATAAAAAGAGAATGACTCACATTGCAGATTTAGACGGGCAGAGCTTAGCCTACTGATTTAGCCTTGTTAACCTAATTCAATTAACATTGCACACGAAAAACTAGGTCAGTAACTTAATACAACTTTTACGACAACTCACGAGATCCAAAACCTTCACGACGAATGACAAAGTATAGCCCAAATACGGGCAACACTTAAACATCCATCGGATGGGTTTTTATCGATCGGACATTAAATCGTAGCAGTGATCGAGTTATTACCCTGTTATCGCGGCATAATTTCATGTTTGTGTGTGTTTTTGGAGTAAACTGATGATATTTCAACGTACAAAACGAATGTTTACGTCGAACCAACGCCAAAATGCAAGTGCCAAACCCTACTATTTATACTGAAAAACCAGCTCTGTCGCATGGCGCGACAGGCTGTCGCGTGGCGCGACGGCACCCTTTCTAGCATAGGGTAGCCTCGTGTGTTTGTAGCCTGGGTGAGTCAGCAGATCGATGAAATTCGATTCCTACAAAGAATTATGAGGATAATCGTCAATTAGGTTTTCCTATTGGACAAAATAAAATAAGAAATCGTAATTTTGATGAGAGTTGTTACATATGTGTCCTTTGCAACATAGAAATACAACACATTTTAGTGGGTTTTTTTAGTCTTCATATTTTATATAGCAATATGGTACTCAAATTAAAGATAAAAAGACGCTCGATTTTACGGTGATTTTTTTATGAAAAAATAATGTCGTATAAAAAAGTTATGAACGTTTAAAAAATAGGGGTGGAATATGCATGTGCTTTGCATTTGGAGAGAGAAAGTCCATAAATAGGATTTTCCCAAGATACCCTTGCACTCATCATTTCTCCTACACTTTCATCTTAACCATTGATTTGAAAAATGAATTGTTAAGATTACTTCTCATCCTACTTAGGCAAAATAAACTTTTTATTTGATCTTACCCATGTATTATATAGTAGTATAGAAGGTTCTATGCAGAACACTAAATATTGTCAGAACATGCAGAACACAATGAATTAACCGTTTTCTTCAATCCTAAAAACCTAAATGTAATTGAAAATGTTACAAATATAAGATTTATTATTTCTCATACGAGAATTCAAAACAAAATATAAAAACTTTTCAGTTTTTATATAACCTACACATATGTAGGTTATGTATAGGTGAAAACATATGATTTTTTATGTATATATAATCTATATCTATACTATATAATAAAAGAAACCTGATTTTGGACACGTGTCATTCATTGAAGATGTCTACATTTGTAATTTCTTACCTTTTCATACTTAATATTATTATTTACCAACTTGACACTTTTTATTTAGTTTACCCATATCTCATATTTTATGAAAAAAAAATATTGATTATTCTATCTCTTATTTTCATATTGCATTTTTTTTAAATTTAGTTTGTACTTATATTTTCCGTTCAAATGGGCCAGAAGTAAAATTATTGGGTTTCACATTTGTAATTAGTTATTTTTTTATTAAGATGCTATCATTCTATTTGCTCATGCTCAAAATGATCAGAAAAAAAAAACTCAGTTATTTTTGTTTCTAGGAAATCATAATCCTTTTATTTGATTCAATCATTCTAGAAGTTTTAAAACTAAAATATAATCTATCATAATCAAATTCACATTTCAAAACCCTCAAAATTCAACCATTCAATAATCACAATTACTCACACGTATAAGCCCATATATAATCTAACCTACTTTTAATAAAGGATTCCAATTAATTCTACGTGAAATTTATTAAGACTTTTTGTTATACACTTAATTTCATATATAATATAATCTAACTTTTAATAATGTATATATGTGTGGACAATCGGAGGGCAAAAGTGAAATTGCACCAATTTTAACGTTATTTCACTAAATTTGTGAAAATAACGTTAAAAGCGGCGGACGGTTAATCATGCATCACCATCATGTGGAGGCGTTGATAGCAGAAAGACAAAAGGGAACATGCACTAATCGGTCTTTGTCCCGATTGCTAAGTGTTATGTGCCTTATGTCCAAAGATTGATGCAAAACTATTATCAAGTCAGGGGTCTTACTGAAAGCAACCTCTACATATTACTCTCCTCGGACCCTACCTTAGCTTTGCTATTTGTGGGATTTACTGAGTATGATGATGATGATGATGATGATGATGATGATGATTTAGTATATATAATTAGATTTATTCAACCCGTATAATACACGAGATTTATAAAGATATAATTTTTTTATTATTTAGTTTATAAAATTACATTTATCCAACCCGTGTAATATACAAGGTTACAAAATTACATTTATTTAACCCGTGTAATACACAGTGTTTTTAAAGATATAACTTTTTTTTATTAATTAGTATATATAATTAGATTTATTCAACATGTACAATACACGGGTTTTTATTATTTGGTATATAAAATTACATTTATTCAGTAGAATACATGAGGTTCTTAGAGATATAATATTTTTATTATTTAATATATAAAATTATATTTGTTCAACCCGTGTAATAAACGAGATTTTTAAAGAATAATTGTTTTAATTTAGTATATAAAATTACATTTATTCAACCCATGTAATACATGGGGTTCTAACCTAGTACACATATAAATGAATATAAGAAACATAAAATTAAAAGAAATATAAATATTAAATCTAGTAATTTAGAGTTGTTTTTTTATACTACTTGATTTATTTTGTGTGAATATATAGAATCACCGGGGTAATTCCCTTTACCAAAAAAAAGTATAGCTTCCTGTTGTAATAAGTTTTAATGCATGAATATATATCAAGAAACCTAATCTGCTATTAATACTCATGGAAATAACATGTATAATTAAAATAACGCACACACTTTTGGACTCAATCATGATATTGTTTGTTAATAACCTTTCAAAAAAAAATATTGTTTGTTAATAAAATTTCTGCCTTTAAAAAATATATATATGTACACTGTACAGGTGGGCTAAGAGCCCATTCAGGTGAAAGTCATACAAGTTTATATGTGGGCTGATGTGTGCTGATGGGCTTAAAGGACTGAGACTTTGACAACGGGCTTCAGAGACTGAGATCAAGTATAAGATGGGCGGCACATCTATCTATCTATCTATCTATCTATCTATCTATCTATCGCTCATTCGTATAATTCAAACCTTCTCTCTCTTCATATTCCAGATTGTTCTTCCTCTGTCACTCTCATCTAACAACTCTCTCTCTCTCTCTCTAGACGTTTGTTTGATCTTAGGGTTTCTGTGGTTAGATTCTTCCTGAATCTAATCGTCTATAGTTCTCGGTCACTCGTTATTCAGATTATCTTGGTGATAATCTTGTTTAGTCATTAGGGTTTGTTTTGAGTTGTATTAGTTCAGTTAATAAGATACATTCGATTTGATCTGCTTTTAGCGTTGCTCTGTATCATTGACAACTACCCCTTTTATTGATTTCCAAAACCATATAAAACTCAATGGCCGGTGATATATTTATATTTACGGCATGACGCTAGTTATGACGTTTTTCTAAGCTTTAATTATATGCAAAGGTATGCTTATATTCTTCATAATTAAGTTTTGATTCATGTATAACCTATCACTTAATTGTTTCTGTTATTTGATGGACAGAACCTCGGGTCCACCTCTCTCTTCACCACCATCATCTTCGCCTCCTCGCCTGCAACAAACCACCACAGTTTCTCTAAGCTTTAATTATATGCAAAGGTATGCTTATATTCTTCTTAATTAAGTTTTGATTCATGTATAACCTATCACTCAATTGTTTCTGTTATTTGATTGACGGTGATTTTGCTTCTGGTTCAGGGTCTGGAACAGCGATCGATTTGGAAACCGTTGTGGTGCATGAGATCGGGCATGTGTTAGGGCTCGGTCACTCGCCGGTGGAAGATGCGGTTATGTTTCCGACGATGCCTTCGGGTGTTCGGAAAGTTGAGCTTAATATTGATGATATTGAATGTGCTGCGAATTTGTACGGTATGAAACCGATGGGGCAATCACTTATTAATGCGGGTTACCGTTACTCGTTCGGGTTGGCCCAGATGTTATTGTTTATGACACTTGGATTGTTTTTGTTGGATGTTTAGGTTCTTGTTAATGTTTATGCTATTTACTCTTTACTTGATTTGTATGGTTCATGGTTATATGAAAATTTGATAGTTTAATGTGAGTTGTTATGTATGATGTTTTGTAATGGTATTATGGTTGTATCGTAAAAGATTGATAGATGGTGTAATAAAATCCAAAGTTAAAATTCATGTTTGGTGATCTTGCAAGTTACAAGTTTTGCGCCGCAGACACAATAAACACAAAGCATGTATAACATAAACGCAGTTAATGGTTGTTACATATTGCTGCTTTTGAATAGATAAGACTTTAATACAAAATTTCAACGTAAAAGAAAAACCTATTACTACCATGACAATACTTAAAAAAAAAGCAACACACATTATTATTGTATAATACAAAAATGTTAACTTTGAATACATAACACTTTGATAATACATAACACTTTGATAGCCAGCTTTGAAACTTCTTTCTTCAACTTTTAGTTTAAGTTGGAAAATGTGAATCTTATGGTGGTTGTATATATAGAGATTATTAGAGAGAGACAAAACATCATAACATGACTATGGAGTATGGGGCGTGAGTTGGGTACAAACACCCAAGTCACCACCCCGGGTGGGCGTGGATTTCAGCGTGGCCCGTTGGGTGGGGGATTCAGCCCGGGCGTTGGGCGGGGCTACCCACATGACATGGCGGATCCTCATTGGCCAAGATCACTAGCCATTTGAAATTTGTTTTTTTTTCCACGCCCCACCATACCCCTTTGAAATTTGCTTTTGGTCTTGGGTGCCGCATACTCCACGTGTCGCACCATGCCCCCAACCCACGCCCCATCATACCCCACGGTCTAACCTAATATTCACATAATTCGTCCCCTCTCTCTCACATTCATTAGTTATCAATACATCTTAGTCATCCTAACTGTACACGCTAAACGGTAACCCAATCATCCACAAGAACATATAGTCTTCCTTCACTCTAGTTTCTGGATTATTAGGTACATATGAGTTACATTCTTGTTTTCTATTAAATATTAGAAAATTGATCGACATGTTCATGTGAGTACATCGACACAAGTGATATGGGTTCGCTTGAGTTGAAATAGATGATTCGCTATAATTGGGTGGTGATAAGAGTTAACATGGGCGTTGCCCGTCCACACTTATGTACCAAGAAATGACTCTTCTTTGTAAGAAGATTCCCTGTTGAGTTGTGGACCATGGATACATGGTACTTATATTTGACTTATTTTTTTTTTTATATCATTGAATATATTCATCTATATATGTCACAAGAGGACAACTTTATTTACGTGTACAGTTTAAACTTTACACTCCAATTCAATTATTAAAGTTTTGTAGTTTTTAATGGAAAAAAAAATATATCACTTTAAATGTATTGGTTAAATTCATCCATGGACATTAAATAATAACCCATACACCTATAAAATAACATACCCTCCCTGTTTATTTATTTATTTATTTAAAATTGTTGTTAAATCTCTTGAATTTTTTTATGATATAAAATAATATTTGTCAAGACGTCAAGGTTTAGCACCCGTTCCATTGTTTGAAAATAAAATATTTTGGGTTAAATACCCAAGGACAAAATATAATGATTGGTTGTTCATCTGCTTTGATTTGCGTTCTTTTTTATTTGCTTGCGTTCGTTTTTGTTCGCTTGCATTCGTTTTTGTTCGCTTGCGTTCGTTTATGTTCGCTTGCGTTCGTTTGTGTTCGAGACCAGTGTTCACAAACTGATCGTGAACAACTGAATTTCCTTAACGAACGAACATGAACATAAACTTATGTTCGGTATGCGTTCGTGAACAGTTCGCGAACATGTTAATTTCCTTAACGAATGAACATGAACATGGCCTTGTTAGTGTTCGTTCGGTTCGTTTACAGCCCTAGTTTGACTGGATAAAGTTAAGATCAAGGCATACGGGAGTAACTTGGAGTGAATGGCGGAGTTTCTCATTTTGAAACAATGTAGCCTAGAAACTGATAATTATAGACCTGAAATTCTCGAGATGTAATGTATCCATGATTATACCCTTGACATAAAGATTCAATATATAGCACCTTGCTATATGTCGTATCTTTTGATTTTGGTTGAATAAACTTTGTTGTTGCTGTTTAAAAAAATTTAAAATAAAACGGGGCCCTTTAATGAAGTTTGAGAAGGTTTGACTGGAGTAAATGATACCAGATTTGAAATTTGAATTTGTAAGTCATAATAGTTTAGAATAGAGTAAATTACGTTGTTGGCCCCTGTGGTTATATCAGTTTTACTATATTGGCCCAAATAAGATTTTTTAACAGATTTGCCCCCATGGTCCCTATAACTAACCGTTTTGGCCCCTAAATCTAACCAAACCCTAACTCAGGTTAATTTATTGGTCACATGTTTATCACATGATGTCTAATTTGGTAATTTTACCTCCCCCCTAATATGTATCTATAAATAAAACCCTAAACCCCTATTTTTTCACTTCATCTTCTTCACTAAATCATCTTCTTCTTCGACAGTTCATTCAAAACCCTAATTTCATAGCTGACAAAGATGGTGATATGCAGATGTGGGTTGCCTTCTATCCTTCGAACCTCCCATGTTTGTAAAAATCGCAGATGGGATCGAGCAGAAAAGGAAAGAACTCCGGTTATACCTCAACGCCGAGAAGTCACCGGAGAAGAACGACTGGTGGATATCGACTCCATTCAAACATCCAGCGACGATTGACAGAGCGATAATCGATTCCGATCTCAAAAACAAAGTCCGCGATGATCGATTCCGATCAGGTCAGGTGTGTGTGGCGCGATGGTTGTTGGATTTGGTGGGTCAGTCGGATTTGGGTGTGTATGGTGGTGGTTTAACGAATCTGAATTACTGGATCTGAATCACCCAGATCTGTTAATGTTTGCTTCGAATCGGATTTGGTGGGTTTCATTACAAACACTGAATTTAGAATCTGTTAATGTTTGATTCAGTTCTGATTGAAGTTTATTAAAAGCAAAGCAAAACCCATGTCCGAATTGAAGTAAAGAATAAAGGGTATCTGATTTTTAACTGAAATGAAAGATTATAACGAACCTTTTTATGGTGGATGATGCAGTGGAAGCCGAAAAAGTTCTGAGATTTGAGTGGGATTATTGAATTGAAGTAAATGAAAGTTTGTGTGTGAAATTGATTTGGGAACTGAGTTAGTGAAATTCAAGAGGAAACTGTGCACATGAGTCTAGTGCTACATGTGGATGAAGATTTCCTCCATAGAAAAAATCAACGTGAGGTCAATGGTGGATTAGGAAACATGGAGAAGATTCTTGATTCTTCTATTTTGAGGACAATACTTTTTATAAAATCTGATTTTGGATATTTGAAATCTGGGTTTGTTCTTGAAATCTGGGTTTGAAATTGAAATTAGATTTAAAGGGATGAGAAATTACAAAAATGCCCTTGAAAGTGACAAATAATTAACCAGGGTAAGAGGTTGAGTTAGACTCAGGGGCCAAAATAGTTAGTTATAGGGACCATGGGGGCAAATCTGTTAATTTTTTTTTTATTTTGGGCCAATATAGTAAAACTGATATAACCACAGGGGCCAAAAATGCAATTTACTCGTTTAGAATAACTATAAATTTATATGGCTTTCAAATACATAAAAGAACTTTACATTTAGGGTTAATGGATTTAAACACCCCCAACTATAGCCATTTGGCCGATGGCACTCTCAACTTTCACTTTGGCTCAGACCACTCCCAACTTAACACTTCGATTGTCATGGCACCCCTTCGTTAAATATGCACTAACCAGGTTACTAAAATAAGCCTATGTGGCAATTTAATCTGATGTGGCATGTCCTACGTGTCATACATGAGCTTATGTGGAACACCAATGATTCGATGAAGTTTATAATCCCCAAATTACATAACACTTCACTCAAACCAAGATAATTACATATCAGAAGCTCTCAAGTTCATCAATGGCGATCAAACCCTAATCTGATCGAGGTACGTTTTCTGTCAAAATTCTCTGGTATTGTTCACTGATTGCATTGATGGAGGTTATCGATGTGATGCTATGGTATGGTGGAACATTGGATTTTAGTTTTGATCAACCTCAATATATTGGAGATGAATCAAAGTTGATACGTATGGATGTTGATCACATTGCATACTTTGAGTTGTTAGAGTATGCAATGGATTGTGGGTGTTATGAAAGTAGGGATTTTTACATGTATGGATTAAATGCTGATAATGGTGAATTCAAGTTTTTTGGGGATGATAATGATGTTATGGAGATTGCGTTAAAGGCTCTAACATGGTCTGAACCATTCATGGAGGTCTTTATTCAAGTTGCTCCAATTACCCATGAACAAGAAGTCCAATTCATGTCCTAGCCCAGTAAACCCAAAGCCCAATCTTATTCACCACCCAGTAAACCACAAGCCCAATCCAATTCCCAACCCATTAAACGAAGAGGCCGGCCCAAAAAACTTGTAACCCAGTCCAAAATGAAAGTAGTCCATGTCAGTAGAGTGAGTAGGGTATCTGACAAAAGTGGTAACCCTCATGTACTTGAAGTCCCTAGATCTGAATCCACAGCCTCTGGAAAGGAGGCTGTTGCTGATAAACCAGTTGGTTTGAATAATCAACCTAGTGTATAAGAGGCTACATGGGCATTTGATTTGGATGAGGAGTCTATTGTTCAAGAGGGTGTATCGAAAGAAACAGATGGTTTGCAAAAGAAGCCTATTGGAGAAGAGGTTTTAGTGGAAGAAAGGAGTGGTTTTGATAAGCAGTGTTCAGATGAAGATGACAGTGAAGATAGTGACTATAAAGCTGACTTAAATGGGACAGAAGAGTCAAGTTCAGATGAAGATGAAGGTTTCCTTGATGATAGTAATGAAGATGAGGTTCATGATGAAATAGCTTTCTCAGATTCAGACAGAGAAGATGTTGAATGGAGATAGTCACAAGATGCCATTAAACGAGCTAATAAGGATGAACTTGAAGCTAAAAAGAAGTTAGTTGAACAGTGTACTAAACCTTATGAAAAAGAAGGTAAGTTGAGTGAGTCTAATGATGCAGGGTATGCACATGTAGAGGGTTACAGTAGTTACGAGGAATCTGATGGTGATGTTGCTACTCCTGGTGAGAGTGAGGATGATGATATAAGAGGTAAGAAGTACAAAGAAACTGCTCCAAATGTAAATGAACACACCAATTGGAAAAAGTTTACATGGAAAGTTGGAATAAGGTTTGCATCAAGGGATCGTTTTAAGGAGGCAGTGAGAAGGTATGCTGTGACTAACGGAAGGAATCTGATCATTGCAAAGAGTGATAATAAGGAAGAAGGTCGTTTAGCTGTGAAGTGTGTACCAGGGTGTCCCTTCTATCTATATTGTTCACTAAGCAAAGACAAAGAGTGTTACATGATTAAAAGTGTGAAGAACAAACACAACTGCCAGAGAAACATGATCAAGAATAGGCAGCTAACTGCCAAGTTCTTAGGGGATGAGTTCCTTCCTTTGTTTAAGGCCAAGCCAAATTGGTCTGCTAAGGAGATTCAAGCAGCAGTTAAACAGAAGTTTAAGGTAATTATAACTAAGTGGTTAGCTTACAAGGCTAAATCAAGTGCACACAAGAAGCTTCATGGTTCAATGAGAGATCATTACAGTAAAATTGGTTGTTACCTGGAAGTTCTAAAGAAAGCAAATCCATCATCAACCTTTAGGTTAGAAACTGCTCCACCAGGTTTCATTAACCTAGATCCAGAGGCCACATGTGAAACATTCTTTAGACTGTTTGTTTGTTTTGATGGAGTCAAAAAAGGTTTTTTAGCAGGATGCAGGAAGGTATTGTGCTTAGATGGGTGTTTTCTTAAAACATTCCTTGGAGGGATGTTGTTAACAGCTGTGGGAAGGGATGGTAATGACCAAATGTTTCCTTTGGCATGGGCAGTAGTTGAAGGGGAAAATAATGAGAGTTGGGAATGGTTTATGGATGAGCTTAGGCAGTGTTTGGGAGTAACTGATGATGGTGAATCATGGACTTTTATATCTGACCAGCAAAAGGTAGAACTCCCTAACCAATAATTAGCTTATTCATCACTTATCTGTGACACTGTTGTATTGGTTTTGCAGGGTCTGTTGAATGCTGTTGCAATGGTATGGCCAAAGGCAGAGCATAGAAACTGTGCAAGACACATCTATGCTAACTGGCACAAGACATACAAAGATGAAGAGTTAAAGGAGCTATATTGGAAATCAACTAGGGCCTATTGTGAAGCTGATTACTTGCAAGCCATTAAAGAGATGAGGAGCATAAACCCTGATGCAGTAGAGGCCTTACTCAAGCAAAATCCCAATTGGTTCAACAGGTGCTATTTGAACACTCACACAAAATGTGATGTTATAGTAAACAACATGGCTGAAACTTTTAATGGCTTTATCATCAATGCAAGGTCAAAACACATTATACACATGTTAGAGGACATAAGGATTCATGTCATGAGTAGGCTGGTTACTAAAAGAACAGAAATGAGTGCCGGGGATGTTGTTATATGCCCTAAAATCCAAGAAAAGCTTGATTTTTCAAAACAGGCTGCATATAGATGTGAGGTGTATCCCTCATCATACCATGTGTTTCAAGTCAGGGATTTTGATGATGTTTCAGTTGATCTAGATAATAGAACATGCACATGTAGGAAATGGGATTTGAGGGGGTATCCATGTAAACATGTTTGTGCAGTAGCTGGGTTTTTGCATAAAAATGCAGAAGAGTATGTTGATGTGTGTTACCACAAAGACACATACATGAAGGCTTATGAATTCTCAATCCCTCCAATACCTAGTGAAAGGTATTGGCCCAAGATTCACCACCCTATGGATCCACCACCAATAAGATCTCAACTTGGGAGGCCTAAGAAGAATAGAAAGAAGGATCCTCATGAGGATCCAAAGAGACCAGGGAAACTTACCAAGCATGGGGTGATAATGACTTGTGGTAATTGTGGGGGTAGAGGTCACAACAAGAGAAAATGTACTGAACAGGGAAATCAGCAATCTACTGCAGGTGAATTACTTGTTTTACTGACAGTTGTCTGTGTATATTGTAGGCTTTAACTACTTTTGTTTTGTATGTTGTAGGGTCTGCTAAAAAGAGACAGAAGGGAACAAAAAAGTCAAGCCAGAAGTCAACTCAGCAATCTGCTCCACTACCTTCACAAGGCACAACTCAGCAATCTACTCCAGTACCTTCATAAGGAACAACTCAGCAATCTACCCAGGAGGGAAGCAAAATTTCCAGCCAGAAGTCAGCTAAAAAGTCAACTGTCAAGTCAAATGTCAAATGGAAAGGGAACATACAAGGCAGCAGTTAAAAAGTCATAGTTTGACTTTTTTGTGATAAATGGACATGTTTGACTTTTTTGTGGTCTTTATGACCTTTTTGTGTTGTTGGTTGTTTGGACAACTTTAACTTATGTAATAACTCTCTAGGATAACTTGTGGTGATGTTATAACTCTTTAGGGTAACTTTTGGTAATGTTATATGTGACAACCCGAGTTTTCAAAGTCTCTATTCGATCTAACTTAGTACTTAATTGCAAGTGTGTCTTTATGTTTATCTGATGTGCAAAATACGTGTCGTTTATATATACGGTGTGTAATGAGTGTGTATATGATTATGTGTTGTATTAATAACATGTTTGTTATAATCAATATAAAACAAACAAACACCCCTACCCTCCCACACAAACAAACATCCCACTCGAAATAAACCCCCACCCGAAATCAAAACCCCATCTTGAAGTGGGTCGGCGGAAACATGGTATGGGCTTTGGCCCAGTATCGATTTTATATAGGGTTTGTTTTATCAGTGCACGAAACGGATAACGGAGAAAACCCTATCATCCCCTACATACGTGCGGCAGAAGACCCCCTCCACTATTCGAAATCTTTGGGGGCTCATCCCTGTGTTTGATTTCAATCACTCTTTCGGTTAGTATTAATTATGTATATATATATATAGTTGTTTGCCACTATATCTCCTTGTGTACGTAATTGTGAAGTCAAAAGTGGTCAGCTTATCATTCTTGATTGCCGCCCACATATGTTGATATAATTGCATGTGAAATTTGTCAGAAAGCATATGACTATTAATTGAGTGAGTCCTTGTATGTTTTTGGTCCAATCACAAGTATATGACAACATCTTTTGTCGGCCAATAAGTTGAATATGTGTTGATTTAAATATCAAGTTTTAAAACAACAAATCTCCTCACAATCGGTCCAATCATAGCATGATATCAATAGTTAGTTGTCGGCCATTATTGTCTTTAGCGCATGTGCAACATCAGGAAATAATTGATTAAATATATGTGTGCATGTATATTAGATTTGGTCGATTATTGGATTGATTGGTTTGGTTGGATCTTTATAAACTGAGGTTAATCGTTATAATCCACACATGATAGATTGTTTGAAATCGTTGTTGAATGTGTCATCGAAATCGTGATGCTGTGATGTTTCTGTTATAAATCATAATTGCATAATGATTGCTGATTACTGATTGATGTTGAACGATGATATGTTACAAGAGATGAAACCGTTATATGATTACTTGGATTATTCTTATTTGTAACTGCTCGACGTAACTGATGCTTGTGACGAATCACAAATTGACGAAATGGAATGTGTTTCGCCAAGTGTTGTTGACGAAACTGATGGGGTGTTTCGCCAAGGGTTGTTGACGAAACAGAATGTGTTTCGTCAACATGTGTTTCGCCAGTATATGATTCGCCAATCTGTGTTTCGCCTAAAGAGTAAACTGCACAGTAACCTGATTTAATTCTGTTAGAAGTTAACTGGATAGATTAACTGCTGTTAAGTGATACGCACGACTTGTATACATGTTTAGTACTACTGTGATTATACACATACATGGACAACTTGGATACAAACTGATTATTCTATACGTGCATACTCTAGGACGTGATTGATTTACTTGCGAGCACATATTTAGCATACCGAGCAAACCAAGGTGAGTTCACACAGCCAAGGCATGGGGTTCCCGGGTGGGAATGGGATTTGATGAATTATTGTGCATACTCATAAAGTAGAACCTAACGATAAGATACGACTAGACTAGTAACACTTATTGAACTGATCTTCGCACACCTGCCAAGGGTTGGCCGCGATATTATGACTGACTTCGCACACCTGCCTTAGGAAGGCCGCGAACTAAATTTACAAATCTTCGCACACCTGCCTGGGGAGGCCGCGATACAAATAAACCTAGTCTAGAATACTTGGGAAAAACATTCCCCAATATCTTCGCACACCTGCCTGGAAGGCCGCGATGGGAAATAATACGATACTTTGTAACGAACGAACATACTACTACTCACGCTATACTATTACTGAACTATTAACTGTGAACTCGCTCAACTAGTTGTTGACTCTCTCTTACATGCCTTGCAGGACCTTAGGTACATATGGAGCTTGCACAGGGAGGAGCAGGTCGTTGTGGGACATGGATCGATGATGCCATGTTATCTATCTAAACATTTGAATTTACTATTTACATTGGGTTTACATACTTATGCTTCCGCTACACACTTGTTGATGTTTGGTTTTGAAAACACCTTTCGTATTGATGAATGATTTTTGGTATTTACTTATATGTTCAATATGATTGGTGGCTTGATCCTGGTCAGTCACGCCTCCAAGCGGTGATACTCCGCGTGTGGATTTTGGGGGTGTGACATTTTAACTGTTGGTTATGTAATGGTATAAGTCTTGCTTATGGTCTTTATGCATTTTGGTTGATTGGTCATTATAATATGCAGTTTTGGTCATTATATAGTGCAGATTTGGTCATTATATAGTGCAGATTTGGTCATTACAGCTTGGACAACATACACAGATTTGGACACTTGCAGTTTTGACCCATATGCATTGTGCAGTTTTGACCCATATGCATGTGCAGCTTTTGACCCATATGCATTGTGCAGTTTTGACCCATATGCATTGTGCAGCTTGGACAACATACACAGATTTGGACACATGTGCAGACCCATTAGAGGTATGGTTCTTGTTATATCATGACCTTTGACATTTGTTGGTCAAAATACAGTTTGGATATGTTGACTAATCTGGTAATATCAATACATGTGCAGATATATACAATCAAGGAGTAGGATTTTGCATTAAATTTCATTAAAAGTGTACAATTACAACAACAAGACAGTTCAAACTACCTAAACATATACAACACTATGCTAATGCCAATAAACAAGGTTAACACATATTGCTTGTTCCATTTCGACTCTGTTCCATATATCTTTGTTTTCAACTACCTATTCTCTTCTACTAAGACCATGTTTTTATATTTCAGGTCTTCTGAACTGAACCTGCACTGGGATGCATGTTGGTTGAACATTTTGTCGACATCTTCTGTCTATAAGAAGAACTTGCAGTCTGATCTCTGCAAAAGCCAACAACACCTCAGTTAATCAATCAATTCAATTCAAGAAAAATACTTGGAGTTAAGGTGGAACATACCGGCCAATGTGAGCATCCATAGAATTGTTGACCTTGCCGCACACTTTTACGTCCAACAACTCGAACAACTGCTACAACATCATGATGGCAGTACACATTACCTTCCAAATCAACCTTAAACAATTTAGGGTTTCTGGATACTATGGATGAAGACGTAGAAGATGAGCTCGTTTTGATTCAAGATTAGGGCTTGTTCTTCACGGAAATCGACCGGATCATATGTTGATGATGGATTTGCTCCAAGGTGCGTCTGATTTGCTCTATGAGTGAGGATTAGGGTTTACAGAATGAGGTTGTGAGGGATTGGGGGTTTTAAAGAAGGTGAATGACTATACTTGACACGTAGGACATGCCACATCAGATTAAATTGCCACACAGGCTTATTTTAGTAACCTGGTTAGTGCATATTTAACGAAGGGGTGCCATGACAATCAAAGTGTTAAGTTGGGAGTGGTCTGAGCCAAAGTGAAAGTTGGGAGTGGTCTGAGCCAAAGTGAAAGTTGAGAGTGCCATCGGCCAAATGGCCATAGTTGGGGGTGTTTAAATCCATTAACCCTTACATTTATATATGTCACAAGAGGACAACTTTATTTACGTGTACAGTTTAAACTTTACACTGCAATTCAATTATTAAAGTTTTGTAGTTTTTAATGGAAAAAAATATATATCACTTTAAATGTATTGGTTAAATTCATCCATGGACATTAAATAATAACCCATACACCTATAAAATAACATACCCTCCCGGTTTATTTATTTAAAATTGTTGTTAAATCTCTTGAATTTTTGTATGATATGAAATAATATTTGTCAAGACGTCAAGGTTTAGCACCCGTTCCATTGTTTCTTTTTTTGAATAGCAAACGGAATTTTATTGCTCATCATACTTTGCCGGCCCTATAGCAAGGAACTATATGGACCAAACAATGTTTCACAAAAACAGTTACAAAAAATCACATAAACAAAATATTAACTACACCATGAGAACATTTTCCAACTCTCCCAGGTTGTTATTTGCAGTCTTGCTCTTTGCTTCATCCATTGATACGAATCCTCCTTTATTTCTTCGATTATCTTGTATGCGGCTTCACTTCTATCTTTGAAAATCTTTGCATTCAGATTTTTCCATATGCACCATACTGTTAATGTAAAAATCGCGTGTACAGTCTTTTTCTTCGCCTTTGTCCATTGATACCCGTTTATACCTTCCATCAGTTCACTTAAAGTTTCTGGTTTCGAAGTTTCTGTCATCTTCACCCATCTCCTTATTTGGTCCCAAATCGCTTCCGCAAAATTACATGTTACTAACAGATGGTTTAGTGTCTCTTCCGCTCGGCCGCAAACCTTGCACATGGATGATGGAATTTGAATGCCTCTTTCTCTTAACTTGGTCGCTGTTGGTATTCTCCCCAGTCCCCTGTATCGGCATTTACTCGTTGCCTATTTATTCCAAAAGAAATCGTCGGCCTGTTCGTTTATATTCAGCTGATTTGCCAGCGAGTTCCTCACACTTTTGACTTCAAAATCTTTATCCCTTTCGTTTTTCCAAACCCATACATCTGTATTCGCCGATGTTCAGAATTGTTTGAAAATAAAATATTTTGGGTTAAATACCCAAGGACAAAATATAATGATTGATTGTTCATCTGCTTTGATTTTTGAAGGCTCCAGCAAATGCACGTTTCATTATGCTTTCTTGTATGCATATTCTTTTAATATTTAACGATAACTTTTTAAAAATTATAAAGTTGTAAAGATTGTAAGATTAAATATATTTGTTTTATATTTAATCTAGTAGCCATTATAATCATTTACATTATATGGATCAAAATATATAACAATCCTATTAAATAATTAGTTGGTAATTGTTGATGGGCCTAATTACCCTTATTAACTAATTAGGGTTTCCTCCTGGGTGCATATATAAGGAGAATAATGTGGAGGTTAAAGAGTTAGACAATTTCACAAACCCTAATAGCACATAACATCAATCTCGCCTTCCTCTCCATAACCGATTCCCTTGTCGGTTTCTTATCATCACCATCATTAGATTGCACCCTAAGGAGGAACCAGACCAAGATGACAATCATGTCAAAACTTATTGCTGTGTCTCCATCCGGATTCTCTGTTGGCCTGCACTGCTGCAATCAGGTATGTTTTCATGTTTTCCTTTATGTCTAAACAGAACTGAACCAACATGTGGTATCAGAGCATATGTTGATTAATCAGTTCTGTTTTTTTATCCATTATTCTGGGATAGAAATCTAGAAAACGGAGTTTGAAAACTTAATAAACCATAACAATAGGTTTCGAGTTCTTTGAATGTCACCGAAAACACTTTTTCGATAAACTGAATTGGTTAATAATGTGACTCGAAATCGAATAGGTTAATTTTATGTCCGAAATCTGTTTTAGAAGCCTTAAAATTCAGGTTTCGGGTTCCAGAATCATGTTTTTATTTTTAGGGTTCATCATGTTTTCTTAGGAAAATTCGAAATTCCTTTATGTTTTGGAATATAATTTGGATTTTTGAGTGTTATTTCCCTGTTTGATCCAATTTAATCTGTTAAGTTCATTCAAAAACTGTTAAAAGATATACATCTATAATTTTCGAAATATTATGATAAAATTAGATCATCACTAAAACAGGAAACCATATCTCAAAATCCCTAACAATTCGAATTTTCGGTTATGTTTTCACATTAATAGCTGTAACAGAAGTTTCGAGATAAGTTTTAACCACCCGAGACAAAGGTCTCGACTCGAGACCACAAGAACTCGACTCGAAATCATAAGTGTTCTCAAATGTTTACAACTCGAGACAACGATTTTGACTCGAGATCATAAGGTCTCGACTCGAGACCACTGAGGTTTCGACTAAGGGCTTAAATCTGTACAACTCGAGACAAAGGTCTTGACTCGAGACCATAAAGGTCACAACTCGAGACCATGGTTGCGACTCGAGACCTCATAAGGAGTCGAGATCTCATAATTCACAGCAGTCGAGACCATGATTACGACTCGAGACACTGAGGTTGCGACTCGAGACCATTAATGAGTCGAGACCTCATAATGTTATAAGCTGAGTCGAGACTTGACTCGAGATCTCACTCGAGACCTCATAACTGACTCGAGATCTCACTCGAAACCTCATTATTTCAGGCCGTTTAATGTGAACTAAGATTTAGCTCGGGGCTCCCCCTGCAAACCCCAGCGAACTCACCGCGGAGTTCGATCCGCGCTAACAAGTGGTTTGCTATTAAATGATTGGTTTTTGTAATTACTTAGTTAATAGTTAATTAATGAGGATCAAATAATGTTTTACAAAACCAAAATGGCTTAACTTGAATGAGCTTCTGATGTATCACTTCTGACCAAAGCTGATTTGATGCATCTACTTATCGTTCAAGTATTACGAAAGCTATGTTAAGTGTGCATCATAAACATGAATGTCTTAATATCTGGCCAAAGCTGATTTAATTCCTTCATAGATGGCATACTTAACAAGTGCATAACTAAAGTGATTGTCTCAATTTCTGGCCAAAGCTGATTTGTTACAACCACTTTGCACACATGCTTAAATGATTACACTTCTGGCCAAAGCTGTTTTGTCTTCGTTTAAGTAGAACTTTAAGTAGTCTATTATTTTGATGTTAGTAATAGACATATCACAACCTATTCACATAATGATCCTTATATTAATGATCCTCAATTAATTTTTGTGATCATTTTGTCTGCCTTATTCTTAGTACCCATAATTTTACTCACTATAATCTTCTTCTATAAATCTATATCTCTTCCACTCTAATTCATAAATCTAATATGTTTTGCTTAAAGTTTCTATAAGAATTAGCTCTTAAATTAAATCCTTGATTATCTATTAAGATACGATGATCCTATTGCTCTCTTCTGATAAAGCACTACAGAAGAAAAGTAGAGCATGATGAATAGGACAAATCAAACATGATGTCTCTTATGATAATCAAGAACTCTGTAACATAAATGTTGTCACTAAAAGGTTATTCCAGATTAGGTCTTTCCTAAGACTAATCTATAATTGTGGAATAATCACTAGAACTCCTAAGATGCATGCCTTCATTTAAAATTATAAATTATAAAGCTAAGTGGTATATGTGAATACATAACAATGTACAATGCCATGACCCATAAAGTTAAGGGCTTACACATGGAAATAAGTATATTTTTCCAGTACATTACATACTAAGATTTTCACTTGTACAATTTGATGCCTTATAAATCAACTATAACACTCAAAAAATACCAAAGTATAACGAGTGTGTTGATAAGCAACATATGTACAAAGAAATAAATGTTTAAAGCTGGAAAATAAGTTGTTACTCACTTTACAGCCACTTAAACTTTAAAAGAGGATTGTTCTAAGGTCCATAGACAGATTATAAGTGCTAATTCCAACTCTAAGGTTCTTCAAGGGAAAATCTCACTGCATAATTATGCCATTAGACTAGACATAAGCAACGAGACTATCCATTATTCAGAAGAACAGTTGGATAAGTTAATTAGGTAGTCACTTACTAATGATATTTAAGTCTGATAATTTTAATATTCCAATTAACACATGATTAGTTGACTCTAGTTCCATACGTTTCCTTAGCAGAACTCGACAAATAACTAACATGAGAGTTAGTGACAAAATTAAATGTTAAGACTATAAGAACCATAATGAACAGTCTTCCAACAACGCTTTTCGATACCTTATATATTCTGAAGATTAATCAGAATATAGTATCATAATTAAGCAATGTTATGAAGGTTGTGAGGTTTACATAGTCAACATAAAGTCACACTTACCTTAAACTCTCATTTTATTTGTTCTAAATATCTGGATAGAAACATTACTAAGATGAAACTAGATGATACCTTACATTTTCACAACTTTTGTTATCATGCAAATGAGAATTTGACAAAAGGAAAATGAGACTTATAAATCTCATCCATTATAACAAAATTCATGAGAAATCATGACATGGTTAATGAGGATGATTATTCATCTAATCTCATTCTAAGTGATTTTAAATCATGACGTTACAGCCCTAAATATTACTTGGCTTAAGGAATAAGTATGGGTCCATCATAAGTCATTCATTGACATTCGTGGAACTTATTCCAAACGGAATATTCAGACATAATTCATTTATCATTTAAAAGACTATCAACTTGTATCTAAATTTTGTCGCATATGGCACACGGTCTTAGAAGAAATCTATTCATATATGTACTTAATAAGTTTTCTATTAAATATGTCCCTAAAGTTTCTTATGATATATGGACATTAAAGAAATCAAATAAAGTTTAACCTATATATGATAGGTTCCCACGTCACGTAGCTCATTGAAACTTCTCTTGTAGCATTCTAGAGATATTAAAGATCAGTGGGAGCATTAAGTGTCTTAATAATAACTTGCAATAGTTGTAAGAGGTGGGGAGTAAAAATTTTACATTACCTAAATTTACACCTCTTGTACAAGACACCGCTCCATCACGACACTGTTCCATCAATACTTGTCTCCTTAAAATCTAATGCTACTCTTACAAAAGTTTCATTGTTGCTTAAATTGTGGGCACACTTAGATTTCTTACCTAAACTAACATAATCCTCAACAAGAGAAATCACAACGACTAACGTCATTAATTTGTTTTCTCTATTAGAATTTGTTGGTCGTTAAATATTGACCCTAAGCATGCTGAGTTCCTAAAGATTTCTAAGGTCAGTAGGAGCAGTCAAAGTCCTTATCATGACTTGCAAGGAATACAAGAGGCGGGGGGAAGAGTGTCATTAAATTTCACTCCGAATTTAACTCCGATTACACCTCTTGTACCAACTCTTACAAACTTAGAATCCTGAAAATAATAGCAACCTAACCAAGAGCTAATCCATAAAACTGAAACTTCTAATGAACCCAATAATCAACTCAGGAGGTCATCTAGGTTTAAAAGCCTACTAACTTTGATGATTACATAACCTCCCTAATGAAGTTGAAATGGATTTTTGGAAATGTTTAATGATCCTATCTCTTAAAATCAAGCCACTAGCGTAAATCAATCATCTGAATGGAATAAAACAGTTTTCTAGTAAAACTGATTTTATGTATTCGTATAACGTTTGGGATTTGATTGAATTACCTAAGAGTGTTCATAACTAAACCAAATCCTGATATAAACGTTAAGACACTAAGAAGCATGATTGATTGTCAAAGGTTATACTTAGGAAGAGATAAATTATCAAAGATTTCTTTGAGGATCATCACTGTTCTAGTAGCTTATAATAGTTTAAAGCTACATTAGATGAACATTAAAAGAATTTTCCCTAACAAACTGGCTGACACATTTACATGTTCATAAAACAACCTGAAAATTCTAAACTGAAGGTTAAAGAACACTTTATTTGTAAGCCAATAAAATCCATGTATGGGTTAATGCAAACATCATAATGTGATGAAATCTTAACGTAATTATTTTCATCAACAACCAAGTGGATTAATGTACCTACCTCAAAATGAGTGGGAGCAACTAAGATAAACTTGTCTATATAGATGATATTCTTTTGACAAGTATATGTTACATAAGTCAAAGCATTGTTAACACAAACTTTGATATAATAGATCTCAGAGATGTCTCTTTTGTAATAGATATCATAACGTACCGAGATAGACCCAATGGGACAATAGTTTCGTTCCATAAGTTTAACATTAAATGGGTCCTTACATATGTAACAAACAATACTGCTCTCCTTTAAGAGGATAATAGGATAAATGAGATTATTTTCCTTACGCTTCATTAATTAGAAGCCTTATGTAAGTTTAAGTCTATACTCGTTTAGATATTACTCACATTGCAACATACTAGATACGTCTAGATTAACGTGAAGCATCTAATGGAGTATTACAATATCTTTAAATAAACGAGAGGCTATAATTTGAAGAAGAAGTGAGAACTCAAACCGGTTTATTACTCTAAATTGTGATAACCGGTTTATTACTCTAAATTGTGATATTTAAAGATGATAGAATGTAATTTTGGGTATATCCTTATGTCAGCAGACAAACCTATCTCATGGAGGAGTCATAATGCACTGATATTAACAACCTAAGTTATAACGACATAATATAGTCACTAAATGTTGTTGGAAATTTATCAGTGGACTCATAAGTTTATTAACTCCATATAATTAATGTTTTGAAGAATTAGTGTGATAAAGTCAGCTACCATGACTCCTTGAACAGTAACAGTTCAAGAGGTGCTGCATTAAATTTCGATACGCAATTAATTATTCGTTTATGAACGAATTGAGGAAACTAAGTTTTGTATCGAATACATTCATGATATGCTTAAGGATCCTATAACTGAAGGGCTATTACCCATAAGTCTTATTAGGAGAGCTCATAGACGGGTATTAATTAATGGTCGTGCGCAATTGCATATCGTAATATGAATGACTAAGTATTAGTTAATTTTCCTCATCAGTTTGATTTTGTATGTCTCTAAGAATATGTCAAGCCGGCATAATGGCATATAGACAAATAAAGTTACAAATCAAACAAAGGGCTTATGCGTATTTTGATCATAACGATTAGGTTTTAAATTAAGGCTATAGTATGATTAATGGGGGTCCTGAGTCGCATAATGATTCAACGGCTGTATTTCTCTGCTATAGTACTTGTTTAAGGCTAAAATGAGTGTTAACTCCTGATCAGGCTTATCTAACACTCATAGTAAATGATTACTCGGCTAAGTGGGAGAATGTAAGATTAAATATATTTGTTTTATATTTAATCTAGTAGCCATTATAATCATTTACATTATATGGATCAAAATATATAACAATCCTATTAAATAATTAGTTGGTAATTGTTGATGGGCCTAATTACCCTTATTAACTAATTAGGGTTTCCTCCTGGGTGCATATATAAGGAGAATAATGTGGAGGTTAAAGAATTAGACAATTTCACAAACCCTAATAGCACATAACATCAATCTCGCCTTCCTCTCCATAACCGATTCCCTTGTCGGTTTCTTATCATCACCATCATTAGATTGCACCCTAAGGAGGAACCAGACCAAGATGACAATCATGTCAAAACTTATTGTTGTGTCTCCATCTGGATTCTCTGTTGGCCTGTACTGCTGCAATCAGGTATGTTTTCATGTTTTCCTTTATGTCTAAACAGAACTGAACCAACAAAGATAAGCACAAAGGCCGGCTAGTCGTTGCATTTCCTTCATTGCGGAAGGCGATGGCATGCGCTCGATCGCCTGAACCTTTCCGGGTTTACCTTGAACCCATCCTTAGTGACGGTGAATCCAAGGAACTTGCCTTCTTCCATTCCAAACGAGCATTTCCCTTGGTTGAGCTTCATATTGACGCTACGCAGGGTTTGGAATGTTCTTTCGATATCGTTGAGCATGGTATCCTCTTCCATGCTCATGACGAGTAGGTCGTCTATGTAGATTTCGACACTTTTGCTGATTTGATCACCAAAAGTGTCGTTCATCAGCTTTTGATAAGTTGCGCCTACGTTGCGCAACCCAAACGACATTTTTGTGTAACAGTAATTTCCGGTAGGTGTGCGGAATGCCGTTTTATCTTCGTCCTCGATTGCCATCTGCATTTGGTGATAGCCTTTGTAACAATCGAGGAAACACTTCCAACGAAACGGGGCGAGGTTATCGACTTTTTCGTCGATCTCGGGAAGTGCGTAACAATCTTTGGGGCAGACTTTGTTGAGATCTTTATAGTCGATGCACATGCGCCAGCCCTTGGTTGGTTTCTCTACCATGACTGCGTTGGACAACCAAGTCAGGTATTTGACTTCCCGCAGGATACCTGCGGAGAGCAGTTATTTGACTTGCTCGTGCATCGCCTCATTCTTTGCGGATCCAAGGTGGCGTTGGCCTTGGATCACTGGCTTGATATCTTGCAGTGTATTCAAGAAATGTTGCGCGACTTCACGTGGCACCCCTGTCATGTCGGCGGATGTCCATGCGAAGATATCTTGATTCCTGAAGAGGAGTTGCTTCAGGCGCGCTCTGGTGTTGTTGGACAAGGCGTGACCCAGCGTGACCGTCTGTTCTAGGTATCTTGCGTTAAGTACCCATTTCTCCGGTTGGGTGTTGGGGGTGAGCCTCGCCGTCTTCGTCGGACGCACTTCGTCCGTAGACATAACCTCTCTGCGGGCAGAGTGTGGGACGGATGTAATCATGTTGAAATCGCCCTTGGACTCTCGACCGAGAAGTACGTCGTATCGGGAGGTGTGAGGTAGGACCATGAAGTTTACCTCCTCCGTTCGCGTATGCCTACCGTTGGTAAGGCGCACGGGCAAAGTGATTTAGCCCAGGGGGAATACGGTTTCCCCTGCGAACCCGACCAAAAGGTAATCCACCGGCTGCAATCGATCTTTGTCTTCTTAATCGAACTGGTTGAAGCATTGCTCATATATGATGTCAAAGGTACGGCTCGGGTCTATGAACAACCGCTTCGTGCAGTAATGAGCTAGGTAGCCGTTGATGACGACGGCGCGCCTGTCGCTCCGTCCGCCTTGTACTTTGGGGAAAACAACTTGTTTGTCCTTCCATTCGTTGTCCCCTCTTCTTGCCGCTTTGCACGGCTTTTCACGGCCCCCATGAATCATGTGGGTTGAGGCCACATACATGATTTTTTTTCCTGTGTAGGTGCCCTCGTCTTGCGGGGTGATGAGCTTGGTTTGTTTCTGCGCGGCTGGCAACAAATGTTGCAGCTTCCCCTCTTTGAGGGCTCGTTCAATCTCCAATCGGAGACTGATGCAGTTGTTGGTTGAGTGGCCTGTGTCCTTGTGATACGCACAGTAGAGGGTAAGATCTTGATTCTTTTTAGACTTCTTTAGTTGGGCCGGGTGCAAGAATTGTGCGTCCGTAATGAGGACGTCTCTTGGTGACTTGTTGATCTCGGTCCAGTTACGGTCCTGAGATTTCTTCTTGGATGCCCGGTTGTCGCGTTGGGCATTGATTGTCGCCCTTGCGTCGGGCTGTTAACTGCGCGGGACGTACGGCTTGGAATCGTTGCCGCTATTCCATGTATCCCGGTTGCGCTTGTTATTGCGCTTGGTGTCTTGGCGGGAGGATTGACATTCCGTCTGGGGCTGTGCCTTGGCAGTGTGCGGTTTGTGAGACCGCTGAGTTTGGGCGTACGTCTTGACCGCGGCCATGACGTCGTCCCACTTTTTTGGCAAGCCTTCCTTGCCTGAGATGGTTATGACCATTTCATCGTCCTTGACGGCTTGGATGAAATGGTTGCGTGCCATCTGATCTGCTATCCCGCCGATCTCGAGGCACTGTTTATTGTAGCGGATGACAAACGACTCCAGGCTTTCGTTGTCTCCGCGCCAGATGTTAATAACGTCCATGGAATCGCGCTTGTGACGTCGCTGTTGGCTGAAATGTGCAAGAAACTTTGCTTGAAGCTGTTCAAATGAAGCCAGTGATCCAACTGGTAAAGAATCGAACAAAGCCCTCGCCAATCCGGTGTGGGTCTGGGGGAACAAATGGCACCATGTGGCCTCATCCCACTTGCCCATGCACCCAGCGCCGGTAAAAATGTTTATGTGGTCGTCCGGATCGGACGAACCGTTGTATTTCCCAATCGTAAGTGGGAGTTTAGTCATTGTGACTTCGGCGTGGGCGATTTCCAGTACGAATTTAGAGTTTTCGGCCGCGGATCATGGCCTGTATGGTTGGGTTTGGTTGCGCTTTGCAGCGCGGAGGTATGTAGTGCGGGGTTCCGTGGGAGGAACGTAATTGTATCCTCCTGGTTGGCTGTTAGCCTAGTGGGATTCTCCGCAATACGTGCGGTCGTCTGGGTCAGTGCGGTCGTACTCCTCGTTGTGGGGTTGTGGTCCCAGACTGCTATGGATGCCGGAGCCGCGGCGGGCTGTTGACTGCCGCCTGTTTTCACCATGAGGGCCTAGGCGGCTGTGTACTGGGCCCCTACGGCGGGATGGACTCGTCTTCGTCGAGTGTGTGGACGCTACAGTAGGATGACCTGCGGTCTTCGCGCCTACTTCGGGAGGCTGGATGTGTGGGGGCCCTGCCCTCGTATTGCAAGATACGAGCCACAGGGGTATGTGGTGCAGGGGTGGGGCCGCCAGGAATTTGCGCCTCAGCGCAAGCTCTGTTTTATGTTGCGGCCAGCATAGTTTGTTGTTGGTAATACCAGGCATGAAGGTCCATGCCTGGAGGTATCACAGAAGTATACTGTGAAAAATCTGGTACGAATGTGGGGGGAGCGCCCCCTTGTGTTGATGTGCCAATGTGGTCAACGTGTTGGGCTGGGGGAGCAGTCCCCGCAGGCCTTAGGGTTGTGGGGTTTAGGCTCTCCCCGGTAGCATTGTTTTGACGATCAGACATGATCTCAAGAAAGAAAAAGATGTGAAAAAAGTACTAAGAGTAGCGGTGGGCGCCAATGATGAAACAGTGGTTAACCAAGGGAGGTTAATTCACTGGTCTCGTCAAGTAGGGTTAATCCCTTCTTTTCGAGGATCGGTGGCTGGATCGTCCGCTGGTTGATCTCCTACACAAGGAAACAAACCGTGACTCGTAACAAGGAGGAAGGGGTGGGGGTGCTCCTTGTTACCACTCTCCGGCGTGAGAATCAGTAATTTGCTTGTGAAGCAAGTGTGTGATCGTAGTAGTGAGAGAGTTGTGAAGAGATACCTCAAACCTGGTTTTGGGTGGGTATTTATAGCCGAGGAGTGTGGCAGGCTTGTCGGTTACGGTGGTGATGCCACGTCCTGTTGTGGTGTCAGCCTGTTGCTTACATGTGGGCTAACAGGCAACTGTCCTCAGTGCCACTTGCTCTGTGGTGTCAGTCCCACTTGTCTTGTGGGCAGGATGCGGTGTCAGGCCGCATCGCTGCTTGCGGTAACTGTTGTTGCCCGCGTTCTTGTTCTGGCCAATACATGTGCGGGATGCGGTGCTAGGCCGCATCTCCACTCGTAGCGGCTGTTGCTGTTGTCCAGATCCATTGTCAAGACGAAAATGTTCATAGGATGCTGTGCCAAGCCGCATCGCTATGTGTAACATCCGTTTTCATACTTAAGGTAAGTCTTCTCATCCCTTGACCGATTGGATTCGACCGCTGTGTTCGTGCGTGCCCGCACGGACACAGATAAGTTCTTGTTGGTGAGGGTTTTTTATAAGGGTAATGGTCACTCGCGGCCATGCTGGTGCGAGATCTGGGACCATACCCCTTACCACACTAAATCTTAATAGTATGACAAGTTTTTAACCGATATCCTAAACCATCTAGATGTTCTATAATTTTTTTAAATCTTATTGACTAGTTTACCTTATACTAAATGAGCTCTAGCCCATTGTTAATGACGAAGTCCGTCAATCAAATTTGTCTGGTTTGGATTATTTTAACCCATCAAGTCCCCCAGTCTAGTGCTGCTCCCGCGTGCAAGTGTGGGAGGAGTACTAAACTTGTTAGGAGTGCTCGGAAGTAAAGATTGAGTTTTCGGCTTACCTGTCGCCCGGGTGGGGGAAAGTTGCTGGCCACGCTTGTTGCGTCTATCTTTAGCTGTGAGTAGAGATAATGGAGCAGTGAATATCCCACGATTGTTCATCGTGGAAATTGGTTGGGCAAACCTGGCACACGCTGATTGGTTGCAGTCAGTTGCCATTTGTACTGGCGCATTACCACGAGCTTGTCAAGGTTGCGCGTACGTGGTTAGATCTCATGCATGAGTCTTGGAACAAGCTGAGTTTTGGCGGTTGAGTGTGGTTAGGGCCCAACACGCGTATGACTTATGCAGCATTTGGGACCATACCCCTTCAGGTCCCCCCCAGTCCAGTGTTGCTCCCATGCGCGAAAGGCAAGTGGGTGGAATTCTGGACTAGATGAGTGTCTTCCCTTCGGATGATTTTTGAGTGTGGCCCAGCTTTAGCGGTGTGCACACTGTCGTGTGGCTACTGTAAAATATTCACCCTTTGGTGTGACTTCTGTTGGTTAGCGCAAGGTGCGCGTATCTTAAGCCATGAAGTATACGTATATATAGTGTTTGAATCTCTGTAAACAGTTGTCTATAATATTTGCACGTGTTAATCCACTTTATGCAGGTTATCGCGAATGAGAATTGGCATAAAGTTGTGTCGGAATAATGAAGTGGAAACCCGAGCCTGCGCTGATCCTCCGGTGTGCCACAACAACAATGTGGCATGAAGCAAGGAGATGTGGCTTGTCTTGAAGATTGTAGGTGTAAGCGAAACTTTGTTTTAGCCAATGTGTTTTTGCGTATACCCAAAGTGGTGCGTGCATTTGTAGCACAGTTTACGTTTTGTAAGCGTGTTCGTATGGGACTAAGCATGCGCGCTCGTATGTAAAGCAGCAGGGTCGCATGGAGATTAGCGTGCTTGCATGTGTAACAGCAGGCTCGCCTGGAGATTGGCATGCTCATATCTAAAGGAGCATGTGCGTATAGCGACTTACGTGCTCGTATGTAGAGCAACAGTCTCGCACGGAGACTGGCGTGCTCAGATGTAAAAGGAGCATGCGCGTGTGGAGACTTACGTGCTTGTATATAAAAGAGCATGCGCGTATGGCGACTTACGTGCTCGTATGTAGAGGAGCATGCGACAGCTAGCGCATGTGTACTCGCTTGTAAGTAAATGAGCATGCGCGCATGGCGAATTACGTGCTTGTATATAAAAGAGCATGCGCGTATGGCGACTTATGTGCTCGTATGTAGAGGAGCATGCGACAGCTAGCGCATGTGTGCTCGCTTGTAAGTAAATGAGCATGCGCGCGTGGCGACTTACGTGCTCGTATATAAAAGAGCATGCACGTATGGCGACTTACGTGCTCGTATGTGGAGCAGCAGACTCGTATGGAGACCGGCGTGCTCGTATGTAAAGGAGCATGCGCGTATGGCGACTTACGTGCTCGTAGGTGGAGTAGCAGGCTCGCATGGAGGCTGAGATGCTCGTAAGTAGAGCAGCAGACTCGTATGGAGACCGGCGTGCTCGTAAGTAAAGGCGCTTTTTAGGCTTTCATCAGCGTGCATAAGGATTACTCGTTGCGTTTTACCGATTGAATGTATTTCCAGTCCTGCAAATAAGTTGACAAGGTAAGTCATAATAACGAGTCTGATATATAGAAAACATTGTACTGAAACACTGTCTTTAGGAGGTGCTCGTTCTATACATCCATACTCCGTAATATGTGAAAGCAATTTTGACCTTCAACGGCTATGTTACACCATGCCAGTTTCTCAGTTCATTACTACCAAATAATGTTAGTACATTGAAATCATGAGAAAATACAAAACAATGTTTATAAGCGGAACACTCGTTACACCATGCCAGTTTCTCAGTTCATTACTACCATCAAATACCGACCGTCCAAAGTAAATAATAAGAATTTCCATTATCATCAGCAGAGTTATTTCTCATTTCTTTTGTTATGTTTTAAAAGAACAATTGAACTGCTGCCATATTCAGCATAAAATGAATCAAACCTGTAAAGTCAAAATGCATAAAATGAATCAAACCTGTAAAGTGAAATCAAAATGCAATTGACATCACCTGTAAAGTGAAATCAAACTTGTTACGTGCCTTTTTGGCTTTCTTTTTGCCAGTAAAACGAGATACAGGTGTTGCTGGTTGCCACTAACCACCACCGATTACCATCTCCGACAACCTGCAACAATCACCCCTTTCAGACAATGTGACAACTCGAGTTTTCAAGGTCTTTCCTCGATACATTACTTGTTTACAGTCATGTTTTCGTAATTCGTCTGTATTGTAACTTGATCATGTTTGGTATATGTTTGTTCATGTTTGGTATATGTTTGATGTATTATAGATTGGGTTAAATAATAAACTGTGGACTGTGTGATATATATTGGTGTGTGTTATTCTTATATGACGAAACATACGAAGTTTCACCACAATTCTTACTCAACGAAACCTAGGAGTTTCATCATACACATCCCGACGAAACCTAGGATTTTCGCCATGACCCTATCTCGATGAAACATGAGTTTCGCCACACACACCACGACGAAACATGATGTTTTGTGGTGTAGGCTCGTGGCCCAGGTGAGGCCCATATTAGAATCAGTTATAAATCTCTCATTTGCGAAACCCTAAGTAAAAATCATAACCGGCGAAACCCTAGACTTCCTTTTCTCTCCCTTGTACGCGACGGCAATCACCAACCCTCTCGAATTCTTGCTAGTTCATCCCGTAATCGGTTAGTGTGCAATTACCTGATTAGACTTGCTTGTTATACTGTTTGATTGTTTTGGTGTGATGATAGAGGGCCACTGCGAATTAGGATCTTGTTAGAGGTTGTACTTTTATATGTTGTCAATTAGGGTTTGATGTTCCATTGCTAATTCGTTGGATTAGAACTTGCAGATTGAGACCTGTATGATTTGTATTCATTCATGATTCACTGAGTTGATGTTCCTGTTTGATGTTGACATTGTATGTTATCAGTTGTTTATGTATAGTTAATGGATTGGTGATATGGATATGTGCATGATGATGATCTGGTAATCTAGGGTTCATGTCTAGGGTTGCTTGCTTGATCCGCTTTGGGAAATTGGGAAGTGTATACGGGTATTACGGGAGTAGTTAAGGCTAATGATTGAAACTGTTAACATCTCGATGAATGACCAGGGAGTTTCGCCATTTATGCTGTCGACAAAACTCTATAAGTTTCGTCACTTAGAATCTCGACAAAACACTATAGGTTTCGCCACCTAGCATCTTGACGAAACACTGGATGTTTCGTCGTCTGGAGTTTCGCCGTCCAGTGCATAATTCACAACAGAATGTTGTTTAACATGTGTATGAAACCTGAATGTTCACTACCTGACTGTTTATGCTGTTAATCATAACTAAGGAAACATGAATTTGCATACGAAACACACATATGAACTTTGGACTTGATTGAGTAGTATAATTGCTATGTGTATTCAATGATCGTTGCTTTGCATGCACTACATGATTACAATTTATGCGAAAACAATGCGAACATAAACTGATTGTGCGTACATGAATACCATAGGCTTTGACTGAATTATTTGTGAACAAGTAGTTAATCATACCGAGCAAACCAAGGTGAGTTCACACTTTCTACAAGGCATGGGATTCCCCGGTCGTTTGGGAATGGGTTAAGGAACTATAATGAAACCTGCATATTCTCCTTGGGTAGGATATGTACCTCCATCCTCCATGGGAAGGATGACAACATTAAACCTGCGTATTCTCCTTGGGTAGATTACGTACCTCCATCCTCCATAGGAAGGATGACAACATATAACATACTAGACAAAACTCTATCATGAAGTCCCTCATTTTTATATCGACTTAATCGTCAGGCCAATGGTGAGCGGGTCATTAGTTAAATAGCGCTATTAGGTTTGACAAGCCTCACACCGTGCCGCAGAGGACGGGAGTGGACTAATGGATCTGGGCACTTAGTCAATGATGATAGACATTGACGTAGGGCACACAAACATGACTCCAGTCAGTTGTCGATATAGTAACGGGTCTAGTGGTTACATGGGGTAGCCCCCACTGGTTAAAATGGACAACCAACTGTGAACTCGTTGTGAACTCGCTCAACTTTGTTGTTGATTTGTTATTACATGCCTTGCAGGTCGTTAGATGCTTGATGTAGCTTGCACGGGAGGTCGAGGTCGTTGTGGGACATGGACTGTTGAGTTCCATGTTAAAAATTTGAACTTTTAAACTTATGCTTGGGTTTTTAAACTTTATGCTTCCGCTAATAACTTGAACTTAATTGATTTGTCTTGGGACACCAATTATATTGAGTGGTTGAACTTTTATTTATTTAATTACATTGTTCAATATGATTGGTGGCTGGATCCTGGTCATGTCACGCCTCCTGCGGTGATACTCCGCTTGTGGATTTTGGGGGTGTGACAGATTGGTATCAGAGTCATTGGTTATAGTGAACTCGGTTTTAAAAAGGGAAAAGCTTTTTGACAAAACCAGACTATAACCTGTACAGTGTTCAACGATCCACAACGACGCTTCGCTCCACGTTCAAGACTCGACACTATAGGTGATATGGTTGATGTTTGTATTGCCTACTTATTAGTTTACATAGTGCATTGTTCATTGTATGCTTAGTTAACGTAGCAACTGTTGTTTGAAACCATGGGTGCTTACTCTCTTCTGTCATCCCATACTTATGCACTTTCGCGACACTTCTCTCACTTGTGTTTCCTTTGATATGAAGATCATGAGTGGACGTCTGAACTTGACTCAAGCCATGCTGACGGCTCTAATCAACGAACGAGTTGCTGAGGCACTCGCAGCAGCCCCTGCAGGAGGTATAACCTGCCATTTCGACCTATCTTAGGATGTTTAGATCCTACTCTCACGAACCAACTCTTGTGCTTAACCTTGCCTTTTCTTTCTCGCACGACAGGTCAGCGTGCTCAACCTCCCGTGTGCACGGGGTGAATCATAATTATAATGTCAAATAAAAAAATATGTTCATAATATGATCTAAGTATATATAATATAGAGTAATATGCAGACCAAATACGAAATAAATATTGAAGTTTGTATAGCCATTCATAATAATATGATCTGTTATTTGTTTTAGGATTTGTCATAGGAACTTAAAATTTTGTACCACTGCTAATATTTATTGTGACATTTTCTTGTTCAAAGGTAACGTGTCTGATTTTATCTGATAATAGATTATTCTGACGGGTTAATGTTGGCATAATATTATATTTTCTACCATCCAAATATAGTTTCCTCACTTTCGCTATCATTAACATTAATATAAGGTATGCTCGTATTCAAAGCTATAAACCAATATGAATTGTACGAAATAATTACTTTTATCACAATTAGTAAGGAAACCAATAAAAACTATTGATAATGTAATATGTACCATACCATTTGAAAGGTCTGAAAAGAGACTTCTAGACAGATAAAAGTAATGTAAATGAATAGACAAAAATTGAATCAATAAAACCAATTAACTATAGTTGAGAAAATACTATGTATAGTGTAATATTTTACATATACAATTGAACCAATGAAACATATATATAAGTGAAAAAATAAAAATAAAGACATGAGACACCATACGACAACTAAGTAAATCTAAATTTAAAAAAAAAGTTATGACATTTCGAATGTGAAGATACCTTTCACATACCTCTACATCTTAGTTACAATAGGAAAAAAATATGTATATTAAGAGCTTACCTTGTTTTAAAACACATATATCTAACTTATCTAAAAATACATGATGTTTTCTAGGTGACATAGATAATATGCATATTACTTATTTGATATGGTAAACTTATCTAAAAAAACATGATTTTCTATGTGACATAGATAATATGCATAGCATATGAAGAGTAAAAAAAACATACCTAGTATTTAGAATGAAGTGGAGTTTAATTCTAAATATTTGATGTAATATATTGAATATTAAATAATGATTTTTTATATTCTTGACAAAACTTTAATTATCACAAAAATCTAATTTGATTCTAGAAGGGAAAGTAAAACTTACGAAATTGATTAAATGGTTACTAATTTTATGGGTTTTTGTTTAATAATTTCAAATCAAAATTAAATCTATAAATTATAGATTAGATTTAAAGGGTGGAGATACAATAGGAAGTTAATTTGGCTAGGAAGGCTAGGAAGTGATCTTGACCATCCATTTAGTTAATCAAGGGCTAAGATTAAATCAGGGAAATAGAAAAGAAGAAAAGAGGCGCGTGAGTTTGTTCAAGGGCATTCTAGTCAATCCAAGCCAATAGTTTCTCTCTCCTCCAATTCCCCCCCATTTTTTAAACGTTAATAACTCTTTCATACGACATTATTTTTTTATAAAAATTGCACCAAAAAAACGAGCGTTTTTTTATCTTTAAAACGAGTATACTATTGCTATATTTAAAAAAAAAATTTAAACCCAGTTGTGTAAAACGCAATAGAAAAACCACCAGTTACGTAAAACGCAATGAAAAAAAAACCTAAAAAATGACATTTTTCTAAAACTCAATGCACCAAAAACACAAAGAAATGACTTATTTGTAAAATGCAATGGCCAGAAAACACAAAGAAATGTCTTATTTCTAAAACGCAATAGACTGAAAACACATAAAAAAGTGTTTTACCTAAAACGCAATGCACAAAAAACACAAAGAAATGTCTTATTTGTAAAACGCAATGGCCAGAAAACACAAAGAAATGTTTTATTTGTAAAACGCAATGGCCAGAAAACACTTAAAAATGTCTCATTTCTAAAACGCAATGACCTAAAAAAACAAAAGAAAGTGTTCTCCGTAAAACGCAATGGACTGAAAACACCTAAAAATGTGTTTTACCTAAAACGCAATGACTAAAAACACTTAAAAAATGTGTTTTACCTAAAACGCAATGACTAAAGATACTTAAAAATGTGTTTTTTCTAAAACGCAATAGCCAGAAAACACATAAAACTCTCTTATTTCTAAAACGCAATGGACACATAAAACTGTTTCTGTACTGTTTGTGAATTGTCTGTGAACTGTCTGAATTGTCTACGAATTACTGTCTTCGAAATGAGCCACTTTCTGGAAAATTAAATTTTCTGATGCGTTTTTAGTACAGCAATTTAATCGACCCCAGCCAGGGGCTCTGCCCCTTGGACCCCGCTAGCCCCCGGACCCCCGCCAAGATCGTAAAACGCAATGACTAAATAAAAACCCAGATCGTGAAAATGAAATTAAAGAATTTCTTACATGGATCGAAGCCGGTTTCTTCATCAATTGACGGAATTTGAAATGATAGAAACAATTATCAGCGATTGAATCGAACAAATCGAGTGATTATCTTCAAAATCACCGGAAAAAACGAGATTTTGTATGAAATTAAACTGGGTTTTCTTCAAAAAAACTGAAGAACACGTTGATCGGGGTTTGAATCATTGATTGGTGATGAAAATCGCACTATAATGTAGTGATTATTGAGATAGAAAGTGAAGAAATGGTTGAAGATGGTGGGTTTTGAAAATGGTGGGTTTTGAAGTTACTGGGTTTTGAAAAAGGAAGAAGAAAGGGTTGGATTGACTAAAATACCCTTTTTCTTTATTTTAAATGTTGCCACATGTCATCCTCTTATTGCTTCCTATCCTTCCTAGCGAAATTAATCTTCCTATTTGATCTTTTCCCTAGATTTAAAACACATTTTAGAATTTAGATTTACAATCAAAATAAAATTCTAATATAATATTTAATTTTTTTAATTTAAAACTTAAAATTTATCAATAAATTATTGATGCCCTCATTGAATGACATGTGTCCCAAATCAGGTTTCTTTTATTATATAGATAGATGAGTAAACTGCAATTTTGGTCCCTGAGGTTTGGTCACTTTTGCCACTTTAGTCCAAAACTCAAACTTTTTGCATCTGGGTCCCTGTGGTTTCAGTTTTATTGCCATTTTGGTCCAAAAATGAAATTAGGTCATATTTGTCTATAAAATCATGTTATTTTGTCCTTTTCCTCTGGGGCAAAAAGGTAAAACAAAATTTATAAATAAATACCAGATTTTATAAGAAAAATATGAACTGATTTGCCCATGAGGAAAAGGACAAAATTGCAGGATTTTATAAGACAAATATGATCTGATTTCATTTTTGGACTAAAATGACAATAAAACTGAAACCACAGGGACCCAGATGCAAAAGGTTTGAGTTTTGGACTAAATTGGTAAAAGTGACCAAAGCTCAGGGACCAAAATGGCAGTTTACTCTAGATAGATTAATTAGAGTTGCGAGAAACAAAAATGGGCTCAAAACAGATTTGGTCCAGATTTTAGTTTGGGCTAGCGGCCTGTCGGCTCCAATACAATACCAAACCCTACCCGTTATTTTCACTCGTTGTTTCTCTATAGCCGAATCTTCCTTCAACATCTTCGCTTTTGAGGTGCGATTTCCATTGATTTTATGCTATCTTATCTGCTTCTGGTAAACAGTTAGGAGGACCATATTAGATTTTTTACATTTTATTTTATCTTTGTTAATTTCTGCTGGGAATAGGGCTCTGTTGTTTTAGATATTGATTGTCTATTATTTTTTTGGGTATGTGTGATTACCAACTGTATGATAAAATTACCCAATCAGCATGATTCTGACTGAATTGATTTTTATATTCCCTATGAACAAATGAATAAATACATCCATATACAAATGTCTAATTGACGTTTATTTTGAAGTAGAATGTGTAGTGGATGTTTAATTGACTTTTTGAAAGAAAAAATATGATATTTTGCTAATTTTATAGCTGATTGATATGGAACATGCTTATAGGTTTGTCACTGAAATGATATTAATGAGAAACTATAAGTTTAGGGGCTGTTGTGTGCTTGTTTTTTTTTGAACGGCAAGGTGTCACAATTTTTTGGGTGCGAGACACCCCACACCCCCCCTCATTGGGGAGGCCCGTCGCCCCACTCCGGCCAGACGTGAGTGTCTTAACCGTGCCCCAGCTGGCATCAGAGTGTGACCGGCGTCCAAAGGAAAAACCCCACAGGTGCCTCGCCCATCGTAGGACTTGACGGGTTGAGAGCCGCCACAGAGGGGAATAAACCGCCTCAAGTGGGGATCGAACCCGGGCATCATGGGTAAAACCCTGGTGCCTCCCCTGCAGCCTGTGGGGATCGAACCGGAGACCTCATGAAGAGGAGGCCAGTCTCTCCACCACTGGGCTGCAAGCTCATTGGCAAACACACAAATTTTTTTTTTTTTTTTTTTTTTTTTTTTGTTGTGTGCTTGTTTGATGTTCATTTAGACAGAAATGTTAAATTATAAAACATGCTTGGTGGGATTCTGTCATTGAGCTATAAAAAAAATTCCATCAGATGCTTATAAAAGATTCTATTTTTACTAATGTTATTAATTGTAATGACTGAGTTGAATCTTGATATCGAATTTCAGCATCGGTGTTTGTTATCTTTTTAAGCCTGCTGACCAAAATGGCGTCTCAGTTGAGCAAAAAGCGAAAGGTTAGTCACTTGGTCTCATTAATTACTTATCACATGTTAATACTATGCATATTTATTCACATAGATCATATTGTAATTTATATTCTGCACTTCAGTTTGTAGCTGATGGTGTGTTCTTTGCTGAGTTGAACGAGGTCCTTACCAGGGAACTTGCAGAGGATGGGTACTCGGGTGTTGAAGTTAGGGTTACACCTATGCGTACCGAGATTATAATTAGGGCTACCCGTACCCAAAACGTTCTTGGTAAAAATCTGATCATGTTTTAGTGTTTGTAACTTGTTTTGAATTGTCATTAGACATTATAACCCTTTGGTTAATGGGATATTAAACTTGATTATGCAGGTGAGAAGGGAAGGAGAATCAGGGAGCTGACATCACTTGTTCAGAAGAGGTTTAAGTTTCCAGAAAACAGTGTGGAGCTTTATGCCGAAAGGGTTAACAACAGGGGTCTCTGTGCCATTGCTCAGGCTGAGTCTTTGCGTTACAAGCTTCTTGGCGGCCTTGCTGTTCGCAGGTTTCTTAAAACTTTTTTTTATGTTTTTACTCTTATCCATCATGATTAAAGGGTTATTTTAACTAATGATATGTTTGGTCTGTTTTCAGAGCTTGCTATGGTGTTCTGAGGTTTGTTATGGAGAATGGAGCTAAAGGGTGTGAGGTATGTAAACATATGGTTATTTTTGTGTTGTTTTTCATGGCAAACTGTTACATCTGTCAACACTGTTTGTTCACTACTCTCAGGTGATCGTGAGTGGAAAGCTTAGGGCTCAACGTGCAAAGTCAATGAAATTCAAGGACGGATACATGGTATCATCTGGTCAACCGGTCAAGGAGTATATCGACTCAGCTGTCAGACATGTGCTTCTTAGACAGGTTACCCCTTGTTCATACTTGAGTAAATGATTTTTTTAGATGTTTTTGTTTACACATTCTTTAAAAATAACTTGAATTTTGTGAAAAACAAACAGGGTGTTCTTGGTATCAAGGTAAAGATCATGCTTGACTGGGACCCAACTGGCAAGCTTGGGCCCAAGACACCGCTGCCCGATAATGTTGTTATTCATATGCCTAAGGATGATGTGGTTGCACTACCGCCCAAAGAGGTTGAAGAATACAGGCCACCGCTTGTGCTTGGTGACGAGCCTTTGCCCATGTCAGTACCGGTTTAAATCTCCAGTCACAACATATGATTAGCAATCTGTGATGATCCGTAGACTTTGCGTGTTATAAAAGATAAGTTTTGGTTGTGTTTTTGTTGAGTTTGCTTTTGACCCTTTTCATGTGTACTGGTGTTCTTTTGCTGTAATCATACTTTCTACAGTTAGTTCAATGGAATTTGTGTTACTTTGTAGTGGTTATATAAGTCAATTATTGTATAATGTGTCATATGCAGAAGCAAGTGTAGCCTGGTGGGACTACAAGTCTAGAACCAGCTACCTTTGTTGGGCACGATATAGTTTTTGAACTTTTACCGGTTTTGGGATAAAATTGTGTCGTATCGTGACCTTAGTTTTAAAAAGCGCGCCTAAGCATGAGGCACACACCATAGGGCTTTTATGCTCAGTGTCTAGAGTAATCACAAGAAGCGCAAAAAAGGTGCGCTTGTTTGAGAATTTTCTGGACTTTTTTGTCCTTGAGGCGCACGTCTCTTGTACCCGAGGCGTTTTATGCATCTAACCTTTGTCCAATGGGTTTTTTAGTTTGTACATACAACTAGAATCATACCAAAACCTTACTTATTATAGCTGTATTTTTAGTTTGTACATACAACTAGAAAAAAATAACTAAGTCAATCCTGGACCCGCGCGTTAGACGAACTTGTCAAACGGAGAAAATAGATGTGTTGCGACGGGCCAGTCAAACGGGAAAAATATACGAAAAAATGTTGAACCCCACACGCACGTTGCGGTGCGTTAACTCAAAAAAATAGAACAAAATGAAAAATTTGGGAAAGGAAAAGTATGGTGGACCAAAATTGAAAATAAAAAAAAGTTAAGATTAAATTGCAAAATATGAAAAACTGTGGGTTAAAAGTAAAAAAAAAAAAAACAAAGGGTCTAAATTTCAAAATTGTTAGATAAAGATAAGGATAAAAATAAGTGATACTTATATATTAATATTAATATTAAAAGAAATTTATTGAACAAATGTAAATAAAATTTATGAGGTTGAAGGAGATAATGTCATGTGTCATTATTTGGAGTCTTTTATTATAAGTTAGATTAGATGATTATCATAAATTTACTCATGATAGTTATGATACACCTACAAATTTATACTATATAATAAAACTAGGTTATAACCCCGTGTATTACACGGGGTTTAATAAATAAATTTTATATACTAAATAATAAAACAATATATCTTTGAAAACCTCATTTATTGTATAGGTTGAATAAATATAATTTTATATATTAAATAATAAAAATTATATCTATAAGAAACATATTGTACGGGTTGAATAAATGTAATTTTATATACCAAATAAAAAAGTTATATATTTAAAACCATGTGAATTACATGGGTTGAATAAATGTAATATTGTTTACCAAATAATAAAATAATACATCTTTAAAAAACCCCATTTATTACACGGATTGAATAAATGTAATTTTATATACCAAACAATAAAAAAATTACATATTTAAAAATATGCGCATAACACGGTTTGAATAATTGTAATTTTCTGTACTAAATAATAAAAAAATAAATATCCTTAAAAAACCATGTGTATTGTACAAATTGAATAAATCTAATTTTATATATCAAATAATAAAAAGTAATATCTTAGAAAACCTCATGTGTTACATGGGTCGAGTAAATGTAATTTTGTATAGTGAAAATAAAAATAAAAATATTTATAATATTAATACAAAGTTTGGTTTTCGTGATTAAAATAGATTATTCTGTTGTTGCAAAATTTGTTAACGAAGTCTCAATAAATTTAACCCTTTATTTAAAACTCCGTAAATATATAAATGATAAATGATATTAGTTAGTTTTATTTTAGGTTTCGTAAAATTTATTTGATACCAAACTAAACAAAATGTTTCTTTTATTATATAATATAGATTCGGTTGGAATGTTTTAAAAAAAAAAGATAATACCTCAAGTTAAATAAGGGGAGAACATTCGAAGCCAAGCACCGAGAGAGAAAAGAAGAAAAAGGTGGTTGTGAGAGGGGAGGTGGGACCTACTGGTCTTGAGTATGTTACAGAAGATGGAGGAAAGGCTGGGCAGCTGAGGTGGCACCGGGCAGAGGTTAAGGGCGGAGGGGAAGGACTTTATGCAATGGAGACAGTCTAAAAGTACATTAACTCAACCAGTGTAATAAACGAGATTTTTAAAAATATATTATTTTATTATTTAGTATATAAAAATACATTAACTCAACCCGTGTAATACATGGGGTTCTAACAATTTAAAGAAAAATCTTTAATAATCAATTTGCAAATAAAAAGAGAAGAAAATGCGGTGGGAGGTGATTCTTCTTCATACAGAGAGAGGAGACAGTCAACTTTATTCCGAAGATCAAGCGGAAAACGATGTCGCATGGGAAGCGAAGATACTTTTGTTATATATGGCATGTGTATGTTACTTGATTATTTACAAGTATTTTGGATTCCTCTAAATTTAAATTTTAAACTAATTATTACCATTATTATAACTAAAAGCTTCCTTTTATATGAAACCGTAAAAGTAATCTATTCTCACTTAGTTATCCTCCTATTTCTTTTAGGATTCTAATTATTCAAATATTCATACTTTCTCAACAAGTAATATTTCCCCTATATATATGCACACAAGCCATATGTACATGCACGTAGCTTATCGTTTTCTTGAAACTTCTAATAACAATGGGCGTTCCAAGAAAAATCACCAAGAGCTTGAGTGTCCGTAAACATGAAGAGGCACGAGTCGGTAAACTCGTTCACCAGTCAACAAGGACAATCGGATCGCTTCCAAAGGATCTTTTGATTGACGTTCTTGCCCGAGTTGCATCGTCTTCTTTCACTGATCTTTTTAACGCCAAATTAAGGTTAGTCTCCTAATCTCATAATCTAATATGTTTTTTAATTCAAATAGTTTTTGAGGTACTATTTTCTTTATAAACTGAAAACCAGTTTCTATGTTTAATGTATGTAGTCTTCAACACATGAATAATCAAAGAAGTATGTGACTTCTTTTAAGCTTCTTGCCATACATGTGTGCGAGATTTTTTTTTTCAAAAGTACAATGATATTATTGTACAGAAAAATCACATGTAATGTTATGGTTGCTTCATAAATACATACATAATCATCATTGTGCCCGAAAACTAATTTTATTATTATGTTTAAAACAATTTTCTTGGTTTTCAAGGGTTTATGAAAACAAAAATAGGTCTCCAAGAATCATATTAGAAAACAAAAAGTGTTTTCTTGATTTTCTGGACGTTTTTCTTTCGACTTAAGTTCGGTTTTATTGTTCACAATTTCTTTTGATGTTGTTGTATAGTAAACAAGTTTTTATACAACACAGTTTTGTTATAATATGTATTAATATTATTGTATGTATAGGACTATAGGGTAACAAAATATTCCGTATCTATTCTCGGGTTTAAGTATTAGCTTTAATCCCTTTGTCTATTTTAACCTGTTAATTTTGTTGTTATACAGTTGCAAGGAATTTCTTGAATCTACAAAAGATGACTATATCTTTCAACATGTTTCACTCGACAAATTTCCAGTTCCTCACTGGTTTAAACCAAGTCAAAGAGAGCATTCTTTCTTAACTCACTGCTTTAAAAAAGGAAATCCCGAGTCACTATTCAGACAAGGAATGGTAAGACTAATTAAAAATATTTATATATCTTTAGGGTTGTGTAAAATTCGATGTAATTGGTAGTTCGGTTCGCAATCTATGATTGATACTAAAAAAATTGATTCAATGAATCTAGCATGGTTCATTCATTGTCCGGTCTAAAACCAAATCATATTTTTTTCTAACTTTTGATAGAATGATATCATATTAGGTAAGAACCGAACTGAATAACTGGCCCATTGGTTTGGGTCCAATTTGTGGTTCAACTTGGGATTAACCCACTTCTAATCTTACATTCTTTAATTAATATCATCATTCAAACTTTTAATTAGTTACAATGATATTTTTTTTACAGATTGAGTATTTTAAGGAAGTTAACATCAAAATTGGGCTAGAGCTTTTGAAAATGGCGGTTGAGAAGGGACATTTAGAGGCGACATATGTGTACGGAATGATTCTTCTTTTAGGCGGGGATCAATCGAGTCAAAAAGGATTAAAACTTTTGAATTCCATGAAATATTCAAGAGCAAGGCATTGGAATGTGCGAGATTGTAGAGATAAAGTTGATACGATATTAAGTCGAATGTGGATTAACAACCGGATTACTTTGAAAAAAGTCAACACAAAATGCCAAAAACGAGATCACGCCATTCGTTTTGAAAAGAGGGGTTGGAGTTTAGATGAAGATAGTGAAATTTCAAATTGTCATACATGTTTATGGTATCGGGAGCTTGTTTATTTTTGTAGAATCATGAATGTTATTGTTTGAAAGTTTAGTCAACATTAAATATCAAAAATGTATTCGAACTTATTATTATCAAGCATATAAATTTGTTATCTTAATACAATAGTTATTTCAGGCTTTTCTCTATTCACTAATCTATGTTGAGAAAGAGGATAAATTTATATCGATGATCTACTGGCGAATTAAGGGTTAAATTTATTTCAACAAAATAAAGAAATAAAAATAACAAAAAGGAACAAAGACAACTCTTCAAATGTCTTACGAATTAAGGATTAAATCTATTTCAACAAAATAAAGAAATAAAAATAACAAAAGGAACGAAGGCAACTCTTCAAATGTCTTGTGAAATATAATAATAAATCTAGTCACCATTTGTTAATAATAAATTAGTTAGCGTGGTATCATTATTTTAAAATGTCAGCATATGTAACAAAACAATAGATCAAACTTATCATACCATATATATCTCTAAGCTAAATTTGTTGTCACTAGAGGTGCATAAATCGGGTTAGGATTTGAACCTGTACCGGGTTCAAATCGGTTTGAAGTGAAGTTTAAAAATGTCAAACTGGGTTGAGAGTAAAACCGGGTTGGGTTCAACCCGGGTTGGTGGTTTGTAAAACTCAACCCTATGAAACCAGTTCGAGTTGGGTTGGGATCGGGTTAGGCTCTCAAACCAGGTTCAACCCTATATCTCAACCCTATTAATTTTTTCTTACAAAATATAATAAATATAAATAACTCCAAGTTTCATACTGTATATATTTTTAAATTTTATAAGTAAATCATAATACCAATACTATAAGAATTGAGTTTGTGCCGTAGAATTGTTTTGTATTGTTAGGCCCTAAAGTGTGAGACTGACGCATCAAATTAACACAACGGGTTATGGTTACGAGCTGGGCTATACCGGGTTAGTTTATATTAGGTTGTGGACCTTTATAGGTCACTTGGGCTAAGCTTTAGGCCATGTGGGCCAAGCAGGCCCAAGGGGAGCCCATGTAGGGAAGTGGGCTTGAGTTAGTATAAAAACAAGTTTCTAACTTGTTTTTAGGTTAGAACCTTTGGAACCTCATTGTTACAGAATTCCAAGAGAGAGCTAGAGGAAGGCGATTTGTGAGCACTTGTACTAGACGGTTTTGCTAGTTGATAGTAATAGAATCGTGTGCAAGTGTTTAAAGGTGATTCGTTGTGTTCTTCGTATTTCATATTTTTCGTGTTTATTCTTGAATCACATCAAGTTTGGATTCCGCACAAACTTGGTGTTGTTTGATATCATTGAAAGATCCGTTTCACGGGACTTACAAGTGGTATCAGAGCCATTAGAACCTATTTCTAGGCTCGGTGTGATATCAAATATTCAAGATTTTCGTTGTTTTTGATTTGGTGTTCATCGCGTTCTTCGTGTTCTTGGTGGCATTCATCGAAGTTTTATAAAAATCAACATATTTTGGTACTTTGATTTTTGAAAAGGTTGTTAAAAGATTAAACATAATCTTTTTATTTTTTTGAAAATATCTTGATTTTTAAAATTTACATAGTTTTCGGAGGAAAGTTGTTGACTTGATTGAAACCTTCCATATTCTATTTTAATAACTTTTGTGATTTTGATAATCTTTCGGAGTGAAAACAATCTTCTTCACGGCAGTCACCTCCATCTTCACAGTCTCGACTCAGTGATCTCGACTCCAATTTTTAGGGAAACAGCTCTCGTCTTCACAACATCACACATCGGGTTCGAGTCAGCACCGTTTCGAGTTATCTTCACAGCCCCGGTTTCGACTCGACAAAGTCTCGACTCATCAACTTTAAAGGTCTCGACTCACATCATCTGCAACCAAGGTTTCGAGTTGTATTTTCTGGAGTCGCAACCATCATCATCCCCGTCTCGACTCATCTTCATCGCCGGTCTCGACTCGTCGTCATCATCACAGTCTCGACTCACATCCTCCGATTTCGAGTTACGAGTCACAATCATCTCCGAAGCTACATCATCATCTTCAAGCTCTCGACTCACCGTTTCAGCTACATCGTTCCGACTCGCAACCTCCATCATCATAACCAGTCTGGAGTATTTGATTTCGAGTTAAACTCACTGGTCTCGAGTCATACACCAAGGTCTCGAGTGAAACTTTCACGGTTTCGAGTTCAACTTCACAAGGGTCTCGACTCATCTCTTTGAGTTTATATTTTCAAGGTTTCGACTGTACACCACATTCACCATCTCCGTCTCATCATCTCCGATCACCTCCAACCTGCGATTTCCATTCATTCATCGTCTTCCGTCACTGTAATTTATCATCGTCTGATCATCTCCACTCCTCAATCATCGTTCATCTTCTCCGACGTGACCTCCGCCACCATCACCGTGAACCGTCGTTTCGAGTCATCGTCGTTCTTCATCAACGTCTCCGGCCAACCTTCTTTCACGTTATCACTTTGAGAGGCTGAATTAGGATTTCGGTATTTTTTTAAACGGAGAAGACGTTGAAACTTGTGATAGATTTAAGGTTTTTATTTATAATAATAATAATAATAATAATAATAATAATAATAATAATCAATCATTAGGTTATCATTACTCAATCATTGATTTTTATTAGGGATGAGATTTTTTACCGAAATACCGGTACCATACCGGTACCGTACCGATGCCGTACCGTACCGATCATAAACGGTACCGGTATCGGTAATAGATTTTTTGAAATTCGGTATCGGTAAAAAACGGTATCGGTACCGGTATTTTTCGGTAAATACCGGTATTAATACCGAATTTAATAATCATTGGTAAAAAGCATGGAATCCATTGAAGCAAGTTAATTTTTAATGGTTTGGTTATAAATTATCAATATATCTTTTCTTATTTTTAGATTTTTAATATCTTTGTGGTTGGTTGTGTAAGGAGACGACACTATTGTTGAAGAAACCCCTTTTGTCGAACTTGATGGTGACTCGGAATTGGGTAAAAGTCGAATCCATGGATTTTTAATATGTTTGCCTTTTTTTACATTCCTCTATATATTACTCTAGCTCAGTTAATAATAGATGGATGGGTTGCACATCATATTTTTTTAGGTAAAACAATGGATGACACCAAAGCGGTACCAATGTGGTAAAGTACCGAAAAACCGGTACCGATACCGGTACCATACCAGTACCGAATCTATAAATACGGTACGGTAATCAGTATCCATATTTCCTCAATTCCGGTAACGGTATTTACGGTATCGGTACCGGTACGGTACCGGTATCGTACCGATCTCATCCCTAATTTTTATAATAATAATAATAATAAGTATACTTTTATAAATTATTAAAAAAAGGGAGAAAAAGTTTGTTTGGTTGTGAAAAATTTGACAGGTTTTGTGGTGCGGTTCAGAAAGCGGGTTCATTCGTCTGTAAAGAGTTTGAGTTAGCGAGTACACAGGTTCTCGCTTTGGGCTTGTGTTGAGGAAATAGTTAAAAGATCACATTTTTTGGGGATCAAATCTTAAAAATGTCTTCTAAAACAGAGATGCTTGAGCAGGAACTCCAAGGATTCAGATACTTTCCTGGTGAATCTATAGAAGCAGTGATTGGCCGGTTTGTTGAACTGCTCTCTGCAATGGAGAAGGCAGAGATGGTGGTGTCTACTCGCATGAGCAATAGAAAGCTTCTGGATGCTATAAAAGGGATTCCAGATCAGGCGAACTGTAGTTGGTTTAGAAATGTTAATCAGATAATATTGACAACCGACGGCCACTGTTACAAAATGAAGTCAGATGAGCTGATCTCACTAATCAAATCTTATGACAATGCTGACAAGCAGTCTACTCAAGGCAACACATCTGCTGCTGCTTGCTCATCCACACAAAATTCAACATTTATGTTTAACAAACCCCTGGCTCAAGGAATTACTAAAGAACGTGAAGAGATATTTTCTGTCTTTTGCACTCCTGAGTGTAGAGAAAGAAATGAGGCATATAGAATACACAACGCTGAGCTAATCGAAGATTATAATGACATTAAAAGGAAAAATTTCACTTTGGCTAATAATGAAAAACTTTTTAAAGAGAAAATCGAAGCTCAGCGAAAAGACATCATCCAACTCAAGGATGATGTTAGTGTAACGACAGCCCAACTCTTCATGGTTAAAGAAAAACTATGCAATGTGACTAAAGAACTGGAGGATATCAGAGATAGATATCAAATAAATGAGCTAAATATTAAAAAATTCGATTCTTCCAGCAAATTAGTCAAAAACCTGTGTGATCAACAGTTAGCATACCAGAAAAGAAAAGGGTTGGGATTGGGTTTTAATCAGGCTCCTCCTCCTTATAATGAAAATTACACTTACTTACCTATGACTGAGGAGGAGATGATGAATGAAAGCAAAATGACTTATGGTCCCAAAAACTGTAAGCCATCAGTAAATGTCAGACCTGTTGAAAAACAGGTGGTTAAACCAGTTTGTTTTGTGTCCAAGGGTACTTTTGATCCTAACGTTTCTTCATCATGTGCAGATGAAGTACCTGAAGTAAGATGGGGAGATATATTTGAGAATGAACCAGATTCAAAGTCTGATTTTTCAGAAAACTCAATAAATGAAACAGCTTCTGAACCTGTTTTTGGACAAAACTTTTTTAAGTCGTTATTTGGTTCTTTTTCAGTTAATAATAATTCTGATGTTTCTTGTTCAACATCAACTGAAGCTGAACAAACAAATGAAAGTGAAAGTGTTGATCAAACTTGTTCTGATCATTCTTCTGAAACTGATTTTGCAAATGTCCCTGATGATGTATCTTGTGGGACCTTTGAAACATCTTCACAAGATGATCAGGAAACATCTTTGAAAATTGAAGTTACAAGTGAACCAGTTTTGAAAACATCTGAATCACGTGAATCTAAACCTGAATCTGAATTTGAAAAGGAAAGGGTGGTTACACAAGAAAAAGAGCCACAAAATGAGTCACAAAATGATTTTTCTGAATCAGATGTCGAAGATGATCATCAAAAGTCAAAATCTCATACATGTGCTAGTTCTGATCAACAGGTACAAAAGAAATCAGAAAAGGCACCTGGAACACAAGCAAAGCAATCAAAGCAAGCTAGTTCATCTAAACCCATCAGATTAGCTACTGCTGCTGGATCTCAGAATCTCCATACATTGAAGCGACAAACATGTTTCAACTGTGGAATTCCTGGACACATTGCTAGAAATTGTGTTCATCGTCCAAACGTGCAACAAAATGCCAATGCTCACTCTTGTGCTGATGTTTGTGAGCCGGTTCACAACACACAAAAGGAGCCAAAACCAGCAGATCAAAGTCGAGGATATAAGAAACCTGCTCATCAAGGACAATCACGATCCCATAAGGCTCATGACAAGGTGATTGAAAGCTCCAATCAGGGAGAAAAGATGAAGAATGGTTCTCAAAGCAACAAGACTTCTGCAACCAGCACATACAAGCACCCAAATACGTCTTCGTTTAAGAGAAATGTGCAAGTGCATCCAGCGCAAAAAGGACCGGTTTGTCCTTCAGGACCTGCTAGAGCAAATCAACCTGCTCAAAACGTCTTTCCGATGAAAAGACAAACTTGCTACAACTGTGGCATTGTGGGTCATATTGCTAGAAATTGTACACGGCGTCCCCATGTACCCTATCATGTGCAAAATCAGAGGGTTACACGAAAGGATAAATCCCATTCTAAGCCGATGAAGGAATCATCACCTAAGGCAATGAAGAATGTGAATCCCAAGGTTAAACCTTCTGATGGGAATTGGAACGCTGCTAAAAACAAACGCAAGGCTGTTCAAGAACAAAAACGTCTTTCTAAATCTGAATCAGCTAAAGTTGCTCAACCGAAGGCAACAAATACGTTTGTTAAACCAAAACAGATTTGGAAACCCAAATCCAAAGCAGCAACGTCTCCAATCCTTGAGACAAAAGGGGACTTATGTTTAAAGGAAGTGTCTTATTTTGATGCTTCAGGAAATCCCAGGACCACGATGGCCTGGGTACCCATGTCTTACTAATCTCCTTACTTTTCAGGAACAACCAAGGAGGAGCTGTTGACAATCTCTGGAATGTTGATAGCGGTTGTTCCAGAGATAGAACGGGTAACATTTCACTGTTGCAAAAGTTCAAATTTTTTTTACAGATGATATGTTTCCTTTGGAGGAGATTAGAGAAGTAAGAAAAGATCAGCAAAAGGTACCATTTAAATTCAGTACTTTGATTTGAATATTGATTAGTCTTCAATCTGATGACAGAACGGTTAAGCAAAAATATTTTTTTTCTCTTTCTTAGTTCATTACTTTGTATATAAATTGTCCTTTCTCTAGTAAATGGTAAATTTGCGCAAAAATACAAGATTTATGCACAAATTTAGGGGGGAGAGGAACATATAGATAGATATAGAGTTTATGGGGAGAAAACTCAGAAAATACAAAAAGAGTTTGCTGTAAATATGAGTATTGTTTTAGGGGGAGAAAATGAAAAAGCCAAAAAAAAAAAAAAAAGATTGCATGATATGGGAAGTGAAATAAATGTTCGTGTTAAAGGGTTTGACTAACACATGTAAGGTGCCATAGCTGAAAAGAATAGGATCTACTGCGATATGTCGATAGGCTTGACGCTCAAAATGATAAAAGATACTAAGTGATATAAACATAATGAACTATGTACCATGTGGGTAACATACCAACAGCGTATGATTTTATGGTCTTAAATCTTGCGTTGATAGATAGCCAACGTCTGAGGTTTCGGGTCTTTATGTTGTTGAATCATCCGGGGATATCTTGGCTATCCTTCTGTTCAGAACTAAAATTGTACATGACCCCAGGAAAGAACGTCACTTGGAATTAGCTCATTTCTATTTGAATGTCTGTATGTTGTCCCGATACACACAATTTTGATCTGATTCTGAAATCTTCTCTGAAAAAGTCGTGTACCTCCTCTGCTGCATCCATATATATGCTGACCTGGAGGTGCTAGGCAACGACAGCTTCTGCTGCATCCAGATACATGCTGACCTAGCTGTACGTTGTCGCTCTGTAGATCAATTATACACCCAAAAGAGGCCCTCAAGTGCCCAAAAGAAACCCAAGAAACCTATATCAAACTGAGAAAAACTCATTTGATCTGTATATTATACCATCTCTGCAAAAGATCTATTATGTTCTCTTCTCAACCTATTCCCAGTTAAGATTTCAGAAATCTGGATTGGACTTGTGAAATATGTGGTAGGGAAGATACTTGCATGATAGAGTGTGCTGTTTATATTTCCAGGATTTGATTAGTATTTATTTGGGTGTTCATTGTTAAGAAATCAAAACATGATAAAACAGATTATATGCAGACCTAGACACAGTCAGGATATCTTAAAGGATGACATCAGTATACTCACCTGCTACGATGAATCGTTGTGCTTACCTTGATCGCGGGGGTATGCCTTGGAATGGGACACACGAGTATAATAGTATAATATTACCTAAAGCATATCACGAAGTTGAAAAATTGAAAGTTGAGCGTTAAAGTTTAAGTGGATAAACATATTGGCAATCGCATAGACCAGTTTGATTAGGCTCGTACTGAAAAGTGTTCCTTAGTCTGCCTGAGAACGAATTTTGATCCCATTGCAATTGTAATTGTATATTATGGTAGTTGTTTATATTTTGAGTTTTTATTTGTTTTTAGTTCTTAAAAATTGAAAAAATTCAAAAATACGAAAATAGTGTCTTGTTTTTCTATAAAACCAAAAATCCAAAAATAGAGTGCTTATTTGTTTTTCTTAAAATTAAAAATATAACCGTTCTTGAAGATTTGACTGATCATCAAAAGTTGAAAGAATTTAAATTGTGAAATCCGAGTATAAGTACTTGGATGTACCTAGTGTTCATATGGTACTCTCCCTATTGCATAAGAAATGTTTGCTTATGAGTTTGTGAGCATGTGCAGAACTTGATTTCAATCAAGAACAGGGATTGATGAATATTGAGATGTTGTTCGTTGCTGAAGAAGCCTGAAGCAGCACAGCAACAAGATGTACCTGAGTCAGAAGAACCGGATACGAGACACCGTCTGACAGTGAAAGTGCATTTGAAGAAGTACTGTGAACCTGCTTGAAAGAAAAAAAATTGAAGAAGAAAAGAGTTGTTGAGAATCCTCCTCTCACATTCTTTTTAACAAGATTTTCAAGCAAAGCTGATCGAGATCCTGATATGAAGCTAACCACAAGAGCTGAAGAAAAGAGACCCAGTGCTGAGAGTTCAAAAGTCAAGAACTTCCACAACATCTGCAGCATAGCGATAACCATAGACTTCGTTGAAGACGTTGCTGAATTCATGCTATGAAGACAATTTGATGGCATCAGTCTAGGGGGAGATTGTTAGGCCCTAAAGTGTGAGACTGACGCATCAAATTAACACAACGGGTTATGGTTATGAGCTGGGCTATACCGGGTTAGTTTATATTAGGTTGTGGACCTTTATAGGTCACTTGGGCTAAGCTTTAGGCCATGTGGGCCAAGCAGGCCCAAGGGGAGCCCATGTAGGGAAGTGGGCTTGAGTTAGTATAAAAACAAGTTTCTAACTTGTTTTTAGGTTAGAACCTTTGGAACCTCATTGTTACAGAATTCCAAGAGAGAGCTAGAGGAAGGCGATTTGTGAGCACTTGTACTAGACGGTTTTGCTAGTTGATAGTAATAGAATCGTGTGCAAGTGTTTAAAGGTGATTCGTTGTGTTCTTCGTATTTCATATTTTTCGTGTTTATTCTTGAATCACATCAAGTTTGGATTCCGCACAAACTTGGTGTTGTTTGATATCATTGAAAGATCCGTTTCACGGGACTTACATGTATTAGTTGCATTTAGGTGGAAGATTAGGAGAATACGAATCGAGTCTATGCCATAGAATTGTAGAATATTAAAATATGTTTTCCTTATAGAAAAAATAATCACAATGTTATAAAAAAATTAGCTGACTAGTTGGTGCCAATGGTCATGAAAAAATGACATGCAAGTTACTTTTACAATCAATAATTGTTTACTTGTTTGTTGAGCAGGTTCATTAAATAGTGTTCAAACCGGATTGTGTCATGCGGGTTACAAACTGTCGGGTTGAAATCGGTGTGGCTGAAAAACATCATAACCGAGTACAACCTTACAAGTTGAAAAGGGTTCAAACCGGGTTGGCTATAAATTGGGTTCAACCAGGGTTCGGGTTGGTTAGGGTGGTCGGGTTCAGTTTCCAACCCGGTTTAGGGTTGCACCTCTAGTTGTTACCTTATATGGTCATTAATCCGAACGTTTTAACGCGGGATCTAAGTTTTTGATCTTAGGGGCGGACCGACTCTATCCCGTGGGTGATTTTTTTATTTTTAGTGTTATACATGCGTGTAAATCTTGAGCGCTCCCCATAGAAGTTTGTAATCGCCCCCTTGAACTTTCGAAACCCGAAACCAACCTCAATTAAATTTAGAAACCGACCTCCGGCAACCCTTTAACGACCAAGTTTGCCATCATCATCAGTGGTCATTGGCGCAATCTTGTTTCGTACCTTTACTGTCTCTAAATTCTCACTGTTTCACCTTTGGTTGATTTCTCCGGCCAAAAGTGATGGTCGGTGGCCAGGGGCGGACCCACACTTAGTGGGTCGGAATCCACGGACCCCAATCTTTTTTTAAAAAAAGTAAAAGAAATGATATATAAATTTTTTGAATGACCCCATAAAAATATTTCAAAGGACCTCATGGTATGAAATTCAACTTGTTGCAGTGGCAAAACCCTTCCATCTTAAGCCCAAGCATGGGCGGATCTTAATAGGGCTCTGGCAGGCAGTGGCGCAGCATGTGAGGGGCCGGGGGGGGACGTCCGCCCCCCGGGATTTTTCGCTCAGTAGTGTTATATATGTAATTTTCGTATAGAAATTTGTGGGTATATACGTTTTCACCCCCCCGGTTCTATAGAAATTTTTGGGTATTCTATAGAAATTTTTGGGTATATATGTTTTCACCCCCCCGGCCGAAAAATCCAAGCTTCGCCACTGCTGGCAGGGCCACGGCCCGGGCAAGTTTTTCGGCTGTAGTGCTAATTTTACGCATTTCGATCGAAATTTTTTATATATACTATGTTTGGCCCGGGCTTGCACGGACTTTTTTTAGTGCCCGTGTCTTTCGGCCCTGGCACGTTCAACGGGCAAGATCCGCCACTGAGCCCAAGGTCTCAGGTGCTAAACTCTTGCCACCTTTTTTTTTTATCAATTTTCACATTCGAGACTCCCTGCCATTTGTTTTTATCAATTTTCCCACTACCAAACATTTTTTTGTAAGTTTGTTTACATTTTTTTTAAACATGTTTTAGTTATGCCATGCCAAGTGTCCTTCGTAGCTTCTGTGTACAAATCACTAAGTAAACGTGAAGGGATTACGCTAAGCATGGGTAGTTTTGGTAACTCTACATGTGTCAATGGGTTTATAAATTCTTAGCTGTAAATTTGAAGATAATATATGCTTTCATATTAATTATTGCTAATGCTATTTTTTGTCGATATCCAATGTCTACAACAATATTGATGGTACTCCAAATCTTCTGAATTCGTTAACAAAAATAAACACCATCAACAACAAAGTCATGAAAAATAAATTTTAAAAATCCAATTTATTTGAATCATTAAGGCACTTCTCATGGTATATGGGTTTAAGAACTACTGGGGTCGCCCCGCCCCGATCTGAAAATTCTAACTTTTTGTTATGAAAATTTTAAACACTGAAAAAAGAGGACCCCATTGAAAAAAAAATCATGGATCCCTCACTCTCGGTAGCGGTGGTTACTTCGGTGAAGAAGATGACTGGAAGAAGAAAATGAAGGGAAGAGATTTGGTTTTTATTTCTTTTTGTTTTTTTATGAGGTAAGAATATGGGTATTCAGAGTTGACACAAGACTAGATTCAATTTTTTTAACTCCAAGCTATTATCTATATTTTATGCTTTTAGTTTCTTACTGAATACTGTACTTTTTATTTAACTTTCGTATTACTTACTTATCTACTTAATACAATTAATACGATAATATATATATTTAACAAAGATATTGTTATTGCTTCATCTAAAAAGCATGTTATTTAGTGTTAAAAATGACGTGATAATCAATATATAATAATTTTAAGAGAGGTTACAATTAAAATTTGAGTTTTGTTCTTACTTCTTGCATTAGATTGTAAAATTTTTATCTATATCCGATAAAATATATATATTCAAAAAAGATAACTATATTGCCTTACTATTCTTGATCTGACCCTGATCTAACCCAAATTTATCCTACCTGAACGGACCCAAAACAATTATTATATAGCGATAGACAAACGACCCTTAGAAATTTTTGCACCCCATAGAAAAATTTCTTAGGTCCGCCACTGCTTGACCTTATAAGCCCATTAGGCCGAATCTGTTCTAATAAAAATTGGTTTTTAATTTAGAAAACAAACTGCTTCAATATCGCTTAGTGCCGGTACCGTACATGTGGCGTGACGAACCGAATAAACCCGTCTCCCATCTAACAACATCATTACCGGTATCATTGTCAGAACCGGTAATTGTTATATACGCCTTTAATCCATCTAATATTTTATTTAAATTGATTTACACTATTAAATTGAATTCGTTAACTTTTTAAATTTAATAAAGTTGAATACGTAATTGTGCTTAATTTTTTCTTTGACATTCCGATATAAAAATGTAATCAAAATAGAGTAACTTTTTTTGTATCGTAAGCCATATGAGTGCCAGTACGGCAGTAGCGTACCGGTACCATGACGAACCGATCACCTGTACTGGTATTGGTATTATTGGAACCGGTATCAGTTTTTATGGCTAACGATCAATGTGAAACACGTGTCGATATTCTTTTTGGCATATCGCGATTTTAATTTTTATATTTTCTCTTTCGTTGTTAAAGTGAATGTCGGTAACGTAACAAACCAAATCGATATCATTAAATTCCCACCGGGTGCGAAGGAATCCTTCTTTTGGGGAATGGATTTTTTTAGGCTCAAACTATCTACACACCAAGTGTGTAGATAGCCACCTTCAAAAGGTGTTTTTTGTCCCATGTGAACACCCTGCAGTGTCGAGCTTTGGCCGCGTTTTGGTCCTGTCAACCAGACAAACCTGTCAGTCTTTTGTCTGGTTGACAAGACCAAAACGCGGCCAAAGCTCGGCGTTTTGGTCCGGTCAACAGACCCGTCAGACACCCGTCAGTCTTTTGTCTGTTTGACCGGACCAAAACGCCGCGTTTTGACCACAGCTCGACACTGCAGGGTGTTCATATGGGACAAAAAACACCTTTTGGTGTGTAGATAGGCAATGTGGTGTGCCAATAGGTACACCCGAAAGTGTAATACTAGAAGAAGTTCGTTGTTTCATTAAGCAAACTTAAAGAAGTTTGCTATTTGATTTAGCAAAGTTATACAAGTTTGATGTTTGATTTAGCAAAGTTATACAAGAAGAAGAAGAAGAATAATAATAATAATAATAATAATAATATATATTTACGACGTGTTATGTTTCGACGCTCGTTACAGACTTATGCGCGTTACGGACGACTTCGACTAATAATAAAAATATTGTACATTTACAACGTGTTATGTTTCAACGCTCGTTACGGACCTACGCGCGTTACGCGCTTTGAGGACGTTGTTTTAAATAAAAACTGGTAGCACTAAACATATGTAGATGAGTACAATAACCACATAAATTATGCGAGAGGCGAATGATAACTGATTACCAGCCATCACAAATTGAGGGGACCACCATCACCCAACATCTTCTCACATGTCTTTTAAGTTTCTCAATAGTAGACATTCTTGTTTGCTATGGATGTTGATCATTCAAAAGGCCTTTTGGCTTGTTGTTTGATACTTCTTTCCTAAAATTTGTTTGGTTGTTGGAGATTGTTATAGCTATATAGATGTTTGCCATATAAATGATTTTATCATGAAAGATAACTCCGGTACAAATCTAGATACAAACATTCACAATCATGGTGATAAGATTATATCTTGTGATTTAATTATAAGGTATACAATGCCGTGCCACGTAGCCAATGGTCTTTTAACTAACTCACCCTTTAACTATTATGTTAATGTTGTGCTTTAACTTATAATTAAATGAAAGAAAAGAAAAAATTGGTGATTGGTTGAGGTGCACATAGGGTAACACCTCCCCTCTTGGCACCCACCTTTAACTATGGCGTTTTGGTGTTTGACACCGGGTGAGGTAGCATGGGACGCCAACCGACAACATGCAGCCTTACAAGAATGACCAAACCTATAACATTTGCAGCAAGTGCCTTGTTGTCAACATTTCAGATTGAGATTTCAAAGAGGTTGCAGACCAGATTCTGGTCAGTAAAATAGATCAATGACCATGACTTAAAACGGACAGTCTTTACCGAGCACAACGTTCCGTCACTACAGACTTGGTTTGGTTTTTTATTTGTGGTTAGTTGTTATAGTGAAATAACCACGGTTTTTCTGTTATGCATTAGAATTCAATTACAGATACCCTTACAAAAATCACTACAAATTTAATAGAACTCGGAATAGAAAAAACCAGAATTGAAATATAATTAACCATTAAAATTCAATTAAAAAAAACTAACAATATCACTCCAAAGTAACAAAACCTGCTTGAACTAGTTCCAGAAAGAAAAGTAACCTTACGCACTTACAGCAGTCAAAAAAACAAAAGCGTTGTCTAAGCAAATTCAACAAATATCCAAAATTTATCTTCCAAAACTTAGGAAGTCTTTGGATCACCATAGATTTAGACTGGTACTGACATAGGCAATGGCTCATCACCAAGTGGTGGCCTGTATTCTTCAACTTCTTTGGGTGGGAGTGCGACCACATCATCCTTAGGCATATGAATTACAACATTGTCGGGCAGCGGTGTCTTGGGCCCAAGCTTGCCAGTTGGGTCCCAGTCAAGCATGATCTTAACCTTGATACCAAGAACACCCTGTTTGATATTAACAACTTCAGTTAATTCTTGAAAATGTCAGTCAAAAACATCTAAAAAGCGTAAAGTCAATTCCTAAACCTGTCTAAGAAGCACATGTCTGACAGCAGAGTCAATATACTCCTTGACTGGCTGACCAGATGATACCATGTATCCATCCTTGAATTTCATTGACTTTGCACGCTGAGCCCTAAGCTTTCCACTAACAATCACCTGAAAAAACGACCAAAAATCGTTGGCAAATATAACAAATTGCTTAGAGAAATAAAAGAAAGATAACCATGTATTTACATACCTCACACCCTTTAGCTCCATTCTCCATAACAAACCTTAGAACACCATAGCAAGCCCTGCAAACAGACCAACAGATCATCAGTTAATAAATCTTATCAAGCTCTATCTGCTTTAATATAGCTCTATAAAGTGTCGATGACAATTCTAAACATGATGGATTAGCAGTTGATTGGTAGCAACAAAAAGAAAAAGTTTTAAGAAACCTGCGAACAGCAAGGCCTCCAAGAAGCTTGTAACGTAAAGACTCAGCCTGAGCAATAGCACAGAGGCCTCTGTTGTTAACCCTTTCAGCATAAAGCTCCACACTGTTTTCTGGGAACTTAAATCTCTTCTGAACAAGTGATGTCAGCTCCCTGATTCTCCTTCCCTTCTCACCTGCACAATCAGGTTTAATATCCCATTAACCAAAGAGTTATTATGTCTAATAAAAAAATGCAACAGTTTTTTAAGAAATAAAAAAAAGTACAATCAGAATTTACCAAGAACGTTCTGGGTACGGGTAGCCCTGATTATAATCTCCGTGCGCATGGGTGTAACCCTAACTTCAACACCAGAGTATCCATCTTCTGCAAGTTCCCTGGTGAGGACCTCATTCAACTCGGCAAAGAACACGCCATCAGCAACAAACTGCAGCCAAAACAATAAAAAACTAGAATATAATGCACTTAAAAATATAAACATACGATCCACTTGTAATAGCAAATGAACAAACCTTTCGCTTTTTGCTCAGTTGGGTCGCCATGTTTGTCAGTAGTGTATTGGGTACAACAAACACCGAGCCTAAAAATTCATATCAAGAAATACATAAACAATTAATCCTCATGGTAAAAAACTAAAAGCTTAAATGAGATATATACAGCAAAAAAATCTTTCATTTGAACCTATTAACACATTCATCAATAAAAATATCACATATTAACAACACTGTGAATCTCTATATAAACAAGATGATGTACTAACATCCTCCTTGTGCATTACTATTGCCAAAACTACCAAATTACATTTATTCTAATCAGTATTCACAGTCATGTTACTTCAACTGAAATCAATAATCCAAACATTGATATCCATTCAAATTTGTAAAAAAGAAAAATTAAAAATATATAAAAATAATAATAATAACCGCATTTGACAAGACAAGAGCAATTGATGAATGCACAACTTATACACAAATTAACAGTTAAAACTGATGGTTTATCAACATAAGCAAGATGTCACAAAAACACACAACGAAGCATGTTATATTGAATTATAATTAGAGCACCTATGAAGCAGATAACTAACGCAAAAATAAGGTAGTTTCATCATCACTACGAACAGAGATTCATCTTAATTATTACCAGAAAGAATAAGAAATGACAGAAGAGCAGAAGAAACCCTAACCTTAAAAGAAGAAGCAGACGATTCGGCGATGAAGAAGAAAGAAGAGACGAGAGTGGTTAGGTAGTTAGGGTTTAGTATTGCACATTCGTGGAATGGGCTTATGACCCGGACTGAAGCCATATGAAATAAGCCTGTTTTCGGCCCATAGTAATTCACAATCTATATATAAAAATAAAACTGAATGAACAGTGTACATAATTCGTGATTTTTTTTATATTAAACAATACCTTATTTTCATTTATTAGACTATGGGTATGGGGCGTGGGTTGGGTACAAATACCCAAGTCACCACCCCGGGTGGGCTTGGGTTTCGGTGTGGCCTCTTGGGCGGGAGTTTCAGCCCGGGCGTTGGGCATGCCTAGCGGTCCTCCGTGGTCGGCTCTCATTGGCTGGGTTGGCTAGGCCATAGCGGCTAGGTTTAAATTTTAAAAAATAACCGTTTGGCTTGGCCAAGTCACTATAAAACCCCAAGTCACTATAAAACCCCACAACCCCACCTCTTGTCCACATCGCTACCCCAAACCTTCACTCCACCTACCCGAACCCGCTACCCACACTTCATACCGGCACAACGCGATGAAGGGGCGCCAACCCGGTGAGACCCGTTACTGGCCGGAAGGTTTCGCTAGCTACTGGCACAACGTGGGGAACGCCCCGCACAATTTAAACGCGTGCCAACACAAGTGGCGCGAGCTACGGCCGAAGCTCGATCGTTTTAAAGCCTATTACGATAGCGTCTCGGGCGGTGATATAAGTCACGAAGACCCGGTGGCGGTGACCAACATCCAGTTACGGGGCAAGGAGCGAAAGCCGTTTGACAAGCTCGCCCTGTTCGAAATCTACCTAACGCTTTAGGCTTTTTTTTTTTTTTTTGTAATCCTTTTTTTTTTTTTGTAGAATTTTGTAATTTTTAGGAACTTTTAATAATAGTTTTAGGCTTTTTTTTTATTCTGTGTGTATTTTTTAATTTTAGGTTTTTTTTAAATTTTTATAAAACTGGCCAACCCACGCGGGCTAGCCACTCCCCGCCATACCGACCCAACACGTCACTTACCAGCGGGGGGCTCGAAGTCCACGTGTCAACCCATGCCCCAAACCCCCGCCCCACCATACCCCACGGTCGAAAACACCAATGCCTTTCGCGCAACGCGCGTCATTTAAAAACACTAGTTAGGTTAATACCCGGGTACGGGTATGACCGGGTTTTGAATTTTCAAGTATTGCCAATACCCGGGTCGGCTTTGGGTTCGGGTATTGGTTAGGAAATCCATACCCTGTATACCCGGGTCCGTGTTGGGTCGGGTATGTAAAAAAACCCAGGCGGGTATTAGAAAAACCCGGATGGGTATAAACATGAACATTGTAATTTTTTATTTCCAACTTCATTTTTAGGTTTATAAATATAAACTTTAATTATATAAAACTTTAATGTAACAAGATTACATGTTACTTGGAACTAGAATAATCAAAGTGCATACATTTCTAAAACCCATTATCGGGTATTCGTAAAACCCGGGTATAAATCAGGTACGAAAAAACCCGGGTTCGGCAACTGATGAGAATATGCATACCCGTACCCTACCCTACGGGTAGGGTTGGGTTCATGTTTTTAATACCCGGGTCTGGGTTCGGCTTTTTATGCACCTCTAAATTGCATATATATAGGACGAGGATCATCACAGAACACTAGTTATTGCGAGAACAAAAAGAACAACTTTAAATCACAAAATTTTAGGATTTAAGGTTCATATTTTTTAAATTTTATGTTTTTTACATTCATATGTGTATTATACATACATAAAAAAAATCATATATTTTTACATACACATGGTCTACATACATGTTGATAGTTTAACCTACACATAACCTACATCTATGTAGGTTATATAAAAACGAAAAACTTTTCGTATTTTGCTTTGAATTTCAGTGTGAGAAACAATAAATTTTCATTTACTTTTTAGGTTCTTAGGGTTGAAAAAATAAGTGATTCGTTTTGTTCTGCGTGTTCTCGCAATATTTAGTGTTCTGCATAGAACATTCCCATATATATTATAATGCATGAGAGAGGAGTATTTTAAGATACCCAAAAAATAAGAACTTTTCCCCCCTCTATTTATAGAAAGACCCTTAAAATGAGGATAGTTTGGTCTTTGAAACATTATTTATTTTTTAGTCCATAAACTTATTACACTTAAATCCCTAAGGTTTTAACAAGGGGCGCCAACCCGGTGAGACCCGTTACTGGCCGGAAGGTTTCGCTAGCTACTGGCACAATGTGGGGAACGCCCCACACAATTTAAACGCGTGCCAACACAAGTGGCGCGAGCTACGGCCGAAGCTCGATCGTTTTAAAGCCTATTACGATAGCGTCCCGGGCGGTGATATAAGTCACGAAGACCCGGTGGCGGTGGCCAACATCCAGTTACGGGGCAATGAGCGAAAGCCGTTTGACAAGCTCGCCCTGTTCGAAATCTACCTAACGCTTTAGGCTTTTTTTTTTTATTTTGTAATCCTTTTTTTTGTAGAATTTTGTAATTTTTAGGAACTTTTAATAATAGTTTTAGGCTTTTTTTTTTTTAATTCTGTGTGTATTTTTTAATTTTAGGTTTTTTTTTTAATTTTTATAAAACTGGCCAACCCACGCGGGCTAGCCACGCCCCGCCATACCGACCCAACACGTCACTTACCAGCGGGGGGCTCGAAGTCCACATGTCAACCCATGCCCCAAACCCCCGCCCCACCATACCCCACGGTCGAAAACACCAATGCCTTTCGCGCAACGCGCGTCATTTAAAAACACTAGTTAGGTTAATACCCGGGTACATGCCCGGGTACGGGTATGACCGGGTTTTGAATTTTCAAGTATTGCCAATACCAGGGTCGGCTTTGGGTCCGGGTATTGGTTAGGAAATCCATACCCTGTATACCCGGGTCCGTGTTGGGTCGGGTATGTAAAAAAACCCAGGCGGGTATTAGAAAAACCCAGATGGGTATAAACATGAACATTGTAATTTTTTATTTCCAACTTCATTTTTAGGTTTATAAATATAAACTTTAATTATATAAAACTTTAATGTAACAAGATTACATGTTACTTGGAACTAGAATAATCAAAGTGCATACATTTCTAAAACCCATTATCGGGTATTCGTAAAACCCGGGTATAAATCAGGTACGAAAAAACCCGGGTTCGGCAACTGATGAGAATATGCATACCCGTACCCTACCCTACGGGTAGGGTTGGGTTCATGTTTTTAATACCCGGGTCTGGGTTCGGCTTTTTATGCACATCTAAATTGCATATATATATATATATATATAGGGGGCCGCTAGAATGAGAACCACATCCAGTTGTAAGAACCGCGAGAACCACTTTCTGGCCATTAGATCAAGTAGATGGATGGATGAGATTAAAAGTATTAAAAAATAATATTAAGTATTTTTTGTCTTATTATGTTTTTAATATTTTATTCTTTAAGGGTATATAAGTAAAATTGTCTTTTTTGTCTTTTTATATATATTAATTTTAAATTACCTTTTTTGTCATATTAATTAATTACATTTTTTACTTAATTGTCTTTTATTTGTAAACAGATTTTTTTGTTAAACAAATTTTTTGAAATCAAATTTTTAGTATATATTTTTTTAAAGATTTGTTTAAAAAAAACGTTTTGAAGATCTGTTTTTTTTACGCCCCGGTTTTTTACGTTAACGTTTTTTTTTACATTTTACGCGCCAATTTTTATGTTAACGTTATTTTACGTTTTACACGTCGGTTTTTTACGTTTTACGCGTCGGTTTTTTACGTTTTACGCGTTGGTTTTTTACGTCTTACGTCCCGGTTTTTTTCGTTAACGTTTTTTTTACATTTTACGTGCCAATTTTTACGTTAACGTTATTTTACGTTTTACACGTCGGTTTTTTACGTTTTACGCCCCGGTTTTTTACGGTTTACGCCTCGGTTTTTTACGTCTTACGCCCCGGTTTTTTACGTTAACGTTTTTTTTTTACATTTTACGCGCCAGTTTTTACGTTAACGTTATTTACGTTTTACACGTCGGTTTTTTACGTTTTACGCCCCGGTTTTTTACGTTTTACGCGTCGGTTTTTTATGTTTTACGCATCGGTTTTTTACGTTTTACGCGTCGGTTTTTTACGTTTTACGCCCCGGTTTTTTTCGTTAACGTTTTTTTTACATTTTACGCGCCAATTTTTACGTTAACGTTATTTTACGTTTTACACGTCGGTTTTTTACGTTTTACGCCCTGTTTTTTTACGTTTTACGCGTCGGTTTTTTACGTTTTACGTGTCGGTTTTTTACGTTTTACGCGTCGGTTTTTTACGTTTTACGCCCCGGTTTTTTTCGTTAACGTTTTTTTCCGTTACGTTTCAAACCCAGATTCAACATGAAACCCAGATTCAACATCAAACCCATATTCAACATCAAACCCATATTCACACCCAGATTCAACATCAAACCCAGATTCAAACATCAAACCCATATTCAAACCAAGATTCAACATCAAACCCAAATTCAAACATCAAACCCATATTCAAACCAAGATTCAACATCAAACCCATATTCAAACATCAAACCCAGATTCAACATCAAACCCAGATTCAATATCAAATAAATATAATAATAATTTGCAACTTACAAGTTATATATTCAAGAAATGAAATGGAAGCACCAGATTACAACATCAACCGTACAGCATACAAAAATCAATTTACAAATTTTATCTTGGTCATTATATAAAAAAAAATCACGATGACAGTTTAATTATACATCAAAGCTCATGTTCCCATTCAACATTCATTTTCATTTTGTAGTTTTAGAATAAAAAACAAACGCAAGGGGGGTATAGACTGACCAATAGGAACGTGACGAGCCGTGTAATCCCTTCAGGTCTCCGGAAATCTGCCGTCGAGCTTCACGGGGATAATCACTGCCGATGTCCTCTCGTCTTTGTTGTCCCCTCTACTGACGTTATCACATCGAAATCGACCCGCAGCCTCCACCGCCATCGTACTTCACCGGTAACTCGTCGGAACAGGGTATAGCACTGCCGCCACCGTCTCCATGATGTCGTCACTTAACGCCGCCGCGCCGCCGCCGTTCATGGTGGTGGCTAGTTGTATGTACAGATGAGGGAGAGAGGAGAGTAGAACAGAGAGGGAGTGTGATTATGAAGGATGAGTGTGGCTTGAAGCATCATCACTGGCAGGTTGCCGGAGCCGTTGTTGGCTTCACGGAAACCTCGTCGGAGAGGAGGTTTGAAGGGAGAAGTGAAGAGAGAAGAAAGAGACAGTAAAAATGATGGATGGATGACATTCTGGTGGCATATTAATAAGGAGAGAGAGTGAAAGATTAGACATATGGGGTAAAAGACTAAAACACCTTTTTAGTTGGCATATTTTGATTGGTTGAAAGTGGTTCTCGCGGTTCTTACAACTGGAGGTGGTTCTCATTCTAGCGGCCCCTTATATATATATATATAGGATGAGGATCATTACAGAACACTAGTTATTGCGAGAACAAAAAGAACAACTTTAAATCACAAAATTTTAGGATTTAAGGTTCATATTTTTTAAATTTTATGTTTTTTACATTCATATGTGTATTATACATACATAAAAAAAATCATATATTTTTACATACACATGGTCTACATACATGTTGATAGTTTAACCTATACATAACCTACATCTATGTAGGTTATATAAAAACGAAAAACTTTTCGTATTTTGTTTTGAATTTCAGTGTGAGAAACAATAAATTTTCATTTACTTTTTAGGTTCTTAGGGTTGAAAAAATAAGTGATTCGTTTTGTTCTGCGTGTTCTCGCAATATTTAGTGTTCTGCATAGAACATTCCCATATATATATATATATATATATATATATATATATTATAATGCATGAGAGAGGAGTATTTTAAGATACCAAAAAAATAAAAACTTTTCCCCCCTTTTATTTATAGAAAGACCCTTAAAATGAGGATAGTTTGGTCTTTTAAACATTATTTATTTTTTAGTCCCTAAACTTATTACACTTAAATCCCTGAGGTTTTAACAATATTATAGATAATTAGTTAGAATCTACCCCTCCACAACAAACTTATAATTTTTTTATGTATTCTTAACATATCTTATAAACTATACTGTTTAAAAAAATCCAAAGATAGCATGACGACCTACACATTTTTGTCGACGTTTCGGTAGTTGTCTTGTTAAATATCGACGCACGGATTAAAAGGTACACGTCGATAATGCTTTAATGTACAAGTAATTAATACATGTGATCTAATGTGCCTAATCTAACAAAATGGGCTCCATCTATGCAAACAAAAATAAAAAGAATTAAAAGTACCGTAACATAATATACATAATATGAAGATATTATATGTCACATTTTATTTTAGTAAAAGTGTAAAACTAACTAATATCTATACTAAGATATATCTTATAAAAACTTTAAACTAACCATAACAAAACATTTTATATGTGTGTTTTATTGCAGGATGATGGTGATAAAAGTGTTGATATTATTTCTTATGGTGCAATGTTTAGTCCATACAAGTCTAATCTTCAACGTGAATTTAGTGAAGATGTAATTTTAAGGTTTATTTAATCGTTTTTTAACTTTTGTATTGAATTTTTATTATTTTTAAGGATTGGAAGTTTGAGACTCAAAGGAAGAGATCCAAGAGACTCTCTAAATGGAAATGGAGTGAGTTTATTAATTTAGACGATTATGAGGACATTGACAAAGAAGAGGAATTAGAAGATACTGCTGATTCAAGCACAAACCAGAAAACCCGATTAAAAATACCTTGAGTGTCAATTCAGAAGTGGAACAGCTTTTATGCATTCTAATATCAAATCTATCAAGTGTTTTTATGTTTTTTTTTTCATTTTCAGTTGTTATGCTTGATCTAGATGTATGAATAAAGTTTATTTTATATTTGAAGTTTATTTTTGATGTTAATATAATGCAATTATTAACCATGTTAACAAAGTTCAAAATAAAGTTAGTATCATAAATTTACAAGTCAATTGAACTTATATAAGTTAATATCCTAAAGTTGCAATAAATAGATATTGCAGTTAGATATAGTCAAGCTGAAATTATAAAATATTGCAGTTAGTCTCGGATATTAATCTAATAATTTTTATTTCTTAATTAAAAAATAATAAAGTAATAAACTTTAAAGTTAAACTAAAAAAACTGAACTTAGTATGATATAAAGTTAATAAAGATAAAAACTCTTAACATCCTATTTTTTATAAAAAATGCTTTTAAAATTTAATAAAAATATATTTTTTTTATATATAAAAAATAAATTTAACAATTAAATTTAAAGGTGTAAAACGTGCTTACGAGTCAACTACTATTTTTTTATTTTTATAAAAAACAAAATTTTAAACTTAAAATTTATTAGATGAGTACCATGTGGGTATTTAAAAAAAAATAACTTTAGAGAATAAAATTATAAACTTTATTATTTAACCAAAAAATAAACTTACTTTACAACTATAACAACTTATCTTTTATTTTTTGTCATTTGATTATTATCTTTTATTAAAAAAGCAACTTTACATGTGTAAAACAATTTTTTTACTTTATTTATAAACAAAACATTTTGTTTTTATAAAAACATAATTCTTTTATAAATATTTTTGTAACAAGTAATATAAATAAAATACTCCAGAAATTTACAATCTTTACTAGATAAATACTAAATTGTATTACAAATTTTTAAGAATTATAAGTTCAACTATATTGTTATAGATAATATTAGTCAGTTTCAAAAGAATTCTTTACCAACTTGACTAGATACATAGTAGATTGTCTTGCATATTTTTAGGGATTATAAGTTAAAAGTAGACTCATATAGATAAGATTAGTTCACAACTAAAAATCTGAACGCAGTATGATATAAATTTAATAAAGATATAAACTCTGAACAATCTATTTTTTTTATAAAAACGGTTCTTGAAATTTTATAAAAATATAAATTTTTTGTATCTGTAAAAAAACGAAAATTTACAATTTAAGCTAAAGGTCTAAAACGTACTTACAAGTCAAATACTATTATTTATTATTTTTATAAAAATGAAAATTTTAAACTTAAAGTTTATTGGATGAGTACTATGTGGATATTTAAAAAAAGTTATAAACTTTAAAGAATATAAATATACTTTATAATTTTACCAATAAAATAAACATACTTTACAATTATAACAGCTTATCTTTTATTTTTTGTCTTTTGATTATTAATTTTTATAAAAAAACCAAACTTTACATATGTATAACACTTATGAGATATATCCACAACAATAATATTATCATAAATATTATACAAATAAAAAAACTACCAGAAACAAGTGCCGCAATGTAAAATATCACCCGCCGCATCGCGCGGGCACCCTACTAATATATATATATATATATATATATATATATATATATATAAGGTCACAATTGGGTTGGGTTCACCCCAAGATAAGACCTAGCCCACTAGACCCAATCTAACCCATCTCTAGTCTCTACTCTTATAAAGGAAGTCTTTCCATCTTTCCTCCACCTCTCTCTATTTGATATCTTAGTGACTAGAGCATTGGAGAGTGGTCCAGAGGATAGGGATAAGGCCTCTTTTAACGGGTTATCTTCACGTTGCTATTACATATCAAATTTGGAAAATGGCTAGATATAAAACGGCTTCAGGAGACATGAACCCGACAACCAATGTTTCAAATATACGTCAAGGGCGGATTTAGCATATGTTGAGGGGGTGCCCGGGCTACCCCTCCACTTTCTTGGCAAAGTGCAAAGTTGGTGCAATTTTTTTCTTCTTTTATGTATCGGATACCCTTAAGCAAATATTAGGATACCCCTAGGTTTAAAAAAAATCACCCTGGTTCGTATTGTCAGTGCTTGATGCAACAGATGCGGAGGAAAACATCACACTCAGTGACTTCCATCAATATAAAAACTGCATAACTAAGATTACCATCGTTTTGTGTGATACAACAATTACTTTACGTAATATAATCCAGGGGTCTAGAAGGATCTTCTTCAAATTGTGAACAAGGGCTCTTGATTTAGGGTCATTAGACTATATGTTGTGATTTAAACAAAAAGTGCATGCCGCTCTGCAGTATCACCCCATTGGAATAAAATAGCCAAAATTAAAAAATATTTAACAATTAGAATTAAAAAAAAATGAACTAGTTCCAGAAAGAAATGCAACCTTACACTCTTACATTACATCAGTCAAGAAAACAAAAGTGTCTAAGCAAATTCAACAATATTTGAATAACACATAAAAAAAACTATACTACTAGAATAACACAAAAAGCTACAAAACAAGGCCATGAGGAATGTTGGCCAAAAAACTGGTTGATAGGAATCATGTTCGGTTGGTTAAAAATCTAGAATTCAATTGGAATGGTAGAAAAAAAAGGATAGATCTAAGATCCGTTTGTGATACAGAAACACCACACAAACAAACAATAGGTAAACAGATTTCAAACGAAAGATACATATACACCACCACGGTCTAGAACTTGGGTCTAAGAACGCCATCCGACTTGCCATGGTTGAACTAGCATAAACACATAACAATCTAACTCACACTGGAGATAAATCAACACAAAAAAGTATTCATTCATAAACTCCACCGTGTTTCTTCAACGATAAAAAGCGATCACATATAGAATGGAAAGACAACTACTAGTAACCCACGTTCAAAATTATGGAGAAATAAAAAGAATGAATGATTACAATTGCAACATTTATAGCAATCGGAAGTCAAAATTCTATAAATTCGAGACGGTATGAAAAGAGTTACGGACATTTATGATTGAAGAAACTCAGCCTATTGTGTGCCCCGAATTCATTCAAAAGAAGGAATTAAAATCAGGCTACCTTTTCCCTGTGTTTACCAGGTCTTAAAAAAACGCCAGACTTCAAGAACATATAGCTTTAGATCACACTCTACTAATGTAATTCCCATCATCAAAATCAACTTAAAAACTCCAAGGTTAAAGCAAATACAAAGAAAATTTCAAACAAGGATAAAAATTTAGCACCTTTTAACCACTTTTTTCACCGATATATCCTTCTTTTCGGCCTTCAAACCCAGGCCTCATGAGCTTCTTCTCTCTCTTAGCAATCTTCCTTGCTTTCTTCTGGTTAGCCCTCTCTTCTATATTCCCTCTTCTCTTCGCCTGCTTCTCTTCCTTCATCTTCTCCTGCGTCTCCACCCTATCCTTCCATTTCCCCGCACTCTTTTCCCGCCTCTTTTTCTCCTTCTGTAAACTCCTCTTCAAAAGCTTTGGGTCATCATGAACCTTCACTCCCATCGCCTTTTCCGTCGCAGCCTTCCACGAATGCTTTGTAGCCACCACAACATTTTCTTTCTTAGCTTCCTGCAGCTTCTTCGCTTTCTCCAACTCTTTCAGTTTCGAAGCCTTTTTAGCTTTCTTCCTGTTCCCGTCTTCGTTTCCCAATTTCACTTTCCCGAATTCAAAATCGGCTTCGATCTTACCCTTTCCCTTACCACTACCACTGGCATCTCTATTGTTACTACCACTGTCTTTATCTTCCCGTTTACGTTTCTTGTCGGTATAATTATCCCTTTTTCTAACCTCGTTCATTATCATTGTTCGTTTCCCCTGGCCTCGGTTCGCGTGAAGCATTTCAAGCTTATGATGCAGTCTCTGTTGTAACTCCTCATATGTAATAGACTTGTGACTGTTACTGGTTTCACCGTCAAACTCCGATACCGGTTTCACTTTGATTTCAATTTCTTCCTCTTCGTCATCGTCGTCCTCTTCGTCTGAATCCTTATCTTCGTTTGCATTCTTACTGATGCTTTTCTTTAGAAGATCTAGGGTTGTGGTTTGTGATTTCTCGGGGTCCAAACGATCACGCCGGGATTTCTTGATGTTTTCACGCGTTTGTTGTTTAAGAGACGCTTTTTTGTCTTTGTTGAGGCCTTGAAACCAGGGTTTCGAATCTTCATCAACCGGAAGGTAGAACTTTGCGGGGATTAATTCGACTAGTTTGTCAAAGAACAGAGCGTGGTCGTGGATTACGGTCTTAAGGTCAACTGCGGTGGTGGCTAGAGCAGTAGAACAAGCGGAAAGTGCCTCCTTTTGCAGCTTCTTCTTCATTGTGAATGTAAAAGATGATAACAAGAGGACTTCTTGGAGCGTTTCTTATCTTCAGGTGCACAAGGCTGAAACCTAGAAACCATGAGAAAGACGTTAAAGTGATAGCATCTTAACGTCTATGCAAGGAATCATTAAAAGATAAAACTGCTTGAAACCATTGTACCTTTTCGTTTTACACATCAAGTAATTATACTATTCAATCCAACTTAACAGTAACTAGTCAATTCAATTTAGCAGTATTTCAAATATAAACATAAAAATTCCAATTAGCATGTGTGGCAAACCAAAAACTATACTACCTAGAGTCAATTCAGATGAGTCGAATCAGAAAACAGAAATCAAAGATTCATATGATTTTCTTAATAAAAAAGAAAATTAACTTCATATAAATGTACGATATCAATTGTATATGTATCAGATAATGGATGCATACCACACAAATGTTGTTGATTAAACAAATGTAAAAACTAGCCAAACATAACAAGTGAAGTATTGTATGCAAATCACAGAATTTGTAAAGCTAAACTAAGGGTTCATGACCAATAATTTCTATTAAATGCCATAATCACATAAATCAAACAATCCACAAATTGAACAAATCTAACAATCGCAGAAATAGCATAAATTGAACAAATCGCATAAATTTTTGACCTTGTGTGGTAGTGGTCGAGCAGGGGATGAAAAAACTGAAGATTCAGCGGTGGAGAGGAAAGGGGAAAGAAGAGATCGATAGGGTTTTGTGTTCTTTTACAACTGGTTAGGGTTTGTTAAACCCATTTTCCAGCGGGGTGGGTGGGGTGAAAAAAATCGGCTTGTAAAAACCAGATTATAAACCGGTTTAGTAAAGGATAGAGTAAACTGCAATTTTACCCCTGGGGTTTAGGGTAATTGGCATGTCTACCCCCCTAAGGAAATAATTGCAATTTTACCCCCAACGTTTGCTGTTATGTCGCAACTTTACCCCCCGGCGTCAAAGTTGTTAACAAGTCTGTTAACTATGACTTGAAATGACTATATTACCCTTCAATTTTACCCCCCAACATTCCTGTTATGTCGCACAATTACCCCCCACCTCCACCTCCACCACCATCAGCCTCCACCACCCACCTGGTTATAAGTAAACCACCAATTAAACACCATCATGTGCACAACATCTGAGTGTTGTACTCACCAATTAAAAGATCAATTCCATCTGAGTGTTGTACCCCCACCACCATCAGCCACCACCACCCACCTCTACCACCATCAGTCTCCACCACCCACAAATGGTACAAATAAGCAGTGACTGAACCACCCACCACGTTCTTCGTGTTGTGTTTCTTTGACGGCTGGCGTGCAGATGGTTTCCCAGAGTTCGATATGTCGTTTAACGCTTTCCTTCCTCCAAGACCCTCTTTGTTCTTTTGAGCAACAGACCCATTGATCTTGATCCTTGTAAGAAACAATGGTTAATTAACATACCATCATATAACAAAACATGCGGTAAATTATCTTTATCAAGAATGTTAAAAGCATAGAGATGTAACATACCATCAAAGTGTACATTGAGATTCTGGTCTTGAGTCAAACGGCTAGTATGCATTGCCATTTTTTTGGAATTGGTTTGATTCACTATAGTCTGCACAATTTAAATAAAGCCCTAAGAAACCAAATTCATATATTGATGAGTAAATAGTCTCCCAAATTGTGAAATAAGCAAAAAAAAAAAAAAAAAAAAAAACAATCAGGAATATTCATAACAGAACAAATTCATATATCAAAATGTTTTTCAAGAACTAGGGTTTTATAGTACCAGCAAAATCTTAAATCATTTAGGGGAGAATAAGTGTAACAAATATCAAGATCAAAATTCAGTTTGTACAAACTACACCAAAACCAAGATCATACACCATAAACGATATTTAATCGAAGAAAAAACCCTAAAAATCAAAATAAAAGGGGTTTTAAACGAACAAATCGATATCTGTAACTGAAACACAAAGAAGGGAGCAAATAAAATTAGGGATTGAAGGAAGAAGAATACCTTCTTCAAACAGATAGATGATTTGTAAGGATCGATTGGTGGTTTGTGATTTGAATCAACTGTACAATCTTCTTTATGATTTGTTTGGATTCAGATCTGTTCTTGTGGGTTGAAGGAAGAAGGGGGTAGGTGGTTGAGGTGGGGGAGGAGCGGCGGCTAGTGGTGGAGGAGCGGCGGCTAGTGGTGGAGGAGCCATAGGAATAAGAACCACACCGTAGTTACTTGAAGATGATGATGATGATAATTTAAAGATGATGATGGATCTGTGAGTTATTTGAAGAAGATGATGATAATTTGATTTTATAAATAATAATAATAATAATAATAAATATAAGGTAAGATTACCAAAATACCCCTGCCTATAACAGTCAAATAACTGTTGACTGACGGCAGTGGGTAAAGTTGCGACATAACATCAAACGTTGGGGGGGGGGGGGTAAAATTGCAATTATTTCCTTAGGGGGTAGACATGCCAATTGCCCTAAACCCCAGGGGGTAAAATTGCAGTTTACTCTAAAAGATATTCAAACATATCAAGTTGGTTGGGGTCGGGTTTAACCCGGTTTGGCTGGAACAAAAAAACGAGTTTTTTAACATGTTATTCAAATTGGGTCGGGTCCAAACCAGTTTCAGAGAACGAGATTGTGACTAGTATACAATTTGGTGGGCTGAACAAGGTCCAACCCGAGGTTTTTAGAAGTGGGTCAGGTCCATAAAAAATTAGACTATAACTTCAATCTTGTTGTTAATAACAAACTTAGTTTAGAAATCTAATTATGTAAACAATCCATTTCTTGTTTAACTATTACCACTGACTATTTTTTGGATTGGTTGCCATGTAGATTTAACAAAAAAGAAAAAAAATATATTTTTTTTAGAAAAAGGCTGTAACACCCCAAAATTTTATAATAGAGTATTTGAATGTTTAAATGTTTCAAATAGATTAATTAAGTTATTAATAAATAAGGAAGTTTAAAAAGTTAGGAAAATATACTAGTATGACAACATGAATGATCTCAAGGGACTGAATGTGTAAAATTGTGGAATAAATAAGAAATTAAAAATGAATTGTGGGTGGAGTGTGGGTGGGCGACGCAGAGATCGACCAGGAAGGGGAAACCCCCTTTCTTTTCTAGTTCCTCAAATCTCTAACAAATTGAATGTGTTTCTGGGCATAAATCGAATGCATGTGACCAAATTCTCAACCATCTAAGGGTTTCCTACATAGGGTAAGTCAGATTATGCGATTTGATGCACTTTCATGAACTAGGGTTTAATCAATTCGTGAAAATTGGAGAAATTGAACCTGTGTATGAATTAGAAACATCATTAGAGGATGTTTTATGCTTGGAATTCGTTTGTATTGATGGTTTGAAGGAAAACCCATTTGTTCTAGTAGTACGACGGTTTTGAAGTTAAATAAATTGAGTAGTTTTGATTGATGAATGTTTATGTATTAGGATATTGATGAATTGTTATGATTGTAGAATGATTAAGATATGTGAATTTAGTTTATTAAAAGAGTTGTGAATATTGCTAGTGAAATTGTGCATTGGATACATGTACATAAGGCTCAAAATGTTGTTTGCACACCATGTGTTCGTTAAAATGCCTCAATGAAGAACTATGTGATTTTGAATGTATTGAATTTGCATAGGGAAGTTGTACTATCTGATACATTGCAAAATATGAAATGGAATGTGATTGATGCATGAATGTGATTATTATGTAGTGAATGAAATAATCTAAATAAGAATGAATTATGTGTAGGAGTGAAAGAAGAAGGAGCTAATTCCGGTTCACAATAAAAGGCTCAAGAACGAGGTAAGTTTGCTACTTACAAGTTTATTCAACAACATTAGTAGTTTGTTACTTTAAATATTAGTTTCTTAATGGTAGTCATTGGATTAAAATGAGAACGCGAAAGTAGAGCTCCGTAACGGTCCGTGATGAACGGGTCAGTTCGGGTTAGAATGAGAATGAGAATGAATAAGTGAAGTTTTCTTAATGTTCCGTGTAAACGGGTTATGATAGAATGAGTTGGAGAGAAAGATGTAACGAAGTTGGTTACATAAACAAGAAAGTTGAATAGAAGAATGACTTAGTCATGTATGGTTCAAAATTTAAATGGTGATTATTGGTTCACCAAGTTCATTAATGCGTTAGTTGAAATATGAGTATTACGCTAATGTTGTTTGTTGTAATGGTTGTAGGTAAATCTCAAGTTTAAATGCTATTGCATCGCTCGGAACCGAACACACCTTGAACGCCTTTATGCGCTTCTGCAATCATTGATGTATCATCAATGGGTCAATATTTTGGTTTAATTAGGCTATGTTGGTAGTTATAAACTCTAAACTTGAAGTTGTAATTCTTTTGTCAAACACTAGTTGTAATGGTCGATTTTGAAAGTTTCTAAAGTGTTATGAAATTTACTATGTCTTTTTAAAATGCGTTGTAGGTCAATTGTTGAATGTTATTAAACAGGGAATTGCTTATTTTATGAACGGGTCATGCCCGAATTTTATTAGACAATAGTATGAATTATTGTATTTTCGGATTTAGAATTTTGGGCGTTTCAAGTTGGTATCAGAGCCTAGGTTTGAGGGATTCAAGTACCAAGTGCTTGAACTCAAACCAAAAGCTCGTGCAAGTGTGTGTCCGTTCCGAAGCGTAATGCAAGTAAGTAAATTGTAAACTTTGATTATAGTTATAGTTATGAGGTTTTAAAGTTTGTATTTAAGAAAAAGATTAGAGCTGGAATGTTCATTATGTTAATAGAATGTTCATTATGTTACTGAATGTTCATTATGTTACTAAATGTTCATCATTTTACTGGAATGTTCATTATGTTACTAGAATGTTCAGCATGTTACAAGAATGTTCATTATGTTAATAGAATGTTCATTATGTTACTGAATGTTCATTATGTTACTAAATGTTCATCATTTTATAGGAATGTTCATTATGTTAATAGAATGTTCATTATGTTACTAAATGTTCATCATTTTACAGGAATGTTCATTATTTTACTGAAATGTTCATCATGATCTAAAAGATACAACATGATCGTCGGTGACGATAATGCACGGGGTATGAATTGTAAATGGAATGTAGTATGATAATACAAGTTTATATGTGATGAAGAGGTGTATGAAAGGAAACTCTAATGAATAGAATGAATGTTTTCTGTAGATGACGGACACGGGGAATGTAGATGATGCTGAAGTAGCAAGACAAGAAGCATTCGATAATAAGATTATGGAAGCGGCAGAAAAGGTTATACATACTAACCTTCCCCAGTTAGCTCAAGAAGTCGAAAGCCGTGTTTTAGGGGTAAGATTGAGGAGTTAAAGGAAATGTTTGAAGGGTCTAGAAGCAAAAGTAAGGAACAAAGGTGTACATACAAGGATTTTATGGCGTGCAATCCCTCCTCGTTAAATGGGGAGGTTGATCCGATAAAATGTCAAAGGTGGATAGCAAATATTGAAGTTGTGTTATACGTAGCCGATGAGAGAAGGAAGATCAAGTAATGTTTGCTACGGGTCAGCTTCAACAACAAGCTAAGGATTGGTGGGATACGCAATGTAAGGAGTTAGGGGAAGAGAAACTTCAAACGTTAACTTGGCAAGAATTCAAGGAGTCGTTCCTGAAGTATCATTGCCCGCAGTCGGCAATTGATAGAATACAAGAGGAATTCTTGCGTCTTCGCCAACAAGATGAATCTATTGATGAAATCACCAACACCTTCTTTGATAAGCTAAAGTTTTGTGACGACTTTGTTAAATCTGAAAGAATGAAGATAAATCGGTATCACGACATGTTGAAGGCTGAATATAGGGAATTCATCACTCCCTCGAAGTGTGAAACTTTGAATGAACTTATCATCTGGGCTCGGGATAGAGAGATAGAGCTGAAGCGACAAGTAGAAAGGGGGGAGAAAAGAGCGGCTGAAAAGCCCACAACTATGAGTCCGTCCAACAAACATAAGCAACATGACAATAGAAACAAAGGAGGATCTAAAAGCAGTATTCCTCCATGCAAAACTTGTGGGAAGCTTCATACTGGAGAATGTCTATTGGGGAAGACGGGATGCTACAACTGTGGTCAGGAAGGGCATCCTTACTATAAGTGCCCTAGTCCCGTGAGGACGTGTTTCAATTTCTTTACTCCTGGTCACGTCAAACCCGAATGTCCAAAGCTAAAACAAAAGGGGCAAAAAATGGAAAGAAGGATGAAAATCAGAAGGCTCGGGGAAGGATGTTTCAGATTACCACGGAGGAAGCTAAGGTTCTACCAAATGTTGTATCAGGTATTTTCTTAGTCAACCTAATACCCGTGAATGTGTTATTTGATTCTGGTGCTAGTAGGTCTTTTGTGTCGAGTGAACTTATGTGCCAACCCTCTTTTAGAAAGGAACGAATGTCTATACCCTTAGAAGTAGAAGTAGCGGATAGCGAAAGTTATTTGCTAAGTGAAGTTTGCAGAAATTGTAAGATTACCATAGAAAATGAAGACTTCGAAATAGATCTTATTCCTATGGTTTTGGGGGAATTTAAAGTAGTAGTAGGAATGGATTGGTTATCCCGTTATCATGCGGAAATATGATGCGAGGCGAAAGTCATTCATGTATTGTCGCCTAATGGGGCTCGAGTAAGTATTCGTGGGGAAAGAAAATTAGAGACAAAATTGTGCACGACTATTGAGGCAGTTAAGCACGCAATAAATAAGGGTAAGGCGTTTTTGGCTTACGTAGTAGACACAAGACAAAAGACGCCTGAAATTGGAGAAGTAGAAGTTGTGAACGAGTATCCGGACGTGTTTCTGGATGAATTACCAGGATTACCACCTGAGCGAGAGGTGGAATTCCAAATTGAATTAAACCCGAGAGCCAAGCCAGTGGCCAAAGCTCCCTATAGATTAGATCCCGCTGAAATGCGAGAGCTAATGACACAGATACAAGAATTGCTCGATAAGGGCTTCATACACCCGAGTGTGTCACCCTGGGGAGCCCCGGTATTTTTTTGTGAAAAAGAAAGATGGTTCGATGCGCATGTGCATCGACTATCGAGAGTTGAACAAGTTGACAGTAAAAAATAAATATCCCCTACCTCGAATAGATGACATTTTTGACCAATTGCAAGGAGCGAGCTGGTTTTCGAAAATTGATCTGCGCTCGGGATATCACCAGCTACGGGTACGAGAGGAAGATGTTGCGAAAACCGCGTTTAGAATCCGCTATGGACATTACGAGTTTTTGGTAATGTCATTTAGGCTAACTAATGCGTCGGTCGAATTCATGGATCTTATGAATAGAGTATGCCGGCCCATGTTAGATAAGTCTGCAATAGTATTTATAGACGATATCCTAGTTTACTCTCGTAGTAGAGCCGAACATGCAAATCATTTGTGTGGAGTATTAGAAACTCTTCGGAGGGAAAAGCTTTACGCAAAGTTTTCAAAGTGTGCCTTCTGGCTTAGAGAAGTGCAATTTCTCGGCCATGTCATCAATAAGGACGGTGTGGTGGACCCAACTAAAGTGGAGGCCGTTATGAACTGGGTTCCTCCAAAGAACCCGAGTGAAGTAAGAAGTTTTATGGGTTTGGCTGGGTATTATCGAAGGTTTATATAGGATTTTTCTAGAATAGCATTACCCTTGACCAAACTGACAAAGATAAATGAGAAATTCGTATGGGGGCCTGAGCAAGAGAAAGCATTCCAAACGTTAAAAAGTAGGTTGTCTGACGCACCAGTTTTAACCTTACCCGAGGGATCAGAAGACTTGGTGGTATACACCGATGCTTCACATCAGGGGTTGGGAGCTGTTCTAATGCAACGAAGTAAGGTGATAGCTTATGCTTCAAGGCAGCTTAAACCACACGAAAGCAACTACCCAACACACGATCTAGAATTGGCTGCACTAGTATTCGCGCTGAAACTGTGGCGACATTATCTGTACGGAACGAAATGCACAATATATTCAGACCACAAAAGTCTCAAGTATTTCTTCGAACAAAAAGACTTAAATATGAGACAACTGTCACACCCCGACCACGTAAAACAACAAAGCGTGGCGAAAACGTCGGGGAGTGTTGTAACAGAATTATCGTTTCATAATCATGGATACAAAAAGTGTTTCGTTTTATTGATAATATTAAACATTAACATTGTCTTAACACAGAACAAACAAGTTTTATATCGTCTATCATAGTTATTATGTCACTAAGGCCTCGTCCAGATCCTATGTGACGTATGCATCCTAGAACGTCAATCAAGCAACGACACCTGAAACATATGTAAAAACAAAGTCAGCAAAGAAATGCTGGCGAGTACATAGGTTTTATAAGAGTATCGGAATCATGGCTTGTTTACATATATTGCAATACCTCGAAAACCTTGTTTTTAAAAGTGTATAATATTGCAACATGATTAACCAACTCAAATCATGATTGTTATAATTTATAGAATTTCGTAGCCATGATTCTTAACCCCAAAAGCTTTTTGTTTTAGAAAACCATCTTGTAAAACATCTCGTATAAACTCGTTAATAAAACTTCGTATATTATTTCGAAATCATCGTTGTGTGACATCGTTTCAATATTGTTTACCCAAGTGAACTAAATAACGCCACGTTATGTAATATGTTGAAAACACTTATATATAAGAAGTACCAGCGGCGTATCTACCATGTTTTCACCACATTACACCCGTCCCGTCATCTAAACACTAACCAAAAATCAATCGTTTACCCAAATCGTTTAACATCATTTCCAAATCGTTTCCAAATCGTTTACTCATTTAAATCGTTTAAATCATCCTCGTTTTAATTGTGAAAAACTTATATATGGTCGTCTCGTTAATAACATCCAAACCTTCGTGACTCGACTACCTCGTTCCTCGCTTCTCGTATTAACAAACCCCCAAAGGGTAAGTTAATAATTACAGATTTGGTCGTTACCCACAACACCCACACATAACCATGGGTATAGTGCAATAAGGGGATTTGTCAGATCCTATGGTACCATAACCTAATACTGACCGGTTCGGCCAAAATTAATGAATGTCATTCGTTATGTAACTACAACCAACAAGTTCGCTCACATTATCGAAATCGTTATTAGTTTAGTATAAATCGTTGTATTCGTTTTTGAAATCATCGTTTAAACCTTGAAAACATTTTGTACATATGAATCACCCCAAAACATTTGAAAACAGTAAAATAGGGGAACTATGTACTCACATGTAGTGCAAGGTATCCTCAATCAATAGTACTTCAACAAACTCGAGTAAACCAGAGAAATCAAGCAGCACCTAGTAATTGAATCACTAGTCAAACAATAGACGCCTAAATCGGACGATCGGACAGAATGATGTCTTGTAAACCAAATGAGTGTTGGAACTCATGTGATATGGTTTAACAAGGCCTACATCCTAAATGAAACCTAACCTAAGTGCTTTCGACCCATCGCGTCCCATTAAGGTAGCTTATGCTACTTTAACGCGTCGTTCGTGTGAAACGCGTTCGGAACGCCTAACTAGCCCTACGATAGGTAAAATATGCCTTAACATATCTAATATTGTTGCCAAATCAGTTTAGATATAAAAAATTATGTTACATATGCTTTAAAGTAAATTTGGCGTAAAAAGGGCATTTTGGTAATAAGCCCAAGGCATATAAACTGCCTATCATAAAACTACTTAAACGAAGCGACCATAAGGTATAACCTTGGAAGGTTATTCCCTAAATACTATGGTCACCTAGTGTGTTTGGTCAGATCCTAATGATCGACCAAACGGGTCGGGTTCGAAAGTATAAGCGATTGTTTAGATCGCTTACCTTTACGACCCTAGACAAGCACAAAACTAAAAGTGACGAGCTAAACATGTTAGAACATGTTTAACAAGGTTTGAAAACAGGTTTGGTATCAAAACAAACGGTTTTGATACCCACAAGTAGTTTGGTTACAAAATACGTAAGAATACGTATTTTGGCCGAAACTACGACTCGTCACTGAGCCTAGATAACGTGGTAATCAGTAGGTATAGTCACAAGGGACTATAACCATCGCGATTACGCTCACATTATGAAGTTCAAACGAACTTCACATTGACCATAAACTGGTCAATGCAGAAAGTCAAACGCAGTTTGACTTTAACGCTAAAACGAATGAAAAAAACGAAAGAACACTTACAGAAGGTCCCCGCAAGATTTGATTCCGATTTTCTCTCAGGTAGGAAGCATATACTTCCACTTAGAGAGCATAAATTAGATTTCAAATTGTGGGTTTTGAAGTGAAATGGATGGGGTATATATAGGATTTCTAGAACCGTTAAGATCGTTCCTCGAAAACTGAGCTTTGATCTGGACCTTACATGTGTGCCCATGGTTTTCTAAAACCATGGGATCCCCTAATATGGACTAAGTTCATTGAATACCAGCCCATGGTTTTGCAAAACCATGGGTGAAAACCATCAACACTTCAAAGTGGACTACGTTCATTGAATCTGCCAGAAATTTCAAAAATGGTCCCTACACTTGTAAAACTTGATTTTTTGGAACTTTTAAGCCCCGTTAACCCCATTTCAAGGCTCTAAAATAAAGTTAAAGTATAGGGAACTTAAAATATGCTCAAAAACATCTCGGATGTCGGTTCGTTTGGTCGTACGGTTGCTTTATTCGCTTAATTACGACGGAAGTCGTAACGAACGCCAAAACGATCCAAATTAAGCGACGAATGGAATTTTATCATGCCAAACACTAAAATAAAATATTTTAATGCTTACATAAATTTTTGGATGTCCGGATATATTCAGAACGTAAGTTATGCGCGAAAATGCAAACTTATGCACTTTTAGACGCTTTTAATCCCTGAATGAGCATAAAGTTTATTTTAGCATACCGAACCCCTCAACGCTTATTTCTAGGCTATGTAAAGGTTATTTAGGGTATGTTTAACTTATGATCAAGTTCGGTAATGTTCATTACTATACAAATTGGCATAGTTTCGCAGTTTGACACAAATAGTCCCTGCGATCGAACAAAGTTGATTTTGACACACCAAACCATTCAAAACTTATTTTCTAAGTTATGTGGAGGTTATTTAAGGTATGTTAAGCCTATGTCACTATTCCGGAGTGTTTGTCGTGTTATACTGACTGCGTTTAAGCACCAGTTTGCGTATAACCTTCCAGAAAGCGATTTAGAGATTGAAATTGGAATCGAATCAAATTGTAAAATCACTAAACACAATTACACATATAATAACACCAAAACACATATAATAACACCAAAGCACATTGTTTTATTAATAATCATCATTGTTTTACATCGTACATCGATTACAGAACACAGTTGTTACAGTCTCCCCTACTTCAGGAAATTTCGTCTCGAAATTTTAACTAGAGGAAGCTTGTGAAAACAAATGCGGATATTACGTTTTCATCTGGTCCTCACGTTCCCAAGTAAACTCTGGGCCACGTTTGGATTCCCAGCGAACTTTGACCAATCGAATCCGTTTGTTCTTCAACTGTTTGAAAGCACGGTCCACGATCTCCACGGGTTTCTCGACAAAGTGCATTGTTTCATCGATTTGGATCTCGTCGAGAGGAATGTGTAGATCAGCGTCAGCTAAACACTTTCGCAGATTGGACAAGTGAAAAGTCGGGTGAATATTTCTAAGCTATGGAGGTAACTCTAGACGATAGGTAACCTTTCCAATTCTTTCCACAATCTTAAATGGTCCCACATATCAAGGTGCAAGTTTTCCTTTCCTTCCAAATCTCACCACTCCCTTCCAAGGTGACACCTTAAGTAGGACACGATCTCCGATTTGAAATTCTAAGGGCTTGCGTCGCAAATCCGCATATTTCTTCTGACGGTTTTGCGCTGTCACAAGATTATCGCGGATTCTCTTGATTTTGTCTGTTGTTTCTAGAACGAGCTCAGGTCCAGTAAGCTGAGCTTCACCGGTCTCGTTCCAACAGACAGGTGAACGACATTTTCGACTGTAGAGAGCTTCGAATGGTGCCATTTTAATGCTAGCATGATAGCTATTGTTGTAAGAGAACTCTATCAGTGGCAGATGAGAATCCCAATTACCACCAAAGTCTATCACGCATGTTCTAAGCATATCCTCCAAAGTTTGAATCGTTTTCTCAGATTGGCCATCTGTTTGGGGATGATAAGCAGTGCTTAGATTCAGTTGGGTTCCCAAAGCAGATTGCATGGCCTTCCAGAAATGAGATGAAAATCGAGCATCACGATCGGAAATGATATCTAAAGGAACACCATGTCGTGATACAATCTCATCTACATAGATCTTGGCAAGCTTCTCAGCAGAGAAATCCTCACGGATTGGTAAGAAGTGAGCAGATTTTGTCAAACGATCAACTACAACCCAAATAGCATCGTGACCTTTAGACGTACGCGGTAACTTAGTAATGAGATCCATGGCAATGTTTTCCCATTTCCAAACCGGTATCTCTGGTTGTACAAGCAAACCAGAAGGTCGTTGATGTTCTGCCTTGACTTTGAGACAAGTTAGGCATTTTGACACATACAAGGCAACATCTTTGTTCATACCAGGCCACCAGATCTTAGTACGAAGATCCTTGTACATTTTATCAGCACCAGGATGGACAGAATATTGAGACTTGTGTGATTCGTCCATCGCTAAAGTGCGAAGATCGTCTTGTTTCGGAATCCACAATCGATCCTTAAAATAGAGCAAACCATCATCTTTCGCTTCGAGCTTAAGCTCAAGTTGACGTGGTAATTCATTACCTATCAAATTTTGTGAAACACAAAATTGCTGAGCTTGAAGGACATGAGTTTGAAGATCAGATAGTGTTCGAACAGAATGAAGCTTGACTCGCTCCTTTCGACTAAGCGCATCGGCTACAACATTCGCCTTACCAGGGTGGTAGCGAATCTCGCAGTCATAATCGTTTAAGAGTTCAACCCAACGTCGTTGCCTCATGTTCAGTTCTTTCTGATTAAGAATATGCTGGAGACTTTTGTGGTCTGTGAAAACCACACACTTCGTTCCATATAGGTAGTGTCTCCAGATTTTAAGCGCGAAAACCACAGCTCCTAAGTCAAGATCATGAGTTGTGTAGTTCTGCTCGTGAACTTTCAGCTGCCTAGATGCATATGCAATAACTTTACCTCATTGCATAAGGATGCAACCAAGGCCTAAGTTGGATGCATCGCAATAGACAACGAAATCATCGCTTCCATCGGGCAAAGATAGAACAGGAGCATTACATAACTTCTTCTTCAGCGTTTGGAACGCTTCTTCTTGCTTGGGTCTCCACTCAAAAGGCTTATTCTTCTGAGTCAAAGCAGTGAGTGGAACCGCAATCTTCGAGAAATTTGAAATGAATCGACGATAATAACCAGCAAGACCAAGAAAAGATCAAATCTCTGTAGGCGTCGTCGGTGTATTCCAGTCCTTGATAGCAACAATCTTGGATGGATCCACATGAATACCCTGCTCATTGACTATGTGACCCAAGAATTGAACTTCTTTAAGCCAGAATTCACACTTGGAGAATTTAGCAAAAAGTTGTTCCTTCTTCAGGAGTTCCAATGTTAAGCGAAGGTGTTGCTCGTGCTCGGCTCGAGATTTTGAATAAATGAGAATATCGTCGATGAACACAATAATGAACTTGTCCAAATAAGGTTTGCAGACCCTATTCATTAAGTCCATAAAGATAGCTGGAGCATTCGTCAAACCAAAAGGCATGACTGTGAACTCGTAATGCCCATATCTTGTGCGGAAAGCAGTTTTGGGAATATCTTCTTCGAGAACACGAAGTTGATGATACCCAGAACGCAGGTCGATCTTGGAAAAGCATGAAGCACCCTGCAGCTGGTCGAAGAGATCATCAATTCGAGGTAGGGGATATCGATTCTTGATGGTGAGCTTATTAAGCTCACGATAATCGATACACATTCGAAAAGATCCGTCTTTCTTTTTCACGAAGAGGATAGGAGCTCCCCAAGGTGAAAAGCTCGGTCGGATGAATCCTTTATCAGATAACTCTTGAAGCTGTTTCGATAACTCTTGCATCTCCAACGGTGCAAGACGATAGGGTGCTTTTGCAATCGGGTTGGCATTGGGTATAAGGTCAATATGAAACTCGACTTGACGAACTGGAGGCAAACCAGGCAGTTCATCGGGAAACACCTCTGGATAATCCCGAACAATCGGAATATCCTGAATACTCTTGCTCTTGCCTTTCTCCTCGGTGACATGTGCCAGGAAAGCAACATATCCTTTTCGCAAATATCTTTGGGCCTCCATACATGACATAAGCTTCAATCCACCTGAAGGTTTCTCGCCACGAATCTCCAGAACATCTCCAGAAGACAAAGGAATACGAACAATCTTATCGAAACAAACTACCTCAGCGTGGTGTTTGGTTAACCAGTCCATTCCAACGATAATATCGAAACTCCCAAGTTGCATCGGTGTGAGGTCAATAGGAAAAAGATGGTTATCAAGGTTCAACTGACAATTACGAATAATAGAATCGAGAACAAGAGGTTTACCAGTGGCAACTTCAACAGATAAGGGTTTTCTCAGTTTAGTTCTAGGTATCGCAAGCAAGGGCTCAAATGACAATGAAACAAAACTTCTATCGGCACCAGAATAAAAAAGAATAGATGCAGGTTGATTGTTAACAAGAAACGTACCATTGACAAGAAAGGTACCATGGACAACGAGGTTGTCAGCTCGAGCCTCGTTTGCATTCAGATTGTATGCTCGCCCACGAGTGGGATCGACAATTGGAAAAACAAAGAGGTATTGAAAACATCGACAAAACACAAGAGAGGCGATCACTCGTTCGTTACCTCGAACAAACAAATGACACGCAGTGACAAATCAAAGTAAATAGGTCAAAAATAATGTATCACGAAGACATGCTCGCCTATAAGTGAACACTCACCCCAAGAGTTCCCAGGTAAGAGTGACTGGTCCGATTATGTGGATTTGTACGAACACTCTAGCCTTAGACAGAAAACTCAGAGTACAGGCACTCACTCTTCCAGTTTGCACGTGTTCACATTATTTAGACCCAAACTTTGACGAGATTTTGAAAACTCAGAAGGCACTAAGCCAAAAATGAGTTAGACTGGAAGGGTTCAAAACATTACAACAGAGGGTTCAAAACCTAGTAATCAATCATCCTAGAATGGAAGATTAACTTTCAAAGCGGATTCGAAAATTGTGTTTCTCGTTGTGGTTATCACCTAAGGATAGGTGACGATTTTGTTTTAAAAATCTAAACGCAAAGTTTACTTGCGTTGGGATCCTAAAAGTTATAGTCTAGGTCAAAGCATTACTAATAACCTAATTCCCTATAACCATTGGCTCTGATACCAACTCTTGTGTCACACCCCGACCACGTAAAACAACAAAGCGTGGCGGAAACGTCGGGGAGTGTTGTAACAGAATTATCGTTTCATAACCATGGATACAAAAAGTGTTTCGTTTTATTGATAATATTAAACATTAACATTGTCTTAACACAGAACAAACAAGTTTTATATCGTCTATCATAGTTATTATGTCACTAAGGCCTCGTCCAGATCCTATGTGAAGTATGCATCCTAGAACGTCAATCAAGCAACGACACCTGAAACATATGTAAAAACAAAGTCAGCAAAGAAATGATGGCGAGTACATAGGTTTTATAAGAGTATCGGAATCATGGCTTGTTTACATATATTGCAATACCTCGAAAACCTTGTTTTTAAAAGTGTATAATATTGCAACATGATTAACCAACTCAAATCATGATTGTTATAATTTATAGAATTTCGTAGCCATGATTCTTAACCCCAAAAGCTTTTTGGTTTAGAAAACCATCTTGTAAAACATCTCGTATAAACTCGTTAATAAAACTTCGTATATTATTTCGAAATCATCGTTGTGTGACATCAATTTCAATATTGTTTACCCAAGTGAACTAAATAACGCCACGGTATGTAATATGTTGAAAACACTTATATATAAGAAGTACCAGCGGCGTATCTACCATGTTTTCACCACATTACACCCGTCCCGTTATATAAACACTAACCAAAAATCAATCGTTTACCCAAATCGTTTAACATCATTTCCAAATCGTTTCCAAATCGTTTACTCGTTTAAATCGTTTAAATCATCCTCGTTTTAATTGTGAAAAACTTATATATGGTCGTCTCGTTAATAACATCCAAACCTTTGTGACTCGACTACCTCGTTCCTCGCTTCTCGTATTAACAAACCCCAAAGGGTAAGTTAATAATTACAGATTCAGTCGTTACCCACAACACCCACACATAACCATGGGTATAGTGCAATAACGGGATTTGTCAGATCCTATGGTACCATAACCTAATACTGACCGGTTCGGCCAAAATTAATGAATGTCATTCGTTATGTAACTACAACCAACAAGTTCGTTCACATTATCGAAATCGTTATTAGTTTAGTATAAATCGTTCTATTCGTTTTTGAAATCATCGTTTAAACCTTGAAAACATTTTGTACATATGAATCACCCCAAAACATTTGAAAACAGTAAAATAGGGGAACTATGTACTTACATGTAGTGCAAGGTATCCTCAATCAATAGTACTTCAACAAACTCGAGTAAACCAGAGAAATCAAGCAGCACCTAGTAATTGAATCACTAGTCAAACAATAGACGCCTAAATCGGACGATCGGACAGAATGAGGTCTTGTAAACCAAATGAGTGTTGGAACTCATGTGATATGGTTTAACAAGGCCTACATCCAAAATGAAACCTAACCTAAGTGCTTTCGACCCATCGCGTCCCATTAAGGTAGCTTATGCTACTTTAACGCGTCGTTCGCGTGAAACGCGTCCGGAATGCCTAACTAGCCCTATGATAGGTAAAATATGCCTTAACATGTCTAATATTGTTTCCAAATCAGTTTAGATATCAAAAATTATGTTACATATGCTTTAAAGTAAATTTGGCGTAAAAAGGGCATTTTGGTAATAAGCCCAAGGCATATAAACTACCTATCATAAAACTACTTAAACGAAGCAACCATATGGTATAACCTTGGAAGGTTATTCCCTAAATACTATGGTCACCTAGTGTGTTTGGTCGGATCCTAATGATCGACCAAACGGGTCGGGTTCGAAAGTATAAGCGATTGTTTAGATCGCTTACCTTTACGACCCTAGACAAGCACAAAACTAAAAGTGACGAGCTAAACATGTTAGAACATGTTTAACAAGGTTTGAAAACAAGTTTGGTATCAAAACAAACGGTTTTGTTACCCACAAGTAGTTTGGTTACAAAATACGTAAGAATACGTATTTTGGCCGAAACTACGACTCGTCACTGAGCCTAGATAACATGGTAATCAGTAGGTATAGTCACAAGGGACTATAACCATCGTGATTATGCTCACGTTATGAAGTTCAAACGAACTTCACATTGACCATAAACTGGTCATTGCAGAAAGTCAAACGCAGTTTGACTTTAACGCTAAAACGAATGAAAAGAACGAAAGAACACTTACAGAAGGTCCCCGCAAGATTTGATTCCAATTTTCTCTTAGGTAGGAAGCATATACTTCCACTTAGAGAGCATAAATCAAATTTCAAATTGTGGGTTTTGAAGTGAAATGGATGGGGTATATATAGGATTTCTAGAACCGTTAAGATCGTTCCTCGAAAACTGAGCTTTGATCTGGACCTTACATGTGTGCTCATGGTTTTCTAAAACCATGGGAGCCCCTAATATGGACTAAGTTCATTGAATACCAGCCCATGGTTTTGCAAATCCATGGGTGAAAACCATCAACACTTCAAAGTGGACTAGGTTCATTGAATCTGCCAGAAATTTCAAAAATGGTCCCTGCACTTGTAAAACTTGATTTTTTGGCACTTTTAAGCCCCGTTAACCCCATTTCAAGGCTCTAAAATAAAGTTAAAGTATAGGGAACTTAAAATATGCTCAAAAACATCTCGGATGTCGGTTCGTTTGGTCGTACGGTTGCGTTATTTGCTTAATTACGACGGAAGTCGTAACGATCGCAAAAACGATCCAAATTAAGCGACGAATGGAATTTTATCATGCCAAACACTAAAATAAAATATTTTAATGCTTACATAAATTTTTGGATGTCCGGATGTATTCAGAACGTAAGTTATGCGCGAAAATGCAAACTTATGCACTTTTAGACGCTTTTAATCCCTGAATGAGCATAAAGTTTATTTTAGCATACCGAACCCCTCAAAGCTTATTTCTAAGCTATGTAAAGGTTATTTAGGGTATGTTTAACTTATGATCAAGTTCGGTAATGTTCGTTACTATACAAATCGGCATAGTTTCGCAGTTTGACACAAATAGTCCCTGCGATCGAACAAAGTTGATTTTGACACACCAAACCATTCAAAACTTATTTCTAACTTATGTGGAGGTTATTTAAGGTATGTTAAGCCTATGCCACTATTCCGGAGTGTTTGTCGCATTATACTGACTGCGTTTAAGCACCAGTTTGCGTATAACCTTCCAGAAAACGATTTAGAGCTTGAAATTGGAATCGAATCAAATTGTAAAATCACTAAACACAATTACACATATAATAACACCAAAACACATATAATAACACCAAAGCACATTGTTTTTATTAATAATCATCATTGTTTTACATCGTACATCGATTACAGAACACAGTTGTCACAACAACGAAGGTGGTTGGAACTAATTAAGGATTATGATTACGAAATCCTTTATCACCCAGGGAAGGACAATATTGTCGCAGATGCGTTAAGCCGGAAGGAATATCCACCACCCATACAAGTTAAATCAATGAGAATGACAGTCACCCCTAAACTCTTGGAGTCGATCAAAGATGTCACACCCCAACCGATGGCGGAAACATCGGGGCGTGGCACTGAGCGAAACAGATTGTCCAGAAGTTTCCATAACAACTAAGATTACCAATTATTTAAAGCATCACGTCCCATACCATGACATAAAAAGTAACATAATTATTACAGACAGAATCTAGTCAAATTGTTCTGTTCCGACAACTCAGATTTCAAGTACAGACAATTCGTTTATTTATTTGTTTCTAGGACTCTTTCCTAGCCTCGATTTAACAGCAAGCCAAGCATTTAAACACCTTAAGCACCTGCCACATACGTTAAAGTAAAAGTCAATACACATAGTCATGGTTGCAAAAGTCGCTAGGCGGTCCCTAGTCGGATTCGGGAGTACTCGGGAAGTACTCGGCTCAGGCGGAGATTACTCGGGGAGTAATTGGCCTGGGAGAAGAGTACTCGTGCCTCGGCAACCTACCTTGTAGCGAGTACTCGGGGAGTACTCGGAGCCTAGGCGGGACTTTTACAACCATGCACATAGTGTAAAGGTGAGCATACAAGTTTAATAGATATAATAGAGTTCGAAATCGTTTACGCATAACCAACACGTACACAGAGTGAAATGAGGCACGTTAGTTATCGACATGAACCTATCGATACCAATGACTGCGGGTTGATTGCCCAAGGCAGTTCGTAATACACACTCACCACTGTGAGCCATGTAATTAGTTGTCTTTAACAACCCCTGAGTGAACAGGTGTTGAGTCCAAACTATAGTACTATCGTTGCTAAGGCAGGTAGACAGCATTCCATGTGTAAACATAACAAACAAGCATTCATTTAGTCACGTATAACATGTGGTAACGGTTAGCGTTAATGTAATACCCCGAACCTTAATGTACTGGTTATAAACGTATGAATTATGTAATTTATATTTCATATATTGTTAAATGAGTAAAGATGATTGTGTGAAAGGTGAAATATCTTGACAAGCCTTGGCTAATATAGGAGACCGTTTAATATTAATAATTAAATATATTATTTTTGACCTTACTCCGTTTTTAATGAAACTTAGGTTAAAACGTAGATAAAAATATGCTAGTTCTAATGACATATTCGTCGTTTTATAAAACGTCATATTTTAAAAGTTATACGAGAAAAACGAGTGAAGCAGCTGAATTAATATATATAAGCAAGCAAGCTAGCAGGTCAAGCAGGCAGGCAGGTAGGCACGTCACTTGAATCCCACATCGACCCAGAAAGGGTTTTGAGGTGCTTGCTTGCTTCCTTTAAATAAGAGTCTCAGTAGTTTGTTTAGGTACCAGTTTCTTTAACGGGAATGCTCTAGTATAGAGAATCCTAAGTATACGATACCCCGTTGGGTGTTGTTAGTAGTCGTTTTTGGAGCGCGAGTAGGAGCAGGAGTAGGGAAACTCTACATCAACGTGCCGTAGATAGTTTTAAGGTATGCTCTCGTTTACGTCTATGTTTAATTATTTATTATTTAATTTTAGTAGTTAATAGGAGTATTATTATTAGTAGTAAGTATTATTATTAGTAGTAATATTATTACTAGTAGTAGTAATGTTAGTATTATTTTTAGGTATTAGGGTTATTGTCAGGGGTGGGTATTGGGTAGCCTAGCCTTAGTTAAGCATAGACTGATCAACCATGCTTAAATAAGGCAGCACTAACCAATATCCAACCATGATAATGACTAGTTAGGTGTACCATTACCTAACCTAGGATTATGTAATTGTGTCAGGACCTTGAGACATAACCCCGTCGTACTAGCGGCTGTTAAGCAATTGCTAATCAGGTGAGTCATCATACTTGTCTTTTAAACTGTGATAGTTTACTTTTCCATAACTGGTAATAATGAGAATGCTGCAGTATGCATGTGTCAGTAGGGGTATATGGGATCCTATTATGCTTAATGAGGTGTGTCACTCTGGGAAGGGTAATAAGGTGTTGTACCCACAGGCACTTCGTGCTTATAAGGTCCAGCGACACACACTCATACCTATGTGACGGCCGTAGGGGGACACAGCTGGAGGACCAGTATGTCTCTTGTACGGTGGTTTGTGACAAGTCAAATGTGACCTATAAGGTTCAATGAGGCCCAACCTGACTATAATGTGGTCAAATGCCCTTATTGTGTATGCATATAATGTAAACTGTGGTCTGTCTTTATAAAAATTGTATAGTATGAGCTCACCAGTATATATCTGACGTCGTTTTGAGTATACTTATCTCAGGTAAGTCATGAGGAAACCTATAGGAACTACTTGACAATTGTGGAGTTTTAGAATATCAAGGAGTTCTTAGTTGCCAAAAGTTTGTAAATAAATAAAGTGTTGTACTCAGAATAATATAAGTTTTAATGAAAGTTTAGTTTGTTTCCGCTGTAAGTGCATCAATTTTGCATAATCACCCGGGTTACGAGGTGGGTGTTACAGTTAAAGTATTACGTAGTGTGTTCGATGTGATTTAGAATAAGTAACGTATGTAACACCCAAAAGTGTGTACAGCAAAAAGGGTTTGAGTAAACTCACAGCGATGATGGATTGAAGGGAGCGCTTAGAGCGAGTTTAGCCTGAACAGTACGATAGTATAAAAGATAAGCGGCGCGTAAAACGGTGCGAGAACCAAGTGTCAAACATCAAACCGGTCAGATGGCAATCCGGTCGGGTGGCCAGTCGATCGGATAACAATCCGTTCGGATGGTCACCCGATCGGGTGACCGCTCGATTGGATTGTCATCTCGTTTGGTGAGGATGTGTTTGTGTATGATGGTTTGACTTTTGAAGTTTTTGTTGTAGCATTATAAAAATAGAGAAGTATCTCTACCCTTCAGGTCGGTCGACCGAACGGTCGTTCGATCGGACGGCGATCCGATTGGCGAGACTTCTCAATTGAGAACAAGTTCACCGCAGGACGGTCATTCGATCGGATAGCAATCCAATTGGGTGGCTATCTTTTGTATTGAACATGTTGAAAATTGGTTAAGTGTTGAATCAAAATACAACCGATCGGATAGCTGGTGGATCGGATGGCAATCCGATCGGACTGCAGTCCGATCAGACAGCAACCCGTCCCAATGGTCTGATCGTTTTGTTACTTGATTTTGTTTGAAGTGTTGTAGTTTGAACGAGACGTCGTGATAGCTTGTTTGAACAATAGGAACTCCATCTTGGCCCAAGTGACCCGATCGAACAGGAATCACCCTAGTCCGACCAGTGCACGGTTCAAGACGGTTGTTCATGTTCAAACCCGAATCACTTATCTCTCGAATAGAATTCGGATCTAGGACTGATACATCACCAAGAATGAGTAGAAGATCAGAACCTGCTCCGTTTCCATCTGGTTTGAGTGCATTGAGTGTAAAACAGTTGAAAGAAAGTTAAAAAAACCATCTTTCAATCCTTTTCACCGTGAATATGTTCAGATCTATGCAAGATCTTTGTTTATTCATGTGGAAATCGTCCAGATCTGAGTTGTTCTTGGTGGATTGAGGCCAAAACATGAAGTTCATAAGAACACCGTGTGACATCGTCCTAGAACACCTCGAATCTTAGTGATTTCACGGTTAAAAGTTAAGATTCGAAAGATATAAAGGTGTAGGAGTGCGTGTAGATCCAGAAAGTACAAGATTTAGGTTGAAAACTTACAAGATTTGAGAGAAATCGAGAGAAAATAGCTTGAGTGTGGCTGGATCGAGCAGAGAGATGTCACCACCAAAAGTGGTAACAAATGAGGTATTTATAGGGTTTCCCAAAGTGGAAAGGGTTATCTGATCGGGTGGCGGCCCGATCGGGTGACAACCCGATCGGATGGCTATCCGATCGGTCAGCCACTCGACCCTAGTGTTCGGCGTGACGAGTTTTGTCGTTTCGATTCGCGTGTTGGGCGTTGCGATGCGATTCGAGTGAGCGATGCGATAGAGTTTACCATTTATATTACTTTTAACCCCAACTACTATATCTAACATATAATCATCCTAATTAACTTACGTTTAGCGTATGCGATTCGATTGCGATTGCGTTTCGATTGATTACCACATCATACATAACATAAATAAACATGCACAAGTAACACATAGGGGCACACACACATATAAACAATAACCAAAGCGCATAAATTCGAGTTGCGAGTTCGATTACGATAAGCGTTAAACATGCGATAAATATGTGATTACATCTCGATTATTAATAAGTACTCCACATAATACAGCTAATGCGATAAAATAAATAGATTCTCTACAAGTCAAAGAAGTCAAAACATTCAATCTTGACTTTGACTTTCGAAACACGGGGTGTTACAGCCTCCCATACTTAAGGGAATTTCGTCCCGAAATTAGGCCGAAGCCGTAAGAAATAATTGTGGGTACTTCGCCTTCATGTCACTTTCGAGTTCCCAAGTGAACTCTGCGCCTCGTTTGCCTTCCCAGCGAACCTTCACAATGGGAATGCGTGAGCGCCTGAGCGGCTTGGTTTGTCGGTCCATGATTTTGACAGGCTTTTCCACGAAGTGTAATGTTTTGTTTACTTGCAGATCTTCTAAGGGAACGTGCAAATCATGCTCAGCTAGGCACTTTTTGAGGTTCGAAACATGGAAAGTCGGGTAAACGTTGCTAAGTTCCTCCGGTAGTTCGAGTCTGTAGGCCACTTTTCCAATCCTTTCCAGAATCTTAAAGGGTCCAACGTATCGAGGCGCGAGCTTTCCTTTCTTTCCGAATCGGACCACACCCTTCCAAGGCGAAACCTTTAGGAGTACGTAGTCACCAACGTCAAATTCAAGGGGCTTGCGTCGTCTATCGGCATAACTTTTCTGACGACTCTGAGCTTTCAGCAGATTATCCCGAATTTGGAGGATTGTGTCAGTCGTTTCTTGCAATAGCTCAGGACCGGTTAATTGCGAGTGCCCGATCTCGTGCCATACAATAGGCGATCGACATCTTCTTCCATATAATGCCTCAAATGGTGCCATTTGAATGCTGGCATGATAACTGTTATTATACGAGAATTCGACTAAAGGTAAGTATGCATCCCAATTACCATTGAAATCTATGACACACGAACGGAGCATGTCTTTAAGGGTACGAATCGTTCTCTCAGTCTGACCGTCGGTTTGGGGATGAAAAGCGGTACTTAGATTAAGCGCAGTACCGAGAGCAGATTGAAATGTTTCCCAAAGATGCGAGGTAAACCGACCATCGCGGTCAGAGATGATGTCGCGAGGCGTCCCATGTCGACAAATGATCTCATCGGTGTAGATTCGGGCTAATTTTTCTACCTTATAGTCTTCTCGTATCGGTAAAAAGTGGGCGGATTTAGTCAAACGATCAACAACAACCCAGATGCTGTCGTGGCCTGATGACGTGCGCGGGAGTTTCGTGATAAAGTCCATAGCTATGCCTTCCCACTTCCACATAGGGATTGGGGGTTGTTTAAGCAAGCCATAGGGTCTTTGGTGCTCAGCCTTGACTTTCGAGCAAGTCAGGCACTTCCCAACGTATAGAGCGATATTCCTCTTCATGCCCGGCCACAAGTACTTGTAGCGCAGGTCCTGGTACATTTTATCGGCACCGGGATGAATAGAATACCGGGATTTGTGGGCTTCGTCCATCAAAATCTGACGTAAATCAGTCCGTTTAAGGATACAGATTCGGTCCAGATAGTGGAATATCCCATTTGATTTATTTTCTAGCTGGGCTCCATCGTTGATAATCCTTTCCTTCTTCAATGTGCGTTCGGTAAAACAGGCATGTTGGGCTTCGCGAATGAGGGTTTCGAGATCATATTGGGCTTGAATGTTACGGGCGCCGGCAACGACATTTGCTTTGCCAGGATGATAACGAATCTCACAGTCGTAGTCCGTGAGAAGTTCAACCCATCGGCGTTGACGCATATTATGTTCTTTTTGGCTGAGGATGTATTGTAGGCTCCTATGATCTGTGAAGATCGTACACTTGGTACCATACAGGTAGTGTCGCCAAATCTTCAGCGCAAAAACAACTGCACCTAGCTCGAGATCGTGGGTTGTGTAGTTCTTCTCGTGGATTTTGAGCTGACGAGACGCGTAAGCGATAACCTTGTCTCGTTGCATGAGAACACAACCAAGACCAAGGTTCGAGGCATCACAATAGACTATGAAGTCATCGTTTTCGTCGGGTAGAGTGAGAACAGGAGCATTGCAAAGCTTATGCTTGAGGGTTTGAAAGGCAGTCTCTTGTTCAGTTCCCGAAACAAAAGGCTTGTCTTTGTGTGCGAGAGAAGTGAGCGGCACGGCGATTTTAGAGAATCCTTCGATAAATCGACGATAGTAGCCCGCCAGTCTGAGAAAAGAACGGACTTCAGTCGGGTTCTTAGGTGTAACCCAACTCTTGACAGCTTCGATCTTCGTGGGGTCGACGGGAATACCTTGACTATTTACGATGTAACCGAGGAATTGAACCTCCCCAGCCAAAATTCGCACTTGGAGAATTTGGCATATAATCGATTCCCTTGGAGTACCTCAAGAACCAAACGTAGATGTTGCGCGTGTTCGGTTTTCGACTTGGAATAGATCAGGATATGATCGATGAACACGATGACGAAGCGGCCGAGAAAAGGTTTACACACGCGATTCATCAGATCCATGAAAACTGCTGGTGCGTTTGTTAGACCAAAAGGCATAACAACGAACTCATAATGGCCGTATCGAGTTCGAAACGCGGTTTTGGGTATATCCTCCTCTTGTATGCGTAGCTGGTGGTAGCCTGAGCGTAGATCGATCTTGGAAAAACACGTAGCACCTTGTAGTTGGTCAAACAAATCATCAATGCGAGGTAGGGGATAGCGATTCTTGATTGTCAGCTTATTCAACTCCCTATAGTCGATGCACATCCGGAACGACCCATCCTTCTTTTTGACGAAAAGGACTGGTGCGCCCCAAGGAGATGTGCTAGGGCGAATGAATCCTTTGTCAAGTAATTCCTGAAGCTGACTCGACAACTCGCGCATTTCGGACGGTGCGAGTCGGTAAGGAGCTCTGGCAACAGGGTTGGCTCCAGGAACGAGGTCGATACGAAAGTCGATATCACGACTCGGAGGTAATCCGGGGAGATCGTCAGGAAATACGTTTGGAAATTCATGAACGACGGGGACATCCTTCACTTCCTTAACTTCCTTTTTCTCTGCTAGTACGATATGAGCCAAGAAAGCTTGGTATTCCTTGCGGAGATACTTGCTAGCTTGGACACACGACATGAGTTGGAGTTTCTTCGATGCGACTTCACTGTAGACACACAATTGATCACCATTAGCGAGCGAGAATCGAATCATCTTATCAAAGCAAACAACTTCAGCATGGTTTTCGCGAAGAAAGTCCATGCCTACTATGACGTCAAAACTACCGAGCTGCATTGGGATAAGGTCAATAGGAAAGATGTGATTGTTGAGTTCGAGAGTACAATCACGAATAACAGAATTGACAGCGACGGTTCTTCCGATGGCAACTTCGACATCGAACGTCGAGGGGAGATGCGCGCGCTTACGATTAAGGAGCTTTTCGAACTCAAACGATACAAAACAGTTATCGGCACCAGTATCAAACAAACACGAAGCATAAATACCATTGACATGAACGTATCATTGACCACTTTGTTGTCAGCTTGGGCCTGGCGCACATTAATGTTAAAGGTTCGAGCGCGAGCGGCTTGTTGCTGTTGTTGCTGTTGCTAAGGCTGTTGCTGGAGCTGCTGCTGTTGTGGCTCTTGTTTCACCACTCAATTCGGGCACATGTTCGCGAAGTGGTTGGGATCACCACATGCGAAGCAGACTCTAGCATTGATCGCGGGTGCCTGAGCCGCTTGCTGGCCTTAAGGAGTAGGAAGTAGAACTTGATGAGCAGTAGCTGGAGCTTATCGAGAGCCGGTACAGCAGTTGGCGGTGAAATGGCCGTACATGTTGCAATGCACACAAAATCTGCAGGCGATTCCCACTGGGTGGTGATAGGTGCAAGTTGGGCAGACCGGGTGAGGACCCGTATAAGCACGCTTTGCTGGCGGTGCTTGGGTTACCGGTGTCGCGACCTGGCGGTGTTGCATCTGTTGTGGTGGGGCTGGAACTGTTTGGAGCGGGGCAGCGGTGGTAACAGCACAATTTTTGTTGCTGAAGACTGAGGAGTGGTGGCGGTTTCAACGGTTGGTGCGGTGGTGGCTTGATGCAGATTCTTGGGAGCTTTATCCCAGACACCAGATTTAACTCGCTTGTCGTTGATTTCAGCGGCAAGCAGGTAAGTTTTTTCGATTGTTGCTGGCTTTGAGGCTTGCACAAAATCTGCGACACAATCCGTCAGAGCGCAGATGTACTTCTTGATTGTCGTGTCAGGAGTCTTCACTTGGTCTGGACAAATAATGCTGAGTTGAGGTAGCATTGTCACCATCCTTCTGCTTAATATGCCAGAATTCGTCCTCTAACTTTTGGCGCTCGTGGGGTGGGCAGAACTCTTCCAGCATGACCTCCTTTAGCTCATCCCACGACAGACCGTAAGCTGCATCATTTCCGCGTTTGTTCCTCTCGGCAGTCCACCAATCTAAAGCGCGGGATTGGAAGACGCCAGTCGCGTTGAGAGTGCTGAGATCATCGGGACATCCACTCTGACGCAGGGTGACCTCGATCGAATCAAACCATTGAAATAAAGCTGTAGGGTGTTCTTCGCCAGTAAATTCTTTTGGTCCGCAAGCTTTGACTTGTTTGAAGCTAAAAACAGCCTTCGAAGTTTCTTTATGAGTCTCGGTCCTGGACTCTTCAGAAGACCTGCTAGCATTCTCTTGTAGATCACTAACGATCTGCGGAACGACCTTTGCTATCTGCTCGGCAACGAGTGCAGCAAGGCGTTTGTCTCTCTGTTCGCGTCGAGCATGTCGAGTATAACGGGGTCCAGATGACGACATTGTCTGCAACAGACATCATCATAGGACTAAGACACAATATAATCGAATCTCGCCTCACAAGCCTAATACTACTAAAGCTCAGGAACACTATCATGTATCACATAAACACATAGGCACATAAACACAGGATCACATAAGCACAGAGGCACATAAGCACGTAAGGCACATTGGGCACATAAGAGCACATAGAAACGGTCAGAATACGGAAACCTATCATTCAAAGTTCGTGCGTGATAAAGTGAGTAGCATAGCGAGTAGTATTAGGGGTGTTCAAAACCGGATATCCAAAAATTCGGATATCCGAATTTCGGATATCCGAAAATTTCGGATACTCGATTTCACTATCCGAATCCGTATCCGAAAATTCGGATATCCGAATTTTCGGATATCCGTTCGGATAATGAAACGGATATCCGAATTTAAAAAAAAATTCAAATTAAAGTCTTAATACTACATAACCACTAGTCCAACATATAAACCAAATACTAAGATGTTAAAAAAAGGCAAACAAAGACAACCCGTAGACCGTTCCAAATTAAACACATAATAATAACATAATTCATTGTTCAAAACTAAAGACATAATCTTCCAAATAAGATAGCCCAAAATCCAATCCATCTCCCAACTTCCAAGCTAACCAAAAACCTGAATGCAAATAAGAATGAGAAATTAAAGCAAGAACTTGATAACAAATGAAACTTAACGAGAAATTAGTTGTTGCAACGGGAACCACCCACATTAACATGGATGTCCATTGGAAACAATCTGTAACAGATTAAAAACAATTTCATAAGCGAAACTTTATAAATACCAAAGCTGATGTAAATGTGTAATAATAAAGCTGGTGTAAATGTGTAATAACAAAGCTGGTGTAATAAACTACCTGTTTGTAACCTGTAACTCAGTAACTTTATGGCTGCAGACGAACAATTAAATGGCTTGTGACCTGATGTATGGCTGTAATTGAACAAAAAAACAAGATTGTAAGTCTGTAACAAATCGTGTAGAGAAAACGTTCCAACATGTAAACTCAAGTACTCAACCAGGTAAAACTCAACCAGGCTGTAATTAAGAAAAACCGACATAACTAAACAATATGTTACGGTTTGAAATTCATTAGGTACACAATCTGTTATGCTTTCGAATTCATTAGGTAAACATCAAAATCCGACATCTAATCGTCTTCTAGAAAGCAACTAATAAGCGAATCTTATTAACATACAATCTGAAATTAACTAAACTTATGTATCACAATCCTAATATAACTAAACAAATAAACCAACAATCACACCAAAGATAAGTTTGTTTCTGTTTCTGAAGTGATTCAGGAAATACGCGATTCTATAGACCATATCTTGTTTGCACACCACTAGATTCGAATCGGAACATACCATGTAAACAAGAGTAAAAAGAGCAGTCGTCATACCTGATTCTATTGACCAAATTCGCGAAGTTTGAACGATTGAAGACTAGATCGACGAAGTAGCGGTGTCTCGGAGACTAGATCAACGAGATTTGAACAAGTGAAGTGAGGATTCAAGATCGTTGGAGTGAGATTCAGATCGAAGGAGCCATGGCGAGTTGGAGGAGAGGTGGCGTAATGTGAAGAATCCGATCTAGGGTTTACAAGGAAATAAGGAAACATGGGTATTTATATTTTATATATAAAATAATAAAAATTAGCATTATTTAGTATTTCGGATATCGGATATCCGAAATATCCCAAAATTCTCAAAATCGATATCCGAAATTTCGGATATTTCGGATTCGGAATTTCGGATATTTCGGATTCGGTTTCGGGTTTGGATTTGTTTGAACACCCCTAAGTAGTATAGTGAGTAATATAGTATAAGTAGTATCATAGTATGCGATCAACCGTAAGCAATTAGCAGTTCGTGTGCGGTGTGTAATGCGTCGTGTGTGTCGAGCGATAAACAATAGTGTGAAACCGAAACCAGTAGTACCTTAAAATGCTAACAGATAAGCATATAAGCCTAGGGATGGCAATGGGGCGGGGATTATTGGGGATCCCATTCCCGATCCCCATCCCCGTTTACCATTTCCAACCCCCATCCCCGTCCCCATCCCCGCTGGGGAATTAACTTACATCCCCATACCCATCCCCGTAGGGTATCGGGGAACCCCATCGGGTACTCGGGGATGGGGATGATTTTTTCCATCCAAATTCAAACACAACTAAAAAATACCAACTAGTAAAACATCAACCACAAATTGAAACACTACTAAAAATACCAACAAGTCAACCACAAATGCAAAACTTCAAATTACATAAACCAACAAACACTTCAAAGTCTTCAAATTACATAAAGAAACCAAAAGTGTTGCTTGTCATTTTAAAAAATCTTCAACAGTTATCTTCAGTGTCAGAATCTTCAAAAATTGTAGCATGGTTATCCGATGTAAATGGTGTACCATCTATATTGATAAAAAAAGTCATGTTATTTAAACATATATAATCAAATAAGAGATTAACACATATATAGTCATTAAATACTTACCTTTATTGATAACTTCCCACAACCAACTCTGGGCACACATCAAAGCTTCAATGGTATTCGGATGAAGTCGGCTACGATGTGGACTTACGAGTCTTCCACTAGCACTAAATGCAGATTCTGAAATCAACTTAGGGTGAAGTTGATCCCATAGGATCCTCAGCTGTATGCATATCATGTGAATTAGTTTTTTGGTACTCATTCACTAGCTCATCACAAAGGTCTCTAATTCTTTGAACTTGAGTCTCACTATCACTTGGATATACAAGTGGAAAATATATCTCAACCATTTCCATCTTGTATCTAGGATCAAAAACAGCAGCAACACCCATTAGTTCATGAATGGTACCCCAATACTCATCAAACTTTTCAATCATTTTCAATGTCATATCACTAACAATGTTATTGGAAGATGATAACCAATTAGATAATGCAAGCCTTATCTCACATATTTTTTTAAAATAAAGATTAGCTGTTGGGTACTTTGTTCCAGAAAATATTTCAGTAACCTCATAAAAAATCTCCAATCTCGAACAAATTTCGTTGGCATTTTCCCAGTCTTGGGGACTTGGCAAGGTTTGATATTGAGGCTCAAGTTGTCTTAAACGATTAAAAACCTTTTTATAGATCAAAGCAGTTTTGAGCATAAGATAAGTAGCATTCCACCTAGTTTGACTAAAAACGAACAACTTGAACGAATAACAACTAACCGGTAATGTCGGGATGGGTGAATCGATTAACTCCGGCGATCAGGAACTGTTCCGGCGAGTTGCAGGTTTAAAACCGACTAAATTCGAAGTGTTTGTGCTATCTTAAAGGTTCAGTAGGTTCGTGGGAATGCGGGGAACTCTTAATTCAATTCCATATTCTAAACTAATTATGTCGGGCATGCGTATTGAAATGTGAAATCATGTCCGGCATGCGTATTGTGCATTTAGACCGTCTAAGGCTAAATAGACATCGACTGAAATACAAAATAGACCGTCTAAGGCTAAATAGACATCGACTACCCAAAGTGATTCGACTATTCGCAAGGACTGTTGGTGCAAACTGTGACCTTTGGGATTGTGCTCTTGCCTCGATTTTGGGCGATTGGCACGCATCCTTCTAGTCATAGTGCGACTTTCGGTCGTTGGAGTCCATCTAGCCCTTGGTGAGAGTGTTGTAAAACAACAATAGAGCGCGGAATAAGTCATCAAGGTTCGGGTTTCACCCCTGTCTTAATAACTATGTTCCAGTTCTAGTAAAAATAGAGAGGAAAATTTATGTTGAAGTACGAATTTCACTCCTGATTCAACGTGAGGTTTCCTGTTTATGGATAAAATGCGGGTTGAACAGGCAATTTAGTCGAGAGTTTACGGTTTTCACACCTAATCTCAACCTAATTACTCGTTCTTTTTCGAAAGTTCGAGTGTAGTGATAGTGTAGTGTAAGCGAGAATAGCGAGGTGTAAGCTCGTGCTAACCCTTACAGGGTATGCACAAGTCGGTCTGTTGGTTCTTAGACTATAGACTAGGTCATTCTAAGACATCGGCCCGGACTAGGTCGAGTCTTGCCTAATTCCCTATAGTTATGGCTCTGATACCAATCTGTCACACCCCAACCGATTGCGGAAACATCGGGGCATGGCACTGAGCGAAACAGATTGTCCAGAAGTTTCCATAACAACTATGATTACCAATTATTTAAAGCATCACGCCCATACCATGACATAAAAAGTAACATAATTATTACAGACAAAATCTAGTCAAATTGTTTTGTTCTGACAACTCAGATTTCAAGTACAGATAATTCGTTTATTTATTTGTTTCTAGGACTCTTTCCTAGCCTCGATTTCACAGCAAGCCAAGCATTTAAACACCTTAAGCACCTGCCACATACCTTAAAGTAAAAGTCAATACACATAGTGTAAAGATGAGCATACAAGTTTAATAGATATCATAGAGTTTGAAATCGTTTACGCATAACCAACACGTACACAGAGTGAAATGAGGCACGTTAGTTATCGACATGAACCTATCGATACCAATGACTGTGGGTTGACTGCCCAAGGCAATGAGACATGTAATTAGTTGTCCTTAACAACCCCTGAGTGAACAGGTGCTGAGTCCAAACTATAGTACTATCGTTGCTAAGGCAGGTAGACAACATTCCATGTGTAAACATAACAAACAAGCATTCATTTAGTCACGTATAACATGCGGTAACGGTTAGCGTTAAAGTATTGCGTAGTGTGTTCGATGTGATTTAGAATAAGTAACGTATGTAACACCCAAAAGTGTGTAAAGCAAAAAGGGTTCAAGTATACTCACATCGATGATGGATTGAAGGGAGCGCTTAGAACGAGTTTAGCCTGAACAGTACGATAGTATAAAAGATAAGCGGCGCGTAAAACAGTGCGAGAACCAAGTGTCGAACAACAAACCGGTCGGATGGCAATCCGGTCGGGTAGCCAGTCGATCGGATAACAATCCGTTCGGATGATCACCCGATCGGGTGGCCGTTCGATTGGATTGTCATCTCGTTTGGTGAGGATGTGTTTGTGTATGATGGTTTGACTTTTGAAGTTTTCGTTGTAGCATTATAAAAATAGAGAAGTATCTCTACCCTTCAGGTCGGTTGACCGAACGGTCGTTCGATCGGACGGCGATCCGATTGGCGAGACTTCTCAGTTGAGAACAAGTTCACCGTAGGACGGTCACTCGATCGGATAGCAATCCGATCGGGTGGCTATCTTGTGTATTGAACATGTTGAAAATTTGCTAAGTGTTGAATCAAAATACAACCCGATCGGATAGCTGGTCGATCAGATGGCAATCCGATTGGACTGCAGTCCGATCAGACGGCAACCCATCCCAACGGTCTGATCGTTTTGTTACTTGATTTTGTTTGAAGTGTTGTAGTTTGAACGAGAAGTCATGATAGCTTGTTTGAATAATATGATCTCCATATTGGCCCAAGTGACCCGATCGAACAGGAATCACCCTAGTCCGACCAGTGCACGGTTCAAGACGGTTGTTCATGTTCAAACCCGAAATCACTTATCTCTCGGATAGAATTCGGATCTAGGACTGATACATCACCAAGAATGAGTAGAAGATCAGAACCAGCTCCGTTTCCATCGGGTTTGAGTGTAAAAGAGTTGAAAGAAAGTTAGAAAAACCATCTTTCAATCCTTTTCACCGTGAATATGTTTAGATCTATGCAAGATCTTTGTTTATTCATGTGGAAATTGTCCAGATCCGAGTTGTTCTTGGTGGATTGAGGCCAAAACATGAAGTTCATAAGAACACCATGTGACATCATCCTAGAACACCTCGAATCTTAGTGATTTCACGGTTAAAAGTTAAGATTCCAAAGATAGAAAGGTGTAGGAGTGCGTGTAGATCAAGAAAGTACAAGATTTAGGTTGAAAACTTACAAGATTTGAGAGAAATCGAGAGAAAATAGCTTGAGTGTGGCTGGATCGAGCAGAGAGATGTCACCACCAAAAGTGGTAACAAATGAGGTATTTATAGGGTTTCCCAAAGTGGAAAGGGTTGTCCGATCGGGTGGCGGTCCGATCGGGTGGCGGCCCGATCGGGTGACAACCCGATCGGATGGCTATCCGATCGGTTGGCCACTCAACCCTAGTGTTCGGCGCGACGAGTTTTGTCATTTCAATTCGCGTGTTGGGCGTTGCGATGCGATTCGAGTGAGCGATGCGATAGAGTTTACCATTTATATTACTTTTAACCCCAACTACTATATCTAACATATAATCATCCTAATTAACTTACGTTTAGCGTATGCGATTCGATTGCGAGAGCGTTGCGATTACGTTTCGATTGATTACCACATCATACATAACATAAATAAACATGCACAAGTAACACATAGGGGCACACACATATATAAACAATAACCAAAGCGTATAAATTCGAGTTGCGGGTACGATTGCGATAAGCGTTAAACATGCGATAAATATGCGATTAAATCTCGATTATTAATAAGTACTCCACATAATACAGCTAATGCGATAAAATAAATAGATTCTCTACAAGTCAAAGAAGTCAAAATAGTCAATCTTGACTTTGACTTTGACTTTCGAAACACGGGGTGTTACAAAAGAGGCCCAAACAAAGTCCTTAAATGCTAATGATCCAATGAAGGAAAGAACGAAAGGCTTAGTTGATGAACTAAAAATGAATGCTGACGGCATCATGACCAGATATGGCCGAATCTGGGTACCTTGGTTATGTGAAGTGAAATCGGTGTTGCTAGAGTAGGCCCACAAATCTCGTTATGCGGTACACCCCGGGGCAACAAAAATGTATCAAGATTTAAAGAAGGGATATTGGTGGCCCGTAATGAAACGCGACATTGTTAAGTACGTGGCTAAGTGCTTGACATGTTCCCAAGTGAAGGCAGAGCACCAAAAACCGTATGGTAAATTACAACCTTTAGAAGTACCAGTTTGGAAATAGGAAGACATACCCATGGATCTCGTTACAAAGCTTCCCAAAACAAAACGAGGTCACGGTCCTATTTGGGTTATAGTCGACCGACTTACTAAAAGTGCTCACTTTTTGCCCATACGAGAGACTGTTTCATCTGAAAAGTTGGCGGAGATTTATACGAATGAAATAATAGCTCGTCCCGGAGTACCCGTGTCTATTGTGTCAGATCGTAACACAAGATTCACGTCTCGGTTTTGGCGTAGATTTCATGAAGATGTGGGCACAAACTTGCGATTGAGTACCGCATACCATCCACAGAATGATGGATAGGCAGAAAGAACTATACAAACATTAGTAGATATGTTGAGGGCTTGCGTCATAGATTTTGGGGGTAACTAGGATGACCATTTGCCATTGGTAGAGTTCGCGTATAATAACAGTTACCAGAGTAGTATTCAAATGGCGCCATATGAAATGTTGTACGGTAGAAAGTGTAGAACCCCTGTGTGCTGGGGAGAAATCGGACAGCGAGAGCTTGCTCCTAAAGATGTTGTGGCAATAACGAATGAAAAGATTGATCAAGTACGGGCTCCGTTTGAAGGCAGCGCAAGACCGACAAAAATCTTATGCGGACAAAAGAAGGCGCCCTATTGAATTTCAAGAAGGGGATCGAGTCCTAAAGGTCTCGTCGTGGAAGGGTATAATACGGTTTCGTAAACGGGGGAAGTTGGGTCCTCGTTACATTGGACCGTTCAAAATTATAGCCCGTATTGGTAAAGTGGCATACCAATTAGATTTACCTCCGGCTTTAGATGGAATCCATAACACTTTTCACGTGTCACAACTAAGGAAATGTCTCGCGGATGAAACGGCGTATGTGCCACTTGATGATATAGAACTGGATGAGAAAATGAACTATGTTGAAAGGCCGGTGGCTATTAAAGATTCCAAAATAATGCATCTATGAAACAAGGCCATTCGACAAGTCTTAGTTCAATGGAAACATCGGAAAGGATCGGATCTAACATGGGAGTTGGAGGAAGAAATGCGAAGGCACTACCCGTCTTTATTTGGTACGTATTACGGTTTCGGGGACGAAACCTCTTTTAAGGGGGGTAGACTTGTAACACCCCAAAATTTTATAATAGAGTATTTGAATGTTTAAATGTTTCAAATAGATTAATTAAGTTATTAATAAACAAGGAAGTTTAAAAAGTTAGGAAAATATACTAGTATGACAACATGAATGATCTCAAGGGACTGAATGTGTAAAATTGTGGAATAAATAAGAAATTAAAAATGAATTGTGGGTGGAGTGTGGGTGTGCGACGCAAAGATCGACCAGGAAGGGGAAAACCCCTTTCTTCTCTAGTTCCTCAAATCTCTAACAAATTGAATGTGTTTCTGGGCATAAATCGAATGCATGTGACCAAATTCTCAACCATCTAAGGGTTTCCTACATAGGGTAAGTCAGATTATGCGATTTGATGCACTTTCATGAACTAGGGTTTAATCAATTCGTGAAAATTGGAGAAATTGAACCTATGTATGAATTAGAAACATCATTAGAGGATGTTTTATGCTTGGAATTCGTTTGTATTGATGGTTTGAAGGAAAACCCATTTGTTCTAGTAGTATGATGGTTTTGAAGTTAAATAAATTGAGTAGTTTTGATTGATGAATGTTTATGTATTAGGATATTGATGAAATGTTATGATTGTAGAATGATTAAGATATGTGAATTTAGTTGATTAAAAGAGTTGTGAATATTGCTAGTGAAATTGTGCATTGGATACATGTACATAAGGCTCAAAATGTTGTTTGCACACCATGTGTTCGTTAAAATGCCTCAATGAAGAACTATGTGATGTTGAATGTATTGAAAGTGTTGAATTTGCATAGGGAAGATGTAGTATTTGATACATTGCAAAATATGAAATGGAATGTGATTGATGCGTGAATGTGATTATTATGTAGTGAATGAAATAATCTAAATAAGAATGAATTATGTGTAGTAGTGAAAGAAGAAGGAGCTAATTTCGGTTCGCAACAAAAGGCTCAAGAACGAGGTAAGTTTGCTACTTACAAGTTTATTCAACAACATTAGTAGTTTGTTACTTTAAATATTAGTTTCTTAATGGTAGTCATTGTATTAAAATGAGAACGCGAAAGTAGAGCTCCGTAACGGTCCGTGATGAACGGGTCGGTTCGGGTTAGAATGAGAATGAATAAGTGAAGTTTTCTTAATGCTCCGTGTAAACGGGTTATGATAGAATGAGTTGGAGAGAAAGATATAACGAAGTTGGTTACATAAACAAGAAAGTCGAATATAAGAATGACTTAGTCATGTATGGTTCAAAATTTAAATGGTGATTATTGGTTCACCAAGTTCATTAATGCGTTAGTTGAAATATGAGTATTTGTTAGTGCATATATCTGTTGACTTCGTCTTGTATCGAGTCATGTAATAGAATAGATAGTCCAAGACACGTAGTTCGAGAAAAATGGGTAACAGGCCAGAACCAGCAGGTTCGTGCGAAGTGGCCAGTTCGTGTGAACTGACCAGTTCGCACGACCTGGATAATGTTGGTTCGTGCGACCTGGGCTTCCCTATAAATACTAGGTCTTGGGTCTTCATTTGTAACTTTTGATTCCGGTAGCGAAGCTCTACCGAAGTGTCGCCAGCTCGTGTAAACGTTATCAAATCAATACAAGTGACAGTTAAAGTGATTCTAAGTGCATATCTAGCTGAAATAACATCGATACATCTGATTCCGCCTTTCGTATTGATCGAGAACTCTTCTGAACGTCTCGTTTGATTGATTCACCAATCCTACAAGTGGTATAAGAGCTCAGGAGGAAGAGTTCTTACCATTTCAGCTTGATTTCGTCTAAAACACCTGATTTCTTCTCATTTCTACTCATTCTTTTACACTTTTTCAGCAAATTTACTGAGATTTCATGGATAAAATGGACTGATTTTCACATATAACACGTAAAACACTGTTTTAATCAATCCTTGAACAAATCAGAACCAAATTCGACCTAAAACTTGATAAAAATTGGCAAAATGTTGAACTTTTGAACCAGATCGTTCGAACTAGGCTCAGGTCTTTTGAAATCATCATCCAGCTCGCAGGAATTGAATCAGTTCGTGTGAAATCTTGCCAAGTCGTACGGTTTGAACAATTCAGGTCGCACGAGTTATCCAGGTTGTTTGAGATATTGTCAGTTCGTTTGAGATTGAATCAGGTCGCGTGGAAGTTGATCAGTTCGCACGAGTTGAACTTATCAGGTCGCTTGGAATTTCTCAGATTGTTTGAAATCTAATTAGTTCGTTTGAAGGTAGTTCACATCGCACGGTTTGATCCAGATTGCACCAGGTCAAATCGCTTGAGTTTGTAGCTTCAGATCGCACGAAGAGGTTCAGGTCGTGTGAAACTCAGATCGTTTGAAACATTTCATCAGTTCGTTTGAAAATCTGTTATTGTGTATTTTTGAAACCGAATCATGGAAAATGAATTCTACAACGCCTTTGCTACCCCAATCACTATGGCTCAGAACGTGAACTTAGAAAATGAAATGGGCACCATGCAAAAACCGCCTAAGCTCATGAATATTGATGAGTATAGTGGATGGGGGGAACGTTTTGAAAATTGGGTTCAAGCGAATCACTTAGAAGCATGGGAACGTGTTGAAGAATGGTATGTTAGACCGATTGATGAATACGGAGAGATTGTTGCTATTAAAGACTTAGATGATAAAGAGAGAAAGAAATACAAAAGTGAAAAGATGATGATCAGTATATTGCAACAAGCCATTAAAGAAGACTTCTTGATCTTATTGCAACAAAACGGTAGTGCATACTCAATGTGGAAAGCACTAAAAACGAAGTTTGTTAGAAGCTTAGACATGATCAAGAACAAAAATTCTCTTTTGAAGAAAGAATTTGATCTATTTTGTGGATTGAAAACTGAAAACACCAAAACGATTATAGAAAGATATTGCAATTTGGTGGTTAACATGAAACGTTTGGATATCAAGAAAGATAGAGAAGAATGGGTTGAAAAGTTGGCCGATGCGTTACCACAAGATATTTGGGGAACGTATCTTATGATTTTGAAGGAAAATGGTGAATTTGCGAATCTATCACTGAGCAAGTTTATTGAAAAACTCGAAGTTCAAGAGATGGAACAACGGAAGATGGCGAAAATGAAGAATTCTAATGGTGAACAGGACATTGGTATGTACTACAAAGGAAGTACAACTGATAAAACCAACAGTGCACCAAAGATCGAAACTGCATTTAACACAAATAGTTCGTCTAGAGGGTCATCTCAAGCATCAAACAACAATAATGGATTCTCTTCATATCCATCATTCGATCCAAATTTTTTAGCAACCTCTTCCGAACGGTCAAACAATGGTAATGGTCATGTGTTACATTGCAACATCGCATTGCATCTTCAGTATGGTCAGAATTTCTCTGATGAAGTTGCCAAAGGTCATATGTCTTTATTGGTGACCGTATTAGAGTCTTATGAAAGTTTGGTAGCAGGAATGATTGGTAATCCAATGTTGACCAAAGAGGATTACGAGCATATTGATGCTGAAGAGATGGAACTAATGGATATAAAGTGGTGTATGGCTAGTGTGTTGAGAAGAGCTGAGAAGTTTAAACAGATCACTAGAAGAGATGATTTTCGTGATGCTGGAACTTCACCTTTAGGTTTTGATAAATCTAAAGTTACTTGTTTTCGTTGCAGGGAGAAGGGGCACTTTAAGCGAGAATGCACAAATCGCGAAGCAAGTGGAGCTCAAAATCCATTCGGCAACAATGATTATCATCGGAAAGCAATATATCATCAGGTAGCTCAACAATCGCCATCATCCCATGCTACTCCGATTGAAGATGGAAAGAAGAAAGCTTATCTAGTTCATCAAGAAGATGAAAGAATTCCAGAAGGATTTAATTGGAATAATTATGATCCTAACAGAACTTCAGATTCTAAAGCATTTGTTGCTCAAAATTTTGAAGATTCAACTGCTGAAGAAGAATTAGCTTATGCTTATTACGAATCTCAGCAATTCAGTCCTAAAAAGGAAGAAGAAGAAGAATATGTTTCAACAAAAGAGGCTTCAGAAAAAGCACCAATCTTTGATCACTCATCAGATGAAGAGAGTGATGATGATGATAGTGAAGAAATTCGAAAACTTGAATATTATAAAAGAGAATTTGCATCTGATAGGTATAATTTGTTTTTTTGCAGGAAAAATGGAAGAGATCAAAGAAAAGGTCAAACCTGAAGAAAATGTTCGAGTGATAAAGAAGCAGGTTAAAGAAATTCCAGATGTCAAGGTTGTGAAGGAAACAGATACTGAAAAGATATCTGAGAAGTGTGAAAATTGTGATACTGTGAAAAGGCACAACAACAAATTGATTCATAACATGAACAGACTAAAAGAATCTTATGATGTTTTAAACAAATCTATGAATCAATATAGCAAGTCAAGCAATGAACAAGAGATAGCTATGAAGACACTCAATGGAGCGTTCATGACAAAGCAGAAAATCATCAATCAGTACATTGAGAAATGTGCTGAACTTGAACAAAAATTGGAAACTCAGAGGATAGAAACTGAGTGGGTAAACAGATTATTGAAAAGTTATTCATGTGCTTCTTACGTGATTGACAGGATTTACCCCATAGTAGAAGGCATGGAAGCATTTGAAGAAAAATCTGAAGTAAAGAATACTGGTAAGAAACATAGTACCAATTATACGAAGTGTCCACCGCCGCTTGAAGAAGGATATTCTCCATGAAATCCTAATTCAGAAAGAGTAAAAAAGGCAACCAATTTAAAGTGGGAATCTGAACCTTCAGATGGATTGGCAGATAACATCGATGTCACTTTCACAATATCTGATACTGATCATGAGTCTGAGTTAATAAAGAAAGTGGTGGATCATGTGTTAGATAAAGATGAAATCGAGGAGTCAGAGTCAAAGCCAAAGTCTGACACTTCAAGTCCAACAATTGAAAAGGAAAAAAGGGTTTACAATAATGATTTTCTGATATCAAAAAATAATTTGAATGACGAAACATTCAAAGTAGCATATACTTTGAATGATTCTGACAAATTATATTCTGATGAAGAATTTCCAATAAGAAGTGTTCAAATTGAAAAGATTAAAAAGGTTTACAAATTAACAGAAATTAATATTTCTGAAATAAAAGATAAAAACCTTTCTGAAAAACCTAAACAATACACTTCAAGAGTTCAACAAAGGATAAACAAGAAAAAAGGTTTTGGTCCAAATCACCATAAGAAACCAAATCACAAAAATAATTTCAAAAAGAAAGGATTCGGTTTTATTCCAAAAGAAAATGAAAAATATGTTAAAGATTTTAAATCGAAAATTGTTTTTGTATCAGGAACATCTTCTGAAGAAGAAAAAGAGAATTTGTTCAGAAAGCAGACGAACAAAGAATTTCTTGCCAAGAAGCAAGAAGGAATGAAGAATGATGTTGCTCAGAAGAAGGAGATGAGAACCTGTTATCAATGTCAAAAAGTTGGGCACATTGCATGGAACTGTCCAAATGCAATCCAAACAAAACAGGGAGTCTCTAAAAACTTGAAAGAAAAGTTGGTTGATAATGAACCACCAACCGAACAATTTAAAACGTTCAAAAATTCAAAATTTGAGGTTGGTGAGAGTTCAAAAAGTTTTTACAAAAGAAGAGTGAATCTGAACAATCACAAGTGGGTTGTTAAGAAATTAGAAGCATTTTCTGGCGATGAATCATACTCGTCAAAGTCAGAGGAGCCACAAGTTGAGCTAAAAAGTGATAATTCTGTTCCTACAATGGATGATGCAAATTTTCCACCATTATCAAACGGAAACTTAAAACAAAAAATTGGCAAAGTTGAGATTTCAAATCAATTCTTTTATGAAAAGAAAGAATATGATGTTGAAAAAGCCTTTAACCCTAAAGTTCTAAATATTTTTGGAAAAATGGTTGACGGGAAGGTAAAAGGGGTAAAGGAATTCTATGAAAAGAATAAGAAAGGAAAGAAATCGAGTGATGATGACTCGGAATCACCCAAGGACCGTCAGGCTTGGGTGAATCTCTTTAACTGAAAAACCTGACTTGCCGGAGCTCCCAAGTTGGTAATCGTGGAGCATGAATCGACATCTTTCTTGAAAAATGTTTATTATTGATAAGAACCTACAAGTGGTTAATCAAGGTCATTAAGTTGAACTTGATTTAACCTTCATACAAGTGGTGAAAGAAAAGGAAAAGTTTTTACAAGTGGTTGAGAAATCATTGTGATGGAACCCCATGTTTGTGAAATGACAAACAAAACTAATTTTCCGGAAAAACCATTTGATTAAAACAAACTAAAGTGTTTTGAAATCATAATGGGAAAATAGTTTGTTGTTAGGGGGAGTTCTGATTGTTTAAGCAAAATGAATGGCGAATTGAAGCAATTCACATCAGTTTGTCACTTTATTTGTATAGTTTATTGAGTTTATTTTCAAATTTTCCTTGAAAATCAAAAATTGAAACATATTTTTGATTTTAGTGGAAGTAAAAAATTTAGAAATTTTGAAAATTCGAAAAATTCAAAAACATGATAAAATCTTCAAATCCAAAAACATTGAAAAAACAAAAATGAGTTTTGTTGTGAAAAAGAGGAAATGATAGTATATCAGTAGACAATCATAGCATGCTAAAGAATTGGAAAGTTAAATATGTGATAAACGGTCTCACTGATGATATGCCAGTAGGTTTTTACACATTCAGTAGATTGTTTTCGAGATATAAACCTAAATATCAATACTTACTTATTTCGTGGGGAACATCTCTCGGGTATATGGGTAACCCCCGAAATCTTGATTGAAAGATTACCTGTTTCTGACATACTAGGTCTTTTGCTTAGTGATATCTGGGGTATTATACCAGGACTTCTGATTTTGCGAGAGCAATAGCCTAGTCCTCGTATAATACTTTACGCTTGCTTGAAATAAAAGCACCCCCCTCAGCATAAAAATTGATAAAATATCGAAAGATGAAAGATCAAGTGTTGTTGTAAAGAAGATCCCCAAGGGGGAAACACCTAAAGTCGAGCCTTCATCTCTAACAAAAATATGAGCTCTCAAGGTTTCGTATTTACCCCTTTACAGATATCATCTAGGTATATTCACCTGTAAGACTGAATATGGGGAATCTGGATTCGAGAGTATATTCAGAGGTGGGACACACGAATAAGTTTAAGTTCCTAAAACACTAATCTCATATGTCGAATCAATTGAACTTTGTGTGAAAATTTAAGTGGATCAGTATACTGACAATCTAAGTGAATCGTTTAGTACTTAAAGTGTTTAAAGCTCAACGGTGTTAGTGATTTGTCAACAAACTGATATGATCCCCTTACACAAACTCACAAAAATATTGTCTGTAAATATTTCTTTATTGTTTTTTAACGCTCTGAAAATCTTAAAAATCCAAAAAGATTGTCAATGTGTTTTAGCATAAAATTTTAAAAATTCAAAAAGATTTTATTTCATCTTATTTTTGACAATTGATATTGGAAAGCTGATTTTCAAAATTTCGAGTGCTAAACATGATGAACAGTGGGTTGGGAGAGTTTGTTTGAAATGAGAAATGATTTTGAAATGATTAAATGGTTCATTAATTTGAAACCAAATTTGAGTGTTACGAACACTTGTGGTTAAACAAAGATTAACATTGTTATACATAAAAAAAACCCAAAATGTAAGGTTAACCAAATGAAAAATGAAGAAATGTTTTGAAGATGATGTTACTGCTAGTTAATCAAGGTCATTAATTTGAACTTGATATAACTATTATTGATGTTGAATGATTTCTACAAGTGGTTTCTAAATTTGTTAAATTTTAAAAATTGTGAAATTTACTTTTGGGTAGAGTATGTGCAGGTGTAAAGCTTTGAAAGAGCTAGGTTTCGACTCCTGAGGCTTTCTACATAAACGTATGCAGATTAGAGCCAGGTTTCTGATCATGTTGCTACGGAGAGCCAGGAGACGTTTCTGAACCTGTGAAGATCCCCGTGACTAAGCCTGAGCAGAGTTTGAGCCAGGTTATGATCCTAGAACGAAAGCTATGTGAGATTACGATCCCAGAACAACTTCAGGGGGAGTCTGTTAGCAAAGGGGAGGTTGAAGACATAAGAGCCAGATTCAGATTCTGGAACAAAGCTTGCTGATGCTGATAAACTTAAGGAATCAAGAGATCTGAGCAAGAAGAGGATAGAGTCAGGTTGCGATTCTGAAAGCAAGAAGAAGAGAGAGATTGAGGATGCTTACAGGGAAAGATACTTTGGAGAGAGCGAAAAGACTGATCAAGACTGAAGACTCAATACACTGAAGACTCGTCAACATCCAAGGGGGAGTTTGTTAGTGCATATGTCTGTTGACTTCGTCTTGTATCGAGTCATGTAATAGAATAGATAGTCCAAGACACGTAGTTCGAGAAAAAACGGGTAACAGGCCAGAACCAGCAGGTTCATGCGAAGTGACCAGTTCGTGCAAACTGACCAGTTCGCACGACCTGGACAATGTTGGTTCGTGCGAGCTGGGCTTCCCTATAAATACTAGGTCTTGGGTCTTCATTTGTAACTTCTGATTCTGGAAGCGAAGCTTTGCCGAAGTGTCGCCAGCTCGTGTAAACGTTATCAAATCAATACAAGTGACAGTTAAAGTGATTCTAAGTGCATATCTAGTTGAAATAACATCGATACGTCTGATTCCGCCTTTCGTATTGATCGAGAACTCTTCTGAACGTCTCGTTTGATCGATTCACTAATCCTACAGTATTACACTAATGTTGTTTGCTGTAATGGTTGTAGGTAAATCTTAAGTTTAAATGCTATTGCATCGCTCGGAACCGAACACACCTTGAACACCTTTATGCGCTTCCGCAATCATTGATGTATCATCAATGGGTCAATATTTTGGTTTAATTAGGCTATGTTGGTAGTTATAAACTCTAAACTTGAAGTTGTAAATCTTTTGTCAAACACTAGTTGTAATGGTCGATTTTGAAAGTTTCTAAAGTGTTATGAAATTTACTACGTCTTTTTAAAATGCGTTGTAGGTCAATTGTTGAATGTTATTAAATAGGGATGTAAAAACCCGCACATTCGTGCGTTGTTACTACTCGTTACACTCGTTACGCCTAGCACCAGAGATTCGGATCATAATGTAGCTACATCGCATACATCGCTATTTCGCAGTACTTTCGCATATTATGCATACTTTATCGCTATCACATCACATTGCACTTGCTGACAACCACGAAGATGTCAAGTGAGGACCAATTCTACCCTCCTTGATAACCGTGATGTGTCGCAATGCAACTCGATACTCAAGAAAACGCACTCGCAGACACGAGTAACTCGATTATCGCAACTTCGAAATATGGATATTTATACGACCCTATGTGACTAATTATAATAAATATATGAATATGGGTATGAAAATGTGTGACCAAACTATCGCAACGCTTAACGAAACATCGAAACGCCATTCGCCGGAGACCACCGATCGAGTGACCACTCGATCGGGTGGCAACCCGATCGGACAGCCATCCGATCCATGGCACTCCCCCTTCTCCTCTTCACCTATAAATAGCACTTATCACATCACTTGAACAGTGATGTGACAGCTCCCACTCGACAAGCATGCTTTGGGACCATTTCCTCTTGATTTCTCGCGATCCTTGTAAGTTTTCTACCTCAATTCTTGTACTTCTACGATCTACACACACTTCTTCATCAATTTCACCTTTGAATCTTAACTTTTAACCGTGAAATCAACGGATTTGAGGTGTTCTAGGATGATGTCATCATGGAGTTCTTATGAGCTTCAAGTTTTGGCATCATTCCACCAAGAACAACTCAGATCTGAAGGATTTCCACATGATTAAACAACGTTTTCCCATAGATCTACACACACTCATGGTTAAAATGATTGAAAGATGGTTTTCTAACTTTCTTTCAACTCTTTTACACTCAATGCACTCAAACCGATAGAATCGGAGCTTGTTCTGATCTTCTACTCCTTCTTGTTGATGTGTTAGTTCAAGATCTGTATTCTATCAACGAGACAACCGATCTCGGGTTAAACGCGAACCAGCGCCTCGAACAGCTGACCGATCAGATTAGGGTGATTCCTACCCGATCGGATCGCCTGGGTGTTGATGGGGTTCTTTGTTTAGCACGATGTCATACCGTCTTGAGAAGACCGCAAACTTTCAAAACAATCAAGTGACAGGACGATCTAAGGCCGTCAGAATGGATTGCCGTCCGATCGGATTACCACCCGATCGGATTGCCACCCGATCGGACAGCTGTCCGATCGGCTTGCACTTGGTTCCTCACTTAAACTTTTAAATTCAACTTTTCAAAGTCTTGAACGTCGAACGGATTGCCGTCCGATCGGATTGCCACCCGATCGAACGACCATCTGACCATGTGATGTTTGGGATTTCGACACATAAACAATTCAATACATTGTCAGTTCCAAATGGATTGCCATCCGATCGGATTACAATTCGATCGAGTGACAAACTGTTGTAAACTTATTCTCACTAAGTGTCCTACTAATCGGATCGTCACCCGATCGAGCCGCCGTTCGATCGATCGACCCGAAGGGTGGAGATACTTCTCTGTTTTCAAAATGCTACAACGAAAACTTCAAAAGTCAAACCATCATGCACAAACACATCTCCACCAAACGAGGTGACAATCCAATCGAATGGCCATCCGATCGGATGACCATCCGAACGGATTGCCACCCGATCGACTGGCCATCCGATCGGATTGCCATCCGATCGGATTACCATTTGATGCTTGGTTCACTCGCCACCGTTTAACGCACTGTTCGACGCTTACGCTATCAATCTGTAACCAGGCTGATCTCAGACGCGCTCCCTTCAATCCAACCAAGTTGTGTTTACTAGCTGAACACCAACTGTGAGTATACTCGAACCCCTTTTTATCGCATTTTGGGTGTAACATACGTTTCTATTAAATCAAAGTTATCTAAACGAATTATTCAATCAAACTATTTATCACTTGCCAATAACTGTTATGTATATTTGCACGTGATGCTAGTTACATATGTGTTAGGACTTATACTCGCGAGGTCCCGCCTTAACTAGTATAGTACGATAGCACCCGACGGGGTCTAGTTAGGATGAATAGCAATCGCAGCTCGAGTGACTTAGCTGGTAGTATCGGTCTTAAATGCATGTATGTTGAGGTATCTCGTTTATGTATTTGGTAATTCGCAACACTTTTACTATTTACGCTACACTATCAAAACTTGTATACTCGCCAATACTTTTGTATTGACGTTGTTTTAACGTATGTTGCAGGTTTAGTCGCAGTCTACATCAAATCAACCTAGGAAGTCTAGAAACACACCTAAAATCTAGGTTGTCGGATTTTATTGTTTGAGAGAACATGAAAATTCGTGACAGCTTATGTGATTGTACTTGTTTATTAGTATGGGATAATGAACGCATTAAATACTGTCGCAATTTAGTTGTTATAGATTCTCTTGAGCAATCTGATTCGCCTAGTGCAGCGCCCCGATGATTCCGCCATCGGTTGGGGTGTGACAGATTGGTATCAGAGCCATAACTATAGGGAATTAGGCCAGACTAGACCTAGTTCGGGTCAACGTCTTAGAAACGACCTAGTCTATAGTCTAAGTACCAACAGGCCGACTCGTGCGAACCCAGTAGGAATTGCACGGGCCTGCTTGAGACTCTCGTTCGAATTCGCTAAAAGCTACTACTTCGCGTGAACACCGCATACTACAACTTCATGCGAAGAGCCTTTCCTAAGGCTGGAATGTTACTTAGCCTTTCCTAAGGCCAACACAATACACACGATTTTGAAAATACTCGCATAACACAACCGAGTGATCCAGTCGAGATCAGGTGTGAAAACCAAGAACTCTCGATAAGATCGCTCACTCAGCGCAATTTCTAGCACGAGAACTTCTGTTTAGCTAGGAGTGACATCCATATCTCAACGAAGGTCTCCATTTCAAAATCCAGTGGAACTCCCGAATTTATTCGAAGAGCACAACCACAGACAGGAGCGAAGTTATTAAGTCAGGGGCGAAACCCGCACCTTAATAAACCGTTCCGCTCTCTATAAAATGGGTTTCAAAAAGCTCTCACCAAGGACTCAGCTATAACGATGACTCGAGCCACGCGATGACTAGGAAGATGAATGCCACGAGCTACATCCCAGTGGAAGCATAAGTCTTCTAGGACAACGCGCGTACCCGAACTTGTTGGGTATAGTTGGGCTACCTTGGGCAGTCGACGCCTAAACACCCGAGGCACTCTATCTACTTTTCTAGCTTACGACTCACCGATTTTACGCTTTATGGAATCTATTTACGCTTATGTGTTTACAATTTAAACTTTACGCCTTATCGATTTCTCGATTTTCGCTCCCTGCTTTTGTAAAACACACAACTCGCACAGCTATCGCAATCTAAAACGACAACCGAATGTTCGCAACAAAGCTAATGTCTAATTACTCGCTTTCGCTCTCGCTCTCTCCCTTTTCATCGCGTCCTCGAACATTCAACACTGACATTTATGTGTGTAACTATAAACTACAACTAATCATATACACAAGCAAATCAATTGTGTGGGAACTTAGGAATCTCGTGTCTCCTATGTGAAATCTATTATATTATCTACAACAAGTTTTGATCGTGCTCAATAGCATCGCAAAACTCACAATCATTATGATCGAATCTCACTCCGAATCTCTCTCTATCTAGATGCCTTCCAACGACTCTACCTCGAGACAAACAGCTAGGAGAAGAGCCAAACGAGGCGCTGAAAAGAGGATTGCCTCGCTTATGGCCAAGGAAGTGGCCAAGGTTATTCCTCAAATTGTTGCTCAAATGCACTCTCTCAGCAACTCTCGAACCCCGGAAGACTCTAAGACGGAAGCGCCGCAATCTGCTTTCCTCTACAAACACTTCAAAGCCTGTGACCCGATGGAGTTCACAGGTGAAGGAGGTGTGTCCCAGCTACTCCAGTGGTTCGATTCTATCGAAGTCACCCTTCGTCAGAGTGGGTGTCCCGATAGCTTTCGTACTACTTGCGCTACCGGAGTATTCCAATCGCGTGCACTCGAATGGTGGACTGCCGAACGTAACAAACGTGGGATATCCGCAGCTTATGCTCTCTCTTGGGATGAGTTGAAGGCACTCTTGAGGGAAGAGTACTGTCCTCCCCACGAAGTCCAGAAACTAGAAGACGAATTTTGGGAAATCAAGCAAGTCAAAGGTGACAATGCTGGCTACACCGCAAGGTTCAAACAGCTTAGCATAATCTGCCCAAGTCAAGTCAACACTTCAGATAAAGCCATCACGAAGTACATTCACGGTTTGCCTGAGTGTGTGGGTGATTTTGTCGAAGCTGCAAGACCTGCTACCATCGAAGAAACCTACCGCTTGGCCGCAGAAATCAACAGCAAACGAGCCTTAGACGGATTTTTCTCCAAGAATCCTGTCAAACAAGCTCATCAAGCAATCGTTATCGATTCATCCAACGATTCCTCCAATGATTCTACCGAACGATTTTTCTGAAGATTCCTCCGACGATGCCTCCAGCGAATCATCAGACGGATCCGCAGACGACACTGCATTATCTCAGGAAGCTCAGCCCAGCCGTAAACGAAAGACCATGAGCCCAAACTCTTCAACAACCGAACTGTCGTAGCCAGAACCTCTCCAAGAAATTCCAGTTCACTCGAAGCGCGACTACAACGGAACTCATCCCCTGTGTCTCATGTGTACGTATCATCACCCGCCAGAAGCTAACTATCGCTTTTGCGCAAATTGCAACTAGTATGGTCATCTTACCCAGCACTGCCGCACGGGACCGCAGCCTTGAGGAATTTCAACAGCAACCGCAGTCTCCGCAGAAGTACTCCACAGCAATGTTACTTTGCTTCTAATGTTGTTGTAATCATACGACTTATCGCCGTCAATTTCTTTTATGTGTGGAAACGTATTCTATCTCTCGACACATATGGATTCTATTTCTCCCTTATACTCGCACACAATCTATAGGCTAGCATTATGCACTATATAATGTATTTTACCCTACTATGCGTTCTTGAGACAAGGTACAATAAACGTGCAAGAATCAAATTAATCACGGGTGCACACGAGATTATTTTGGTTAGTGCACGGAGATCGTAGTGAGTTTCAATGATGCCTCAATGTTCAGGGCATGGTTAAACGTGGTGGATTCGCCGCTGGTACTTCCTATATATAAGAGTCTTGACCATGTCTGACAAAGTGTGACACCTATTCACGGAACAGAGGCGTACGGTTGAAACATGACGGTGTTTCGCCGTGCTAACCGAAGTTTTGTGAAGAACGTGCTATGTGGAGTTGGAACGTAGACCCGTTATACTATTGTGGTTATTTTCAACACACTACACAATATCGCAAGGCGTAACAATCTCAATCGCAACTCAAGCGTGTGATCACAAGACTATTCGTAAGTCAACACGCTCGCAATCGCATTATCGCTAGAATCTATCTCGCAAATCGCAATCGTTTATTATGTGTCTCGCGCTATCGCTTATTGTGTGTTCGCAATCTCAATCACTTATTATATCAATCGCTATCGCTTATGGTGTTTTCGCCTAATCGCATATTTTGTGTGTATCACTCTATCGCTTACCGCTTACCGTGCATCGCTTGCTGTGAATCGCGTATTGTGGATCGCTTGACGAGTACCGCTCAACGCTTGTCGCTCTTCGCCTTAACGCTTCTCGCACCTATCTGATCGCTGCGATACTCTTATCGCTTATCGCTATCGTTTATCGCTATTTGTGTTATCTGTGTTATCTACGTCATGTTAGCACTCATGACCCCGCTTCACGAGACGAAGCTGATAGGGTTAAAACATGGTGGATACGCCGCTGGTACTTCCTATATATAAGTGTTTTAGCCGTATCAGCAGACTTTCGTGGAAAAAGGGCCATGTGGGATAACGTTAGTTAAAATTTTGGTGTTGTTTAATCTAATCGAATCGCATGTCTCCATCGCTTGCAATGCATCAACTGTCGCTTTTCGCTTATCGCTCGACGGTTGTCGCTACCGCCTATCGCTATCGCTCATCGCTTTTTCGCTTGTCGCTCATCGCTTTTCGCCTATTGCCGCCGTCTTCGCTTACTATGCTTGGTGTTTGGTGTTTGGTGTGGTGTTATCAAATTTTCACGTACACTTATCGCTTATCGCACTCGCTCGTGTCACTAAACTGAGTTCGAAAACGACCTCATCACTCAGTTCGCCTTTCAAGACTTGATCCAACCCTTCTCGTTTGGATCGAGTCATCGCAAATCTGTCTGTACTATGTCGACACGTATGACACTGCCTCACGAGACGGAAGCCATCTGGCTAAAACATGGTGGATACGCCGCTGGTACTTCCTATATATAAGTGTTTTAACCATATTGTCAAACTTTCGTGGAAAGGTGCCATGCGGGGCCAGCCTTAATTTAAATTTTGGCTTTACTTACACAAATTTTAAACTGATTTTTTTAGAAACCTTTTTCTAAAAATTTGATCAAAACCTTGTACAAAACGAGATTATCTTGTAACGACGACGTAACAATCGACTCAAGTTACTGCCGCGCGACGAGAAGATTTCGTAAAACGAGTTTTAAACATCCTAAAATCTTTTAGTAACCTAATAAAACCCCACTCATAGTGCTGGTGCGAACATCGAAACAGTTTAACACCGCACTGTGGGAAGATTCTGCATAAACAAGTTTCTTCAAACCTTTTCGAATTAATCATCTTCTCGAGAATTCAAACACCTTTGATCGCTTTTGTGTGTTGCCATCTTTTGTATACGAATCGCCTTACTCACTGCCATCGTTGGTCATCGCTATGCTCTCGCTCGTCGAGTTTCAATCGATCGCTCGTTTATTTCTTACGCTCTTAATCGCTACTCCCACTCGCATCGATCCTCGCAACCCTTCTGGTGGATTAATTTCGGGACGAAATTTCCTAAAGCAGGGGAGACTGTAACAACCCGCACGTTCGTGCGTTGTTACTACTCGTTACACTCGTTACGCCTAGCACCAGAGATTCGGATCATAATGTAGCTATATCGCATACATTGCTATTTCGCAGTACTTTCGCATATTACGCATACTTTATCGCTATCACATCACATTGCACTTGTTGACAACCACGAAGATGTCAAGTGAGGACCAATTCTACCCTCCTTGATAACCGTGATGTGTCGCAATGCAACTCGATATTCAAGAAAACGCACTCGCAGACACGCGTAACTCGATTATCGCAACTTCGAAATATGGATACTTATACGACCCTATGTGACTAATTATAATAAATATATGAATATGGGTATGAAAATGTGTGACCAAACTATCGCAACGCTTAACGAAACATCGAAACGCCATTCGTCGGAGACCACCGATCGAGTGACCACTCGATCGGGTGGCCACCCGATCGGACAGCCATCCGATCCATGGCACTCCCCCCCCTTTCTCCTCTTCACCTATAAATAGCACTTTTCACATCACTTGAACAGTGATGTGACAGCTCCCACTCGACCAGCACGCTTTGGGACCATTTCCTCTTGATTTCTCGCGATCCTTGTAAGTTTTCTTCCTCAATTCTTGTACTTCTACGATCTACACACACTTCTTCATCAATTTCACCTTTGAATCTTAACTTTTAACCGTGAAATCAACGGATTTGAGGTGTTATAGGATGATGTCATCATGGAGTTCTTATGAGCTTCAAGTTTTGGCATCATTCCACCAAGAACAACTCAAATCTGAAGGATTTCCACATGATTAAACAACGTTTTTGCATAGATCTACACAAACTCATGGTTAAAAGGATTGAAAGATGGTTTTCTAACTTTCTTTCAACTCTTTTACACTCAATGCACTCAAACCGATAGAATCGGAGCTTGTTCTGATCTTCTACTCCTTCTTGTTGATGTGTTGGTTCAAGATCTGTATTCTATCAACGAGACAACCGATCTCGGGTTAAACGCGAACCATCGTCTCGAACAGCTGACCGATCAGATTAGGGTGATTCCTGCCCGATCTGATTGCCTGGGTGTTGATGGGGTTCTGTTGTTTAGCACGATGTCATACCGTCTTGAGAAAACCGCAAACTTTCAAAACAATCAAGTGACTGGACGATCTAAGGCCGTCGGAACGGATTGCCGTCCAATCGGATTACCACCCGATCGGATTGCCACCCGATCGGACAGCTGTCCGATCGGCTTGCACTTGGTTCCTCACTTAAACTTTTAAATTCAACTTTTCAAAGTCTTGAACGTCGAACTGATTGCCGTCCGATCGGATTGCCACCCGATCGAACGACCATCCGACCATGTGATGTTTGGGACTTCGACACTTAAACAATTCAATACATTGTCAGTTCAAAACGGATTGCCACCCGATCGGATTGCAATCCGATCGAGTGACAAACTGCTGTAAACTTATTCTCACTAAGTGTCCTACTAATCGGATCGTCACCCGATCGAGCCGCCGTTCGATCGATCGACCCGAAGGGTAGAGATCTTCTCTGTTTTCAAAATGCTACAACGAAAACTTCAAAAGTCAAACCATCATGCACAAACACATCTCCACCAAACAAGGTGACAATCCAATCGAATGGCCATCCGATCGGATGACCATCCGAACGGATTGCCACCCGATCGACTGGCCATCCGATCGGATTGCCATCCGATCGGATTACCATTTGACGCTTGGTTCACTCACCACCGTTTAACGCACTGTTCGACGCCTACACTATCAATCTGTAACCAGGCTGATCTCAGACGCGCTCCCTTCAATCCAACCAAGTTGTGTTTACTAGCTGAACACTAACTGTGAGTATACTCGAACCCCTTTTTATCGCATTTTGGGTGTAACATACGTTTCTATTAAATCAAAGTTATCAAAACGAATTATTCAATCAAACTATTTATCACTTGCGAATAACTGTTATGCATATTTACACGTGATGCTAGTTACATATGTGTTAGGACTTATACTCGCGAGGTCCCGCCTTAACTAGTATAGTACTATAGCACCCGACGGGGTCTAGTTAGGATGAATAGCAATCGCAGCTCGAGTGACTTAGCTGGTAGTATCGGTCTTAAATGCATGTATGTTGAGGAATCTCGTTTATGTATTTGGTAATTCGCAACACTTTTACTATTTACGCTACACTATCAAAACTTGTATACTCGCCAATACTTTTGTATTGACGTTCTTTTAACGTATGTTGAAGGTTTAGTCGCAGTCTACATCAAATCAATCTAGGAAGTCTAGAAACACGCCTAAAATCTAGGTTGTCGGATTTGTATTGTTTGAGAGAACATGAAAATTCGTGACAGCTTATGTGATTGTACTTGTTTATTAGTATGGGATAATGAACGCATTAACTACTGTCGCAATTTAGTTGTTATGGATTCTCTTGAGCAATCTGATTCGCCTAGTGCCGCGCCCCGATGATTCCGCCATCGGTTGGGGTGTGACAGATTGGTATCAGAGCCATAACTATAGGGAATTAGGCCAGACTAGACCTAGTCCGGGTCAACGTCTTAGAAACGACCTAGTCTATAGTCTAAGTACCAACAGGCCGACTCGTGCGAACCCAGTCGGAATTGCACGGGCCTGCTTGACACTCTCGTTCGAATTCGCTAAAAGCTACTACTTCGCGTGAACACTGCATACTTCCACTTCACGCGAAGAGCCTTTCCTAAGGCTGGAATGTTACTTAGCCTTTCCTAAGGCCAACACAATACACACGATTTCGAAAATACTCGCATAACACAACCGAGTGATCCAGTCGAGATCAGGTGTGAAAACCAAGAACTCTCGATAAGATCGCTCACTCAGCGCAATTTCTAGCACGAGAACTTCTGTTTAGCTAGGAGTGACATCCATATCTCAACGAAGGTCTCCATTTCAAAATCCAGTGGAACTCCCGAATTTATTCGAAGAGCACAACCACAGACAGGAGCGAAGTTATTAAGTCAGGGGCGAAACCCGCACCTTAATAAACCGTTCCGCTCTCTATAAAATGGGTTTCAAAAAGCTCTCACCAAGGACTCGGCTATAACGATGACTCGAGCCACGCGATGACTAGGAAGATGAATGCCATGAGCTGCATCCCAGTGGAAGCATAAGTCTTCTAGGACAACGCGCGTACCCGAACTTGTTGGGTATAGTTAGGCTACCTTGGGCAGTCGACGCCTAAACACCCGAGGCACTCTATCTACTTTTCTAGCTTACGACTCGCTGATTTTACGCTTTATGGAATCTATTTACGCTTATGTGTTTACAATTTAAACTTTACGCCTTATCGATTTCTCGATTTATCGATTTTCGCTCCCTGCTTTTGTAAAACACACAACTCGCACAACTATCGCAATCTAAAACGACAACCGAATGTTCGCAACAAAGCTAATGTCTAATTACTCGCTTTCGCTCTCGCTCCCTCCCTTTTCATCGCGTCCTCGAACATTCAACACTGACATGTATGTGTGTAAGTATAAACTACAACTAATCATATATACAAGCAAATCAATTGTGTGGGAACTTAGGAATCTCGTGTCTCCTATGTGAAATCTATTATATTATCTACAACAAGTTTTGATCGTGCTCAATCGCATCGCAAAACTCACAATCATTATTATCGAATCTCACTCCAAATCTCTCTCTGTCTAGATGCCTTCCAATGACTCTACCTCGAAACAAACAGCTAGGAGAAGAGCCAAACGAGGCGCTGAAAAGAGGATTGCCTCGCTTATGGCCAAGGTTATTCCTCAAATTGTTGCTCAAATGCACTCTCTCAGCAACTCTTGAACCCCGGAAGACTCTAAGACGGAAGCGCCGCAATCTGCTTTCCTCTACAAACACTTCAAAGCCTGTGACCCGATGGAGTTCACAGGTGAAGGAGGTGTGTCCCAGCTACTCCAGTGGTTCGATTCTATCGAAGTCACCATTCGTCAGAGTGGGTGTCCCGATAGCTTTCGTACTACTTGCGCTACCGGAGTATTCCAATCGCGTGCACTCGAATGGTGGACTGCCGAACGTAACAAACGTGGGATATCCGCAGCTTATGCTCTCTCTTGGGATGAGTTTAAGGAACTCTTGAGGGAAGAGTACTGTCCTCCCCACGAAGTCCAGAAACTAGAAGACGAATTTTGGGAAATCAAGCAAGTCAAAGGTGACAATGCTGGCTACACCGCAAGGTTCAAACAGCTTAGCATAATCTGCCCAAGTCTAGTCAACACTTCAGATAAAGCCATCACGAAGTACACTCACGGTTTTCCTGAGTGTGTAAGTGATTTTGTCGAAGCTGCAAGACCTGCTACCATCGAAGAAACCTACCGCTTGGCCGCAGAAATCAACAGCAAACGAGCCTTAGACGGTTTTTTCTCCAAGAATCCTGTCAAACAAGCTCATCAAGCAATCGTCATCGATTCATCCAATGATTCCTCCAATGATTCTACTGAACGATTTTTCTGAAGATTCCTCCGACGATGCCTCCAGCGAATCATCAGACGGAAAACTTGGACAAAATGTCCAAGGTTTAACCTTGGACTAAGTTTCAAGACATGAACAATAAAGACCCTAACAATTGGAAGGCATGCACTTATCACCCAAAGTGCATTAACAAACTCCCCCTTGATCAGTGCATGGTCTTAATGTGGTCTTGAATTCTTCATCCTTGCTTCGAGTACTCGCTGCCTGGTTTTTCACACAGAACTACACGACCTTGATGTATTGATCAGCTAACAGTTGATATCTTCAAAGGAATGCAACGGCAGACGTCTTAGCTTCTTCAAATCTTCCATCCTGAGACGAACGATCCAGACCCACACAGCTTCTTCAAATCTTCCATCTTGAGATGAACGAGCCAGACCTGAAACACTTAACACCGGATTAAGAATCTTAATCCCGGAGATACTCGGCCCAAACCTGGATCCCAAAACTAAATTCCAATACCCCCAGAATCAACAATTGAAATATTAAACAACCAACATTTAATAAGGTGTTAAACATCAAGTTAGGTAATCTTAACTCAACCACTTGTAAGGCCTCCTAATCCAAGATCTCACTCAGCTAATGCAACCAACAGGTGTGCGGAATCCACCTGATGATCAACCACTGTAGATGAAACACTAGAATGCAAAGATTTATGAGAGAAATCAAGAATACACAAAGTATTCTTGATGAGGAAGATGAATGACGTCACACACACAGTAGCCGCCAGACAAACACACACAATGATTAGGGTTAGAAAGGTGCACAGAATATCACACAGAATCGCCATCTTGTCTATTCCACATAAAGGTATATATACAAGACAAACTCCGGACTCCATGACATACTTGAAGTCCGGACAAAACACACTACACTAAAACCCTGACTTTTGCCAAAACATAAACCCCTGACAAAAGTCTGGACCAAAAACTTGGACAAAATGTCCAAGGTTTAACCTTGGACTAAGTTTCAAGACATGAACAATAAAGACCCTAACAATTGGAAGGCATGCACTTATCACCCAAAGTGCATTAACACACCGCAAGGTTCAAACAGCTTAGCATTATCTGCCCAAGTCAAGTCAACACTTCAGATAAAGCCATCACGAAGTACATTCATGGTTTGCCTGAGTGTGTGGGTGATTTAATCGAAGCTGCAAGACCTGCGACCATCTAAGAAACCTACCGCTTGGCCGCAGAAATCAACAGCAAACGAGCCTTAGACGGATTTTTCTCCAAGAATCCTGTCAAACAAGCTCATCAAGCAATCGTCATCGATTCATCCAGCGATTCCTCCAATGATTCTACCAAATGATTTTTCTGAAGATTCCTCCGACGATGCCTCCAGCGAATCATCAGACGGATCCACCGACGACACTGCATTATCTCAGGAAGCTCAGCCCAGCCGTAAACGAAAGACCATGAGTCCAAACTCTTCAACAACCGAACTGTCGCAGCCAGAACCTCTCCAAGAAATTCCAGTTCACTCGAAGCGCGACTACAACGGAACTCATCCCCTGTGTCTCATGTGTACGTATCATCACCCGCCAGAAGCTAACTGTCGCTTTTGCGCAAATTGCAACTGGTATGGTCATCTTACCCAGCATTGCCGCACGGGACCGCAGCCTTGAGGAATTTCAATAGCAACCGCAGTCTCCACAGAAGTACTCCACAGTAATGTTACTTTGCTTCTAATGTTGTTGTAATCATACGACTTATCGCCGTCAATTTCTTTTATGTGTGGAAACGTATTCTATCTCTCGACACATATGGATTCTATTTCTCCCTTATACTCGCACACAATCTATAGGCTAGCATTATGCACTATATAATGTATTTTACCCTACTATGCGTTCTTGAGATAAGGTACAATAAACGTGCAAGAATCAAATTAATCACGGGTGCACACGAGATTATTTTGATTAGTGCACGGAGATCGTAATGAGTTTCAATGATGCCTCAACGTTTAGGGCATGGTTAAGCGTGGTGGATACACCGCTGGTACTTCCTATATATAAGAGTCTTGACCATGTCTGACAAAGTGTGACACCTATTCATGGAACAGAGGCGTATGGTTGAAACATGACGGTGTTTCGCCGTGCTAACCGAAGTTTTGTGAAGAACGTGCTATGTGGAGTTGGAACGTAGACCCATTATACTATTGTGGTTATTTTCAACACACTACACTATATCGCAAGGCGTAACAATCTCAATCGCAACTCAAGCGTGTGATCACAAGACTTTTCGTAAGTCAACACGCTCGCAATCGCATTATCGCTAGAATCTATCTCACAAATCGCAATCGTTTATTATGTGTCTCGCGCTATCGCTTATTGTGTGTTTGCAATCTCAATCACTTATTATATGAATCGCTATCGCTTATGGTGTTTTCGCCTAATCGCATATTTTGTGTGTATCACTCTATCGCTTACCGCTTACCGTGTATCGCTTGCTGTGAATCGCGTATCGTGGATCGCTTGACGAGTACCGCTCAACGCTTGTCGCTCTTCGCCTTAACGCTTCTCGCACCTATCAGATCGCTTCGATACTCTTATCGCTTATCGCTATCGCTTATCGTTATCGCTTATCGCTATTTGTGTTATCTACGTCATGTTAGCACTCATGACCCCGCTTCACGAGACGAAGCTGATAGGGTTAAAACATGGTGGATACGCCGCTGGTACTTCCTATATATAAGTGTTTTAGCCGTATCAGCAGACTTTCGTGGAAAAAGGGCCATGTGGGCTAACGTTAGTTAAAATTTTGGTGTTGTTTAATCTAATCGAATCGCATGTCTCCATCGCTTGCAACGCATCAACTGTCGCTTATCGCTCGACGGTTGTCGCTACCGCCTGTCGCTATCACTCGTCGCTTTTTCGCTTGTCGCTCATCGTTTTTCGCCTATTGCCGCCGTCTTCGCTTACTATGCTTGGTGTTTGGTGTGGTGTTATCAAATTTTCACGTACACTTATCGCTTATCGCACTCGCTCGTGTCACTAAACTGAGTTCGAAAACGACCTCATCACTCAGTTCGCCTTTCAAGACTTGATCCAACCCTTCTCATTTGGATCGAGTCATCGCAAATCTGTCTGTACTATGTCGACACGTATGACACTGCCTCACGAGACGGAAGCCATCTGGCTAAAACATGGTGGATACGCCGCTCGTACTTCCTATATATAAGTGTTTTAACCATATTGTCGAACTTTCGTGGAAAGGTGCCATGCGGGGCCGACCTTAATTTAAATTTTGGCTTTACTTACACAAATTTTAAACTGATTTTTTTAGAAACCTTTTTCTAAAAATTTGATCAAAACCTTGTACAAAACGAGATTATCTTGTAACGACGACGTAACAATCGAACCAAGTTGTGTTTACTAGCTGAACACCAACTGTGAGTATACTCGAACCCTTTTTTTATCGCATTTTGGGTGTAACATACGTTTCTATTAAATCAAAGTTATCAAAACGAATTATTCAATCAAACTATTTATCACTTGCGAATAACTGTTATGCATATTTACACGTGATGCTAGTTACATATGTGTTAGGACTTATACTCGCGAGGTCCCGCCTTAACTAGTATAGTACTATAGCACCCGACGGGGTCTAGTTAGGATGAATAGCAATCGCAGCTCGAGTGACTTAGCTGGTAGTATCGGTCTTAAATGCATGTATGTTGAGGTATCTCGTTTATGTATTTGGTAATTCGCAGCACTTTTACTATTTACGCTACACTATCAAAACTTGTATACTCGCCAATACTTTTGTATTGACGTTGTTTTAACGTATGTTGCAGGTTTAGTCGCAGTCTACATCAAATCAAGCTAGGAAGTCTAGAAACACACCTAAAATCTAGGTTGTCGGATTTGTATTGTTTGAGAGAACATGAAAATTCGTGACAGCTTATGTGATTGTACTTGTTTATTAGTATGGGATAATGAACGCATTAAATACTGTCGCAATTTAGTTGTTATGGATTCTCTTGAGCAATCTGATTCGCCTAGTGCCGCGCCCCGATGATTCCGCCATCGGTTGGGGTGTGACAAGGGAATTGCTTATTTTACGAATGGGTCATGCCCAAATTTTATTAGACAATAGTATGAATTATTGTATTTTCGGATGTAGAATTTTGGGCGTTTCAAAGGCCACAACCTGGTTGTCATGGCAACCTAAGTTGCAACCAAACATCGATCCACATGTACAAATTTAATTGGTGCACCGTTTTGACTTTCTTTTTAAATTTCTTTTCTTAACTACTAATTTTTCAAATAATTTAATTACTCAATTAGCTTGTAATATTTAAACTTATAAACAAAACTAAGGGTGCACGGTATCGATGCGGTGAACCATTTGGGGAATGGTCATCACCAATCGGTGATCGGTTGCCGGCCTCTTTTCGGGGAGTAGGGAGAGGTTTCTTCGGTGTATACTCACCGATGCGGGAAGAGGAGGGAAGGAGGAGAGAGGGGGGGTTTAATGGTGGGTCACAACTCCTTTCAACCAATCACATTTTTTTTAATTCTTTACCACTCTCCGTGTGTTTGAACCATTGTCAGTGATTAAGTGCAAAATGGAGAGTGAAATGGGGACTTGACATGACATGATATTATTGACTAGAGAATAACTTAAACACCCTAAGTGATTGAACGACTCCCTCCACTCTAAATACAGTATATTTCTTAGTTGCTTTTTGTGAATATCTAGATATAAAATTATTAAAAGTAGAGTTCTTTCAAAAAAAATATTTTAGTATAAAACAAATACTAGTGTTTTAACTTTTTTATTTATATATTTAATATAAAAATTAAATAGTTTGTTAGTTTCATAACAAAATTATTATTTTTATATAATAAAACAATAATTATAAATCATAATTATTTAATAAAATATTGATTTAGGTTGGGTTATGGATAAACCATAAAAGGGGCACGATTCGAAGAAGATGAACGATGGTTGCTTAGGTAGCGTTGATGTGGCTCCACTTCTTTACACAATAAAGCCTTCATAACACATAATCTAAGAGAGATGTGCTCTTTCAAAAGAATTTATAAACGTGGACGAGGAAAATAAAAATAAAAATATAAATGGAAAACCTACTTATTCAAAACTATAAATAAGCAACAATTTTAGGCTTAGGGTGATTGTACCCTTAGCTTTGAGTGCTTTTCAAAAAAAAAATTGAATATGTGATCCTGTTGCTTACACGTGCCAAACACTATATCATCTTTCTTTCTTCCTCAAAACACAGCATCATCTCTTCTTCCTCCCAAAACCCTTTTCTATTCTCTCTGTCAACACAGAGAAGCTATAGAAACATCCATCGTTGCCGACATGAGAGAGATGAAGTCGGTTGAAAAAGCTCGAAAACAAACTTTAGGGTTTCCAATGAAGACAACGTTTGGAGAAAAGAAAAGAGAAAGCCCAACGACGGGCGGCGGAACCACGACGGTACGCCGTCGCTTGCGTTGTCCCTATGAATATGAGTTGCCATAAGGTTTTGTCAAGCTCCAGGGCATAAGGTTGTGTAACACCCCAAAAATGGGTTTGGTAATTTAAACCCGGTTAATATAAAGGAACGGGTAAAATACCGTTAGGGGAAAAGTGAACCCGTAAATGAACATTAACTAGGAATAATTAACCTAGTTGAATATTAGTATCGTTGGTATTAAACGAAGGGTGGTAGCCTTATTTAATTAAAACGAAACATGAGGGACCAAAGTGAACAACTTGAAAGTTGTTTTATTAAAAGTAAACAACACACACACATAGACACACATCGTGTGTGTGTGTGTGTTCATCAACGAGCAGGAGGCTCCCAAGGAGCCTCAAACCCTAACTTCATCTTTATGCTCAAATTGGAAGGCAAGATGACGCTTAAAATCATAACCGAGCATGGATAAATGATCACCATCACGAGGGGATCATAAGGTATGTCTTAATTCTAAGATTTGTGATCATGGGTGAAGTGGGTTATGTTCTAATCCGTGAGTTAATATGAAATTAATCATGTACAAGGGTTAGAATCCTCGTATAGAACATGGGTTACGTATGGTTTGTGTTAATTTGATGATTAGAGGTAAAACCCGTTAGTTATGGTGAAGATGATAACTAGAATCACCACCTATGTCCAAGTCTTGTGGAAAGATTGATGTATTATGTGGGTATGATGAATTCTTGTTAGAGGAATTAGGAGAAATATGATGATGCTATGTTTGATGTTTATGTGTTAATGATACTTGTTGATTAGTAAGAAGATTTGATGAAATATGAATGAACTAGGAAGATTATGCATAAACTAGTTGTACATGGTGCTTAGGAAGTAGTACGCACACCACGTGTTTGTTGAAATGTCTAAATGACAATAATATGTGAAGGTTGTGTTATAATGATGTCGAGTATGCTATATGCTTGTTTGAATCGGCTAATGAAATACATATGTGAGATATGAACTTGATATGATCGTTCATATGAATAATCATGTATGCTAATAAGGATGTAAATGTAATGACATGAAAGTATAGGGATCATGTCAAGATGGATGGGAGTGTGGAAGGCTAACGGGACAAGAAGACTCAAGTAAGCGAATGCAAATACGGGCGCGTAAGGTAAGTAAATCCCGGACTTACACTTTAGATGTAAAATATATTGTACTATGATCATTATTGTGATACATGTGAAAGTATTAAACAATGGAAGTAAATAGGTAAGTTTACGGAAAAAGAAGTCGAAAGTGAATAGGAAAGTATAATGATGCTAATTGTTTTCTGTTAAGAATGAAATGAAAGTGCAGGTATACTAATAATGGAGAGTGAAGGTTAGGTATGGAAGTCGTACGAGAGTGTCCGAATGGATGGACGAATGGACTTATATAAACGAGAATAAGAGATGTTGATGTTTGATTATGCACGTTTTAAAGTTTATATATTATGTCACTAGTTGCTAATGAAGTAATTGGTTGTGGTGACTGCAGGTTATACAGGTTTATGAATGTTTGTTCAAGATGTGTAAGCGGTTGAAGATCGAGTCAAGACATGGGTTGTACTTGGGTGTGTATGTGGTCACTTAATTCGATATACGTATGTTAGTTTTTAATTAATTTAGGAAAAAGGGATTAATGTATTTAAGTGAAAGAAAGAAATTTTTAGTATGTATTTTCCGCTGCGTCAAAATTTGGTTAAAACGTGTTAGGGCGTTACAGGTTGGGCCAAGTAAGTTGAAACCACAATACACTATATTGGCCAAACAAAAGATTAAGAAGGTGGATGAGAAAGTTGAAAGGTAATACATATATTTTCATATAAGATTAAATATTTTAGCATTAGTCTTTTTTTTTATTTTGCTTTAGGATTCAACAAAGATTATTGTCATCACAAAGCACAGCAGTCAGCTGATGCAATCCTCAAACTGGATAATGATATATGATATTCCTAAACTGCAAAAAAAATATCGAATGATGATAAAATATTGGAGGAAATTACGAAGAGCTCCAAATGTATTCTCTTATGCTCACACACAAAGTAAAATACTGAATATTAGAAAGGTGATTAAAGATTTAGATACTATGTACCCTGATAATAAATTGGCAGGTAATTTTGTTATAGTTTAAATTTGAATGATTATGCATCAGCTCTATCACCTTTAACAGTTGAAACTGAGGCATTCCGTTCCGAGGTTGCCAAAGTTTGTGCTGAACTAAAGCTTTGGGTAGAAAAACTAATTGAGCACCAAGGAAAACTTGAAGTTGCATCTACCGGACAACAACTTCTATATGAGAAGGTGGGAGGCATTTATTAAACGCTCTCTGCTTTAGAAGTAAAATACGCAAAGTTTTACTGATTTGTTTTTGATGTTTACATAGACAACATATTCTATGTTTTTATTTTCTGGTTTCTTCTTCAAATATGAATGTTATTAATGATTGACTTCAATTGCGTATTCAAATGGTCGGGAACAATTGGATGAGATACAAAGAATTGTAACAAATACTTCTAGAATACAGGACATGAAAACCGGATTAAAAAAAACGAGTTTGAATCATCAAAAGCTTACAAAATAAAATCTGAACCAAGCCCCGAGGAAGACGATGATATCAACTTAGACGAAACGTGACAAATGGCTCAGACAAACGTGACAGATCGCATGAATATTTTAAAGGTAGTGGTTTGTGCTGAACTAAAGCTTTGGGTAGAAAAACTAATTGAGCACCAAGGAAAACTTGAAGTTGCATCTACCGGACAACAACTTCTATATGAGAAGGTGGGAGGCATTTATTAAACGCTCTCTGCTTTAGAAGTAAAATACGCAAAGTTTTACTGATTTGTTTTTGATGTTTACATAGACAACATATTCTATGTTTTTATTTTCTGGTTTCTTCTTCAAATATGAATGTTATTAATGATTGACTTCAATTGCGTATTCAAATGGTCGGGAACAATTGGATGAGATACAAAGAATTGTAACAAATACTTCTAGAATACAGGACATGAAAACCGGATTAAAAAAAACGAGTTTGAATCATCAAAAGCTTACAAAATAAAATCTGAACCAAGCCCCGAGGAAGACGATGATATCAACTTAGACGAAACGTGACAAATGGCTCAGACAAACGTGACAGATCGCATGAATATTTTAAAGGTAGTGGTTTATATTATCAGCTTTTCTAATCTAATTTTATGATATGTGATTTACACAAAATACATATGCGTTTGACTTCTTTTCAAATACAGATTTATTCCAGTACCGAAAGACATAGGGTTGTTCAACTGTGGTGCTTTTGTTGCTATGTCAGTAAGGGTATGTGGTTAACTTTAGTTCACCATGTTTACACAATTGCAATATAATTTTTTACTTGCGTTGTTTTTTAGGGTGTTTTAGACAATGCAGGATTCCCGACTATTGTGGCTGCTCATTTTGTTCCGGTGGACGGTTAACAACGACATCGAACAACTATTTTGATAATGTTTGCTGAGGAGGTAAGATACTATGCCATTTGCCATTGTTAAATATGCTTTCTTTGATTTCAAAGGTGTTGGTGAATGTCTTATGTTTTGACTTTCAATGGATTTGCTTTTCAAATATGACCATCTTACTCCAACATAATAGGTAGCCGGCTCACTGGAAGAGGGTATTGAACATTAATATGTGTATATATGATTAGTGAACGGTAGCTTATGGTCAACAGGTACCCATGGTTTACATTATAAATTTATTTATTTGATTTTATGATACATGATTTACACTAATTGCATATGCGTTTGTCTTCTTTTTTCAAATACAAATTTATTCAAAGGTGAGATTTTGATATGAAGAATGGGGCTTTGGGCGACAAGCCTTTTTTTTAACTAATTTCTTCTTACCCTTGCCACAACATAATCAAGCCGCACCAAAAAGAAGGCGCGCCAGGAATGATCGCACAGAAAACCGCTTTTTGGAAGGCGCACATGACAAATAAAAAACCTCTGTAAGGAACTTTTTTGATGGCTACAGATGATGAAGTCTAGGCAACCGAAACCCGAAAGAAGCCATCGCCGTACAGAACCTTAAATAGAAGCATACCATTTGTACAAGTTATCTACATAGCACGCTAGGTGTTAGTAAGGTAAGTTATGATCAACTTTTTGCAGTTAACATTTGTATTTCCATGATATGTAGGCTTGGTGATGTGACTATGGAATGTACATCTAACAAACGCTTGGGTTTTAATAACTATGATACATATGAAATGGATCCCCGCCGCATTGCGGCGGGTGATATTGTACCGTACAAATCGTTTATGCTTCTTTTGGCCATCTGCTGCCACGTTTCTTTGTCAGCGCACCACCCTTTTTCTTCTTTTTTGTTTTCATTTTACTCACACAACTCAAAACCCTAGAGAGAGATATAGACAGATAAAGGGGTGTTGGAAGATGATCAACCAATTGCTGGGAAAAGATAGATTTGAAAGAAGAAATCAAACAACTTAACTGAGAACTCACGTTATAGGACACATCCGAGCGATTACGAATGGAAACTGAATAATCCATTTCATCATGGAGCGCGAAACAAATGGGATTCATAAGTAGTATAAATAAGACATATGAAGAAAATGCCTCGCTCACACACAGGAAAATTTACAAGGCCCTGCGGGTCTAAATTCTAGTTTTATTTAACTACTATACTTTTTTTTGCAATACTCCAATAGAGCCGGTTTAATGGGTATGGGTCAAGTGACCCTATATAATGTATATATGTGTGGGCACTCAGGGGGGGGGGGGGGGGGGGGGGGCAAAAGTGAAAGTGCACTAATTTTAACGTTATTTTACTAATTTCGTGAAAATAACGTTAAAAGAGGGGATGGTTAATCATGCATCATGTGGTGGTGTTGATAGCCGAAAGACAAGGGGATACATGCACTAATCGGCAGTTGTCTCATTGCTGAGTGTTATGTGCCTTATGTCCAAGGCTTGATGCAAAACTACTATCGAGCCGAGGGTCTCACTGAAAGCAGCCTCTTTATTCCTACGGGGTAGAGGTAAGGTTGTCTACATCTTACCCTCTTCAGACCCTACCTTAGCTTTGCTGTTGGTGAAATTTACCGAGTATGATGATGATGATGATGATGATGATGATTATCTCGTAGAATTTTTGGGTACAGAGTTTACATTATCTCGTAGAATTTTTAGAGTGACCCCATAAAGGCCAAAATAATAATTTGTTGAATAAATGAAAGTAATGTAGCTGGAGTGGCTAACGCCATCTTAGTTGAAGTAAGGGGTGCAGTTTCAAATCCAGTAATGTAGCTGGGTGGATCCAGTGATTTTCGGGTCATCGTGTTCTTTTCGCACTATGTTTCCTTTGTGTTTCATTTGCGTCATTTTCGTTTCGGGGGTGTGGTCACGACCGTTTATTTTATCTTGCTTTGGCTGAGATATGGCAATAAAAACTTCGGAGGGGGAGTTGCGGGTTTATAATTCTTGGTGTGCGTGCGTATTGGTGGTATGATGGTTGATTGGGTGGGAGGGGCTAGCACCCGGTCAGGTAATTACATGCTGGGGTTAATATAACTGTATGAATTGTCCATGACGGGTGCTAGTAGTGACAGTCGTTTCGAGTTTTGATTCGTGTACCTTCGTTTCAGGGCTAGGGGAGTATTGCAAGGAAATTACCTTTTTACACTGGTTTGGACATTGAGTCTGGTAACATATTTAGCATCATTATTTGACCCGTCCATTCTACAATGGTTTAGGAAACATAGTTTGTGTAAACTTAAACGAGTACAAAGGATTAGAAACCAACGTTCATATGAGGATAGTTGTATAAACTCAAATGAGTACAAATTATTAGAAACTAAAGTTCCTTTGAGGATTATAGTTCATTTGAGTCCAAATCGACCTGACCGAAGAACATGTAAATCAAGTTTATACATAAGAACACCAGAACTTAGTGACCCCATTGGAAAGAAAAAAAATCATGCCTCCGCCAATTCTATATGGATTTTGAAAAGGATGTGCATCAAAGAAAAAACTTGAATCATCCATGATATTAATGGGATTCAAAATAGTTACCAATTAGGGTCCATGCCCTTAGGCTGTGCTAGCTTTCCCGAGTTCATAACGAGTCATGTCCTCGGAGTAAAGGATGCCATTTGGCGAGATGAGACGTAGTAGAGCAATAGTGAACCTGGACTGTAAACCAGTGAAAAAAAATATTACATTTCGATAATTATGTACACATACTGTTAGAAGGGCGTGTATTCAATACAAAACCAACTTTATATAGAAAACGACGAGAACCACATAATCACCTATACGTAGTGCTGACCAAATATAGTATGAAGGAGAAATCGATGTGGTTATGCGGTTACATAACCACCTTATGTACAACATGTACAAGTGTTTATGTGGTTCTCACAGTTCCCTACTTAAAACTGGTTTTGTAATAAACGGTCCTCAACGGATAAATGTAGGTCTAAGTTATAACTTTACCCATTGGAACAACGCTAACGTCCACCAGCAGCCAGGCAAACCAAATCCCAAATTGCTAAATAACTGAAAGCAAGAGATCAGTACAAGTTAATTGAGTGATCAGTACAAGATATTGAAACAACTTATTTTGATCTATACTATTTCCTAACTTTTATAATAATAATTGAGGGGTTTAGTTTAGTAGATATTTGATTAACATCAAAACAAGTTAAATGAACCATGAAGAATCAAAATATTGCACATATAATGAGACAGATGGGTTACTATTCTTAGTAAGCCGAGAAGAAAACACACACAACAGAACAAAAAACTAAGTTCCTTACCAAGAGGAGAAGGCCACCCAAAGTAAAGATTGTGGTCATTGATACACTAATAAATCTCAAATCACGCCCAGCCTGCAAAAGTCAAATTGTGATGTAGTTCATGATTTGCCAATAGTCAAATTTGATATGTATTTGTAGTTCTTTTCATAGTAATAATAATCGTAAAATGCGTCAGTTTGCAAATTGCAACCATACCAAGACCATGTAAGCATATGCAATATTATCAATGCAAAGGTTACATGATAAAAGTAATTCCTAGTAGGTGATTCGTAGGGCTGTGATTATTTTGAAACAGCCAGAGATTAATTCTCAACAAAAGAGTGTAAAAAAAAATCAAGCTAAAAATAAGCATACCAACAATGTTCCTTCAAGGCTATGGGTACTTGCTGTCACAGATAAAGCAATAAAGTATGGTAGTAAAACTGTGTGCATCTGCGTAAACAAAAGGTAACCGTAAAAACTTTAAGAAACAAATACTTTAATTGTTTCATATGTATAATAAGAGTTTAATATATAGTGACAAAAAAAAAAAAAAGCAGAGCTAACCTTCTTTATGACATGAGGATCAGGTGAAAATACTTTAGGAGATAACCAAGGAACAATAGTACCGGCAACACCGAGTATTAAACCGCAAGTTGCACCAATTATAACCAGTGACTTCAACAACATTCTTGCCTGTGGGAAATCATCACAATGACACATCACAACAACATTTGTGAAAATCGTATACGAATTATAAAGTATCATACTAAAAATGGCTGCATAAGTAATAACATCGCTAACCTTCGATAGACTTCGTTTGGCACCGTATATAAGCTCAGGCATAAATGATTGTGCAGTTTGAGAAAGGGGCTCACCCCCTACGGTGAACATAGAGTATATTTGGATAAGGACCTAAAATAATAGTAACTTGTCAAAGTCAAACAAATTCCGATTTGACCCTATGGTATACTTTGACCAAGAATAATAGTAACTTGTCGGAGTCAAACGTACCTGATGAGCAGCAACGGTTTGTGTGCCCATTGATGTAGCAAAGTATATAAGTAGCGAATAGAATGCCACCTGAAACATCAGACAGCTTCGTGTAATAACTTTCTATGTTATGTTTTAACGTATAAAATATTACTAACCTTTGACATCATCATCACAAATACGGGAGCAGCAAGCTTGAATATTTGTAGAAGTTCATTAGCTGACGGAACAGCAATGGCATAACCATTATACCCTTTATCTTTCAAAGATTCAATCATCATAAATCCTGCAACAACCTACAGTATGTGTAAAGCGTGACCCAATAAGAAAAAAATACAACTTAACGGAAGCAGGTTGAACCAATTTGCATACAGCATACCTGAGATGCCATTGTTGCCCACGCTGCTCCCGCAATGCCGTAGTTAAAGAATAAGCAGAGGACCACATCTCCAACGCCGTTGATAACACTTGCGACTGCCAAAGCCTTCAAAGGTCCCCATGAATCCTTCATTCCAAGACTGCACAAAAAGATATATACTTTTTTATTAAAGAGTAAAATGTCATTTTCGCCCCTGAGGTTTGGCCAGTTTTGCGACTTTCGTCCAATGGTTTGGTTTTCTACATCTGGATCCAAAAGGTTTGAAATCTTGCCATTTTCACCCGGCTCGTTAACTCCATCAATTTTTCTCCGTTAAGCCGGGTATTTCCCTCTTTTTTGTTAACTTAAAGGGCAATTCGGTCTTTTTTTTCAATTATCACTTTATGTAAAAAGACCGAATACCCCTGAAAAAACAAAATTGCACTCTAAATTAACAAAAAAGTCGTAAATATCCCTGACTTAACGGAGAAAAATGGATGGAGTTAACGAACCGGATGAAAATCGCAAGATTTTGAACCTTTTGGATCCAGATGCAGAAAAACAAACCCTTGGACGAAAGTCGCAAAAGTGGCCAAACCTCAGTGACGAAAATGACATTTTACTCTACATTTTTTATTAGAAGTCATTAACTTCGCAGAAATATAAATGAAAATGAGATAATTCATACTAGACTCTACCAAAAAGATCGTCAATTAGTCTAAAAAACATGTTATGTTCACCTTGCGCTTTGAGCAACCCATCCAACAAGAATTGCGGGCCATGCCAAGCCTCGAATCTACTACCATATAACAAACACACTTTACTAATTAGACAGACACATATAACAAAATAATCAATTGCTATGCAAAAAAGGTTTGTATTTTTCGAAGAACCTGGATGTATGTGTTTGCTGCTGATAACATATGTGCATTCTTAGCTCCAGAAAAGGCTGAAAAGATACACAGATTCGCAGTCAAACGACACTGGTCAAATTCAGTTTGACGGTTTTATATCTGCTTCAAGATCAAGAAACATTTTATTGCTTTATATAGGCGAAAAAAGTAGTCTTGCTTTGCCTAAAGTCTAAATGTATATGTATCAATTGTCTAGTTGAAAAGGAAGCATTATACAAATGAAAACGAAAACAAAAATAGAACAAGTTCTTATTACCGCTCAGTGCCCATTCTCCCCAGAACCTTGTAAACAAAAGCATCATTACACCGCATGTCAACCCCACAAAAAGCAAAGTTGATATCTGATGCTGCACCTCAGACTTATCCTGCACAACTTGACTTGTCAGATAATTAAACACTTACACTAAAAGATGAAATAAGAATATGAAGCAACAACGTCATTACTCAACAACGGTTACTAAGTTATTAACAGCTAACTGTAATATTTTGGCATGTCGGTTACTTGTACAATTGATAATGATTCATATAATACATCTACTTAAGCGATTCCGTACAACATAAGTCAAAATGACAAACCACATCAAATTTGATGTCATCATACAAACATACCCGGTAAAATCCGACACATAGCCGAGTTAATCTATTAGTAGGCTGCTCCCACAGAGACCCCCCCCCCCCCCCCCCCCCCTACTAATAAAAAAAACAAGAACAAAAAAAACTTTTGTTTTACCAAATTCATGAACTTAGGGTTTCAGTTATTTCACAATGTTCTATTAGGGCTGGCATATCATGTCAACCCAACCTGTTAAGACCCGAACATGATAAGACACACCCGAAACAGGTAAACATGAACACGACACGAAATCTTATCATGTCAGATTTTCCAAACACGAACCTCATAATAAACAGGTTACACGAAACGACATGTTAAGACACAGAAAATTTACCAACGCATCATACAACCTGTAGTTAAGACACGAACACTAGGGATGAGCAAATGGTACCCGGTACCGGTACCGAATTTACCGAACCGGGTACATTTTCGGTACCGATTCGGTACCGACTTTTGACATTTTCGGTACCGGTTCGGTACCGGTATTTACCGGTTTTTACCCTCAAACACCGGTACCGAACCGTACCGGGTATATTCGGTACCGGTACCTACTTTTGGGGATTTTCGATACCGGTACTTTCGGTTCCGGTACCGGTCGGTACCGAGCTCATCCCTAACGAACACGACATGTTAAGACATGAACACAACCTGTTACTACATGTTTGATGTTTAGCCATTAACAGGTATTGTGTAATGGTCTTAAGTCTTAACAGATCATATCGTGTCTAGCATGACCTTTTAAGACACGAACACAACCTGTTAAGACATGAACAAGATAAGACACAAACACGAAATAGGTAAACACGAACACGACACAAAATTAAACAGGTCTTATCGTGTCGACTTGTTATAGGCACGAAACCTGTTAAGGTTAAACACGAAACATGTTAACTTCATGTCGTGTTACGTGTTCATGCCAGAATTGCCAGCCCTATGTTCTACACACTATCCCACCTCAACAACACTTTCCGAAAACCCGAAAGAAACAAAACATAAACACATCAAACAAACCTGCTTAGCAAGTGAAGTAGCCACCAAATTTGAGGTAGCCACGGACAGAAACATAAACACATAACTCATATAATCACAAAGCACCGTACCCGGGCCTGCAAACATTATAACAAAGACCAATCAAAACCCACACCAAATAAAACAAAACAAAACAAACAAGTCAACATATACCTAACGCAGCCAATTCAACCGAGCTCGACTGACCAATAACAGCAGTATCAATCAAACTCATCAACGGTCCACCCAACCACAACCCTGCAGCTGGCCCAGAAAACTTCAAAATCTCCACCAATTGGTCCCATAAACTCTCATTTCCCGCCAAATCCTGTTGAACAACCGTCATCTTACTCGCAACATCCTTTTCATCTTCATCACTGTCACTACTAGATGTAACGGTAGCAAAACCACCGTCGTTTTTGTAATCTTCTTCGTATGAGAGACCTTTTGAAGGGTTAACATGAGCAGTTATTAACCGATGATTTCGGAACAAATTTGTTGTGGGAAAAGGATAATTATGACGCAATTGAGTGTGGGGGTAGTAGGTGTGTGGAATTAGGGTTTTAGTGTTGATGATTTGGGTGTGTTTGCGGTGGGAAGATGGGTTGGTGGCGGTGAAGAAGTGGTGTGATGTCGACATTAGATATGGAGAATAACTGGACGAGTGTTTTGGGTTTTGAGTCGTACTTTTTTCTGGTGTGATGGTTGATATATATAGAAGGTGATGTTTAGTCATTGTGGTTGTCGTGTTAACACATCATGTTATATATTTATATATCATGTCGCTTTTATTTTGTTATGTTATTGTCAACAAAAACATAAGCTTTTATATTGTTATGTTGTTGTCAACAAAAACATAAGGGTGTAAGGGGCACTCCTCTAAGTGGGGAGTGACATCTCTTACCTACAGCCAATCACCACGCGCCACGTCAACTTCCCCCCCCCCCCCCACCCTTAATTTGATGGCGGCACTACTCTCTTGGGGACTTGGTTTTATATAAATTAAAGCTGACCACAAACAGCTGGACCATCACTCCTCTCACACGGTGAATGATACCCGCTCCCCACTTCCCGATTTGGGTCACCGAGGGGTCGGCGGCGGTGTTCCCGATCGGGGAGTACACTCACCTCACCCCTCCCCGCAGGCGCCCCGGACACCCTAAGGTAAACATGTTATGGGTTAACACAATTAAATTTATGATAAATAACATAATTGTAATTTAGTTTTAGTGTGTAATTGTTGACTTCGTTTTGATGAATAGGTTACAGAGTGTCGTTTAAGTTATATGTGATTGTAAGTGTTTTGGTAATTTGGTTAATGTTGATGTCTTTGATGTGTATAAATACTTAGGTTATGTTCGGGTTTTTTAATTTCAATTTGTCAACCCAACAACATTTTTCACCCTTGATTTTAAACATTGAGGTTGCAACATATGGGTCTTGATTGGGGAGGGTGTTAAACCAAGCGTGGAAGTCGTTGAATTAAATATCACAGTCTTTGGTATTGTAAGATCATTTGGTGACGTGTGAAACTACACATTTGAGTAGTGATGGATTTGGTTTTACGAATTATCACCTCGTTGAGAGGTGAGTTACGTTTATTGATGGTAATCGGGTAGTGGGTTTCAATGTGATTAGTATATATTTGCTCTTATGCCTGGTGTATTGTAACTTTGAGAGATGTGTTCATGATCCAATCATCTAATATGTGGCAATATTTGTTGTAATGTATTACGATGTGACGTTATAAAAAGAACGAATGATTGTTGGCGCTCAAGTTAACTTTCATGTGTTGCTAGTCTTTCTCCCTTGAAAACAAAATAGAGTAGGTGCTAGAAATTATGTTTATCTTAGCTTATTGGCATTTATATATTTACTAAACTATTATAAATATGCAACTTTAGGTGACACTAACTATTTATCGTTTTATATAAAATTGTTGATTGTTGATTCTTGCATGTTCTCAGTAGCGAACTCAGAAAATATTTTCAAGGGGTGTAAACGAGAGGTTTAATCAAATTTTCAAAAGGTGTGATATACTAATTTTATTTCAAGGGGTGTGAGTGTGTGATGGTACACCACCCAGGACTCTACCTAAGTCTACCCATGTGTTCTATTTTTATATACCCAATATAATAACCAATTTATTAACTTTTGTTAGCTTCGTTGTTTTAATCTGACTAAAAAATAAAGTGAAAATATTTTTAAATATTCAAATTTATTACACACGCAAATATAGTCATATAATTTTTTTAACCAATAGTAATCGCGATCCACGAAAAGGTGGATTAGTGGAAACTTTTGCATAATGACAAAATGCAATTGACATAACAAGAGACATGATTCCATCCATGGACGATTGCGATCACTTGAATTTGGATATCTTTTAAGGCTACAAGGCTACAATGGTGCGGGCTCGCGTTCTCTGCAGCCTGCCACAACATATATGTAGCGCTTTAAATACTACTTCGAGGGCACTATGGTGGCTTAGTCATCACGCGCCAAAGGAGAAGGTATGTGGGGCCATTGATTCTCACCGATCAGTATTATTTCTTTATTGATTTTCTTTTCCCCTTTTATATAGTTTTAAAAAGGGTTTTATCTCATACTATGCAAGTTAATAATAAAGTCTCTCGCTTACATGGCGCGTATGTGGCCTTTATCCCACACCATTAGGCCTAATTGTGTGAAACAGACGGTATTAGCGAAAGTGTAAGAAGCAACGTGGATTACTTATCAAATCAATGTCTACGAAAGAGACAATGACAAGTTTATAATTAAATAGAAAAATGGTATAAAAAAGTCACAATTATTGACTTTTTAACTAGTTTCATCGTTTCTAAGAAAAACTTATATTACTTTTATATACTTTAGTATTTCTTTTTTGTAACATACCATAACATTGAATACTTTTTTTATTTTCCGTGCAGTTTTGTTATATTTAAATAAACCGAATTTTTTTACAAATTTATAGTTTGTGTATGTAGAGATTGTGTGATTATGGGCATAAGGTTACGTGATTACTTCCCCATTTTGTATGTTTTACATGTAATAACGATTTACCATGTCTAGTCAGATTATTAAGTGATAAACTTATGACATCTGCAACGACAAAAATATACACATTTAAACATAAACTAACAAAATTATATATATCAAGACATGATTGATATAAAATTTAGCACGTTTGATGTAACTCATTTAGTCATTTATATTAAGTGGTCAATAGAAAAATCACAAAACAAATATTGAATGCATTACTTATTTGAAAGTAATATATGTTTGTTGCATAATTGTGTTGAAAGTAAGCTTACTATATATGAGACGTGAGGTGAGCAAATCTATATTGTGGCATAAATAAGAAACATATTTTTATGTATTATTAGAAGAGTGCTCGCGCGATGCATTGGAAAACACAAACATTGCCATAGTGTGCAACCTTATGAAACATGACATCATTGACGACATAAATGTTGTTCACGTCTATTGTTTTTTCAAGAGGATGTTAGTTTGGTACTCTCTGGGTAGATGTTGGTTGTGTGCAATTATAATTGCTTACATTGTTTTTTAACCTTTAACTCATCATGTGTTTTAGAGGTAGACACTTGAGCTTGTAGTTCGGATTAGGCAACGGGTTGAAACGAGTTCGGTGCAAAATTGGTAATCTTCATCTTATGTCAAAATGGGCCGGGTTGGATGCATGTGGCCTAAATGCAGAATGTGCTCGACTTAAGAGCTAGTTTATAAATTTTGAAGCTTATTATGATGCATTTGATAGGCTATCTATCTATGATAATTACTTCCAACCTGAATGATAGAAAGGTTTACGTTTTGATGAAGTTTGAAAACAAAGTCTTAGTCCAAATAGCCCATGTGAGATAGATAAAAGGTACTTTCTGATGGACATATATCAATAATATTTTATGTTTAAATATGTTCTTGGTAGCTACATTGTAGTTTCTTGAAATGGGCATGAGTCATCCATAGGCAATTGTCTTGAAGTTGGTTATTCAATTCGCATGCGGCCGTAAATCACAATCTAAGTAGGCCTTGTAGGTAGGGGTGTTATTAGGGTTATTTTTTCAGGTCAGATTGTTCGGGTTTTTGGTTAGGAAAAAGTGACCCGATAACCGACTTATTTAAAGTCTGGTTTGTTTGGGTATGGGTTATTTGGGTCGGGTTATTCGGTTTTCAGGTTTGGATGTAAAATGAAAGATAATAATGTTTTTTTTTTTTCACAAAGTATCATCAAATATATCATGTTATTAAAAAAATCATCACAAATCAAACATCATTTAACAATATGATAAAATAGTATTCAAAGGTCTCAAAAATTAATGTTTCAAATACAAAACATTCCAAATCAATCCGCATCTATAAAAAAAGACGATTAATGTTAGGGTTTTTATTCGGGTTCCAGTTTCGGGTTTTTCATGTCGGGTTGTTCGGGTTTTTGGTTGGGAAAAAGTGACCCGATAATCGACCCGTTTAAGGTTCAGGTTGGTCGGGTTTGGATTATTCGTGTTCGGGTTTTTCGATTATTCTCTAATTCGGGTTCGGGTGGGTTTGAATTCGGTTGGGTTTCGGATAAAAAAGGACAACCCTACTTGTAGGTTGGGTTTGATCTTTTTTAGATACGGAAGTCTCGAGCAAATAATGCAAAGATGTGGTGTTCTACAAGTAAGAGTTGCTTGTATTACTCAGTAGAGTCTACAAGAATATGATGGTTTACAATTGTTTGGGTGATCAACAAATGAGAACCCTTTCCCTATTTATAATGCTTAGAGGTTGATTTAGATGTTTCTAAGTTTAGATAGTTCCATTCCATATATATGTATTTTATGCAAGGATTCTAGAGAATTATATTAGATACATTAAGATTTTTATGATCATCGTTGCCTAGGGGCAGAGGCGTCTATCTGCATTTTATCATCATCAGACCCGACCTTAACTTTGTTATTGGCGGGATTTATTGAGTATCATGATGTTGTTGCCTAATCTAGATTGTTCAAGATAACTCATCTACCTATTATACTAAAAAAATACACTTAATGCCACATGTCCTTTTCTTAAACAATTTTTTATTGATGTGGCATCCCTCTTAGGCCAGATAATTCAGCTCTGGGCGCCAAACTCTCTTTTCCTCTATTATGCTTCTCACGTACGTTTCTTCGCACAATATCTCTCTCCTCAACCTTTTCCCTATCTTATTTTGCAAATCAGAAAACTAGGTGTCTAAAGCAAGGATTGAAAGCATTGATTGAAGGCAACACAGTAAGTTATTTTCGATCCTTAATCTGATCCATATATGATTTTTTCATAACCCTAATTCTCAGCGAGGCAATTCTCATATATCTCTGATTCATCCTAAATCGTTACCCTCTGAACTGGATCTCGGTATGTTAAATTTTAATCTTATAATCCTACGTTTCTACAAAACCCTAATTGTGATATGTGCGATTTTCAGACCTTCAAACTTCAAAGATCCAGAAAGAATTTGCGGGCTAGGGTATGAATCGGATTCTGATCGTGTGAAACGTAATCGTTTTTTGTTTAGATCTGGTTTTAGTTCATTGAATAAATTGCATGTTTCTAATACCCTAATTCCCTCAATCCGTATGATTAGTGTTATAAAACTTTTGTGATGTAGACAGTAGGTTCGTTCGTTTGTTTATGTTCCGATTTTGTTTTGAAGTTCCTATATGCTTTTCAATTTTTCTTTCTTTTGCTTATTATTTTTGCATTATCAATTACAATCGGGGCGTTTAGATCTTTAATCGGGGTGTCTAGGTCTCTATTTTGGTTTTTTGTTGTTATAAAGCAATGGTTTTGTTTGATTTTTTTCTCGATTGGCGTTGTGATCATTGTGGATTTTTTAATCGAGTTGTTCAATTGGGGGGGGGGGGGTTAGATCTCTGCATCTGTTTTAGATTTTGTGTATAAGAATTGTTTTTTTCGGATTGTTCTGCTTTGATTAATGTCCGTCTGCGAATTTGCAACATTATTACTAAGGTTGGTGGTCGCAGGCAAGAGGTTTTGTGAATAGGGCTGGAAGTCACTGGCTAGAACATGAAATTTTTTGATGAAATTAATTGGGTTTTTTCTTATGTTTTAATGAAAACAGTGAACCAAAGTTGTGGTTTGTTCTCATTACTTTGTGACCTGGTGTTTTTTTATAGAAATGCCCATTATTTGTTTTAACATTATGTTTACCTCTTTTTAATTTTATTTTTTCGAAGGATGTGGATTTGATAAAATTTTCAAATAGAGAACTAGCCATGGGAATTTTAAATGCTCTAAATGGAATATATAGAATGGGAGTGAGAAAATTCAAGTCCATGTTATAGTCATGTATTATATTGCAACCGTTGTTGATATTCCTCCATTTTCCTTATTTTATTTAGTTTATACATCTCAATGTTAAATCAAATTATATATATTAATTACTTTTAGATTTTTTTTTGTTTTCTTAATTTGACCAGGGGATCCTACAGTATGTGGGCATGTTATCGTATTTCTGTGGATGTATTCACCAGGTTTGGCATGTGAATGGCCAAGAGAAGGCTCTTCTTCCGGTCCCTGATCAGTCTAGGTTTTATAGTGGAGAATGTTATATATGCCGGTATAGTTATCATGGAGAAGATCAAGAAGAATGCTCTATTGGGACATGGTTTGGAAAGAAAAGTGTGGAGGTACCACTGAAATTATTTGATTATCGCTATATCACAACTAGATATAAGAGCCTTAGTAATTTATTAAATTGATGTTTACAATTTTGCCATTATTCTTTAGGAGCTTTTAACTGCTTTGACACAGTTCAATAATATGAATCCAAAACAAGTTGCATTTGTCATCTGTCAAAAGGTATTTTTGTTTAATCATTTATAGATTCTTGCTGTTAGATGCATTTGTGTGATTGTGTTTACATATATGCACGCAGAATGTTAGACCTCTGTTACGTGATTCATGCCCAATAGCGTTTCGCCAGCTCATCCGACGATGTTGGTAATCAAACCAGAAAAACAACCTCGGTTTGATAATTATGTGAGGATTCTGGAGAGACACGGAACATATGTGGAAGAAAATCCAGATTTCTTGACAACATTTGAATGTGGTAATGGCGGTTCTTTAAATTGTGATCGCGGATGTTTCGGTCCCCGTAAAACGGCTTCAGGATTAGTCATGGATTATGCCGACTATGAGCGTGATCTGTTTATTCCTTCATTATGAGGTATTTGAAATAGTGAAACTGAGCAATTATGAACTATGATATTATAATTCTGATTACAAATATTTGAGTTGTTATTGGTTTCTTTAACTAATTTTTCTAAGGATTTAGATATCTAAAATAAGATTGTTTTGGAATCTGTATATCTCTTTGCATGGTTATGTTTGTTATCATTTTTGGAGGTTGATCATGGTAGGAGTGATGATATCGGTAGTAATGGGCATGCATCAGAGGAGAGGGTAAATGAGGCTGCGGCTGTGGCCGGGGAGGAGTCTCCGGTTTCGCCGACTTCTCTGGCTCAATCGGTTCACTCTCAAGTGCTGTAAACGAGTTCGGTGGTCGGGCCGAGGCATGGGCCGAATTAGTTACAGATTCTTTAGATTTTGAACCTAATTATTTCAGTTTCTTAAAGACTGAATTAGTTAACTCTAGGCCATTGATTTAATCAATCTTAATTAAGACAAGTGAATCTGAAGCTGTTTATTATTCGAGACCTTTAAATCGCATTCTTGGTTTGGCTACTATCTTTGATGTTGTAATCCGACAATTTTTTGATACTTTCACTTTAATCAATCTGTAATATGTTATTTGCAATCTACAGAACCGAAGATTTCTTCGTCTTCAAGAGCTATTTGAAGCAATCAGTGAAATTGATTGAGAGCAAAAACTAGGGTTATAGAATGAGGGGGAAAATTTATCGAATGTAAAGGTGATATCAGGTAGATTGGTAAAGAACAAGTGTTATCTTTCCACTCTCGGTGGCAGGTTTGCCTTTTTAAACTTCATCTTCAATCGCGATTGGAAACGACCTGGTAACTTTTTTAATCGATCTATAATGTATGCTTTAAACATAACTTTCTTTGATGATCCATGTTTAATTTGAATATAAGGCTTAGCTTTCTTATTACTACTAGAGAGTGAATATAAGGCTTAGCTTTCTTATTACTACTAGAGAGATTTGAATATGCGTTAATTGGGGATTAGAATATATACATGAAACTGGGGTTTAGAATCGCAATTTGGGTTTTAATTATAAAAATATTACTGCTGAAAAGTAAAATGATGCAACATTCGTAGACAAAGAAACTTGGTAAGACCATGTGTTTTATATTTTATTATTGGGTGAATTATCTGATCACTAAATATTTTTTTAAATATTTTTGATAGATAACTGAACCAGTTTAGATCAAAGTAGGTTTTTTTACAATTTTAAGTGGTTGAAAAATATTTATTTCAACCCGTTTATTTAAGAATGAGTCAATTCGGATTATGTTGTTTGCAACGGGTCAAATGAGTAAATTCTTAAAAGATAGTTAAAATTGTAACGGATCTTGATCCATGTATGTTCTAATAGTAATGGGTCACATGGGTAAACACTAAAATTTAGCTAAAATTAAAACTGGTCACACATGTAGTGGTGTGCATTAGGTTTGGGAGGTTAATGGACTGATTCCTTGCTATTTTTAGTTAATTAGAGACAAAGCAGCCCAAGTTTTCATTGTTATAGGTGGGTGGGGGACAACATTTGGGGGGATTTTGGTTGGAGGCGAATACCGACTTCTGACAAGAGAAACAAGAGACAGAACAACTGTGTAATCTACTCAAACAATATGAGATAAAACCAACACATGATATGTGAAATTGTTAAGGTAATTTAGAACTGTTCTTTTTTTTTATGGAATAATGTACGTGGAGGCAGTCCAACTATCCAGTTTGAAGGCCGCCAATGTGTTAAACCTGTGTAATTTTGGGCCTCTCAAGTCTTCTTTCCGTAACCTTATCTAGAATATCAATTATTTAAAAAAAAAAAAAACAATCCGTTTTCAAGATTTCATTTTTAAGGCTATAAAATATAACTAATTTGTGGTGCTATGATGCTTTTGTAGTGAATATTGCACCAGGGTCATTGCCAAACGGTCTTGACCCAAGAGAAAAGTTGGGTCTAGAAGTCTTCCAACATCTTATCAATAGAAAGGCGATGATTCTTAAATATAAGGTCGTTTCGGGCTCGCCAAATGAACGAACAAGTCGTGTACAACAACGAGATCCCAACCTTGATCCTATCCTTTGACCTATCAAAATCCAGCAGTCATATCAAACGAATTTTGCACCAAGTCTGCCATGTTCAACATCGTGAACCCAAGGTTTATGCTATCCCGTTATACAGTTGTCACACTTCATTATTTTTATATTGTTAAATTGACCAGGCAACTTGATTATATTGGAGGTCTATATTATCATTCATAAAAGCATCCACAGACATTCGCTATGTTTTTAAACAAATGAATACATAATTAGAACACCAACAAATTAGAAGGCATTAAAGAAATGCATACACAATGATCTTTTATGCATAGGCATTAATATGATGTTGTATGTGATTAAATTTTGGTAACTTATGTGTTGTTATGTTGTGTGGCAAATGTTTCAGAGATTTGGAGCTTGAGAACGCTCTTTTAGATAGGAGCCCTGATCCACGACCGGAAATCTTTTCAATTTTTTTGTTTATATTTGTAAAAGGGGTTACATGTTTCATTTAAGTTTTCATACTAACTGCAAATTGACAATTTGCAGAGGTATTAATGATATCCCAGGAAGAGCTTCGTATTTACCCAATTTGTTAAAGCATGTTACTTCTTTCTTCCTACAGCTGTAGTAAAAGATTCTTTTAATAATTCAGTTTACGGCTGGAACCTGGTCTTTTATCTGTAACACACAGGAAAACCTTTTGACGACATTCGGGCTTTATCAATCGTATTGGTTTATCGGCTTTGCTAATGCGTGTATTCTCATATATCTGATAGGAGCATATCAAGTAAACCTTCATTGCTTCACATAAACATTGTCAATGTTTGACTTTTGAGGCCAGACTGCCAAGTTGAAATTGATATGGGTTTAGATAAAAAAAAATTTGGAACATAGAGTTTGATTATCTCATCTATATAAAAAAAATTGGAACAGGTCACTTTTAGTCCCGTGATTAAATGAATTTTGAACATGGATTTTTTTTTTTTGGAATATCTTCTTCAGATTTGGTTCACAATCAAGGGCATTTATTGGAAGCGTTAAATATGGCTGCTCTTCGGGACTTGCCTGCTATTTTGGTTTGCAAGAATAATAAATATTTTAAAATCCGGTTTCTAAACCGTACCTGATTGGGCTCAAAAACGGTTTAACCGGGTGTATCGGACGGTTCAATCGGGTGTACCAGGCTATAAAATTATTAATTAGCTTAGTGACTTTATTATATACTGGTTTGGTACACATTTGATTGAATCGGAATTAATCCACGGGCTTGTGAATATTATCAACAGGGTTAAGTTGTGATGCATAGAAAAATGTTGTATACTTAGTCATCCAAACAACCGTATGGAGCGTATGGAGGTGGCAGAAATGAGCGGCTTTCAACCATAACATGTAACTGCGGAGAATCTGATCGAGGAGATCCGAATATGGCTATATATGGATGCAGAGTAGGTCTAAGGGGCGAGAATTAACTTGGGATGCTGAATTGTTTTGGTGATAATTTTGATACAATAATGGATGTTATAACATAAATATCAACGAAAAAAAAAATACTTGATGTAAGTTTACAAAACTCATTTCGGCCATTGCTTCAACACATATATTTTATTTGACTATTTATATTTTGCATTGTATATATATATTTTAAACTGACATGTTAGTTTGTACAATATGATAAGAAATGTTATATGTTAATTATATAGCATTAAGAGATTTTGACTGCATAGTTGACAACAACGGAAAACCTACAGATAAAACAACTAATGTGGTGTATCAGGAGATTTTCAACGAATTGTGATTTGTGCATATTGATGGTTAATAAAAGGTTTCGACCTGATCCGTTTCTACACGTGTATTTATTTATAACATTTTATGTAAACGATTATGATGATGAGATATTATCTTTAATCAACCCGTGTAATACACGGGTTCTTAAGCTAGTTGTCTATATATTTCATATGAAATATCTACATCTTTTCGTGGTGTTTCAAACATCTTTTCGTGGTGTTTCAAGGCCATTCTAAATACTTCCAACATATTACTTCTTGACAATAATTTTGCAGTGCCTTCCGAAGAGTTCCAACCAGGTCTTGGTGCGCTAAATATGCCCCGGAAAGACTAAATGCAAGGAATTGCAATCTTTGTTTAAGAAAGTCTTGAAACTATGCCATTTTTTATGCCTTTTTGGGCCTTCAAAGCCCCTAGGTGTTAATTATCCAGGTCGTAAGTTACATACCAGTACTAGAAGATTGGTTGAGTTTCGGATGTGGTAAAAATGTTTTTCACTGCCGAGTTAGTCACCGTTGTACATGGCAGGTCTTGAGAAATTAAAATCTTTGCGAGAGTCAACCTAATGAAGTTAGATTTTTGAACTTAACACGCAAACAAGAGTTAATGACACTATCCACACTTACTTAGGTTGGGTTCACTCGGGTGAAGATTATAGTGTTGAAAAAGGAAATTGAGTTATTTATAGATTTATTGAATTTAAATAATTCCAACTATGACATATTGGCCGACAACAATCCTAATCGATGTCGTAAGGTTAGTCAAAATTATATTTTAGAAGCGTCTTAATCACCTTTACTGGTAAAGAGCAATTAGAGTGTCGAATCCACGAGGAATTAGTGGAAAGTGTTAAAGTTATTTTTTTAGTTATCTAATTCTAAAACTATTGCTTTTTGTTAATTAAGAGGGTTGTTTTGAAAACCTGGTTGATTGGAAAAACAATTATGAGAAAAGGTAATCTACTCCGGGTTTCGTGTTTGACATAACACAATTGATATTATTAACCTAGTGGAAAACTATTAAGACCATTGGGTATGGGGAGGATAGTCTCCAAAGGGACTATCCTCCACATAAGCGCCACGTAAGCATGGGGGGAGGACCATCCCCTTTGAGACTATCCAAGGGTGTGGTGGATGCTCCTCCCCCATTTTTTATTATTATTTATTTTTTGCCATATTAATTAAAACAAAGTAAATAAAAATAAAAAAAGTTACATTTAAATAAAAACTTAAAGTTACATTTAAAATAAAAATCCTAAAGCTACATTAAAAAAAAACCCTAAAGTAACATTAAAAAAAACCTAAACTTAAATTAAAAAAAAGCCTAAAGTTACAAATAAATAAAAAAACTACGCGTTGTTTTCTCCGAGACTCCAAATGTGATCGATCAAGTCCGATTGAAGATTGACATGTGTGAAATCGTTATGTAACGAGAACCTGTTCAAATCTTGTTGTTCTCCGCTAACCGGAACATTATTCTCCTCCACCGCGTTCTTGTCATACTCACAAATTGCATGTCCTTCGTCTTCGAGGATCATGTTATGCAGCAGAATACAAACATACATACAGTATCTCAACGTTTTGGGTGTAAAAGCGCGTGCTGGGTTTTCAATAATATGCCATCTTTGTTGGAGAACCCCAAAACACCGTTCAATATCTTTTCTAGCCGCTTCTTGAAACTTGGCAAATTTCTTTCTTTTTCATCCGCATGATGCCTAACCGTTTTAACTATTGGAGAGTATTGTGGGTATATTCCATCAGCAAGATAATACCCGCGTCTGTACTCTATGCCCGAAACTGTAAAACTCGTATCAGGACCGATCCCTTTTATAACATCGTCAAAAACCTCCGAATTTTGTAGAACGTTGATGTCGTTATTCGAACCAGGAATACCAAAGAAAGCATGCCAAATCCATAGGTCTTGAGATGCAACAGCTTCTAGAATTATTGTTGGATGTCCCTGATCGCCTCGCGTATACATTCCTCGCCAAGCGGTAGGACAATTCCGCCATAGCCAATGCATGCAATCAATGCTCCCGAGCATGCCTGGAAAACCATGCCTTGCTTGGTGGTGTTGATACAAATTTTGAACGTCATTGTGATTCGGTTTTCGCAAATATTTTTGGCTGTAGAGCTTCACCACAAATTTGCAAAACTTGTATAAACATTCTCTAGCAGTTCTTTCGGACATCTTTAAGTATTCGTCCCAAGAATCGGCTGTCGTCCCATAAGCAAGTTGACGAATCGCCGCAGTACATTTCTGTAAGGTGGTGAAGCCCATTTTGCCCCTAGCATCGGGTCGCATGGTAAAAAACGGGTGATAAGCGGCTAAATCGTCGGCGATACGTAAGAAAAGTCGACGACTCATTCTGAAACGGCGTCTAAAAATAGCCTCCGAGTATAGCGGCTCGTCAGCAAAGTAATCAACGATTAATCTTTGGTTAGCACCTACAAGATAACAAAATATATATACAACTTATAATTAAAAAAATAAGACTAAAAACATAAACTTAAAAAATTAAGAATAAATATATAAGAATATAAATATAAGAATAAAAATATCACTAATTTTCTCGGTCTCGCTCGATGTGTGGGTTCCTGTTTCGTGGTTGTGATGAAACCTCGTCCTCCTCTTCTTCTTCCAAAATTATTTGTGTCGCCTCTACCACCTTGTTTATAAAATATTTTACGGCTTCCATGGTGTCCATCGAACCCGATGAAGAAGAAGATGACATTGTGTATTTTTTAGAGAAGATTATGTGGGTATTTTGTATAAAAATGTGGGAGTTGTTTGGAGAAAGTGGGTGAATTTTGGTATAAAAGTGGATAGATATGTGGGTATTTATAAAGGTTTTAAATTAAATTGATTTTTTTTTTAAATTAGCCGTTATATCAACGGATATATTGAATGGACCCCACCAATCTTGCCCCGTCTCCACCGTCTGAAATCCGACGCATGTGCCGAGTCGGCAGAGTCATTAGAAGAATCGTCGGTAGATCCGTCAGAGGAATCGTTAGCAGATTCGTCCGAAGAATCGTCAGCAGATTCGTCCGAAGACTCGTCGATAGAATCGTTTGAAGGGTTGACGACAACCGCTTGATAAGTTTGCTTACAGGATTCTTGGAGAAAAATCCTTCCATGAGTCGTTTGTTGTTGACTTCTGCGGCTAAGCGGTAGGTTTCTTCGATAGTAGCTGGTCTTGCAGCTTCGACAAAATCACCCACACACTCAGGCAAGCCACGAATGTACTTCGCGATGGCTTTCTCTGGAGTGTTGACTTGACTTGGGCAGATTATGCTAAGCTGTTTGAACCTTGCGGTGTAGCCAGCGTTGTCACCTTTGGCTTGCTTGATTTCCCAAAATTCGTTTTCTAGCTTCTGGATCTCGTGGGGAGGACAATATTCCTCCTTCATGAGCTCTTTCAGCTCATCCCAAGAGAGAGCGTATGCCGCAGAGATCCCACGTTTGTTGCGTTCGGCGATCCACCAGTCGAGTGCTCGCGATTGAAATACTCCAGTAGCGCAAGTAGTACGAAAACTATCGGGACACCCACTTTGACGAAGGGTAACTTCGATAGAGTCGAACCACTGGATTAGTTGAGAAACACCTTCTTCACCCGTGAAGACCATTGGATCACAGGCTTTGAAGTGTTTGTAAAGAAATGTAGATTGCTGCTCTTCTGTCTTAACGTCTTCCGAAGTTCGAGAGTTGATAAGAGAGTGCACTCGTGTGGCAATCTGAGGAATGACTTTGACCACCTCCCTGGTCACAAGTGAAGCAATCCTCTTTTCGCCCCTTCGTTTGGCCCGTCTCTTTGCTAACATTCTCGAAGTAGAGTTGTTGGAAGGCATCTAGACAGAAAGAGGCTTGGAGTGAGATTCGATCATAATGATTTTTGAGTTTTGCGATGCGATTGAGCGCGTTCAAAACTTGATGCGATAGTATAGTAGTAATGCGAATCACATAGGAGCCACATAGGAGACACAAAGTTCCTAAGTTCTCACACAATGACTTGTTTGTTTATACGTATATATATATATATATGTATTTATATAATTGTAATTTGTATTCATACACATACCGGTTGATTTAGAATATGCGAGGACGCGTTGAAGTGAGAAAGCGAGAGCGAACGCGATAGATTACGCCTTAGTTTTGTTGCGAACATTCGGGTTTCGTTTTAGATTGCGATGGCTGTGCGAGTTGTGCGTTTATAAAGCATGGAGTGAAAGACTGAAAGTCATTAAATCGAGAAATCGATAAAGCGTAAAGTTCCAAAACGTCAATAAGTTTCCAACCAGTTGTAAGATTGGCGGGTCGTACGGTAGAGTGCCTTGGGTGTTTAGGCGTCGACTACCCAAGGTAACCCAACTATATTCGACAAGTTCGTGCACGCGCGTTGACCTAGAAGTCTTCATGCTTCCACTGGGATGCAGCTCATGGCATTCGTCTTCCTAGTCATTGCGTGGCTCGAGTTGTCGTGATAGTCGAGTCCTTGGTGAGAGCTTTTTGAAAACCAATTTATAGAGAGTGGAATGGCTTATTAAGGTACGGGTTTCACCCCTGACTTAACAGCTTTGTTCCTGATTGTGGTTATACTCTTCGAATAAATTCGCGAGCTCCACTAGATTTCGAAATGGAGACTTTCGTCGAGATGTGGATGTCACTCCTAACTCGATGAAAGGTTCCCGTGCTAGAAAAATGCGCTGAGTGAGCAATCCTATCGAGAGTTCTTGGTTTTCACACCTGATCTCGACTGGATCGCTCGGTTTCGTTATGCGAGTATTTTCGAAAACATGTGTATTGTGTCGGCCTTAGGAAAGGCTAAGTAGTATTTCAGCCTTAGGAAAGGCTTCTTCGTGTGAAGTTGTAGTACGCTGTGTTCACACAAAGTTGTAGCTTTTAGCAAATTCGATCGAGAGTATCAAGTAAGCCCGATACAAACCCCACTGGGTTCGTACGAGTCGGCCTGTTGGTACTTAGACTATAGACTAGGTCAATTTCTAAGACGTCGACCCGGACTAGGTCGAGTCTGGCCTAATTCCCTATAGTTATGGCTCTGATACCAATCTGTCACACCCCAACCGATGGCGGAATCATCGGGGCACGGCACTAGGCGAATCAGATTGCTCAAGAGAATCCATAACAACTATATTGCGATAATATTTAATAAATTCGTTATCCCATACTAACAAATAATACAATCACATAAGTTATCACAGATTTCTTGTCCTCTCGAACAATACAAATCCGACAACCTAGATTTAGTTGAGTTTCTAGACTTCCTAGCTTGATTTGATATAGTCTGCGATCTAACCTGCAACATACGTTAAAATATTTGTCAATACAGAAGTATTGGCGAGTATATAGGTTTGATATATATAGCATAATAGATAAAAAGTGTAGCGAATTTCCACATGCATAAACGTAACACACGACATATACACTCACAAAGCTGATACTACCAACTAAGTCCTCGATGCTCGAATATGCGATGGCAAACTAGACCCCGTCGGGCGCAATAGTACTATACTAGTCATGGTGGGACGTCGCGAGTATAAGCCCTAGCACATATGCAACTAGCATCACGTATATCTATGCATAACAGTCATTCGCAAGTGATAATTCGATAGATTGAATAATTCGTTTGATAAGTTCGATTTGTTAGAAACGTATGTTACACCCAAAAACGCGATTAAAAGGGTTCAAGTATACTCACAGTGCGTATCGACAAGTAAACACAACTTGGTTTGGATCGATTGAGAGTATGTCTGAGTTATCCTGGTTACAGATCGTTAAACGGTGAATAGCGCGTTAAATGGTGGCGAAAGGACCAAGGTTTGGTTCGGACATTGATGTTTGGGCCCGTTCGGTCGGCTGGACATGTTGTCTAGTCGGTTAACATGCTAGCCGATCGGTTGGCATGCTGTCCAATTGATGCGTGTGAAGTGTTATATATATTAGGTGTATTTTTTAAGCCCCTTTAACACTTATTTTTAGCCAAGTTTTAAATTTATAAAACACGATATTTCACTAACACTAAACACACATATGGGCAAGTGCACCCATCGTGAGCGTAGTATAGTGTTGGTAAGATACCGAGGTCGTCCAAGGACACAAGAGCTTTTAGTACCGGTTTATCCTCAACGTCTAATCAAAATAAAAAGGTTAGAAAAATGTTTTAAACTAAGAAAAATAAAAACTAACTAAAATGCTGAAAATAAAATAAAAAGAAAAAACAGATAGACAAGATGAATCACTTGGTTCCGACTCGTATCTAGTGTAACCTTTGATTATTTCCGCACTTTTGCACATATTTAAGAGATTATCTTAGTTATTGTAGTAGGCCCCTCTTTTGAAGGTGACGTTACCCTCACCCCAGTAGTTTGAGTCAGCAAGGATACAATCCTAAAAGGGTGGATTATTGGAAGATAATTAATTAAGTTATTAATGCAAATTATGGTAGGCCCCTCTTTTGGAGGTGACGTTACCCTCGACTAAGTAGTCTGAGTCAGCAGGGATACAGTCCTAAATAGCCGGGTTATAGTATTAATAGTAGTTAACTTATGAGGGGATCAAAGAGTTTGGACCCCCGCCATCCAATACCGTTAAGTATTGAAGGAGGTCCTACTAAATTTGACCCAGGTCCATTGCAGGACCTCTAAACGCTGAACAATGGCAAGACCTTTACCAAACCGTTCCCTTAACCCCCGACCAGGTAGCCAACATACCTCCATATAGACCGTGGAGATATGAATGGTGAAAATCTTTTATTTTATATAGACAGTAAAATAATGCCAAGACACCACGGACAAACGATAAGGAAAGATCACCTTCAACATAAGCAACTAGTTATTAAAGTCATTAATACAAAACCAAGTAAAAAGTGCAAAAGATTAGAAATAAAAAGTATTACACTAGACACTTTGTCTTCACTAAGTGATGTAAGAGACTTAGGCAAACATGGCCTTGATTGTCAAGAACTCTTACGATCAATCTTGGATCCCGAGACGACTCACACACTCTACGATGGACAATGGATGATGGTGGTGGATGATGGTGTTATGGTGGTGGTGGGTGGTGGGTGAAGTGTGAGAGAGGTGGTGTGCCAATGGATGGTTTGAGCTTGAGCCAAGCACTTCTATTTATAGGCTGAACAGAAGCTCGGGCACGGCCCCGTGTCCAGTGGGCACGGCCCCGTGTCCACATCCTCTCTTTCTTCATTAAATGCAGCTTTGTCTTATTAGTTGACCACGCCCCCGTGTCCGCTGAGCACGACCCCGTGTGCAGAAGAATCTTTGTACTATGAAGATTTGCCTGGATTGTGCGAATCTTATAGTTGACCACGGCCCCGTGTCCGCTGAGCACGGCCCCGTGGTGGGCAATAGAAGCTTCTACCACTTTGTCTTTTCTGCTGACACTTGGGCACGCCCCCGTGCTGGCTGAGCACGGGGCGTGTTCAGTCTTCTGATCTCTTGTTTTGCTTGGGAAGATGTTGTCGTGGGGTCGGGCAGGTCACGTCTTGTTCCTTTTCTTGTATTTATGTTAGATTTTGATGTCTTTTTGCTTCTTTTGTTAATTTGAGCTCATTTAATACTGAAAATACAAAAGGAAGATAAAAGCACACTTTTCCCAACATTAGTACTAAAAAAGGGTTAGTTTTATGCCACAATTGATGAAATTTATATGTTGCATTTTGAACACATCAAATACCCCCACACTTGAATCTTTGCTTGTCCTCAAGCAAAACTCTTTAATCTGTGGCTATTACACTCCCAAATGGAATGGGTAGAGAAGAAGGTTTTTGGGCTTGTCGTAGAGTGTCGGGATTTCCAAGATTCTTTATTTAATTTTATTTTTATTTATTTACAATCCTATTCGTCATGATTTATTTAAAACTTTTCATAAGATAAATTACTTATTAGGGCATAACATGCCTTTTTTTAAAATTCTATTTATATACAAGTTCACATACCTCACGGGGATCACTCAACACTCGGCCGAAAATGTATTTTTGTGGATCTCTCGAGAGCGGGATGGAACTTACTCCTACCATAGGCTTGCCAAGCAATCAATCCTCCTCCTTTTTAACTTATATACCTTTGTAAATATCAAGAGGACTTTGTGGGTGAAGGGTTAGGCTTGGGTTAAAGGTAGGTGGTTGGTAGAAAAAAAAAAGCGTAACAAGTGTCGGTTTTCGTAAGACTTTCTATTTTTGTAACTTTTATTTTGATGAAGCTATTATTCAAACAAAGTTATTTTTGATGAACTTGTTTGTTTATTTTCTTTTGCTTCATCATCAACACAAATATTTTTTTTTTTTTAAAAGTCATACGAAAAATCGAACTTGTTACTAAAACAAAGGGGTAAAAAATGAAAAAGGTTTTGGTGGGTAAAAAGTGTGTTTGGTTTGGGTTATGAAATGAAAAGGTTTAGGCTCAAAGGGGCTAACTAGGGGGATTTTGGGTAGGTGGTAAAAAAAAAAGAAAAATAATGGTGTAAAAATAAAAAGGGTTAGTCCTAATGCCTCCATCATTTACTTACTCGGGTTTAAGTTGGTAAGAACCGGGAATGCATCATCATGGCAAGTTCTAGAGTCGTAAGAACCAAGCGGCTATTCACACAAGAAACGAAAAATGAGCATTTAGCTCTAATGATATGTAATTATATGCTCAATAAAGGCTCAAAACTCACTTTTGTGGGAATGGGTTTTTTATATGATCAAGTATATATAATCAAATTTTAAGTAAGCTTGTCATGCCTTTTCATAATTTTCTTATGTTGGTTCTTTTTATCACGACGCTATCGGTTGTAAATTCGTAAAAATAGAACCTTTTTTAGAACTTGAATTTCCCGAGTTAAACCTAGACAAGTAAAAAAAATGAAGATTTTTTTGAAAAAATTTAGGGTGATTAGCGGTTCCAATAGAGTTTTGTGTAAGGCTTGTATTTAGGACTTGCAAGATTCAAGGTTTTAGCATCCCCCCCCCCCCACACTTAAATTACACATTGTCCTCAATGTGTCCCAAAAATAAGTTTTTAGGTTGATTGAATGTGTAAAAAGGTGTAAAAAGCAAAATTTTTGTGTTAGTGGGCGCTGAACACGGCCCCGTGTTGTCCGGACACGGCCCCGTGTTCAAGTGCCAGTAACAAAATTAAAACAAGAGAAACAGAAGTCTAGACACGGGGGCGTGTTGGGTGAACACGGCCTGTGTCCAGTTACCTGAACTGGGTCTTTTTCTGCAGATTGTGCAGCACGGGGCCGTGTTGGGTGGACACGGCCCGTGCCGAGCTTACTGTAAATGAAGAAATTTGTCGGACGGTTCTGTTTTCCTGCATGGAGTGCTGGTTCAAGTTTCCCTTGCATCCTTTGCCATCTCAAGTGTGTTTTATTCCATTCAACACCATTCAAACACCAAATTAACTAAAACCATCATTCATTAATCATAGAGAGAATTACATAATAGTCCTAAAAATGAAAAATAAAGCAGAAAATAAAAGTTAAAAGTCCTAATATTAAATAGGTCAAGTGATCCGTAAAATCTTCCTAAGGAGTTCTACTTCTACAATAAGAACCAAAATTCCGGAAATAGATTTCCGGTCTAAAAGCCTTGTAGAACTCCAAGCCGAACGGTGTTCCTTAGGTGTTGCTAGAGCCATTCTTCTATCTCCCTCGGGAGAAGGGAGGCGGCTTCATGTTCCTCGACATCTTGAGGAGGAGGAGCGACACCAATTGGAACCCCTTGTAGGATGTCTCGAGGAGGTTCCTGATGTAGGGCGTACCATTCGGCTGGAATGATGACTTCCGGCACTACATTCCATGCCCTTTGGGTGATAATCGGTACCAAAGGAGGAGAGGCGAGAATGTTCAACCTTTGGTGCAAAAGGTTGACTTCCCTGAGACATCCTTCTAGTCCCACCGTCAAATGATTAATGCGGTCGACCAATGCCTCTTCCACACTTGTTACTTCATCAAGAGCTTCTCTTAAGGCGTAAACATAGTTTACAAGAGAATCCTCAACCGTAGATGATCTTCTCCCCTGCCGGCTGTTCCTGGAATGCGACGAAGAGTTTCCGCTTGTTCTGCTTGCCATTATGAGAAAACATGCCGAAAAGAGTTCAATTTAAGGGTCCAGTACTTCGGACACGGCCCCGTGTTCAGATATCTGCAGGATTTATGGACAAGGAATCTTGGGGTTTCAAATTGTTTTTATGATTTTTGAAGTATTTTTGAACTTAAACAACTTAAAACATTGTTATAGAACTTATTTTTATCAAGATTCCATGAACAAAAATCTAACAAACATCTCAATAAGGCTTGAAACTATAGAAGGTTCAAGCTTTAATGGAAGTATGAAGAAAATTGAAGAAGATGAAAGTGGATAAAAGAGGAAAGGATAAGAAGATAGTTGAGAAACTTCTTTTAGAAAATACCTAGGATGGTATGTGAGAATATTCCTCAAATCTCTGTCCCTGGAATGGTTCAAATGTGCAGGATTCTTGGCTGCATTTATAGAAAACGACAGTACGTTACGCACGGCCCCGTGTCGGCTGGACACGGCCCCGTGTGCAGATGGAATCCTGACACATTTTTGTCCGCATTCTGACAAAATCAGAAGGGAATCTTTTGGGTGGACACGGGGGCGTGCTGACCTGGACACGACCCCGTGTCTAGAAGCTGTCTTAAGGAATTCATCAAATTTCAAGGAACTTTCCCGGATCGGGTGGTTCCTTACTAGATGGAACAACCCCAAAGTGCCTAAGATACCTTAATTGTTCTAGACTAAGACGAGAACGCAAGAGGTTGTCGGTGAGGGTGATTCCTATGCTATATGTAGGTGGACAAGTCCAACCCTTTTCCGGGCTCTCGTTAAAGAAGGTGTATGTCGAATCGCTCAGGTCTATGTATGCATCGAACGAAGTCGATGGGGAGTCCTTCACGGCACAATCGACACAGGGACGACTATCGCTCAAGTCTTCACTAGAGTTAGAAGTATCGTTGGAAACAATGAAGTTGTTTGAATGCGGTTCCGACCCTTCTTCTTGGTTATCGTCTTGGAAAGGATTATTGTAATCTTTCCTAAGTTCTTTTAACCAATTAATAATTAGATCTTCTAGTTGAAATAATTCATCGAGAAGCATTTCTCCTAGAATATCCGGTTGGGCGCATTCGAGGGAGAGATAGGGATTATTTTTACTTTCGCCCCTCTTAAGGATACTAGGGAATGATGGGTCTATATAGTGGGGTTTATAAGTTAGAAAAAAGCATTCTAATTCTTTATGGTTACCACCACATAATTGACACCACATAGTACCATAAGAGTGCCGAAAGTAAAAAGTATCAGTATCACTCATGTTTGTGTCAGAAATTACCAACCGTCGGGATCTTACGGTTCTGTTTTCAGTAACTGAAACTTGGGCACGGGGGCGTGTTGAGTGGGCACGGCCCCGTGTTCAGCTTACTGTCTGAATTAAAACAAGATTGCCAGTTCCAATGATTGGGCACGGGGCGTGTTCAGCGGGCACGGCCCGTACTGAGTTCTGCAGAAGCTGAAAAGCTAAAAAAAATCTAAAAAAAAAATGAAAAATAAGAAAAATGATTAGGCCATTGATTCCTAACTTTCTTAAAATCCTTGTGTCCCCGGCAACGGCGCCAAAAACTTGATGCGTGTGAAGTGTTATATATATTTGGTGTATATTTTAAGCCCCTTTAACACTTATTTTTAGCAAAGTTTTAAATTTATAAAACACGATATTTCACTAACACTAAACACACATACGGGCAAGTGCACCCATCGTGAGCGTAGTATAGTGTTGGTAAGATACCGAGGTCGTCCAAGGACACAAGAGCTTTTAGTATCGGTTTATCCTCAACGTCTAATCAAAATAAAAAGGTTAGAAAAATGTTTTAAACTAAGAAAAATAAAAACTAACTAAAATGCTGAAAATAAAATAAAAAGAAAAAACAGATAGACAAGATGAATCACTTGGTTCCGACTCGTATCTAGTGTAACCTTTGATTATTTCCGCACTTTTGCACATATTTAAGAGATTATCTTAGTTATTGTAGTAGGCCCCTCTTTTGAAGGTGACGTTACCCTCACCCCAGTAGTTTGAGTCAGCAAGGATACAATCCTAAAAGGGTGGATTATTGGAAGATAATTAATTAAGTTATTAATGCAAATTATGGTAGGCCCCTCTTTTGGAGGTGACGTTACCCTCGACTAAGTAGTCTGAGTCAGCAGGGATACAGTCCTAAATAGCCGGGTTATAGTATTAATAGTAGTTAACTTATGAGGGGATCAAAGAGTTTGGACCCCCGCCATCCAATACCGTTAAGTATTGAAGGAGGTCCTACTAAATTTGACCCAGGTCCATTGCAGGACCTCTAAACGCTGAACAATGGCAAGACCTTTACCAAACCGTTCCCTTAACCCCCGACCAGGTAGCCAACATACCTCCATATAGACCGTGGAGATATGAATGGTGAAAATCTTTTATTTTATATAGACAGTAAAATAATGCCAAGACACCACGGACAAACGATAAGGAAAGATCACCTTCAACATAAGCAACTAGTTATTAAAGTCATTAATACAAAACCAAGTAAAAAGTGCAAAAGATTAGAAATAAAAAGTATTACACTAGACACTTTGTCTTCACCAAGTGATGTAAGAGACTTAGGCAAACATGGCCTTGATTGTCAAGAACTCTTACGATCAATCTTGGATCCCGAGACGACTCACACACTCTACGATGGACAATGGATGATGGTGGTGGATGATGGTGTTATGGTGGTGGTGGGTGGTGGGTGAAGTGTGAGAGAGGTGGTGTGCCAATGGATGGTTTGAGCTTGAGCCAAGCACTTCTATTTATAGGCTGAACAGAAGCTCGGGCATGGCCCCGTGTCCAGTGGGCACGACCCCGTGTCCACATCCTCTCTTTCTTCATTAAATGCAGCTTTGTCTTATTAGTTGACCACGCCCCCGTGTCCGCTGAGCACGACCCCGTGTGCAGAAGAATCTTTGTACTATGAAGATTTGCCTGGATTGTGCGAATCTTATAGTTGACCACGGCCCCGTGTCCGCTGAGCACGGCCCCGTGGTGGGTAATAGAAGCTTCTACCACTTTGTCTTTACTGCTGACACTTGGGCACGCCCCTGTGCTGGCTGAGCACGGGGCGTGTTCAGGCTTCTGATCTCTTGTTTTGCTTGGGAAGATGCTGTCGTGGGGTCGGGCAGGTCACGTCTTGTTCCTTTTCTTGTATTTATGTTAGATTTTGATGTCTTTTTGCTTCTTTTGTTAATTTGAGCTCATTTAATCCTGAAAATACAAAAGGAAGACAAAAGCACATTTTTCCCAACATTAGTACTAAAAAAGGGTTAGTTTTATGCCACAATTGATGAAATTTATATGTTGCATTTTGAACACATCACCAATCGGTGGGCATGCTAGCCGATCGGTTTGTATGTTGGCCGATCGGTTGGCATGCTGTCCGATCGGTTGGCATGCTAGCCGATCGGTTGGCATGTTGTCCGATCGGTTACCATGTGGTCCGATCGGTTAACACCTTGTCCGATCGGTTGGTTGAATCTTGTTTGCTGTCCGATCGAAAGACAATTCGTTCCATCGTCCTGATCGTGTCACACTTGACGGGTTTTGGAAAGATTTCAGGTGATTTGACTGAGATTGGGTGTCTTTGCGTTAAACTACTGAAACCCCATCAAATCCGACCCGTTCTAACGGCCGGGAACCACCCCGTTCCATCAGATCTGGCCGTTCTTGATGGCCTTTCTCGTGTTTAACCCGAAAACACACACACTTTGATTAGAAAAACATAGATTTAGACTTGGTTTATGTAAAAACGTGTGTAAATCACTCAGATCTGAGTCGTTCTTGCATGGGATGACATCACCCTAGAATGCCCAAAATCCAGAGATTCCACGGTTAAAAGTGAAGATTTAACGGGTAGAAAGGTGTAGAATTGGTTGTAGATCAAGGAAGTACAAGGTTTGAGTTGAAAACTTACAAGAATCGCGAGAAATCGAGAGAAATCGAGAGATAAAGGGGTTGGAACGTCCGGTCGAACAGCAACAGTCACAGCATGTGTGCTTGATGTGACAATGGGGTATTTATAGGCAAAGAGGGAAGGAAGGAAGTGCAGGTCTGTCCGATCGGCTGGCCTTGTCCGATCGGCTGGCCTGTCCGATCGGTTGGCCCAGCCGTTCGGCTGGCCATCCGTACGGAGGCCTTTCGATCCTCGCTTTTGGTGCGTTGCGATAGTTGAGCCACATTTCCATATATTTATGTTAATATATATATTATAATTAATCACCAAAGGGTCGTATATACGTATTCATATTTCACAGTTTCGATATAACAAACGGGTTTCGATTCGAGTATGCGATTATTAGCGAAGCTTCACGGCCATCAAGGAGGGTAGTATGGGTCCTTTCTCGATGTCATCGCGAACGTTATTGTGTGTTGTGCCACAATGACTGACGGGGTACCGTTCACTCGTATTGTCATCATCGTCACGACGACTGGAGCTATAGCACTCACCCGGGAGTCTTTGTTAGCGTTAATTGTTTACGTTTCGACACATCACGGCCACCGAGGAGGGTAGAATAGGTCCTCACTCAATGCGATCGTGAGTGTTAGTGTATGTGATATGATGTAGTATAGTGATAATGTATTTCGAAATTATGCGATTATCCTTCGAATAGCGATGTATGCGATATAGTTACATTATGATCCGAATCTCTGGTGCTAGGCGTAACGAGTATACCGAGTAGTAACAACGCACAAAAGTGCGGGTTGTTACAGTCTCCCCTGCTTTAGGAAATTTCGTCCCGAAATTAATCCAACAGGTAGACTTTTGAGAGTTGCTCCTGCATACGTAGCGATACAGCGGGTGACTTGACCGAGAGTTGACAGGCGAGAGTGTCACACCCCGATATTTCCACATATCACCGGTGGGCCCGGTGGGGTATAGTGACGTAGTTGATATCATCATGGTCAAACACACACAGAATAGCACTGCGGAAGTCTTGGAATATAAAATATTATTACAAACTCAAATGTCTGAAAATATCAAAGTATTTATTATAGACGAGTCTGTAATATCAAATCCACATGAGGATCATTACAGAATGTTTAAAATGAAGCTTAGCAGACTTTACGACATCTTTAAGGATTTGCAAGATCCTCTTTTTCGACACCGAGCAACTCCCAGCCTATTACGAGTAGTACCTGCCACTTAGCCTTTTGAAAATACGTCAGTTTTCACTGGTAAATACAATTTAACCAACTCATTTGAAAAGAGTTTATGAAAATTGATTCAAGTGCACAAGGCACAAAACCTTTTATAACTTGGGACAATTCTTAATAAAAATCTTGTATACTGAATTACATGTTTACCGTACATCTGGGGCCCAGTACAGAGACTGAGACATGATTAAACGACACACCACTTTTAAAACCCATAAAGGAGTTATCCCCAACTTGTGGGTAATTAATAATTTATTATTGGCATCTTTTCGGTGTATGCCTACACCCTGCGCATAAGTCGTGGCCATTTACAAATGAATGAGCCAAGGATATATCCAGGACACGGTCGTTAACCCCCAATGTTTAAGTCATTAACAGAACAGTATCAAAATAGGTTTTGTGGATTTACTAGCCACAATCCGGCATTTGATTGATCCACACCCGACCAAGCGGTATTAATCTACCGTATCCCAAGCCCGTATAAGGGAAAATAAGTTAAAAGTATTTACCTGAGCTAATACTTGATTCACAGCAAAATAACTCAGTCGTATCCAATCTATCTAAATGCAGGTAGCTTTTACCGGGTGGCTCTAGTCTGGAGTGATGGTAATATATAACCAATTCAGAATGCTAACGGTCTTCATTTAAGTCGTAGACTTAAACCGGCTAGCTTAAAGTATCTAAAGCGGTACGACACGCTTAGATCAAGCGATGACCGGAATAGAATGTTATTTAGACCCAACAAGTTTGGATACTTGTATATTATGGGTAAACTAAACACATTCCGGATTTTGAGATAAAAACGATAAGGTTAAACCCGTTTCGGCATACATACGTAAACTAGTTACATAAACCGATCCGAACGCGTAGAATGCGTAACGGGTAACCAAATGAATCATATACATGTTCCATATGTTATTATGCTTAGAATATGTCAATACATCTGTAGGATGTCAACATATATGCCCAAAAAGTATTTAAAACCATTTTAAGTCCCGTAGGGGCATTTTGGTCATTTTTATACTTATAAAAGAGATTTTATAACAAACTGTAGTTCTGGTCCTTTCTAATCAGTAAAAATATTTAATTTATCTCATTACATCAGTAAGATATCATACATATGTGAGGTTTACCATCTATGGCCAAACTATGCCCCGAAATGGTATTTTGGTCATTTCACATATGCTTTTACGGGCATTTTTGGAAGTCTGAGTTCACGAATTATGCCTACTGAAATAATATTAAAATTCGTTTAAAAATCAGTAGGTAACAAGTCTTAGGTGTTAATTATGGTTTAAAACCATACTATGCACCTAAATAGCGTAAAAATCGCTAATTGACGATAATTAAGGGGTTTTATGGAAATCTGAGATTTTGATCAGTTTTGAATGCTCAAAATAATTTATTTAATATATGAAATCAGTAGGAAAAGGTTTGGCATTCAAATCATTTGTAAATCTCATCTTATGCAATGAAAAGGGTATTATCGTCATTTACCGAATAATACAAGAACTCCATGACATGATCAGTTTATAATCTGATCAATAACTCCAACAATCCCTAAAAATAATATCTTAACAGTAGGTAATGAGTTTTGGGTCAAAATCCAAGTTTAAACATGCTTTATACAAGATATCGCAATTTACTTAGTTAAAAGCTTCTAATTACGATATCGAGCATAACTCCTATTTGGGACCAAGAACTGATGTCAAATTTTTTGGACAAGCTTATATATCAGTAACAAAGGTTTTTGTCCTCTCACATTTCTAAAAATCTCATTCTTATGTCGAAAGGGCAAAATGGGCGTTTATAAGCATAATAGCGGAAACTAGCGTATAATTCAAACCACAAGGAACCATGCAATATAACTCCAGAGGGTTATACTACTGAATAATATGGTCCTAATGGAAGCTTAAAACATGGAAGAATCAAGCTTAATCGGGCCAGAACTGAAAAGTCAAAGCAAAGTCAAGCTTTTGCGACTTTCAGTTGTGAACCGACCCTAATCTTAGAATTGTCGGGTTGGACCAGCTTAGACATGTTCTAATAATCATTACCAAGTTATTAGAGTGTTAAAATATAATTTACAACCTCTGTATCTATGGTTTTAATTAATATACACAAATTTGCCAAGTTTGACTTTTTACCTAAACGGTTTGACCCGACAATTAACTAAGCAAACGAAGGAATTAGGAGGTGCCCTTTCAGGGGTTAATCACCTACCTAACTATGGTCTTATACCCACTTTTAATTCGATCAGTGGCTGGACCATGAGAGTATAAACCGAAAGTCAAAGTTTATTTGCAATATTTGACTTTTCGGTTGATAGAACATAAATTTGAACTATAGAATAAGTTATAGCACTTACAAAGAGTCCATGCTATCTTTTCTACAAGAATTAAGTTCCAACCAGCTTAGGAAGGTCCAGATTTGAGAGAAAGAATGATAGAATGAAAAGTGAGCAAATGAATTGGATGGGTTCTTATCCTATATATAGTTTTTGGATTTGAATTGGATCAATACATGTGTTAGGAGGATTAATCAGGTCCTTACACCTGTTATAACAGCTGTTACTAATGTCTTGATGACCAAGGATTCGTTTATGATTGGTTGGAAGATGATAGGAGTGGTCACCAAGCAAAACAAGAAAGGAAAAAAAAATAAACTGCAGATAGGGGCCTCGCGGCCCGCGTAAAGAACAGCCCAGGCCTTACGCGGCCCGCCTGGGCTTCAGGTTCAGTTTCAAAGTTTGGCAGCTTGGCAGTTTTAGTCCCTGCACTTACTTAATGCCATTTTCCACACCTCTGAGGCCTTCCAAGCCATGTTTAAGGCTCCACAAGGTCAATAATGTTTAGAGGATTCAAAATATGCCTGAAAGTATCTCGGATGTCGGTTCGTTTGGCCGTACGGTCACGTTATGCGTCTAATTACGACGAAACACGAAAGAATGCTAAAAATGGTCCAAAACACGCGACGAGTGGAATTTTATCATGCCACACACTAAAATAAAATATTTTAGTGCTTACATAAATTTTTGGGTGTCCGGGGATATTCAGAATGCGAGATATGCGCGAAAGTGCAAACTTGTGCACTTTTTGACACTTTTAGTCCCTGTATGACATAAAAGTTTATTTTTGCGCACCAAACACCTCTAAGCCTATATCTAAGCTATATAAAGGATAAATAGGGTATGTTTAACTCATGGATATAATCCGGAAGGTCCGTTATCAAACGATTCGACCTACTTTTGTAGTTTGATGCAATTAGTCCCTTAATTGCGCAAAGTAGCGCGAAATGCTGTTTAATGATATCCAAGCCTTCTATAGCCCATAATGGGCATCCCTGAATGTATGTCCAATTATTACGACGCTCCGGTTCGCTTAAAAGGTCCCCGAGAGGCGTAGATTCAAAAGTTGACGATTTTGGTCCCTCTAATGCGCAAACTTGCGCATATCATCGTTTAATAGCATCGAAGCCTTATCTAATCCATGTTAGGCATTATTAAGAGTATTATAATACATCGTGATGCTTCGGGTTTGTTAAAAGGTCATTCAGAGGTAAGAATTAACATGTTGACACTTTTAACCCTTTATCGCGCAACTTTCAAATAATTACGCAAACGGCTCCTCTTGTCCAACAAGTGGCTCGTCTGAGAATACGGACATCGTATAAGGTCACTCAGAGGCCTAGATTAGGCATGTTGACACTTTCAGTCCTTCTATATTCATAGTTTTCGATTTTGACGAAATTAGTCCCTCATAGTCAACGTTTGACTTTATTAGGGTTCATTACACGTGTCACCACATCATTGGACACGATTTTACGAGGTGTTACAGAGAGTGCTTTGAATAAGAGAGATCGATTGCGGTAGCGAGAAGGCGACGTAAAGAAAAAAGTAATATCCCACGAGTTGGCGTTCCAAAGTACCTCGTGTCGCGGAGAATTTTTCAATACAACTGCAATTTTAAAGAACTTGAAGGGTTTCTCATGACGTGGAACTAACTGAGTCGATCGTTAACCAGCGTTACAAGAAACGTTCATTTTAGATATTTAAAAGGAATTTAGGATGGAAATCTTGAAAAATTTCCTTTCAACGTATGGCCAACTGAGTCGCTGTTAACCGATGTTGCAAGGAAGTTTAGGTTTTACACATTTTAGGGAATTCGGAGATGCAAACTGGGGTTACGAAAACTCTCCTACGACATGGGTTCAGCTGAACTCAATGTTGAACCAACGTCTCAAGAAAGTCCTGTTTTTCTTTATATTTAAAAAAGGTTTTAGGAAAAATTGGACTCATGAAAGCTCCCCTTGGACATGGAGTTAAGCTGATTCGATGTTACCTCCACGTTGTGAGGAATTTCACTTGTCCCATGATTTCAATAAAAGTTTTTATAAAAATCAGTTTTAACTGTTTGAAGAAGACAATTTAGCATCGAGCCCCACTTGGCACTTTCCCACGGAAGTTCGTTAATATGATTAAAACATTTATGTATAGGAAATACCAGCAGCGTATCCACCATGTTTTCCCATATTACTTCCGTTCCGTGAGGCAGTGTCATGTGCGCCGATACGACACAAATAGAATTGCGCTTATTCGGCCCAATCGATAGGAAGTCGGACCGAGTATAAGGTAGAATCGAACAGGTTAAACCGGCGGGTTGAGTTGCGAGCGTAGTTGTAGCAGCGTGCGCGAGTAGCCTGATGACACGAAACATTTATGTGTCGTGTCTGGGTAGGCGTCGAGCGACAAGCGATAAGCGAATAGTGCGTTTTCGATTAGATTCCATATTAAACCCACATGGCATGTTTCCATGAGGGTTTCCTAACATGGTGAAACACCACGTTTGACCAGGTTAGTTTTGCCTCGCGAAACGATGTCATGTGTATTAATACCACACAGACTGCAATGAACACCAAGCGAGCGATAAGCGGTAGACTATACACGATAAGCGATAAGCGATTAGGTGATTAAGCGATTAACACATCATAACACCAGTAATGATGGCGGCGATAACGAATTACGATAATCGGCAGCTGTTGCGTTGCAATCGATGGAGGTATACATGATTTATGCGGTTCGATTTGATTGATTAACACCACAGAGTTTAACCATCATCAGACCCCACATGGCCCTTTTTTCCACGAAAGGCCGCTGATATGACTAAAACGTATTGCTTTAATCATATGAGCTTTGTCTCGTGAAGTGAGGTCATGTGTGCTAACTTCACACGAATATCACAGATAACGGTAGGCGATAGCGATAGATTGATACACAGCAAGCGATATAGATTCACATAATAAGCGACAGAGATTGCGAGATACACATGATAAACGATTGCGATTTTGTTTCGAATAAGCTTAACGTTACGTTGCGACGCATCACGGTTATCGAGGAGGGTAGAATAGGTCCTCACCCGACAACATCGTGAGCGTTAATGTGCTTGATGAGATTGATTGCTATAGACTTACGACCAGTCTTGCGTTGATGCAATTGTCCTGCGAGGCAGACTCTCCAGAGTCCATCGATGAGGCGATTGCATTGCGTTTGCAGACTTACGACAAGTCTTGCGATGATGCAAATTCAGTTGTTACGCCTTGCGATTGAGTGTAGTGTGTTGAAAATAATCACAATAGTATATAGGTCTAATAACGTTCAACTCCACGTGGCACTTTCTTCACAGAGCTTCGGTAGTATGATAAAGCACACCTTGCTTGACCCTACTACTTAGATCCGGTGGTTTGGTGTCATACTTCGTCGAAACGCTTATGGCACCTTAGAATTCACTACGATCTCCGTGCACTGACCCAAATAATCCCGTGTGCACCCGTGATTAGTCGTTCCTTGCACGTTTATCGTACCTCGTTCTAAGAGTGTAGTGAGGGTAAAACACATTATTTCGTGATATAGTATATAGTATGTGCGTGATTTTAGTCTAAGTGCGACGATTAAAGACGAGAGTTAACGTTACACATAGTGGCAACGTTGAGTAATAGAGTAGGTTCAAAACTTAGAAATTAACGCCGAAAATCGTATCATTACAACTTTATCCTATGCTTGCTAGATGTCTGATGCTGAAGGCTTTTGCTGGAGCTGTTGTTGTTGTAATCAACTTCACGGTTCGATGCGGCAGTTGTGGGTGAAGTGACCGTAACGATTGCAGTTATTGCAATAGCGACAGTCAGCCCCAACTGGATGATGATAGGTACATGAGTAACACTGAGGATGAGCTCCAGTGTAGGCTCGTTTTGGAAACATCGGAACTGTTCGAAGAGGTTTCGGTTGCAGCAGTTCGGTTGTTGATGAGTTCGGGCTTGAAGTCTTTCGTTTGCGGCCGGGTTTATCGGTGTCTTGCGATGAGGTGTCGTCGTTGGAGGATTCGTTGGAGGACTCACTTGCAGAATCCTTGACCGAGTCGTTGTAAGATCCGTCGGCAGAGTCCTTAGAAGAATCGTCGATAGATCCGTCAGAGGAATCGTTAGCAGATTCGTCCGAAGAATCGTCAGCAGATTCGTCCGAAGACTCGTCGATAGAATCGTTTGAAGGGTTGACGACAACCGCTTGATAAGTTTGCTTGACAGGATTCTTGGAGAAAAATCCTTCCATGAGTCGTTTGTTGTTGACTTCTGCGGCTAAGCGGTAGGTTTCTTCGATAGTAGCTGGTCTTGAAGCTTCGACAAAATCACCCACACACTCAGGCAAGCCACGAATGTACTTCGCGATGGCTTTCTCTGGAGTGTTGACTTGACTTGGGCAGATTATGCTAAGCTGTTTGAACCTTGCGGTGTAGCCAGCGTTGTCACCTTTGGCTTGCTTGATTTCCCAAAATTCGTTTTCTAGCTTCTGGATCTCGTGGGGAGGACAATATTCCTCCTTCATGAGCTCTTTCAGCTCATCCCAAGAGAGAGCGTATGCCGCAGAGATCCCACGTTTGTTGCGTTCGGCGATCCACCAGTCGAGTGCTCGCGATTGAAATACTCCAGTAGCGCAAGTAGTACGAAAACTATCGGGACACCCACTTTGACGAAGGGTAACTTCGATAGAGTCGAACCACTGGAGTAGTTGAGAAACACCTTCTTCACCCGTGAAGACCATCGGATCACAGGCTTTGAAGTGTTTGTAAAGAAATGTAGATTGCTGCTCTTCTGTCTTAACGTCTTCCGAAGTTCGAGAGTTGATAAGAGAGTGCACTCGTGTGGCAATCTGAGGAATGACTTTGACCACCTCCCTGGTCACAAGTGAAGCAATCCTCTTTTCGCCCCTTCGTTTGGCCCGTCTCTTTGCTAACATTCTCGAAGTAGAGTTGTTGGAAGGCATCTAGACAGAAAGAGGCTTGGAGTGAGATTCGATCATAATGATTTTTGAGTTTTGCGATGCGTTTGAGCGCGTTCAAAACTTGATGCGATAGTATAGTAGTAATGCGAATCACATAGGAGCCACATAGGAGACACAAAGTTCCTAAGTTCTCACACAATGACTTGTTTGTTTATACGTATATATATATATATATGTATTTATATAATTGTAATTTGTATTCATACACATACCGGTTGATTTAGATATGCGAGGACGCGTTGAAGTGAGAAAGCGAGAGCGAACGCGATAGATTACGCCTTAGTTTTGTTGCGAACATTCGGGTTTCGTTTTAGATTGCGATGGCTGTGCGAGTTGTGCGTTTATAAAGCATGGAGTGAAAGTTAGGGCTGCAAACGAACTGAACGAACACGAACACGGCCTTGTTCATGTTCGTTTGTTAAGGATTTCATGTGTTCACGAACACTTACCGAACGATATTTTTTGTTCGTGTTCGTTTGTTAAGGAAATGAACCTGTTCGTGTTCGTTTGTGTTCGTTTGTTAATTTAGGTACCGAATACAAACGAACGTTCATGAACGCACACGGACGCAAATGAACACAAACAAACGTTAATGAACATAAACAAACACAAACGAACATATATTTACTTTCGAAGATGATCATAACAAAAAAAAAACACTAAGTAGATCCACCCAAAATATACCAAGCTAATTATCCAAACTTGAGTAGCTTAACATATAATTTTTATAAAAATAACTAACACAAAGTAGCTAATTCTGACTTCACACTTTCAACACAATCAACCATTCTAATATGTTGAGCATACTTAGCACTACCAGTATTGATACCTTTACCAAATCTAGAAGTCAAAATATATAATATAATATAAGTTGGGTAACAATATATATATATATATATATATATATTCCTATACACAAACGAACATAAACAAACGAACACAAACGAACGTAAACAAACACGTTACCGAACGTTCACGAACACAAATGAACGAACACGGCCTTTGTTCATGTTCGTTCATTTAACTAAACGAACGAAATTTTTTGTTCGTGTTCGTTCATTTATTAAACGAACGAACACAAACGAACTTCTCGCCGAACGGTTCATGAACTGTTCGCTGAAAGTTCAGTTCGTTTGCAGCCCTAGTGAAAGTCGTTAAATCGAGAAATCGATAAAGCGTAAAGTTCCAAAACGTAAATAAGTTTCCAACCAGTTGTAAGATTGGCGGGTCGTACGGTAGAGTGCCTTGGGTGTTTAGGCGTCGACTACCCAAGGTAACCCAACTATATTCGACAAGTTCGTGCACGCGTGTTGACCTAGAAGTCTTCATGCTTCCACTGGGATGCAGCTCATGGCATTCGTCTTCCTAGTCATTGCGTGGCTCGAGTTGTCGTGATAGTCGAGTCCTTGGTGAGAGCTTTTTGAAAACCAATTTATAGAGAGTGGAACGGCTTATTAAGGTACGGGTTTCACCCCTGACTTAACAGCTTTGTTCCTGATTGTGGTTATACTCTTCGAATAAATTCGCGAGCTCCACTAGATTTCGAAATGGAGACTTTCGTCGAGATGCGGATGTCACTCCTAATTCGATGAAAGGTTCTCGTGCTAGAAAAATGCGCTGAGTGAGCAATCCTATCGAGAGTTCTTGGTTTTCACACCTGATCTCGACTGGATCGCTCGGTTTCGTTATGCGAGTATTTTCGAAAACATGTGTATTGTGTCGGCCTTAAGAAAGGCTAAGTAGTATTTCAGCCTTAGGAAAGGCTTCTTCGTGTGAAGTTGTAGTACGCAGTGTTCACACAAAGTTGTAGCTTTTAGCAAATTCGATCGAGAGTATCAAGTAAGCCCGATACAAACCCCACTGGGTTCGTACGAGTCGGCCTGTTGGTACTTAGACTATAGACTAGGTCAATTTCTAAGACGTCGACCCGGACTAGGTCGAGTCTGGCCCTAATTCCCTATAGATATGGCTCTGATACCAATTTGTCACACCCCAACCGATGGCGGAATCATCGGGGCACGGCACTAGGCGAATCAGATTGCTCAAGAGAATCCATAACAACTATATTGCGATAATATTTAATAAATTCGTTATCCCATACTAACAAATAATACAATCACATAAGTTATCACAGATTTCTTGTCCTCTCGAACAATACAAATCCGACAACCTAGATTTAGTTGAGTTTCTAGACTTCCTAGCTTGATTTGATATAGTCTGCGATCTAACCTGCAACATACGTTAAAATATTTGTCAATACAGAAGTATTGGCGAGTATACAAGTTTGATATATATAGCATAATAGATAAAAAGTGTAGCGAATTTCCACATGCATAAACGTAACACACGACATATACACTCACAAAGCTGATACTACCAACTAAGTCCTCGATGCTCGAATATGCGATGGCAAACTAGACCCCGTCGGGCGTAATAGTACTATACTAGTCATGGTGGGACGTCGCGAGTATAAGCCCTAGCACATATGCAACTAGCATCACGTATATCTATGCATAACAGTCATTCACAAGTGATAATTCGATAGATTGAATAATTCGTTTGATAAGTTCGATTTGTTAGAAACGTATGTTACACCTAAAAACGCGATTAAAAGGGTTCAAGTATACTCACAGTGCGTATCGACAAGTAAACACAACTTGGTTTGGATCGATTGAGAGTATGTCTGAGTTATCCTGGTTACAGATCGTTAAACGGTGAATAGCGCGTTAAATGGTGGCGAAAGGACCAAGGTTTGGTTCGGACATTGATGTTTGGGGCCCGTTCGGTCGGCTGGACATGTTGTCCGGTCGGTTAACATGCTAGCCGATCGTTTGGCATGCTGTCCAATCGGTTGGCATGCTAGCCGATCGGTTGGCATGTTGTCCGATCGGTTACCGTGTGGTCCGATCGGTTAAACACCTTGTCCGATCGGTTGGTTGAATCTTGTTTGCTGTCCGATCAGACGACAATTCGTTCCATCGTCCTGATCGTGTCACACTTGACGGGTTTTGGAAAGATTTCAGTTGATTTGACTGAGATTGGGTGTCTTTGCGTTAAACTACTGAAACCCCATCAAATCCGACCCGTTCTAACGGCCGGGAACCACCCCGTTCCATCAGATCTGGCCGTTCTTGATGGCCTTTCCCGTGTTTAACCCGAAAACACACACACTTTGATTAGAAAAACATAGATTTAGACTTGGTTTATGTAAAAACGTATGGAAATCACTCAGATCTGAGTCGTTCTTGCATGGGATGACATCACCCCTAGAATGCCCAAAATCCATAGATTCCACGGTTAAAAGTGAAGATTTAACGGGTAGAAAGGTGTAGAATTGGTTGTAGATCAAGGAAGTACAAGGTTTGAGTTGAAAACTTACAAGAATCGCGAGAAATCGAGAGATAAAGGGGTTGGAACGTCTGGTCGAACAGCAACAGTAACAGCATGTGTGCTTGATGTGACAATGGGGTATTTATAGGCAAAGAGGGAAGGAAGGAAGTGCAGGTCTGTCCGATCGGATGGCTGTCCGATCGGCTGGCCTTGTCCGATCGGCTGGCCTGTCCGATCGGTTGGCCCAGCCGTTCGGCTGGCCATCCGTACGGAGGCCTTTCGATCCTCGTTTTTGGTGCGTTGCGATAGTTGAACCACATTTCCATATATTTATGTTAATATATATATTATAATTAATCACCAAAGGGTCGTATATACGTATTCATATTTCACAGTTTCGATATAACAAACGGGTTTCGATTCGAGTATGCGATTATTAGCGACGCTTCACGGCCATCAAGGAGGGTAGTATAGGTCCTTTCTCGATGTCATCGCGAACGTTATTGTGTGTTGTGCCACAATGACTGACGGGGTACCGTTCACTCGTATTGTCATCATCGTCACGACGACTGGAGCTATAGCACTCACCCGGGAGTCTTTGTTAGCATTAATTGTTTACGTTTCGACACATCACGGCCACCGAGGAGGGTAGAATAGGTCCTCACTCAATGCGATCGTGAGTGTTAGTGTATGTGATATGATGTAGTATAGTGATAATGTATTTCGAAATTATGCAATTATCCTTCGAATAGCGATGTATGCGATATAGTTACATTATGATCCGAATCTCTGGTGCTAGGCGTAACGAGTATACCGAGTAGTAACAACGCACAAAAGTGCGGGTTGTTACACTCCCCCACTCCATTTTTTCCTAATTTTTTTCCTTCATCATTTGTAAAATGGGACGGTCTTCCGGTGGATATTCGCTAAGGTCGGTGGTCATTATTTTCCATTCCTCCAACTCCTGCGCTTCTTGTTGCTTCTTTGGGTTGTAGGGATCCATAATTTTTTTAAGGGTGGGAGAGGTTTTTTTTATAAAAATGGGAGAAAAGTGGAAGTATTTTGGTAAAAAAGTGGGGTGAAAAGGGGTTTAATTTATAGTGGTGGGGTGATTTTTTTTTTTTTTTTTAAAGTATACAGGTTACCGTTTTGGGGGGCCCACCCCATTCAAATTTCATGGCCCGTCTCCATCGTCACAATTGTGACGGAAGTGACTCGACGGCCCCTAAGGGGCCGGTGTGCGACGACCCAAAATGGGGGGGGGGGGGGACGGCCCGGTGCCGAGCCCCATACCCATTGGTCTGATGAACCGAACTTAAGAGGCCCCATTCACACAAGACCATTTCAATTATATGAAACATAAACCAACAAACAAATCATAGACCAAAAGGTTCATTAATTTAACGTTTCGACAACATCAAATCTTTTTATATGAAAAATCACGTGTATATCTCTTGTTACCACACCCACCAACCACTGTCGCGCCAACTCAATCCATCCATTAAGAATGCTCTTAATATGGATCTAAAGGTAGGTCTGTAATCGAGATGAGTCGAACCTAGTCAAGTTGAGTTCGAGCCCGAACTTAAATGAGGCAGCTCGACCCGACTCGTTGATTTTATCGAGCTAAAAAGTCGAGCTCGGCTCGTCAAGTGTTTGAGCCAACTCAAGTCAAATCGATAACATAAAAAACAAAATAATAATAATAATAATACTTACACGCATATCCTTATGACTTATTTTTAATTTTCAAACATTTTAAAGAACTAAAGGCATATTAAAAGTATTATAAATATGGTTTTGTTTATTTTCTCATATTTGATATGTTATTGTTTAATTTAATTAAACTTAAAATGTTAACACTTCAACCTCTCTCACATATTTTTTTTTTTATAATTTTAATACATTTAAAATTGAATTAATCTATATAAAATACATAAATCGAGCCAGCTTGCGAGCTCACGAGCCAAGCCAAGTCTAACTCGAGCTCGGCTCATTTAAAATCGAGTTAAGCCAAGCCATCTCGTTACAACCGAGCTATTCTCAAGTCAAGCATTTTTTAAGTGAATGCTTTTTGAACACCCTATCTAAACGTAGTTTTATGTATCCATTTGTTACATTTGCTCTATCAAAACAATTAATTAATATTTTAACTTCTAAACAAATTTTACAAATGCAATTATTATTACTATTACTATTATTGCTATATATTTATATACTCTTAAAGAGAAAGGTCGGTGGAGACCTTTCTCTTTTAACCCTCAAGTTTTTGACTTTTTCATTTCTTTAGGACCCTTACACTTTCAAGTTTTTCCACTTTACACCCTTAATTTTTTTGACATGAAACACTATTAACCCTTATCTTTAAGTAAGTTGCACATTCACTTCTAACTTTTAGTTTTAGTAATTGACAACTTTGGCCTTCTTAACATTTTCTACTTAATAACTTGACACCTCATTTGGTTTAAATGACTTTTACGACTTTACACCGCAACGTGGACAAATTATTATACTTTTTTTTTTATCTATGTTCTGCTTATTTTGTGTTCGTTCATAAACTGTATTTGAAAGCAAGTCGGGTCAAATATACTACGTTTTCATTCGATTGCGATGTAATTTTTTTAAGTAAAGAGTCAGGTCAAATATACAGTATAAATACGAGTTACTTTACTTTCGACGCCGCCGCAACGCGCGGCGGGTCAAAATCCTAGTTACTAAACGAATTGAAATGAATAGTAATTTATAATATTATAATAATATATAGTTTTTTAATATTTTTATTACTTTAATATTATAATAATAGTTATTTTCTTTACTTTTTAACTTTAATCCTATTTTAATATCAGAGGGTGAGATAAGCTTGGTGACAACCGGTATCGAACCAGTACTGGTATCGAAAATACCGGGACGGTCCTGTTCGGTATCAGTATATGAAGGTAAAAACCGGCACTAATACAGAAAACGTCAAAAGTTGGTGCCGAATTGATATAGGAAATCTTTTGGTTTGGGGAAATTCAATGCTGCTACCCGGTACCATTTGCTCATCCCTGATCACGATTACCGTACGAACAACGGTATCGTACAACTTTTTTTTGTTGATTTTCTTCAACTTTTAATTTTTTCTTTTTTTTAGTTTCAGGGGTAGGGATGAGCTCGGTGCCAGCCGATACAGAATCGGTACTAATACCGAAAATACCGGTTACGGTACCGGTATATGAAGGGTAAAAACCGAATTGGTACTTACGATCTTTCGGTTCGGCAAATTTGGTACCGATATCCAGAACAATTTGCTCATCTCTGACCACGGGTTTCATTCGAACAACATCGTTACCATACAACTTTTTTGGTTGATTTTTTTCCAGTTATATTTTAGTGTTTTTTTCTACATTTTCTTTTTATTCTTGTTAGCAGTTTCGTTCACAACACGTTCGTAGTGATTTCAAAACACATATAAACACAGACTAAACAACAAAAGAAATTTGTCGCAACGCGGCTAACCTAGTTACAAAATAACATTCAAAACAATTCTAGTGACATACCCCTTTTGGATTTTCTACAAAATAATCGGCCATTAGTGTTTCGTGGCCACCCTCACGATCTCGAGGGACATTTTTTTTTACTAGACGATGCCGTGTCTAGTATCTCCGCTTGTTGGATGAGATTTTGGAAGAAAATTAAGCTACCATCGCTTGACGATGAACCTTCATCGTCGGGAAAGTCGGGTAAGGGGAGGAAAAAACGGGAACTTGGAATCCCATTTTGTGTTGTATTTGATAGATTTTTTTTAGAGTGAGTTTGAGAGTGGTGGGTGTGGTAAAAAAATTATTTGAGAGTGAGTTTAAGTTGGTTATTTATATTAAAAAAAATTGAATTTTTTTTTTTTTTTTAAAAAGTGCCCTGCTGCCAACGGTCTCTTTCCTCAATCCATGTGCCATTTCATCGCGGTGAACAACCACCGAAACCACTCCCCGAATCGGGTCCCCGCGGTGATGGCGGCGGTGTTCCCGATCGGGAAATGTGGTCACCGAACACCCTCCCCGAGAGTGCCCCGGATACCCTTATGGGAAGTCAAATCAAATTCAAATTGAATTAAATACACACGTACACCCCTCTCTTCCCGCCCATCACAATTCACACGCAATTAACCCCAATATAAAACCCTAAACCCCTTCTTCCGCTTCCACCGCCATCTTCTCTCTTTCTTCAATCGCTGCCGGAACAATTCACACGCAATTAACCCCAATATAAAACCCTAAACCCCTTCTTCCGCTTCCACCGCCATCTTCTCTCTTTCTTCAATCGCTGCCGGAAACAATGGCGAAGAACAGCAAGAGAAAGTCTCGTGCATCCGACAACGACGTCGATCATGTTCCTTCATCTGTTCCAGTAAAAAAACCTAAAGAGGAAACCGAACAGTTGTTGTCCGATGCTGTTGCTGTTGAACTTCCGGCTGCTGTTGACGGAGACTCTCCGGCGAGAAGCTCTGGCCAGAAATCGGTCAGGAAGAAGGAGGAAGCTGTGGTGGAAGATGAAGAGGAGTCGAAATTTGTTGGTGATCCGGTTCCTAATGATGAAGCTAGACGGACGGTGGCCTCATCGTTACATTGCAAAAAAAGTGAGCTTTTTAGTTTTTATTATTTTCTTTAAAAAATTATTTTTGTTTTAAACACATTTAAAAGCTAGATTTTTGTGTCTGTTTTGTAGCATATAAACATATGATATCTATGATTGATTTAATTTTAACTTATGATATCTATGATTGATATGATTTTAAGGAAGGCTAGTTAAATTTTTGTATGTTTAAGTTTGTAAGATTACTTCATATCTGAGAAGGTTTAAAGCATTGATAAGGTTAATCTGTTGCTAACTTAAACAATTGTATTATTGTGAGAGAAAGTTTGGGCTTTTGTTGTGGCATGTGCGAAGTAGTATTCATTCTTGGGATGAACAATTTTAGTTACAGTAGAAAAAAGTGAGTTTTCTTATACTATTTATTTATTTTAATTTTTCACACGCATTTATATGCTAGATTTTTGTGTTTATGCCAAAATCTACTTTTGATCTGATGCCATGGAAGATCTGTAAAAAAATATGCCAATTTGTACCAGAATATCTGAAAAGGTTTAAAGCATTGATAACTTTACTATGTTAGTTAGTAAAACAATTGTATGCATATAGTTTTTGAAAATAGATGTAAAAGTACTGATACATTTTACATCATTGTTCTTTTTTTGGCATTGTGAGAAAAAAATATGGGCTTTAACTTTAGTATATGTAAAGTGATATCAAATAATGGGGAATAATGCCAATTTGAGCTGTTTTGAGGTCAGAATTGTTTTAAATTTTTATAACACTTTTGTTCATTTGTTTTGGATGTTACAGAAGACAGCAACTATTGATAGTACAGAAATTCCTAAGGGGTAGGTTATTTATGATTAGCGCATTTATGTTTGTAGTTCTTTTGCTGTTGGGCGTTTTTGTAATTATTTTTTATTTAAAAATTGCAAGGAGTGAGCCCCCGAAAGAGTTTATACAAGCCAAAAAGCATTATACTGAAGCTCTCATTGACGGGCGAGTGCATTTTAAACTTTTTGAAGACTGCTATGTCCAGGTTAGTTTTTTTGTTGGATGTTTGACATTATATTGTTTTGCTTTATTCAACATATTTAATATTACTTAGTAAGTTAGCATGGTTGATTATGATTAAGCTTGTTTTTTCTTTAGGCTGGTGAGGGCGAAGATAATTACATATGCAGAGTTGTTGAAATGTTTGAAGGAGTAGATAAGAAACCTTATTTTTGTGCTCAGTGGTTTTATAGAGCCAAAGATACGGTAATCTATATTTCAACAAGCTTAGCGAATTCTAATATTCAATATTTTGGTTCTGATATTCGTACTTTTATTTCCATTTCAGGTCATTCAGGCTTGTTCTAACCTTATTGATGACAAACGTATATTCCTTTCTGAAATAAAGGATGACAATCCTCTTGATTGTCTTGTGGAAAAGCTTAAAATTGTGCGGGTTCCGTTAGACGTAAGGACTGGCTGTACCATTTGAGAGTTCGAAACAAGTATGCTATATTTATCTTACCTTTGTTGGGCTTTTTAGGTGGATGTTGCTACTAAAAGAGATATGCTTTCAAATGGAAATTACTATTATGACATGCTGTATTCGGTACCATTTTCAAGTTACCAAAACTTACCAACAGGTAAATGTTGTTAAATCATCACTTCTTTCTTCTTGATTCATACTCATATTTTGATTGTTTTTATATTATTTTATTTTATTTTTGTATACAGATACAGATAATGAAGGAGATGGAAACGAGTCTGATTCAACCGTATCTTCCGAGTCTGACTCTAATTTAACCAATATTAAAGACTCCAAAGTCAATGAGGTCAAAGGACCTGAGATGAGAATGCTAGACCTTTATTCAGGGTGCGGTGCGATGTCTACAGGACTTTGCTTGGGTGCTAATATGGCAAATGTTAATCTTGTTACGGTAGGTTATGATTTTGTAGATATTTTGTATATTTATAAATATAACGATTCTGATGTGTGTGTGTGTGTATCTTTTGTTGTAGAGATGGGCTGTTGATTTGAACAAATACGCGTGTGAAAGCTTGAAGCTGAATCATCCAGAGACAGAGGTGGGTGCCATTTTTCACATTGTTTGCATATGAGATTTGTTTATTTTTGAGACTTTAAATCATTGTTTGCATATGAGATTTGTTTATTTTTGGCAGGTGAGAAATGAGACGGCAGATGATTTTTTGTTGTTGTTAAAAGAATGGGAAAAGCTTTGCCAGTCGTTTTCATTGGTTGCTGGTGGGGATCCTATGAGCGTTGAAAAAGAAGAAACTGAAAACGCAGAGGACGATGGTGATGATGAAGACGATGATGATGATCTTGGCGAGGAAGTGTTTGAAGTTGAAAAGATTTTGTCTATTTGTTATGGTGACCCAAAAGAAATCAAGAAGCGTGGGTTGTACCTTAAGGTACTTTTTAACCTGATATTCTCACTCTTATTGAAAATTTGCTCTTTGTGGTGTTTTTTGTTTGACGTATCCGTAATATTTAAAATTACTTTTTATATTCTTGTATTGTCAGATCCGTTGGAAAAACTATGGTCCTGAAGAAGACACTTGGGAACCTATAGATGGCTTGGGGTATAGCAATCACTTTAAGCTTGTTGTCTTAATGTTCATGCGTATATGATTTCATTCATTTGACATTCAATTGTTTATATCAGTGATTGTCAGGAGAAGATTAAGCAGTTTGTTGTGGATGGGTTCAAATCGAAGATTTTACCATTACCCGTAAGTACAAAAATTTTCTATAAGTTATCATTTGACATTATGAATTGTTATTTATTTTGATTGTCAGGGGGATGCGGATGTTATCTGTGGTGGCCCCCCTTGTCAGGGCATAAGTGGATTCAATCGCTTTAGGAAAAAAGATGATCCATTAAGCGATGAAAAAAATAAACAGCTTGTAGTCTACATGAACATTGTAGAGTATTTAAAACCAAGATTTGCATTGATGGAAAACGTTGTAGATATAGTTAAGTTTGCAAAAGGGTTCCTTGGAAGATATGCTTTGGGCCGCCTTGTTTCAATGAACTATCAAGCTCGTATAGGCTTGATGACAGCAGGCTCTTATGGACTCCCACAGTTCAGGATGAGAATGTTCATGTGGGCCGCCGGGCCCAATGAGGTGACATTTGTATTAATATTATGCAGAATTCTTGATTTTGTTCGTCAGGCTGGTAAATGTTATTATAATTTTGCAGAAATTACCTGGATATCCATTACCAACACATAATGTGGTTACAAGGGGAGCCTTTCCTTTGGAATTTGAGGTACAATAATATATCTATATATTTATATATATCTGTGTGTGTGTGTACAACCTGTTTCATTTGAGAATTTGCTTGATAACTGCAGTCAAATGCTGTTATTCATGATGATGTCAAAGCAGCTGAGTTGGAAAAGGAACTGTTTCTCGGTGATGCAATTTCTGATCTTCCACCAGTAAGTAACTGTCTGCTATTAATTATGTGAATGCCGTTATTTTTGCATTCTAATTAAAAGTAGGCTTTTTAAGATGAGAAGTAAAACATTGTTTTTATTAGGTGGCAAATGATGAAGAAAGAGATGAAATTCCTTACGGAGATATGCCCGTGACAGAATTCCAGAAGTTTATAAGACTCAAGAAGGAAGGTTTGTGGGATCATCATATCTTTATTTCAATTTGTATTTATTTAGAATAATATGTTCTTGTATTCATTATGGTATTCTGTGTTTTATCTTCTGATACAAGAGTTGTCGTTTAAAATTAGAGGTGACATTCAAAACTAAGCTTGTTATTTTTGTTATTTAGATATGCCTGGATTTTCTGGTGTAACTGTGGGTTCATCAGAACATCTTCTGTATGATCACCGTCCATATAAATGTAACGATGATGATTATCAGCGTGTCTGCCAAATTCCCAAGAGAAAGGTTTGTTACATTTTTAGTGCATTATTACTTTCTTTATAATGTATTAATGTAGTATCTTTATTCAATTCTTGTTTTTTTCAGGGTGCAAATTTCAGGGACCTGAAAGGTGTTCGGGTTCGTGATGACAATCATGTTGAATGGGACCCTGATGTGGAGAGGGTATATTTACCTTCAGGAAAACCATTGGTGAGTGTTGCTACACACACACACACTCATGTTCACGTGTATTTCTAATTTTCTATTAACCGTTTCTTTTTTCTTGATGACAGGTTCCTGATTATGCCATGAGTTTTGTAGACGGACGATCATCAAAGTAATCCTTATACCTGAGTTTCTTTTATATGCAAACATAAAATATTATTTGGTATTGTTTTTATTTTTATCATTTTATTCACACGCAGACCATTTGGACGTCTTTGGTGGGATGAAATCGTACCTACAGTCGTCACCAGGGCAGAACCTCACAATCAGGTATAAACCTCATAATCATTGTTAAAAATCAACTTTAATTTAATTAAACAAGTTTGCTTGCTAATATGCTTCTTAACTAATTAATTATTTTTAAGGCCATTCTCCACCCTCTTCAAGATCGAGTTTTGACAATTCGTGAGAATGCAAGGCTTCAGGGGTTTCCTGACTACTATAAACTTCTTGGCCCCATCAAAGAAAGGTAACATAATGATATCTTTTTAACCATATTACTAAACCAGTTATATAAGATTCGTAAACGAGAGATAAATAGTTTTATTATAAAAATCTTGCAGATACATACAAGTTGGAAATGCAGTGGCTGTTCCAGTTGCACGAGCATTAGGCTACTCTCTAGCTATGTCATGTAAAGGTACTGCTATTGAAGGGCCTACTTTCATTTTGCCAAAGAAGTTTCCGAGTTTAGAAGCCGTTGCATCTCCTGCGGTGATACTTGACGAAAATCAATAACCGTCAACCCAATTTAGACATGGAGATTATTTATGCATCGAGTTATTGTGTAATGTTAAACTTCATAATTTAAGAAAGATTATCTTGATTGTGTAATGGTCAACTTGTTAACTTTCATGAAGATCCTGTCACTCATTTTTGCTGATCAAAATTTAAAATGCTTTAATTGTTTTTCTATACTAGTTAGAGCATTTATAGTAACTTCTCTATTTCCATCACTATAGATTAATTCAAATACACATTTTTCTCTACACATTTGTTTATTTTTCAAAAATCTCTCATGTCAAATTCTCTATCTCTATTTGTATCATACTTACAAATACTTATTTTATTGTTTTTTCTTAGTTTAATACACTCACAAAATTATATTTAGAGATTAGTAGTGAACATCAATACTTAAGAGCATTCTCATCCACTCCATCATCTTTAACCTTATAATTTAACTAAAAATCACAACTTTTTAAAATTTATCTTACATTTTAAAAAACCTTCGGCATCCAACTCGTACCTATCTCTATATTTTTTTTTTTTATTATTTATTCTTTTTCTTCCACTTACAATTTTAACCACTACCTACTTTGTCTTATTATATTTTTTCTTCTAAAATTGATTCTAATAACTTTGTTTATAGAAATTATACTACTAATTATTATTTTTGGGTTGGACGGGTCGGGCTACTTTAAATAGTAATTATATCATCATAAATCAACCAAGAAAAAAATTGTAACTTAACTTATTCAGTAGTATAAGTAACTCAATTTAACTCCTCTGCTTTCCAAGCTTTTAATTAAGCAATCAATAAGAAACTCTCCTCCAATTGGAGACACTGACACCGCCTATTCAAACAATCAAACATACATATTACACAACTAGTATGAATCCATCCTAAACAAGTGTATCAACAAATTAAATAACATAAACTAGCATCTTAAAGAAAATTCTACAACCGGGAAATGCATACCTTCTGTAAAACATACCCATCATGTACAGGGGCAACGATAGTTGATCCTCCACCGCTGAAGTCAATTTAAGGTTGTTACAAAAGCAACCGCGACAAGTCAATCAGATAAATAGGTAGAATAATAGTTATGCCTCATTTATATATCATAAAACTTTAAGCTGTGTTTGTATAAAGTCATGTTTCTCCTACCTATCAACGACCAACGAGGTAGCACGCCCTGAAGTAAAAGATGTCAGAACCTGCAAGCTAAAAAGATAAGATTATTTAACAAGTTAAAATCGATGTGTTACATTAATCCAGTGGCGGAACTAGCCCATTAAATGTAACACCCCAAATTTTCGTGAGTTTATGTATAGTTTGGGTGTAACTTGTAATTTTTATATAACTTTGGGAACAAGATAAATATGTTATGAATATAGAGGGGCCTTGTTGTAACATGAGAATTAATCTACTAGCTCTTATTAGGCTATAAGGTGTGGGAGTCATGGTTGGGATATGATTTGCCACCTAGGAACATGAATGGAATGCTACACCACCCCCTTGATTGATACACCATGGTTTGCATGGATTAAACCATGGAAACCATGGTCCTCCTTTCCATTTTTCAACAAATCATTTCCTTTTTCTTTAGACTAAGATAAATTAAAATAATTAAGGGGCTAGTGGTTTGGGTTATGACCACACCCTTAGGGTAGTGGTTTTGGATGATGGATTAAAGGTGGGTTACATGGCATTAACATGGAGGGTCATGGTGGTCATGAGGATCATGACCACACCCTATAGCCTTATCACAAACAACAAGAAAACCCTGTTGGGTTTTTCACATGTTTATCAAAGTATTTTATCCTTATAAAATAAAAAAAAAACGCAACGGAAATAATTATTTAAAACATGTTACTTACAAGATATAAAACCCATTTTATATGTAAAACCCAATCCCGGATCCATATACGAATATGCATGCTATCAAAAAAATCAAAACACAACCATAGAGTGTTTAGAATACTACCTTCCAAGGAGTAATGGATATGAAGAAGGTGATGCTTCTTGAACGGTTGCCTTCAAGTGTAGAAGACCTCAAGCTTGTATACCCCAAGCCTTCCAACAAACACCTTGTGTTTAGCTAGGATTTCTACACTTATGAACTCACTATTGAAACCCTCTTGAAGCCATCATATGGCCGAAAATATGAGAGGAGATGGTGGAGTTCTTGCACTTGATTTATGAACTTGAAAAAGCCTACTAGATCAACCATACATGACCCGATTGTTAGAGAGTCTTACACTTGATTTCTCAACTTGAAAAACTCTCTTGGATGAGCATGTTATGGCCGAAAATATTCAGCCATTTTCTCCTACTTCTTCAAGTTCATCTATTGTTTTTTTCATACAAAATGAATTATAAAAGACATGAGAGATTTTGCCACCCATTTGACCCAATCAAAACCCTTCTAGACATGCAAAATGCATGTCATATGATTGGACCATTCTTGCTTGGGAAGACCATCCAATCAAGAGGCCTCTAACTTATGACAAAATGCATGTAATATTATTGGCCATTTTGTCTTGGGAAGAGGGGGGCGGCCTAGCTTTTATTATAAAAAAAATCCAAATTCTTTTATATAAAATATAAGTCTTGCATATATATATTTTATAACTTTTATAAAATATAACATCATATGTTATAAGACTTATGCTATATATATTTTTTTATTATGTTATTTAACCCATTAAATAACAAAATAAAATATTCTCTCAAAATAAATTATCCATATAATTTATTAGTTTGTCAAGTGCAATTATTTAGAAAACCAATTTCTAAATATTCTAAGTGTTGATATTTATTTATTTGATCATATCATAAATAAATATTGTAAGTGTTTGTCTAGCTTGTTATTTGGTATGACTCGACTTGGATCATAACGTACTAGCCACATCAATTTAATATGTGTCTTGGGCATACAGAGTCCAACAATCTCCCACTTGCACAAGATACATAGAAGATTGATGCAAGTAGTAAATAACGCCTAACTACGGTTTACTACCCCTAATACGTATGACTATATGTGCCATTCAATAACATCATCCCCTTCAAGTCCCTTACTTGAACATGATTTAGGTGAATATATCATTTATCCTTTCGTTACAGATGTCATGTCAAATCCAGAGACACAGAGTGATCACTCTCTGTTGATTTAACTTTAGCAGGCCTTAGACATCTTACTCTCAACGAATAAGAGGAACAAATCCCATCTTGACTACATACGTCTCTCACAATCACCTTGTACCACACCTGAGCTTAGCCTTATGTACTGTCATATTACTGACAGCGAAGAAATAAGTCAAGGCATAATATTTGGTGAATATCAAGACCCAATATGTATCTCAGGTCTGAGGATACTATGATATTCTCCTTTACTCAAATTTACTTATGATCAATCACAAATGATTCCATGCAGTAATATTTGAGAGCGAGTCAGTCCAATATTTGTATCCCACAAATATCTATGAACTTTGGCAGCAACACTTTGCTCTATATTCATATCTAATGAATATCCACCAATCCAAGTTCATAATAGTCTTACATTCATATTTGTTCCCACAAGTATGATCGACTACGGACATTTAGAATAAGTAACTTATTCATGGATTCAAACATGCTAAAATGGAACATAACTCAACATACCATAAAGAGTTATAATAACAGTTGTTCCAATATCCAAATACAAAATAGATCAAATCCAATCACTAGAATATCGAAGTCCTAAGGCACAAGTATGACCCTTTCATGCTTTGCCCATTCAAGGAGCTTCGTGAGTGGATCCGCAATATTTTGATAAGTGTGAACTTTGCGAATACATATCTTTCTCTTTTTCAACTTCATCCCTTATGCAGTTGAAAGTCCGCTCAATGTGCCTAGTCTTTCGATGTACACGAGGTTCCTTGATTTAAGCAATCGCACCATCGTTATCACAAAGATCTCTAGGGGTCCTGAATGGTAGGGACTACCCCTAGATCGGCAATAATTCAAGTGGCAGATCCATATGAATTATCACAATCAATGAAGTGGCGATGTATTCTGATTATGTGGTGGACAATGCTACCCTGATTGTGATCGAGGACCATCTCGATCAGTTTGGAAACTCGTATCCATGTAACCCTTTACAACGAATTCCGAAACTCGCATCCCTATAACCCTTTACAACGAGTTCTTCTTCACCAGATCCATATATTAGAAATATATCCTTAGTCCTTCTAAGGTATTTCAATATATTTTTAACAGTCACCCAATGACCGTTACTTGCTGGTATCTTCTTGTTATGCTTAAAGCGCATAACTTGTCCGATCTAGTGCATATCATTACATACATAATGAATCCTATAGCAGACGCATATGGGATTCCTTTCATTCTTTCTTGCTCAGCCTTTGAGCTTGGACATTGAGACGCACTCAATATTGTCCTCTCTTGAATAGGTACCAAACCTTTCATAGAGTTCTTTATCTTGAACCTTTTTCAAGACTTTGTCAATGCACTTTGGTTTAAACCTATCAAGCGCCTTGACCTATCCTTATAGATCTTTATTCCTAAATATAGGCGACTTTACCAAAATCCTTAATGGAAAAACAACTTCCAAGCTAGGTTTTTACACCTTCCAAGGTTTGGAATGTTATTTCCAAATAGTAGAATGTCATCGACATATAATATTAAGAAAGTGATGATGCTCCCACTAGCCTTCTTATACACACAAGTTTCATCGACGTTCTTGATGAATCCATATTCCCTAATCTCTTCATCAAAACGGTGATTCCAACTTTTAGATGCTTGTTTCAATCCACAGATTGATTTCCATAACTTGCGTACTTTGTTAGGAAGTTCTGGATCGACAAAACCTTCAGGCTTAACTATATAGACATCTTCCTCAAGATATCTATTAAGGAAAGTCGTTTTGAGATCCATTTGCCAAATCTCATAATCATATTGTGCAAGTATGGCAAATGATATCCTAGTTGACTTTAGCATCGCCACAGGCGAGAAGGTAAGGTCTCATCACAATCAACCTTTGAGTTTGATTGAAACCTTTTGCTACAAGTCTCGCTGTACAAGTATCCAAGTTTCCATGCATATATGTTTTCTTCATGAAAACCCACTTACTTCCAACCATTCTGGAGTTAAGAGGTTGCATAACCAATTCCTATACTTGGTTGTTATACATGGATCGCATCTCTACGTTCATGGCCTCAAGCCATTTGTCGCAATCAGATTTTGACATTGCATCATTGTATGTGGTAGGTTCACCCGAATCTACCACGTAGCATCCATCCATGAAAAATCCATATCTTTTAGGTGGACTACTTATTCTACCAGATCTGCGAACGTTTTGTGTGTAATGATCAACCACTTGATCGTTTTCAACAATCCCCTTGTTGAGTGCTAGTAGCAACCAAACGTGTATTGGCTTGTGGTTCTTGATCCTCATCAAGTTCCACTGTTCTACTAGCTCCTTCCATAAGGAACTTAGCTTCCAAGAACTTAGCCTTTCAAGCAACAAATACCTTTTGCTCTGTTGGATCGTAGAATTAATATCCTATACTATCTTTAGGATATCCTACAAAGATACACTTAGTGGATCGTACTTCCAATTTATTTGGGGTGTATTGCTTCACATAAGCTTCACAACCCATACCTTTAAATATGATTAATAATGGAGCCCTTCCATTCCATATTTCGAAAGGTGTCTTATCCACTTTCTTGGTTGGGGCCATACGGGCCACGGAGAGCAAAGCGTAACCCCAAAGTGATAGAGATAATGCGCTCCTAGCCATCTTAGATCGAACCATATCTAATAGAGTTCGATACCTCCTCTATCGGAATGAAGAACTTTAATTGAGTTGATATTGAACTTCACCTTTTTAAGGCTTTGAACATTTCAAAACTTCAACTTTGTGTCTCAACAAGTACACATAACCATAACTACTATAGTTGTCGGTAAAAGTAATGAAGTATCTTTCACCATCCCTAGTCATTGGCTTAAAAGGATCACATACATTCGAATGTATGATACCTAATAAATCTTTTGCCCTTTCCCACTAAGGGATTACTTGGTCATTTTACTTTGTAAATAAGATTCGCATGTATCAAATGAACCAATTTCATTTGTTTCCAAAAGACAATTCTTTCGAAGTGTTTACATGCGACATCTGTTTATATGACCAAGGCGATAATGCCAAAGATAAGTCTCACTCAAATCCATTTTGAGTTTGTTGGTGATTGCTTGGTACATTGAACTATCAAATGATGTATTATTATGAACCAATTCATAACTAACATTTGAAGGCATAGGTTTAAAGTAAAACATGTCATTCATCGATATAAATGTCAATGTTTGCAAACTTTAAGTCAAAACCATATTGTCTTATAAGGGAAACTTGAATAATGTTCCTAGTCAAACTAGGAGCATTCAAGACATTTTAAAACATTTTCCAAACCATTTGGAAGTTTCAAAACATAGTCTCCTTTCTTGTAATGTTTATTTCTTTTGAACCTTTTGCAATGAATTGCAAACATGAGTTCCAAATCCGGTATCTAATACCCATGTGTTAGAAGAAATAACATTAAGGTCAATATGTATCATTAAGATTGTACCTGAGGTTTGCCTAGCATCCCTCTTGTTTTTCAACTCTTTGAGATAGGTTGAACAATTCCTATTTAAATGCCCTATCTCACCACACTCAAAGCATGGATCGTTCATGGCAACCTTTGCCTTCTTCTCTTTTGGTTTTGGTGGTTTCGCTTTAGTCTTTCTAATCATTTCCCTTTGAATTACCCGTTTCCATTTTCATCATTTGCTTTGGTGTCGGGGTGATGCCCTTTCTAGTTGCCATCCTCATTGATCGTTAGAATGGATAAAACCCTTTTATCCATATTGAGCCTTTCGAGGTGATCAACGTGGCTTTTTATCTTAAAGACATAAGATGAGTCCGATTGGGTTTCCTCCATTCGATATGCATGAAGCGCTTGAACCGTTTCGAAGCGTTCTACCCTTAGGAACATTTCCTACAATTGGTTAATCATGTCGCATGCTCATGATGTTCAAAATCCTTTTGAATCTCGGGAATCACAATTCCTAACATGAGACAACTTGCATAGTATCCTCAATATACTTAATCCAATCGTTATAGGCATCCTTATCTTCCATAAGATGTTCATTGGGATTAGGATCGTTCAACACATAGGATATCTTTTACTTGAGAACGATTCTTAAGTTTTGATATTAATCCATAAAGTGTCTTGATTGATACGATCCTTTTCAAGGATTGTTTTTAGTGATAGGTTACGGACGGTTTGGGTAATATTGTTAGCGGCCATCTACAAAATTTAACAAGGTTCAATTTTAGTATTTTCGATATTATTATATTTTAATCATTAATACCCTTTTATGTCTCATAGACAATTAATAATTAAAATCTAGAATCCAACGTTACATTTAAATATTGGTTAGGTGACCTTTATCCCTCTATTTAAATTAACAAGGTGGTCAACGTTTGACAATTGCAACTCTTTGCAACTTCTAGTCATATGGGATCGGTTAAACATCTTTATGTTTAGTTGGCATGTTTAATCCCATCAACACCTTTTGTTCGCCATGCTTCGGTGACCCTAAGTTCATGGTTTCCAAATCAAGTCGTCCAACTTACACACACGTGTGAGTTTATACACATTAGTGGTTAGGTGACCTTTATCCCACAAACATGGTAAACCCACCTCGAATATACAAGTTCCTTCAAATGTGGTTAGGTGACCTTTATCCCACAAAAGAGTTCCCAAGTGTTTCGAGTGTTGTATAAAAGGATGGTGTTTGACTTGTTTTATTAAAAGGGATTTTTGAGTTTTCAAAAATTCTAGTTTAGAAAACTTTATGTACCATACATTTGCATGCATTCAAATCCTTGGTACTTTTGTGAAAACAAATTTTCAAGGTTCTTTTTAATAAAACCCATTTTATTATAAAATCATTAATTTTTAATAACCTTTTATTAACCAATTTTAATGATCTTTTAAAGAACCAATTTTAAGCTTGTTGTTGATTATTAGTTTGTTATGCATGCATATCCAAATATCATCAAACAACAAATAAACAACCACACAAGCACGACACACATATCATTAGGTGCATAACCATAGCCAACTATTTTGACCACACTTGTTAGCCGAAACAAGTGTGCCAAAAAGTCCTTCCTAAAGGGTGAAAAATGACACAAGCGATGTGTCGTTGAACTCCCACTTGATCCCGCATCCAAATGCTTCAAGTCTCCCTTTTGTGTTGTGATTTCTCCACTTTCTTTGAGCTTCCAAAATGTACTTTAATTCAGCTCCAAACTCCTTTGGGCTCCGAAAATGTGTTTTGGTTTTCGGGCTAAAATCCCGTTAAGAACTATGAAGTCCTTTATGCCCGAAATTGGCAAAAACCAAAACCGCATTTTTGTGTGCATCTTCTTTTACAAAATATATCTTAATACATTTTTTCTAGTAAAATAAAATGCACCTAGTCTATTTATTTTACATGCCAAATGAAAAATAAATAAATTACATATCTTTACAAATTGAAGAACAAAAAATAATAATTATTACAACCCATTGAATAATTAATAAATAAATCACAACACAATTATTCAACACAAGGTCATGGCTAGGTTATATGCACCAAAATATATATCCAATATATATATATATATATATATATATATATATATATATATATATATATATATATTAATTTCAAGAAGCATAAAAAAAATGGTTCCCTTTTAATAACCATTTTCGGCTATGTCCAAAAAACCGAAAAGGTAAGTTTTGTCCAAACAAACAAATCATCCATATGAAATAATTTTTTCAAGATTCATTTATGCATGTAAGAATATAATCTTGAAAAACAAAGGGATAACCATACTTAAAATTTCGGCCATAGGGTTTTCACCAAACCCGAAACCCGAAAATTTTAAGTCTATTGAAGCATGCACTCATATAACCTGGCTTTGATACCACTGTTGGGTTTTTCACATGTTTATCAAAGTATTTTATCCTTATAAAATAAAAAAAAACGCAGCGGAAATAATTATTTAAAACATGTTACTTACAAGATATAAAACCCATTTTATATGTAAAACCCAATCCCGGTTCCATATACGAATATGCATGCTATCAAAAAAATCAAAACACAACCATAGAGTGTTTAGAATACTACCTTCCAAGGAGTAATGGATATGAAGAAGGTGATGCTTCTTGAACGGTTGCCTTCAAGTGTAGAAGACCTCAAGCTTGTATACCCCAAGCCTTCTAACAAACACCTTGTGTTTAGCTAGGATTTCTACACTTATGAACTCACTATTGAAACCCTCTTGAAGCCATCATATGGCCGAAAATATAAGAGGAGATGGTGGAGTTCTTGCACTTGATTTATGAACTTGAAAAAGCCTACTAGATCAACCATACATGACCCGATTGTTAGAGAGTCTTACACTTGATTTCTCAACTTGAAAAACTCTCTTGGATGAGCATGTTATGGCCGAAAATATTCAGCCATTTTCTCCTACTTCTTCAAGTTCATCTATTGTTTTTTTCATACAAAATGAATTATAAAAGACATGAGAGATTTTGCCACCCATTTGACCCAATCAAAACCCTTCTAGACATGCAAAATGCATGTCATATGATTGGACCATTCTTGCTTGGGAAGACCATCCAATCAAGAGGCCTCTAACTTATGACAAAATGCATGTAATATTATTGGCCATTTTGTCTTGGGAAGAGGGGGGCGGCCTAGCTTTTATTATAAAAAAATCCAAATTCTTTTATATAAAATATAAGTCTTGCATATATATATTTTATAACTTTTATAAAATATAACATCATATGTTATAAGACTTATGCTATATATTTTTTTATTATGTTATTTAACCCATTAAATAACAAAATAAAATATTCTCTCAAAATAAATTATCCATATAATTTATTAGTTTGTCAAGTGCAATTATTTAGAAAACCAATTTCTAAATATTCTAAGTGTTGATATTTATTAATTTGATCATATCATAAATAAATATTGTAAGTGTTTGTCTAGCTTGTTATTGGGTATGACTCGACTTGGATCATAACGTACTAGCCACATCAATTTAATATGTGTCTTGGGCATACAGAGTCCAACAAACCCTATGAGATCATTATGGCATTGGACGGCAGTTAAAAAAAAACGAGTCCCAACTTCCGATCACGATGAAGGGTGGTGGACGTGATTCATGGCGGTGATGGTTTGTGTCTGGTGACGGTGTCAAGTGGTGAGTGGTACAGTGTGACGGGGATGTCCGGTGGTGTTGCACTACTACAAAAACAGGTATTCGCTACGGCCGAAATCGTAGCAAATCCGTAGCAAACACCCATTTTGCTACCGATTTGCTACGAATTTAGTCCGTAGCTACAAGTCCCGTCGCGAATTTATTTGCTACGAATTTTAGCTATGAAATCATTTTTTGCTATAGTTCCAGCTACAAAAAGAAGCGTCGCTATTTCAGCCATGGATCTTGCTACGAAAACTTTTGCTACGAAATTTGCTATGTAATTTTAGCTATGAAGTTTTTAGCTAGGATTTTTGCTACATGTTTTTAGCTACGAAACTGTAGCTATTGTTTTTACTACGGATTTTTAGCTAGGATTTTGGCTACATATTTTTAGCTACGAAAGTTTAGCTATCGTTTTGCTACGGATTTTTAGCTATGATTTTTCCTACAATTTGGCTACAAAAAAATTTACTACGATTATCCTACAAAATCTATTTACAAATTCAAACACAGACCTTTGCTATGGATTTTGCTACTAATTTAATTTGCTTTTGTTATTCCTCTTATTTTGCAATTCATTGCAAAAATTTGTTTTTATATACAAATATTTCCAAAATCACACAAAAAGTTACAACCACAAATAAAACCGAAGTATCTATCAATTGATTAAAAAATCATAATGTATATTCAATAAAATTGTACAAAATATTTAACTACAAATGGCCATAGTTTCCTAACTTTCTATATCCCAAAGAAGAAAAAAAACTACTCCATCCCATCAAGAACAAAGCTTCGTATGGATGCAACACCATATAAAATGTATATATACCGCATAGTTTTCTCTTGATCTTCATAACTTGTAAATCCCCATTGCCATCTTTTCTGATCAAATGATTCAAACCAAATAATATGTCCAAGCATATACATGTTAGGCTCATAATAACTAATTACCAAGAACATAAAGCAGAGAACAAAGAAATGTAAAAGTATACCATATGTGCTGGCAAGATTTATGAAGATATTTAGCATAAGTTTCCCAACTTTAGTATTTTTATCATGATGTTCATTGTGTGTGTTTTAAACTTGATAAATGTGGAACACAAAAGAAATTCTGAGATGTAAATGCACGAGGGCGTGAACCTGAAAAAACATAGGTGTTTAGTTATATATAAATGAAAAAAAAATATTAAACTAATTGTCATGTCAAGCATAAAAAACTTTTTTTAAACTATGTTCATATCAACTTGTATATCATTTTTATGTAGAAGTCTGAAGGCTTTCAACGTATGTGAAAGAGTTCAAAATTTTAAACCAAAACATGGTATACAAGTTGGTATGAGCACTAGTTTTGAAAAAAAAAATCTGCAATGTACCCATCTAAAATCTCAAAATAAAGAAATAACCTAAGTCTCAACCCCATCCTGGACAAAGTGTACCTGAATAGTTGTAAGCCTATGAAGCATTCAAAACCATCAGAAACCTTAAGGCCATCGTCTACAAATCATTGAGAACAAAAACATGAGAGAGAACAAAACACAGTTAATTGAGATTTCTACCTATGTCCATTTGAGCTTTAAATAAACACATATCAATAGTAATGATGATTAACTATGAACTGAGTTTAAGAAAATAAAACGATCAAGTACCCAGTCACGCCATCCGAGTAGTACGTTTTGAATGAGTCAGTTTTGGGGGTGAGTTTTTGAAATGGGTGTATTCTGGAAGACAGAAACTTGAATGGTCGGGTAATCGAAACCATTCTCTTCTCTTCTCTTCTCGGTTGTGCCTCTTGAGAACTCCATAAACTATCAATTCTAATATACCTAAGACTTGATGTGTAAATTGTAATTACTTAACATATATAAAGAATTAGAAAAGAGGTACATATGTAAATATAAAGAACATGTTGAGGAAGCCAATCAATTATCCATCCATACCTGCGTTGCCAGAGGCTTCCATTCACAGCAATCATAGAATTTTTTTGGTAAAGTGATGGAGCAACCACTATGGCGAATTAAGGGGGGAGATGTGCGATTCGGAAGGAAAAATATTAGGCGTGGAGATTAGGGAGGGAATTATGGGCGGGAATTTTGATTTTTTTCGCTTTAAATGAATTATGTTAATTAATTTTATAACAATATATAAAATTAAATAATATAAGAATAAACCGTATAGAAATAAAGATCATATTTTAGTTTTTTTAACGATGTACGGTTAGGATGTCGCAAACCGGGTTAGCAGTTAGGCTGGAGGGTGTGGTTGGAGCCCCCTAGGGGCCTTATCAGGCCACGTAGGATCCACGTCAGCCATGGAGTCCCCTTTAATTTGCAGGGTGTGAATGGAGCCCCCTATTAAACAAAATTAAACAAAAAAAAAATTGATTGGATTACATGTTGTGGGCCCCACCTGAACACATTAATCTCATCGTTACCATGCTAGCGCCTCAACCATGGCGCCCCCTCTTAAAATGGAGGGTGTGGTGATGTAGCCCTATGGGGCGCTATACATGGTGAGCTGGCGAGGGTGGCGCCTCCACACCCTCCAGCCTTAGTATGTTAGTATCACCAAATTAGTATTAAAATCTCCCTTGCCGGGACTCGATCCGAGGACTTTCAAGAGAAGCAAAGTTTCTCACCTCCTCCTTGACCACTAAGCCATAAATACTTGATTATATATATATAGTTTAATAAATATTTTTTTATTTAGTTTTAATAAAATAAAAGTTTTTTTTAATCTCTAGTTAGTGTTAGTGTGCCATACGTGTTTTAATAATCTATATTGAGTTTAAGGGTGGGCAAATTGCTGGCCGCTCGCTCGGTTAAACAAGTCAATTGGTTCGGTTTGTAAATAAGCCAAGCACTAGCAAAGGTCTGTTTAGCTCGAATTAAATTATTATTAATTTTTTATATATATAATTGTATATATATACATACACACATAAATTACAATTATATTTATAATGTCGTATATACCACTCTATTGGGTTTGGCCCACTATATTCAAATATACAATTATATTTATACTTACCAGGCCAATCAACCCAATAAAATATTTAACATTATGTTTTATCAGCAAAACACTAAGATTATTAGTCGTCCGTCGTCAATCGTCTCCCCCTATCACACTACGCCACAATGCGACAATTGTTCACTATAGTATGCTCATCGCCTCACTGGCTTCAACCTGAGCCTCATTCTCGGATAGTCGGACCTTAGGCTTAGTGTCATCGTCAGACCGTTGGACATCAGTCGTCACCCGACAACCGTACCCGACAACCGAAACTATCCGTCGCACTCTCGAAAATGCTTGTTCAATTTTCATCTCGATTGTAGACGAGTTGATTGACTTGATTCGGTTTGTCCGCTCGGTTCAGTTCTGCTCGACTCAATTCATGAACAACCTTAATTAAGTTTTAACTCTTAAATCTAAATGGTCATTATGTGTAACAACCCGCACTTTTGTGCGTTGTTACTACTCGTTAAACTCGTTACGCCTAGCACCGGAGATTCGAATCATAATGTAACTATATCGTATATATCGTTATTCGAAGGATAATCGCATATTTTCGAAATACAATATCACTATACTACACTACTATCACACTAACACTCACGGAGGCATTGAGTGAGGACCTATTCTACCCTCCTCAGTGGCCGTGATGTGTCGAACGTAAACAATTAACGCTAACAAGGACCCTCGGGTGAGTGCTGTAGCTCCAGTCGTCATGACGATGATGACAATACGAGTAAGCGGTACCCCGTCAGTCTTTGTGGCACTACACGAAATAACGTTCACGATGACATCAAGAAAGGACCTATACTACCCTCATTGATGGCCGTGCAACGTCGATAATAATCGCATACTCGAATCGGAAACCGACTGCTAATTATCGAAACTTTGGATTGTGGATACGTAAATACGACCCCTAGTGATATATATATATATATAATAATAATATAATAATAACAATATATTGATAATATAAACTAATTATGGACGTACACGCTTCGAAAACTATCAAAACGATCAAAAAACGGGAAATTCCAAGCGTCAGGATGTCTATCCGGACGGATGGGCCATCCGGACGGATGGACATGCCCACGGATGGCCATCCGCACGCATGGGCCATCCGCACGGATGGGCCATCCGCACGGATGGGCTATCCGGGCCTGATCCCTCTTCTTCTCCTCTTTCGCCTATAAATAGCCTGCCACACCACTATTCAAGTGATGTGACAGCTCCTGTTCAACCAAACGCGCACCAAGACCCTTTTCTCTCGATTTCCTCGCGATTCCGGTAAGATTTCAACCTAAAACTTGTACTTCTACAATCTACACTCGATTCTACATCATTCTGTCTTTCAAAACTCTAATTCTAACCGTGAAATCTACGGATTTGAGGCGTTTTAAGGTGATGTCACCAAGAGTTCTTATGAACTTCAAGTTGGGGTCTCATTTCACTATAAACGACTCAGATCCAGGTGATTTCCACATGTTTTAATGACAAATCACACCTAAATCTGTGCGATTTCGAGTTAACCATGAAGAACCACCATGAACGGCCAGATCTGATGGAACAGGGTGATTCCCAGCCGTTAGAATAAGTCGGAATTGACGGAACTTCAAGTGTTAGTACGAAATTACACAACCCTAGTAAAAAACGAACGCATTCATTCCTTTAAACATTCAGAAACGGTGGTCAGAGTGCGAACCAGACAAGTCAGTCCGCACGGATGACCCTAGTCCGCACGGATGACATGTCAGTCCGCACGGATGACATGTCAGTCCGCACGGACCACTGCCATCCGCACGGATCATGATGTCCGCACGCACACCCCACTCGCGCGTCCTGTTATCCGCACGGACCATGACACCGCACGCACGTGTCATCCGCGCGCACAGTCAGTCACCCGCACGGATCATGTCACCACACGCACATGTCACCCGCACGGATGACATGTCACCCGTGCGCACCAGCCAATCGCGCGTACACTCATCCGCGCGCACAGGCAAAGCCCATCCGCACGTACCACCATACCAACCGCACGGATGACTTGCCATCCGCACGGATGAGGCCCAATTCAATCAAACGAGTAACTTTTCAAGTTAATCTTGCTTAACCGTACTTCGTTTACTCTATTTCTTCAAGGATCATTACAGACAACCCGTAACCGACTCAATCAAGTTGTAATCTCGCTAAATACGCACTGTGAGTATACTTGACCCCTTTTTAATCGAATTTTGGGTGTAACATACGTTTCTAACAAAACGGACTTATCAATCGAAATATTCAATCAATCGAATTATCACTTGCGAATAACTGTTATGCATAGATATACGTGATGCTAGTTGCATATGTGCTAGGACTTATACTCGCGACGTCCCACCACGACTAGTATAGTACTATTGCGCCCGACGGGGTCTAGTTATGCCATCGTACATTCGAGCATCGAGGACTTAGTTGGTAGTATCAGTTTTGTGAGCATATAAGTCGTGTATTACGTTTATGCATGTGGAAATTTGCAGCACTTTTAATATATTATGCTATACTATTCAAACCTGTATACTCGCCAATACTTTTGTATTGACAAATATTTTAACGTATGTTGCAGGTTAGATCGCAGACTATATCAAATCAAGCTAGGGAGTCTAGAAACTCAACTAAAATCTAGGTTGTCGGATTTGTATTGTTCGGGAGGACAAGAAATCTGTGATAACTTATGTGATTGTATTATTTGTTAGTATGGGATAACGAATGTATTAAATATTATCGCGATATAGTTGTTATGGATTCTCTTGAGCAATCTGATTCGCCTAGTGCCGCGCCCCGATGATTCCGCCATCGGTTGGGGTGTGACATTATGGCCTTTAATGTAACAGCCCAAGTAAACCCTGCCAAGATATTGTCCGTTTTGCCCAAGATGGGTTACCCATCCAGAAACTCATGGTTTTGTTTCCACCCGACGAGTTGCTCGCCCAGTCAAAACGCGTCTTGGTAGAGAAGGTTTCCACCCCCTTATAAGGAAGGCTTCGTTCTCCTCCTCAACCTATGTGGGACTTACATCTCATTGTAACATCCCACATTGGTTATGAAGGGGAACAAAGGATTCCTTATAAGGGGCTTGATACTTACACCATCATGGCGCGTTATAAGGAAACCTTCACAAGTAAGCCTTGGTTTCCCTTCAAACCTTCACAAGGGAACCTTCATCGGTCGAGGAGGAGAACGAAGCCTTCCTTATAAGGGGGTGGAAACCTTCTCTACTAAGACGCATTCTAAATCTGTGAGGCGATGGTGGTTCGTCCCGGCCATAGCGGACAATATCATGGGGCGGTTACACTGGGCTGTTACAGATGGTATCAGAGCCAGGGACCAGACTGGTGTGCCAGCGAGGACGTTGGGCCCTATTAGGAGGGTGGATTGTAACATCCCACATTGGTTGTGAAGGGTAACGAAGGCTTCCTTATAAGGGGCTTGATACCTTCACCATCATGACGCGTTTTAAATCCGTGAGGCAATGGTGGTTCGTTCCGGCCATAGCGAACAATATCATGGTGTGATTACGTTGGGTTATTACATTTAATATGTCAAGTTCAACCTTAATTTGTTAATATGATTTGTATTGACTATTGAATCATACTATGATTATCTTAATGTGTTGCATTGAATTCTAAAAGTATTGGATAACTCTTAGTTAAGGCATAACTAGCCTTAATAAGTCATATTAGGTCTTAGCTTATTTTATTGGTTTGTGATGTGATGTGTCATATGTGTTCATAGTGAGATAACCGGCTATAACATATTGTAAAACCCGAGACATCTCGATTCAACAACTCCGAGTGCTAAATCCAGAACATGAAAAACTTCACCAGTTGAGTATTCTCGAAACACAAACTCCTTCGGGTCTACTCGTAAAACAAACCATAACGAAAATAGAAATATATCGATTAACGACCATGGGCGGTGCGTGGTATGTGGTTTATTAAAGTGGTGGCACCGGCAGTCAACTTAACCAAGGTCAATTGGTTGGTGATGGTGTGCCCAGGGCGGTGGTCGGCGGACGTTCCTAAATTGGGCGGAAATGGTGAACCAATGGAGGTAGGGTGGCGGAGAGTGATAAGACATGCAAACAGGTTTATGCAAAACTGGTGCAACCTGGCTGTTTGGCAACATCTGAATCAATAAGTGCTGAATGAATAAGATGTCTGAATGGGTAAGAGGCTCTGAACCAGTAAGTGCTGAACCAGTAAAGTGCTGTTTGGTTACACATCTGAATGACTGTGTAAAATGACATTTTTACCCCTCTCAACAAAATTAAATACCTAATTGATTATAAAAGAGTGGGGTTTCTCATGGTTCTATAAAAGAGTGGGTTTCTTCCTTTATTTGTTCCTTTTCACAATAAATACATTATCTTCAAGAAACACTAAACACAGACAAAGCATCATCATCTTCACTCTCCTTCAAAACCTCAGAACTACAACATCAGCCACACACCTCTCAACCCCACTCTCTTCCCCCTCAATGGCCGACCACCACCACCACCACCACCGTCTGGTGGTGGTGCTACGATGAAACGAGGAAAGAGAACGAGAGAGAGAGAGAGAGAGAGAGCTCGAGTGAGAAGGAAAGCCGGCGAGCGACATCGAGCTCCGAAGACTTCGGCTGCGCCGCCGTGGCGGCGGCGGTAGTGCTCCTGTTTGACGAAATTCTGGTAAGAACGAGGTCCCCTTTTCTTCTCTTTTGTTTCGGTTGAGGTTTAATGATGACAGTGGAGGTTCCGGTTGAGGTTTAATGATGACTGATGATAACGATGGTAATCAAGTCACGAGGGGTAATCAAGTCACAATTTTCATTCAGCTACTTTTATGTGCTGAATGGTTCAGAGCTGAATGATTTCATTCAGAGGGGAAGTTTTTGTAAACCAAACAGCCAAACCTCTGACCAATTCAGAGGTAGGCTCTGAACGAAGCCATTCAGATGTAAACAAACAGGCCCTAAATGTAATCCCCTTGTTCTCCTATTTGTAGTTCCACAACCCTAATTTATTAACCTAACTTTTTAGACTTTTCGAATACAATTATAATTAGACTTATTTAATTAATTATCTAGTAGATAATTAATTAAATAAATTAACTCTTTAATTTATTAACCTAATAAATAAAAACTATTTCTTTATTTAATTTCTTATTTATTACCATTTCATAAATAATATTAATAACTAACACTCAGATCTGATAATCATTACCAAACGCACATTTGGTGTTAGACTATTTAACACTTAAACAATCCCGTATTTAATTGTTGCTTTCCGTATGACCCTTGGATCATAATACCTCGATGGTAGTGTTATCTAATGTCGTTACTCGGGCATACTAATCCAACATAAGCATCATAACGCACCATGATGAGTAATAATGTGTTAAAAATGAGTCACTATGATTAATCAGTTTGATATTCATTGGTCATGTTTGATCTGACGTGCCATAACCGTCAGAATAAACTCTTATGAGTCATAATGAATAATATGCACCCATTTTTTACTATTAATCATTTTTTACTATTAATCATGTAGTTATTATGATTCACTACAATTGACCATTACCTGACATGTTTTTGCTACGGGTTTTGCTATGAATTTTTCTATCAATTTTATTACATTGTTTTATAAAAATTTTCTTTTCTTACTATTGCTATGAATTTTGCTACATATTTTAGTAAAATCAATTTACTTATTTTTACTATATATTCAATACTTATTTTCTTGATTTTTGCTATGTTTTTACGGGTTTATTGAATTATTATATGAATATTTGTTTTGTCAAATTCGCTACGGATTTTGCTTATGATGTTATTAATTTGTTTTTAAATATTTTCTTTCTCGTTGTTGCAACGGATTTTGCTACGGATGTCGCTACAAGTTTTTCTAGGTTTGATTATACATAAAAAAATTCTAGGTCTTGCTACAAATTTTGTTAGGCAATTTTATTTAATTATTTTTTAAATACTTATATTCTCAACTTTGCTACAGATATTGCTACGGATTTTATTTACATTTTTTTAGTTAATTTCTAAATATTTATTCCCATGCATCTCCTACGGATTTTGCTACATTGTTTTTTTTTCTATTTATTTCCTCATTTTGCTACGGATGTTTCTATAAGTTTTTCTACATTTAGTTTTAGATTTTTTTTCTAAGATTTTGCTACAAATTTTGCTAGGCATTTTATATAATTATTATTTAAATACTTATATTCTCAACTTTGCTACAGATTTTGCTACAGGTATTATTTAACTTTTTTAGTTAATTTATAAATATTTATTTTCATGGTTTTGCTATGGATTTTGCTACCGATTTTGCTACGTTATCTTTTTATATTTATTTTCTCAGTTTTGCTACGGATTTGCTGCGGATTTTGCTACGGATTACATTTGCGACGGAATATCCGTAGCAAAATGGTAGCAAAATGTGTTTGTAGCTAATCCATAGCTAATTCGTAGCCAAATTTGCGACCAAATTTTTCGCGTACCAAAATTTCATAGCAAATGCCTCTTTTTGTAGTAGTGTTGGCGATGGCAAAGAAGGCCGGTGACGGTGGCGTTTGGCTACGTGGTAGAAGACGATGACAGTGGTGACCGGGGCGATGTGTTATGATGATGATGACGGTGATGGTGGTGACGGGTTCCATGGTGTTAGCATAGTTACGGCCGGTAGGTGAAGGCAATGACTATAACGGTGAGCAACAGTGGCGAGGTGGTCGTGGGTGGTTATGGTGGCGGTGTTTGACGGCTACTTATGGTGTTCGGTGATAACGGTGATTCGAGGCGGTAGTCTCGGTGTTTTCAGTAGTGGTGCTCGGTGGTGATAGTGATTTATGGTTTGAAACTTTTTTAGAGATTTGATAGAAAAAAGTTGAAAAATGTAGAGATTTGATGGAGATGGAAAAAGATGAAAAATTTTACTTTTTTTTCTCTCTCTATTTTTTTTAGTGAAATGGATGCAATAGAAAATATTTTGTGAATGCTTTAGAGTAAAAATGTGAAACTTTTTTTTAGCATTTGACTATATGTAATTATAGGTTAGAATTCTCTATATTACATATTTACATGAGTTGAATAATGTAATGTTATCACTATTAAAATACTTATACAAATAAAAAAAATACAATTTGAATTATTATAAATTTTTAACACCATTAAATTTTTTTAGTTATATATTGTATTTTTATTATCCGAACCGTCCAACCATATAAAAGCTTTTAATAAAAAATAGTTATTTGTAAACTTCAGTATTTCGAGGCTAACAAAAATAAGTTCTTTTTTTTGTTTGAAACCATCGCCCTATGTTCATCATGGTTGTGGATCTCTCCCATGGATACACCCACGCCCTACGACTATGGGGTAATGGGGCGGGGGTTGGATACAAACGCTCAAGTCACCACCCCGGGTGGGCTTGGGTTTCGGCGTGGCCCCTTGGGCGGGGGTTTCAGCCCGGGCGTTGGGCGTGCTTAGCGGTATTCCGTGGCCGACTCTCATTGGCTGGGTTGGCTAGGCTATATGTGGCTAGCCTTTTTTTTTTTTTTAAATTTTGTGTGTATTTTTATAATAATTGAAAAAAATAATAATAAAAACACGTGGCCAACCCACGCGGGCTAGCCACGCCCCGCCATATCGACCCAACATGCAACTAACCAGCGGTGCCCCTCGAAATCCACGTGTCAACTCATGCCCCAAACCCCCGTCCCACCATACCCCACGGTCTTATACTAGCACAATGTGCAACATGCTTTTGTGCTGGCGCACCCTAGCCAACATAACCATCCACTAAGGATGCTCTAAATATGGATCAAAAAGTAGTTTTATTGTGCATGGGAAGAGTTAAAATAGGAACTAAATCGAGTTGTGAGAACTCGTAGGAACTCGACTTCTATTGTTTTTCAAAATTTTCCCCAAAAATCTTTTTAAAAAATTACCTTTCCAAAACAGAAAAAATGATAATAAAAATTAAGGCACTTTTTACGGTAGGGGTATATTCACTAACACTTTGTTCCCGAGTTTCATTTAACATGGGGAGAGGAGGGAAAATGGATGAAAATATGAAAAACCATGTTCCCAAGTTTCATTTAACAGGGGGAGGGGAGGGAAAAGAGAAAAAAAATATGACCGTATATTCATCCTCCCAAATTGGAGAGATTAGAAGAGAAAATTTTTCTTCCCCTCCCCCCGTTAAATGAGACTCGGGAACATAGTGTAAAAGTTAGCCGCTACGGTGATTTACCCCACTGTAAATGAAACTTAAATGTCGAAAAACAACCGTCTCGTAATTTTTTCGGATTTTTTTTCCTTCACATGTGTCTTTGTCAGGTGTTACTCCACCTTTAGGCAAAATCTGGTGTCAAAACTCGTACGGGAAGTGGGGTTCTCATGAGTTCTCTCAACTCAATGGCGGTTTTCATTTGAAAGCCCCCTATTATGCATTTGTAATATTTGTTGTATAAAAACATTTTTTTGAACGATGAAAATTCTAGGATATATAAAAGGGGCTAGCATATGTTATAAAAACCCGAAAACATACATGATACAAAAGTTAAAGAAAATAAACCAAGCTATTACATCAATTGATCACATCTCTCATATTAAAGTCACATCATCTCTTTCAGTCTAAGTTATGGTACATTGATCTCCCTTTCATCCATAGAAATGAGCTCGCTTTTATCTCGTCCACTACTTCATTTTCAGTGATATATTTCCCATGAAATTGCTTCTCATTCCTTGATTTCCATATATGACTAAATGTGGTCAAAAATATCATGGCTACTATCTTCTTTCATTCCTTTGACCCCATTGTTGAATCACTGACTCCATGTCTACTATCTTCATCTCATTTATTATAATATTTGACTAATTAAATTAGTCATAAAGACTATTATCCTCAACACTGAATTGTTTTTGTCTATACGTATCAAAATTTATCTTACCAATTTTGAAATTTATCCTACACACCTCACAATTTATCATACACCTCTCAATTAATTTTTTCTGAAAAATATTTATATTTTGAAAATAAGTTACAAATTTAATGTTAGCTATTAAAGAGAAAGACTACAAATTAGTGATCCATGTTAGTTTAGCAATATACCCATACAATAAAAATATTAAATAAAGTAAAATGAATCATTCTTATTGGTTGAAATTTATTTTTCTTTTACAAAGAATTTCTTCCAATAAACCTTTATAGAGGGAATATCATTTGAGAATAAATTTTAATTGAGAAGAAAAAAAATAAGGGTACAATTGTAAAATATTAAACAATTTTTCGAGTGAATTGTAGGTTTGTTCTTTATCTTTATAACAAATTTCAGGCGGTATTCTTTGAATTTACAATTCATTAGTAGGGAAAATATCAAATAGGAAATTTATTTTGGCTAGGAAGTCTAGGAATCAATAGGATTAAGACATGTGGCAACATTTAAAATAAAGAAAAAGAGTATTTTAGTCAATCCAACCCTTTTCTTCTTCCTTTTCAAAATCCAGTAACTTCAAAACCCACCATTTTTAAAACCCACCATCTTCAACCATTTCTTCACTTTCTATCTCAATAATTACTACATTATATTGCGATTTTCATCACCAATCAATGATTCAAACACCCGATCAACGTGTTCTTCAGCTTTTTTGAAGAAAACCCAGTTTAATTTCATACAAAATCTCGTTTTTCCGGTAATTTTAAAGATAATCACTCGATCCGTTCGATTCGAGCGCTGATAAGTGTTTCAATCATTCAAAAATCGTCAATTGTTAAAGAAATCACTTCGATCCATGTAAGAAATTCTTTAATTTCATTTTTACGATATGAGTTTTTGATTTAGTCATTGCGTTTTACGATCTTGGCGGGAGTCCGGGGGCAGTGCCCCGGGTAGCGGGGTCCCAGGGGCGGCAGCCCCTGGCGGGGTCCAAGGGGCAGAGCCCCTGGCTGGGGTTGAGCTGCATTGGTCCAGACAGTTCACAGCACAGACAATTCACTTTCTTTGGTGTTTTCTGGCCATTGCGTTTTAGAAAAACACATTCTTGAAGTGTTTTTGGTGCATTGCGTTTTAGGTAAAACGCTTTTTTAGGTGTTTTCAGTCCATTGCGTTTTACAGAGAACACTTTCTTTTGTTTTTTAGGCAATTGCGTTTTAGAATGATTCATTTTTAAGTGTTTTCTGGCCATTGCGTTTTACAAATAAGAAACACATTTTTATGTGTTTTTAGTCCATTGCGTTTAGAAAGTACATTTTCTTTTGAGTTTTTAGGCTATTGCGTTTTAGAAATAAGACATTTCTTTGTGTTTTCTGGCCATTGCGTTTTACAAATAAGTAATTTATTTGTGTTTTTGGTGCATTGCGTTTTAGAAAAAATGTCATTTTTAGGTTTTTTTTCATTGCGTTTTACGTAACTGGGGGTTTTTCTATTGCGTTTTACGCAACTGGGTTTTAATTTTTTTAAATATAACAATAGTATACTCGTTTTAAAGATAAAAAACGCTCGTTTTTTTGGTGCAATTTTTATAAAAAAATAATGTCGTATGAAAGAGTTATTAACGTTTAAAAAATGGGGGGGGGGGGGGAATTGGAGGAGAGAGAAACTATTGGCTTGGATTGACTAGAATGCCCCTAAACAAACTCACGCGCCTCTTTTCTTCTTTTCAATTTCCCTGATTTAATCTTAGCCCTTGATTAACTAAATGGATGGTCAAGATCACTTCCTAGCCTTCCTAGCCAAATTAACTTCCTATTAACGTTTGGACATATTGCATGTCATGTCCTTTAGCCCTAACTCAGTTATTTTTTTTGGTTAAACTTGGTCAAGTGACTTACATGCGAGGGCATTTTTGAGCTTTCACTTTTCTAGGGACTAAAATAAATCTCTAAATAACTTAAAATACTCAACCATTTAAAAAAATACTTTAAAAACGAAAGATTTAAACACCATCATCCACTACCAGCACCACCACCACCACTTACCAGCACCACCTGCTGCCACGACCTCCAACCCAACCCACCCATCTCTCTCTTTCTACCAGCCATAACCCATGAGCCGCCACCTGTCTTTCTCACACCACATAAACATACAAACTCTAAAATCAATACCTGCAACACTAGTATATTCTACTCAAAATCAAAACCCACAATATGTTTGAACACTAATAACTAAACCGGTTATATACAACTGAATATATTACTTTACTCAAACATCATCATTCATCATCTTACTGAAAGAACAGAGTCGGTACCACAACATATAATAATGTGTCATGAAACACTTCCCACAATTTAACTAATTACCCGTACCGAAATCTAGTTAAAGTTTGCAACTTTCTAGCTACGGTGACTGTTTCTTATCAAAGTTGTTATGAATTGTAAGTAACTAAGGTTTGAAACTGGAAACAATAAGTAATAATGCTACAAAAATAAACCTGCAACACTGAATGGAAGGATTGTTACAAGTGGTGGTTTAGAGACGAGCCACCACCGTCACCCGTTTCAACCTGCAACCTATAACAACCCTCCAAAATATTTTTGAGACCCTAATATATTTTAAAATATTCCAATATGTCCTAAAATATACCCCATATGCAAAAACGGGCCCTGAATACCTTTATTTTTATAAAAATTAATTAAAAAACGAATTTTTATGGTCTCTCGCGGGGCGCGTAAGCCACCCCCTTGACCTACGCGGGCTGCGACAGCTCCAAGTCGAGGTGACACCCGGTGCTGCCACGTGTCGTGCAGCGTGTCGAAGCTAGGGCTGAGTCGGACAAGCTAGGGCCTACCCTAGCTGCCCTCGCGGGCCGCGTAAAACTCGAATTCAGGCCCTATAAATAGAGGCCATCAGCTGTTCAGTCAAATCGTTCATCTCTCGACTCTCTCTCGAATTTCTTTATAGTAGCATAATTTTCAGGCATAATACCCTCCTAATTAACGAAGTTCTGCTCCGTTGTAAGTATCATAACCCCGGTTACGTATTAGATACGCTGCCCGATTGATCCAGGGTTCCGTAACGGCTGTCGTGGTTCTGCCCGACGTAGTCGTTGGAATGCCGTCTCGGGGAGGGTATTACTAATGTAAATATTGGGTTATAATACTAACGCGTGTGCATTTGTGTAAATTATAGATAATTACCAGAAAACCCTTAAAGGAAATCTAAGACAGCAATGTGAGTAATCTCATTTTTGTAAACTGTTTTACAAAACCTTTTATATTTTACAATGTGATTAAGCAGTGATTGAGTCTTTGTAATTCTTCAATTACTGCCGGTATGTTGGGGTTTTGTATACAAAATGTGGAACACGTTACCTTTGGACAAAGAGTTAGCCAATGGGTAATATGACCCACCAGTCAGGATTGACAGTACTGAATGAGTAATTGTGTAGATGTAAACATTGTAATCGCTCTCAATACTGTGTTAATTGATAAAACTCTTCTTTATTAAACTGAGATTCACTCACCAGTATTTCCCACTGACAAAATGTTTTTAAACGCGTTTCAGGTAACAAAATGTAAGAGCCAACTAGAAGCCAGCTGGACAGCACTGAAGGCTTGGAAAAGTGGCTATAAAAGTTACCTAAATAAAACAAGATGTTTTCTTCAATAAAATAGGGATCATCCCTATGAAAATGTTTGTAATAAAAACTTGGGTTTTATCCCAATATGTTTAATATTATAAAAGTGTGGTATTTACTCTGATAAAATATTTCCTAACTACGGTCCTGATGTAATTTCCGCTGCCAAAATGATAAACATCGATACCACCAAAACTGGTCTCGCGGCCGCCCGTTCCCGGGACAGATAAGGGGGCGGGGGTTGCGACAGGAGGTGGTATCAGAGCTAAGCCATTGATTCAGCCACAGAAGTGTTCTGCTGACACCTAGATATTATTTAAAATGTTAGGAAATAAATTACGGAAATATGTGCATATCTGTATTTTATTGTTATGTGTTATTTGACTATTTGTTAGTTTACAATATGAGTGATCAAGGACCATCCGACGCGTATCGTCAGTTGTCCAGCTCACCTAGAAGCGAAGGCACCTCTTCACAGCCTGCCCTCTCAGGGTATTCTGCTGATAATGAAGACGGGATATTCGTATTTAAGGCTTAGTCTGGAGAGCCATTCCCTCATAAAAATAGAGGATGGTTCAGTAAGGGAGCACATGAGCGTAGGAAGAGAATGAAAAAGTTACAAGAGCAACGAGTGCTAGCGGCTGTTAAAAGAGAAACCGATGCCCATACCCAAGACATGCTTAATAGGAGTTTAGCCAACTTCTATATTTTAGCATCCACAGCTGCTGACCCAAACCTGGAACAACTAGTAGCCCCTCAACCATTACCCTTGTTTCCCACGCAACCAATGGAGATTGAAAACAACCCAGAAAATCAAGTAGAAATACATGATTTCAATCCAGAGGAGATACCTAGGGTACCAGCACCCAATCCTTTAGACCCAGACTACAATCCGTGGTTTGATGATCATAGGGATTATGTGCAACGCTATCACCTAACAGACTTACCCATGCCAAATCTAGCAGCTTACCCAGGTCTGGACCCTCTAGATCCCTACTACGATAACTCTGAATACATTAGGGAAATCCTAGAGAATCCGTATCCTCAGGAAGAACCCATGCCACAGTACCCAGATCCAGTACCAGCACCTGCACCCCCAATGAGTGCAGAAAATGTGCAAGAGCTCCGAACTTTCGGAGAAGAAATTTTAGAAAGTAATTAAAGGACGAGGCAGGTAGGAGAACGACTTGTCTGGAAGTACGACGAGTGTCATATGGATTTCTGGATGAATCCATATCCGTGAAGGTGATGGTGGAGGTAGTAATAATAATAAATAATAATATAATAATCTATACTATATTATAATGCATGAGTGAAGGGTATTTTAAGATACCCAAAAAATAAGAACTTCTTCCCTCTTTATTTATAAAAACACCCCTAAAATGAGGGTAACTTGGTCTTTTAAACACTAATTACATTTTAGTCCCTCATATTATTACACTTAAATCGTTTTATTTTAACCAAATTATGGCTAATTAGTTACACTTATTCCCTTCCAAAACAAACATATAATTATTTTACGTATTCTTGTTATATCTTATAAACTATAATGTTTTAAAAAAATCCAAAGGTACTGTGATGACCTACTCATTTTTGTCGACGTTTCGATAGTTGTCTTGGTTTGTATTGTTGTGCGGATTAAAATGTACAAGTAGATGATGCATTAGTGTACAAGTGATTAAGGCAATGTGTTTTATCACATTTCAAATGATGAAGACTCTCTACATTGTTGTCATTATTATCAATTTACTAATATTCCAACCCTTTTCACTCTGATTTTTGTTTGACTAAGATTGTTCACCAATTTGTTCCGACGACTCGAAACCTTGCACATACGGGTTTGATATGAGCTTTTTTCGTATTCTGTATATTTATGTATTTACTTGGTTGCATGGGTTAGTAAGTAGTAAATTGACATCAAACAAGCTCACTTGTTTTATCCAGTTTGTTTTATTAAAAAACTTTATATAATACCATATTCAACTAAATGGAATTTTAGTTTTCATAAAAAAAAATTATAAAAACGTTTTTAGAAGCATTTTTCGTTTTCATAAAACCTTTTTTTATAAAAACTTTTTTTAGAAGTTTGGTAAATAAGTTTTCCACCAACAAACTTTTAGGAAAAAACTCCATAATCAAAACATAATACATCTTCAAAAACTGAATACCAGATTGTGTTGCATTTTTTAGGGATTATAAGTTCAAAAGTACTCTTATAAATAATATTAGTTAGTTTAAAAAAAACAACAGGTTATTTAATTCGTTGGTTTATTGGTTCTATATATAGTATACTTTATTAGTTTTTTTCACTTCAAGAAATTTCTTGTTCTTTAGATATAGTATACTTCATTAGTTTTTTTCACATCAATAAATTTCTTATTCTTTAGAATTCTTGGTTTACAGGTATTTTAATTTTCTGTTGTGTATAACTTTGATTTATTCTTCTATGCTCATACTTAACATTCATCTTATTTATTATTTAGTGGTTTTGGAGCATCAATATTCATACTTTCGGATCTTTACACAGGTATGAATGTTTCTAAAACATGATATATTATTTGTTTTTTTTTGTTTTTATATTATGTTTAACTGTGAACGTCGTTTTTATCCTATATTATATATAACAGTAACATGATAAAAATATGTAACTAAAATACTATCATTGTTTTTCCAGTTCCCAAACTGCTCCAGCTACTACTACTGATGTATCAGTTCACGAGGAGAACAAAGAAGAAACTCATACTCCAAAGGATGAAAAAATAAAACAGGAAGAGATACAAAATGTTCCGGAGGACGCTGATCTCGATGATGACAAATGGTTGTAACACCCGTCTTTTACTTTTCATTATTTAATCATAAGAAAAGTGGTAATTGTAAGAAAGAAGATTTTTTTTTAACTAACAAAAACTTAGTTAGTAAACTAAATCATACTTCATCTTAGTATTTAACATAGTAAAATATCTGGTTTCAAACATAGGAAATTCAGTAGTGTTTACAATACTACATGGATCAACTAGATTAGATAAGTGCGGAAACAGCCAAAAGTTTCGTGTTCGGTTCTTGAAGCATCAACATGATCATTATCCACATACTTGCAATACCTACAAACTGAAATTTTGACAAATATTACTTTTAGGGTTCTTAGAAAATTTGCATAATCGAAGCAACGCTCAAAAACGGATTCGATTAACTAAATATGCAGAAATTTAACAAAATTTTCTGGACTCTACCGTAACTTACGGTATCTACCGTAAGTTACGGTAGACGCTGCATGATCATGGTCTGCCGTAAGACAGTAATGAACCACCGTAACCTTTTTGTTCTCCACCGTAAGTTACGGTAGAGACCGTAACTTACGGTAGGTTCTGTAACATTGTTGTTTGACCCATTTATTCAATTCACCCAAATTTTTCAGTTTTTAAAATCAGTTTGTCTTTATTTTGGCTCTTTATTTATTCGACCCGTTTGCCTACAGGTTTTAACATCTTGTTTCATTGTCATCTCATGTTTACAACCGATTTACTCAATCTCGGTTTACCCGCTACAACGTTTCGCTCCTTTAAAAGGGGCACTTACACAATAATCATCATGCTTTTTTTCTAAGGGTTTAAGCATGCTATTTCTCGGACATTTGACAAGTAAAAATTTAGAACTTTAATCCCTCTACAAGGGTTCATATTTTTGCAACAAGTTAGCGTGTATGCTCCACAGCTTACGCTTTAACAACATGCATTGTTTTCGGGGATTTTAACATGCTCCTCTTATCAATTTGACATGCATCTTTATCCCGCACTATGGGTTTGTTTATAACAAGTTTAGCGTATCCGCCTCACGGCTTTCGCTTTAATTATATATATATATATATATACTTGACCAATCACAATAGATGGTTATTAATTTCTATATTTGTAACTCAACTTGTTTTAACCCGTTTGGATGCCGAATGGGTGTCAACATTACAAGACACATCCAAACTCTATTTCTAGCATATGTTTTGACCCGTTTTTCTTGTCTAAGACACCCTGTCACTACCGTGACTTAACGGGTTTTCCTTGTTTACCAATTTCAATATAACAAAGTAAGACTAACAATTAAACATAATGTAGTGAAACTATAAATCGCGTACCTTTAAAGCGCACCCTTCAAGCGCGTATCTCCTCCTCCGGCTTGTCCGCTCGACGATCCGGGTTCTTTGCCTAAGGAGTTCAATTCAACTTCAATTTAGAACCCTTTTTGTAATTATAAACACATAATTTGCCATAACAGTTAATTATGCATTTTCATCCGATTTTTAATATATTAATCCCCACTTAGGCATTTCAACAAACACCTAGCGGGTCAGATTTCTACATAATCATTACCAAGTTCATGACTTGTTATCTTATCTAAATCAACTTTAATTAGGCGATTGTACACATATTTCAACATCACTTTTTCAGAAATTATCTCATAAATTCAGATTACACTAGAACAAGAATCTTAATCCTAGTGTTTATCAAGTTCTACTAACTTATTAATCACCCACTATGGTGATTATGAACCTTACAAGTATCATGCAAGACTTTGACAAGAAATCATCTAGGGGTTGTCCCTAAACCTCATATCACTTCCAATTTCATATATCCAACACATAATCAAGCTCAACATTCGATTTCTATCACATGCAAGGAATTTGAGTTGAATAAAAACAACCTAATTTGGCATACCTTATGATCCCTTTGACGAGGTGATCACGAATCTATGTTCAGATCTTGATTTTGACTTGGTTTGAGCCTTCAATTTGTGAATTTTGTGTGAAAACTAGGGTTTGGAGGAACCCCTTGTCGCCCCCTGCTTCTTGATCGACCAGACACACCATTTGGGTGTGTTTGGTGTGTTTTAATTTTGTTTTAAGTGATTAAGTTTCAATTTTAACAACATAGGCCCCTCCACTTTTATTTAGTTTATTTCTTTGGCATTTTAAATTCATTCGTGCTTTAAAACAAGATAACTAACTAACTGGGTTATTTATTTCCTAGTTAGCTTATTCTCGTTTATTTTGTACTTTATATAATGCTAATTTAAAGCTTCTTAAATTTCGGGGTGTTACAAGTCCACCCCATTTAAAAAGGGTTTCGTCCCCGAAACCTTCCTTAAGTAGACCTTTGGTTTGGACCTAACTATCTCAGTTTTGTTTTTCAAGGCCTTCTTTATTTTCCAATATAAAGTTTTTCATTTGTATTGTCATGTGCGTCTTTTAGACACATGTCCTCATGGACTGTAATCTTTTATCATTGATTTCCTATCTTTGTCGCCTTTTTGACCGAGTTATCTCTTGACCACCCGGTCACTATGTCCGTCGGCATGTTTACTTCATGTTAATCCTGTATTGCCTAACTCTTAACGTTGGTATGTTTACAGCATTACTTCATGTTAATCCGTCGGCATGTTTACAACATTACTTTGATAAATTGCTTTACTGGCTAGGCTGATTAGTCACCATTTTACCTCATACCTCGTCATTCGGGTATACTATTTTGCCGTCATCTTATTCCCCGTTAGTTTGGGTCTACCCCCTTGCCATAATCGGACTTATGTGAGTTTACAATCTCCTATCCCATAACTAGAACTATAACCTGATTATATTCTATATCACTTTTATGGTTGTGGTCGCATCGCATTACGTCATGTTTAAGTTTTACGTCGGATTTTCATTATAAGGAATCTTCCCTTCGAATGCCTCGTCTTACACCTTTCGGCGTTAAGACCTATATTCTTTAGCATTAACCATTTTCTAAGTTCTCACATAATATTTATATGTGTTAGAACATCTTTTCTTACTAAAACCAATTTTTTTAGTTGAATGTTTTCCTCTTGATCACTTGCCAATCAATCATATCAAAATTTGACGGCAAGAATTATTCTTCTCCGTTATTATTTTACGTGGAAAATCATAACTGGTTCCCACGCTTTATATTGTCGACCCGTAGGTTCCTTTACTTAGCCCATAAACTATTTTATTGGATCTTCACCTTTTTAAGGTGAGACCCCATTGTTTGTTTCTTGTATTTGTGACCTGAGGGTCATTTTGATCCCATAGACCCTTATATCGCTTATAACCCGAAGGGTATAGCGATTTCCATAGATCACCTTCTACTCCTGTCTTTATTTAATAATATATATATGTATAGATATGGCGTTTAGGCACCATTCCCTTTTTATGTTCAAAATAGTTTATTTTCGCTTTTGAACTTGCTTGACCTCGACAGTAGTCTAAGAATAAACTCATTTTCTTTCGGATTATCTTTTCGACTCTATGACTTCTTACATAGTTTTTTCGCGTCGGTTTATCCCACTCATTCCGCTATTCAATTTATGTCTCTACTTCCTTTCATCCCGTTACCCGGGTTCTTGATCTTGATGTTTCCAACACCTCGGTTTCATTGGTTTGCTTTTTCCTTTCCATAATCTTTTATGACTTATCACATAGATTCAATAATATTTTACACTTTCATTATTTGGGTTGCTCTTGCCTGGGATATCACTCATTATACTTTATTCAGCACGTCCAACATTAAAGTAGTTAAACATGACTAGAGAAATTTCTATTTTTGCACAATTTTATCGTCTTCTTAGTCATAACTCTTAATCCGAGTCTTTCGACTTTTAATTCGCGTTCTTGACTGTTGGTTACACATATATCTGAAAACATACCTATCAATTGGGCATTTTACAGAAATTATTTTCATAGCAACCTTTCCGGCATTCATTGAGACTTTGTTTCTCGATTTATTTGATCGTATCGGCAAAATCCACTGCTTTTACTCAACCAAGTCTTTTATTCTTTCACTCGTCTCGTTTTGACTTGTTCGTGTGAGTTCCATCACTTATGACAGTCAACTTTATCCTTATGCTTTGACATTCTAAATTGTCGATTTATATTTTGTTTACCTTGACTCTTATCACTTCCCATGGGCTCATTATCTTAACGTAATATGCTCCCATTATCCGGCTTCCGTTCACCTTTATTATCAAGCACTTTACTTATTTAACCCGAACACCACCTTTCTTTTGTTAGCGACCCTTAGGTCTGTTTCTTTTACTAATGTCCCGAAGGCCCATTTCTCAAGTCTCATTTGGTAAACTACTGCTATTGTTATTCAGCTTTCTGGGGTTTACCCGCTCTTATTCTAATGCTTTCATAAATTTTATCTTACTAATTCTTTTGTATAATCACCCCCATCAATGTGATTATCGTTCTTCCTCAGGAGGGTTTTATTAATAACATGTTACTTGGGTATCTACCCATACCCGGGCTTGTAAATCCGAATTTATTGGTATTTCATTATTTACAGAAATGAATAGTACATATTACCCATTTTAGTTTCTTTCTCTAGGGTATTCCTATCCAAATCTTAGTCTCTCGATTTTTGACCTTAATCACTGTTACACTAACAATTCTATTCATTTCATGTTATTGTTTCACCTTGTTGTATGGCATTTATCCACATCGTTTGTTGACATAAACGATGTTTCTATATGTTTCATTTGGTTTGGCTTAATCTATAACCATGTCCTTGTCATCTATTATTATTGCAAACTCCCCCGGTTCGGGCGTTATAACATTTCTCTCCATTATGACGCTTATCTTTCATTACGTTCTCGGGTTCGAGTGTGCACGCACCCCTTACCATGGCAATATTTATCATGATTACTTTTGGCTCGATCTTTACTTGATCACTTCTGTTCATGCTTATATACATACATACACACACACACATATATATATATATATATACCCTTACCATGGCAATATTTATCATGATTACTTTTGGCTCGATCTTTACTTGATCACTTCTGTTCATGCTTATATACATACATATATATACATACATATATATACATACATATATATACATACATATATATACATATATATATATATAGGGAGCCGCTAGAATGAGAACCACCCCGAGTTATGAGAACCGCGAGAACCACACCATCCGGGGCCGTTGACCAATTTTTTTTTTTACAACTAGGTGTGTGTATTATAAACACATTCGCAAAAAAAAAATTTTAAACGGCGCGGCCGAGGGGGTAGTTTTTTACACCACAAGTTTGGTGTAAAAAATAAAAACATCAAACTTGTGGTGTAAAAAACTACCCCCTCGGCCGCGCCGTTTAATTTTTTTTTACGAATGTGTTTATAATACACACATCTAGTTGTAAAAAAAAATTTGGTCAACGGCGCCCCGGATGGTGTGGTTCTCGCGGTTCTCATAACTCGGGGTGGTTCTCATTCTAGCGGTCCCCTATATATATATATATATATATATATATATATATATATATATATATATATATAGGAGAAGGTTCATTTGAGAAGAAAATTTTATTGAGAAGAAAACGAATAAAAGGGTATAATTGTAAAACATTAAATAATTTTTTTTTCTCATCTCATTTATTATTATGTTTGACTAATTAATTAGTCATTAAGACTATAATCCTCCACACTAAATATTTTTGCCTACACACATCAAAAGTTATCCTACACATTTCGAAATTTATCCTACACATATTGAAATTAATCCTACACAACTCGTAATTTATCCTACACGCCTCGTATATATCCTACACTTTAAATGAATTTTTATTTTTATTTTTTGTGAAAAAAATATATATTAAAAATAAGTTACAAATTTAATATAGTTAGTTATTAAAGATGAAACTACCAATTAATGATGTATGTAAGTTTACTAATATGCCCTTATAGTTACATTAAGTACAAATATTAAATGAAGTCTAACGAAGCATTCCTATTGGTTGAAATTTCTTCTTTTTTCTTCTTACAAAGAATTTCTTCTTATTTGAACCCTCCACTATATATATATATATATATATATATATATATATAGATATGCATATTTCTTTCACAAGGTTTACTCGTCTCACTACTCATATATGTCCATCTATAACTATTATTCGCACTCGTATCGAAATGATCTTTGTGCTAAACTTTAATTTACAAGAAACATACCTGAAATGATATCAGGTTCAGCTTTAGCCTCTGCGGCTGTCATGTAGGAAGACATCGCCTTCTCTTTTGGAGTATCAAGCTTTGATTTCTTTACGGGTCTTGGGTCCACATCCGACTCACTCCCGTTATCTTTTTCTTGTGAGAGACTATCTTTTAATTCAGTTATCATATCCTCTACTGCTAGCAAAATTGTGGTTTGTAGTCTCTCGGCGAACTGCGGTAGACTGGCTTCTATTGCCTTTCTGACTTCCTCGGAAATTTTAGCTTCTATCTCTTCAGTTAATTGGGATGCTGATTCGCCCCTGAATACACCGGACATTTCTTTCATCTGTTCGGTGACTATCGGCACCGTATCATTATTGCCTTCATCGGCCATCTTGAATCTGAAACGTTTTTGCTAATTATTAAACATTTCATTTTATATCTTTCGCATCTTTAGTTTTGGTTTAGCCAAGTTTGCAACTTGCTTAAACCATTCATGTTTGGTGCACTTTCCGGGTTTGAGTGTATTACGCACTCTTCCCCTGCACATCCAATCGTATTCATTTTCTAATGTTTTAATGAAATCTACTAAAATAATTAATTAATTCTTACCGGATGATTGATCAAGCTTGAACCGAACACTTTGTTGACAACCTTAAGCTCTGATTACCAACTTGTAACACCCGTCTTTTACTTTTCATTATTTAATCATAAGAAAAGTGGTAATTGTAAGAAAGAAGATTTTTTTTAACTAACAAAAACTTAGTTAGTAAACTAAATCATACTTCATCTTAGTATTTAACATAGTAAAATATCTGGTTTCAAACATAGGTAATTCAGTAGTGTTTACAATACTACATGGATCAACTAGATTAGATAAGTGCGGAATCATCCAAAAGTTTCGTATTCGGTTCTTGAAGCATCAACTTGATCATCGTCCACATACTTTCAATACCTACAAACTGAAATTTTGACAAATATTAGTTTTAGGGTTCTTAGAAAATTTGCATAATCGAAGCAACGCTCAGAAACGGATTCGATTAACTAAATATGCAGAAATTTAACAAAATTTTCTGGACTCTACCGTAACTTACGGTATCTACCGTAAGTTACGGTAGACGCTGCATGATCATGGTCTGCCGTAAGACAGTAATGAACCACCGTAACCTTTTTGTTCTCCACCGTAAGTTACGGTAGAGACCGTAACTTACGGTAGGTTCTGTAACATTGTTGTTTGACCCATTTATTCAATTCACCCAAATTTTTCAGTTTTAAAATCAGTTTGTCTTTATTTTGGCTCTTTATTTATTCGACCCGTTTGCCTACAATTTTTAACATCTTGTTTCATTGTCATCTCATGTTTACAACCGATTTACTAAATCTCGATTTACCCGCTGCAACGTTTCGCTCCTTTAAAAGGGGCACTTACACAATAATCATCATGCTTGTTTTCTAAGGGTTTAAGCATGCTATTTCTCGGACATTTGACAAGTAAAAATTTAGAACTTTAATCCCTCTACAAGGGTTCATATTTTTGCAACAAGTTAGCGTGTATGCTCCACAGCTTACGCTTTAACAACATGCATTGTTTTCAGGGATTTTAACATGCTCCTCTTATCAATTTGACATGCATCTTTATCCCGCACTATGGGTTTGTTTGTAACAAGTTTAGCGTATCCGCCTCACGACTTTCGCTTTAATTATATATATATATATATATATATATATATATATATATATATATATACTTGACCAATCACAATGACCAATCACAATAGATGGTTATTAATTTCTATATTTGTAACTCAACTTGTTTTAACCCGTTTGGATGCCGAATGGGTGTCAACATTACAAGACACATCCAAACTCTATTTCTAGCATATGTTTTGACCCGTTTTTCTTGTCTAAGACACCCTGTCACTACCGTGACTTAACGAGTTTTCCTTGTTTACCAATTTCAGTATAACAAAGTAAGACTAACAATTAAATATAATGTAGTGAAACTATAAATCGTGTACCTTTAAAGCGCACCCTTCAAGCGCGTATCTCCTCCTCCGGCTTGTCCGCTCGACGATTCGGGTTCTTTGCCTAAGGAGTTCAATTCAACTTCAATTTAGAATCCTTTTTGTAATTATAAACACATAATTTGCCATAACAGTCAATTATGCATTTTCATCCGATTTTTAATATATTAATCCCCACTTAGGCATTTCAACAAACACCTAGCGGGTCAGATTTCTACATAATCATTACCAAGTTCATGACTTGTTATCTTATCTAAATCAACTTTAATTAGGCGATTGTACACATATTTCAACATCACTTTTTCAGAAATTATCTCATAAATTCATATTACACTAGAACAAGAATCTTAATCCTAGTGTTTATCAAGTTCTACTAACTTATTAATCACCCACTATGGTGATTATGAACCTTACAAGTATCATGCAAGACTTTGACAAGAAATCATCTAGGGTTTGTCCCTGAACCTCATATCACTTCCAATTTCATATATCCAACACATAATCAAGCTCAACATTCGATTTCTATCACATGCAAGGAATTTGAGTTGATTCAAAACAACCTAATTTGGCATACCTTATGATCCCTTTGACGAGGTGATCACGAATCTATGTTCAGATCTCGATTTTGACTTGGTTTGAGCCTTCAATTTGTGAATTTTGTGTGAAAACTAGGGTTTGGAGGAACCCCTTGTCGCCCCCTGCTTCTTGATCGACCAGACACACCATTTGAGTGTGTTTGGTGTGTTTTAATTTTGTTTTAAGTGATTAAGTTTCAATTTTAACAACATAGGCCCCTCCACTTTTATTTAGTTAATTTCTTTGGCATTTTAAATTCATTCGTGCTTTAAAACAAGATAACTAACTAACTGGGTTATTTATTTCCTAGTTAGCTCATTCTCGTTTATTTTGTACTTTATATAATGCTAATATAAAGCTTCTTAAATTTCGGGGTGTTACAATGGTGGTGAGACAAAAATAGATGACATCCTTGAGATGTTTAAGCCGTATGATTACTAAATTGATCTCATCGTGATGCAAAGTACTTGACACTTGAGCTTTTAATTTTCAACTTTTATATTTAAGACTTATATTTCCTTATTCGTATGCTACTTTATAACGTTTATTTATGTTTAAAACTTATTTTTTCTTATTCGTGTGTTACTTTATTGCATCAATGGTTTCTTTAAGTACTTGATAATTTAAATTCTAAATGTAATAAGTACTAGACATGTGTAATACTTATGACATATATCCACCACAATAATGCTACCATAAATATTATACGAATAAGAAACTACCAGAAACGAGTGCCGCAATGCAAAGCGTCGCCCCCGCTGCATCGCACGGGCACACTGCTAGTATATATAATATGTGTGTATGAAATATATATATATATATATATATATATATATATATATATATATATATATATATATATATATAATAAATCTATCATAGTATAGACCACTTTGTGGTTAATGATGCATAGTAGTATTGTAATTTTAAATTTCAGCTCTGGTTTGTAGTAGATGCATACTATATAAGAAAAGAGTAAGTCGCAATGTTCGACGTTTTTTATCAAAATGCGTGTCATGTGATTGATCATATTAAGACATTATCTTGTGATATTAATATATGGTAAATGTTCAAAATTCAGATGGCCGACTAAGTGAATCAAGAGAATCCGGATAATAACCCGGAAAACCAGAATAACGATAACCAGAGTAACCATAACCCGGGTAACGAAAACCCAAACAACAATAACGGAAACCAAGTGGACAACAGTGCCATCCAACACATAGTGGCACAAGGAATAATAGATGCAATGCCATATATTATTCAAACGGTTAGGGAAGCCGACAATAAAAGTAACCGTGATAATAAACGACTCTCCGAACCAGAAAACAGCGTGAACAATGGACCTATACTTCAAGCGCCCATTCCCAAAAGAAGAAGAACCATGCCCTATGGTTGTTCTTATAAAAAATTCTGGTCTTGTAAACCAATGGAATTGTCGGGCAAAGAAGGGCCCGTTGCAGTTCTACGCTGGATAGAAAAGACTGAGGCAGTCTTAAGAATAAGCAAATGCGCGGAAGGAGATAAGATAACGTTTGCTTCTAATCTGTTTAAGAATTCAGCCTTAGAATGGTGGAACACTATTCTCCAGTCTAGGGGAAGTGATAGGGTTTATAATATGGAATGAGAGGAATTTTGTCACGACCCCCGACCCCACCCTGGACGGAATCGGGAGCCGCGAGCAGCCAAGTAGTACCGGTGGTTATTTAGAAAAACATTGCAGCGGAAATTTCATCAGGACCGTGAGTTAGGAAAAATATCAGAGTTTAGAAAACACCGGATTTTATTTATTAAATAGATGGGATAAACCCATGTTTTGAAAGGTAGCTTTAATATGGGATAAACCCGAATACAAAAAAATACTTTTCTTAATTTAATTGAATTGATAAATTAAGCCACGTCTGTAAGCCCTTTTGGTGCCATATCCAACTCTTATTCCGATCTACTGTAATTACCTGAAATGCGTTTTAAAAAAATTTTGTCAGCAGGAAATACTGGTGAGTTCATTCATTTTTGTACAAAAACATATTTGTTATAATTCACAACATTAAGAGTTTTTACATTTGCTTCTTTAAGATTGGCAAAGACTTAATCACTGCAAAGTATAACTAGAACACAGTGTTATAAGTTACAGTATTAAGAGCGATTACAATGTTTATACATATCAACCATCTACCCACGATATTTATCACTCGACCACCTATTGGCTATCTCGTTGTCCAATGGTGTCTGTGACTATGGTCATATCACCCATTGGCTAACCCGTTGTCCAATGGTGACGGTTATCAAGTAATGTATACAAAACCCCACATATCGGCTGTAATTTGGAGATTACAAAGACTTAATCCCTGTAATTATAACTTTGAAAATAATCATGATTTTAAAAGTAATTTGGTAAAAAGAGAATGACTCACATTGCAGATTTATACGAGCAGAGTTTAGCCTACTAATTTGCCTTGTAACCTAATTTAAATAACAATGCACACGAACTAGGTCAGTAACTAATTCAGCATTTACGATAACTCACGAGACTAAAACCTTCACAATGAATGACAAAGTTATTACCCTGTTATCGCTGCGGAATTCGAGATTGTGTGTTTTTGTAGTATACAGACTATAACTCGGCGTACGAATTGAGTTTTTACGTCGAACCAACGCAGGAAATCAAGTCCCACATTCCTCTATTTATATCTGAAAAACAGCTCCCTCGCGTGGCGCGAGGGGCTTTCGCGTGGCGCGAGGGACACCACCCTAGCATAGGGTAGCCCCGTGTCTTGGTAGCCTAGCTGAGTCGACTGTTCGTTAAAATTCAATTTCGACAACAAACTGTTTAGATAATACTGACTAGGAAATACCCCCCTGAGTTTTAGGGGCCCTGATCCTGATTACGATTGTTCTGAAAATTTTAGGGTTTGTGCAGGATTACTTGGGGGTCTCAATTAGGGTTTCCTATTGGGCAAATAAAATAATAGATAGGACTTTTGATGAGAGTTGTTACAGAATAAAACGGTGAGAAAAGAGACTGGACCCACTTTGTAACTTTAGGGTTCAACTAGAAAGCCTCCTGGTATAAATCTTGGGTATAACTCCTGAGATATTTTAAAATATATGTATATATTTTCGTACTCGTGTTAAGTATAGTACCCCTAATTCAACCTTATCCCTATGTCACGAGACAGAATCCCAACGAACTTAGTCAGGCAGAGCCTTGACATGTGTTATGGGGCTCAGGATCAATCGGAAAGGGTAGCGGTTATCGGGAGTTAAAACACTTAAAACGGGGCAGGGCATTATTATTATTATTATTATTAGAGGATGAATTAAATTAATATATATATATATATATATATATATATATATATATATATATATATATATATATATATGAAAAGAAAGAGGGGGACGAAAGACAAAGCAAAGCAAAAGAAAAAGAGTTTTGAGCAATTGTGATATGAAATGAAATGCCATATTTATAGTGAAGCTTGAATCTCAAGTAGTTGACACGCATCCATCATTAGTCATCTATGTTTCTTTCCTTTAATAAACACGTAGACATGTAGACACTTCACATGCAATTGGTTTAAATTAATTATTTTATTATTCTATTTCATACGAAATTTTTTATTATTATTATTATATTATTTTATTAATTTATATATTATAATTAATTCAACTGCTTTACTTATTTGGCGCTTATAACTTCTAAAATATGGCGTTTTATAAGACAATGAATATGTCATTAGAACGAGAATATTTGTATCTACATTTTGAACCAAGTTTCATTAAAAATGGAGTAGGTTCAAATATAATGTATTTTTATAATTTAATTATTAGATGGTTCCTAGGCCCGTCTAGGTACTTCATATTTCTAATAGTCAACTTACCCGTAAGCTACCTGTCTAATAATATAAGTTTTTATAGACTTTTATTTAATAGAAAGGTCACCCATATACATGCCAGTTAATTAATATACCATTACAACCAACTATATGTTAAAACTATTTGGGGTGAAATAATTATATTAAAAATAAAACTAATTACTAGTGGGTAATAAATTTAAACAACCTATAATTCTTATATAATAAAAATGGAAACGTTACATCCTCCCCACCTTGTTTTAAATCTCGTCCTCGAGATTTGGGCTACGATGTCTTTTTAAAGTTATGTCATGTTTTAGTCAGTAAGAACAGTATTAAGGTAAATGACACAGAATCAAGATATGTTCAAATGAATACAAGGGTATCATATAACAATTTAGAAAGCAATGGTTTAACTGAATTAGATCTAAAAATTGATGCCAAACGAACGAGATGAAATGATATAGTTTTCAAGGTGATTAGGTTTAAGCCAAAAGAGATATATGATCAATAGATGTCTAAATTGAATGTTTACAAGTTGTGAATGACTTTTAGAAATAATAGAATTCACGGTAAAAAGAAAACTTACTTTGATTGTCAACTGAGGAAGACTCAGAATCGACAGGTTCAAAATGATATAAAAGCATGAAAATGATTTGTCAAATATTGAATTATGATATGAGAAAAATCAGTGTGTTGAGATGAGTGAATTGCAAGGATACACCGAAATACAATAGAGTTAGTGTATCATTGTCTTAATACATAATTGCATTAAGAAATATATATATATATATATATATATATATATTTTTATGATGAGTCGAAAGACATATATGGTTTTGAATGATTCGAATGATTGTGATTAGCCCAAGCTACAAGTTTATACCGATACCGCAAGGTGTCGTAATGATTGAAATAGTTCAATAATTATGGTGATTGAACAAATTCACCTTGTAATCAACTGAAAGCTTTAATGAAGTAAATTTGGATATTCATTTTGAATAGGATTTTCAATTGATGATGATAAGACCAAATGAATATCATAAAATTTTAAATGAAAGAATCTTTAAAGGTACACAGGAATATAATATGAATTTGTGTACTCTTATCTTAACACATAATTGTATTAAGACTGTTTAAGATAATGAACCAACAGAAATAAATAAATAAATCCGTACATCAGGTGTGAAAATGAGATTAGTTCAAGCTACAAATTTATTGTGACGCCACAAGGTGTCGTAGTAATCGAAATAATAGTAGCGGTGAATGAAATGAGTTTCACCATGCTTTAAATCAAATGAAGTAAGTCCGAATGTTTGTTTCAAATAAATCTAGTAGGATTTTTGATTGAAATTGAAACAATTGAATAATGTTTTTCGATAAGGCAATAAAGATTATGAAACGCTCGATTGATGATATAAGAATCATTAAGAGATACACTGAAATATGAAATGAATTTGTGTATCATTATCTTAGCACATGATTGTGTTAAGATTGCTTTTATAGGATAAAGCGGATTTACTATAAATAAATAAATAGTTAAATCCGTATAAACGAGATTAGCGCAAGCTTCAAATTTTGTGAAAATGTCACCACAAGGTGATCGTGATCATAGAAACGATTTAATGAAATCGAAGACCAAACAAGCATGGTATGGTTCAAGAGAATTGAAGTGCTTGTTGGGATTAATTTGAATATGATGGCCTTAATCAATCATATGGGACCTTGAATTGAATACGTAATGCGAGCAAGTTCAAACAGTTGAACTTGGTTTAAACAAAACGAGTTTTAATAAAAAAGTTCGGACATGGTCACAACAAAAACCATGTATGCCAAAGAAAATTGAGTTTTTTCAAGAAATTCATTGATTTGATATAAAGAGTCATCGTTTTTTCAATAATGCGGTTCACAGTGCCAATAAAATCAAGTATATCGAAATGATATTTGAGTTTTGATAAAACAACAAATTGGAATGAAGCCCTCCAGTGGTCTTCATAAATCAAACGAACCACATGCGCAACAAACAGTGCATGTGTAACATGTGAATTTATCAAGAAATGAAATAAATATACATTCGTTACTATGAAAGAAATCCTCATGGTATGATGACCATTAGAGGAAGTGGAAACACGAAAGTCAACTCATTATATGCATAATTTCAATGAAAGAAATATAAGAACTTTATCTGGAATTTCGTGTGATAACCGTTGTTAAGTGACATTACCAAGGAATGTCGAATAAAATGAAATAGAGGATTTGCAAAGGTATGTGACTCCTTTTTGCAGCGCCAGTAATTATGAGTCTGATTAGACTATGCACCGATGATTGTGAAATCTTGTTTCAAACGTACCTTAGCGAGATTCAGGTTATTTGTAGGATCACGTGGCAAAGTGCTGCTTTTTGATTAGTAGTTCTTCTACTGACAGAATTTAGCATTGGTGTCATCGTGCCCAATTTATATTTTCCAAAGGTCTTGCCTTGAAAGTCGTGTGTGATATACTTCGTCGTCTGTGAACGTATAATTTAAGTTTCATGTGTTTTCTTGTGTACTAGCACAACTTTACATGCTTCTTACTTGCGTTAATAGTTTATGGTAACTCATTGGAAATTCTTTATACTTTTGATGGCGTCCCAACTTAAAGGTTTTCCATGGTTTATACTGTTGCATGAGTTACGAGACAGATGATCAAACGAAATAATGTTTGATATCAGAATTATAGACATATGCAAGAGATTCCTGATAAAGAAATCTAGATTTATTATTGACACTTATGTTCGTGATTTATTTTAAATTGTCAATCGTTATGGCTTTTGGAATTTCTTATAGATATACATATCTATATAATCATATATTTCACTTGCTGTAATATACATACCCTTCATAAGGTCAATGTATTTAACAGATTTTTATTTCCAAAAACAAGTCAGATATCAGATCATGATACTATTTAGGGAAATCTTGTCACTTGTTTGACATATTATATACCCCGTTTTATCCGGTTCTCGCCGGAGAGGTAACCTCAGTATATCCGGACAAGATGGAGAGTCTGCTACACCATACCCAGTCTTGCCGGAGAAGAAATTTATATTTCCCATAAATAGTATTTTTAAAAGTGCCTCTTTTATTAAGGCTTTCATCCTGAATCAAGGAAATTTGTATTCCCATAACATATCTTATTCTAGATCAAGTAATATCAATAAGCAAGGATTAATAGCAATTAAGTGTTATTGCTTATTTATCGTACCTTGCAATGTTCTAATTATTATTCTTACGACATACCAATATCTATCACATCATACTAATATAAGTAATTAGCTCACCTTGAAGTTCATATTAAGGCATCTTTCCTTAAGTTCAAGTCTAAATGCTATCATGTGTGCTACCAGTTAATAGTAATTCCCTAACTCTTTTATTTAGGTATTATTATCACAACACCTCTTGGCTTAAATCAGTGGCTCTGATACCACCTTCTGTCACGACCCCCGACCCCACCCTGGACGGAATCGGGAGCCGCGAGCAGCCAAGTAGTACCGGTGGTTATTTAGAAAAACATTGCAGCGGAAATTTCATCAGGACCGTGAGTTAGGAAAAATATCAGAGTTTAGAAAACACCGGATTTTATTTATTAAATAGATGGGATAAACCCATGTTTTGAAAGGTAGCTTTAATATGGGATAAACCCGAATACAAAAAATACTTTTCTTAATTTAATTGAATTGATAAATTAAGTCACGTCTGTAAGCCCTTTTGGTGCCGTATCCAACTCTTATTCCGATCTACTGTAATTACCTGAAATGCATTTTAAAAAAATTTTGTTAGCAGGAAATACTGGTGAGTTCATTCATTTTTGTACAAAAACATATTTGTTATAATTCACAGCATTAAGAGTTTTTACATTTGCTTCTTTAAGATTGGCAAAGACTTAATCACTGCAAAGTATAACTAGAACATAGTGTTATAAGTTACAGTATTAAGAGCGATTACAATGTTTATACATATCAACCATCTACCCACGATATTTATCGCTCGACCACCTATTGGCTATCTCGTTGTCCAATAGTGTCTGTGACTATGGTCATATCACCCATTGGCTAACCCGTTGTCCAATGGTGACGGTTATCAAGTAATGTATACAAAACCCCACATACCAGCTGTAATTTGGAGATTACAAAGACTTAATCCCTCTAATTATAACTTTAAAAATAATCATGATTTTAAATGTAATTTGGTAAAAAGAGAATGACTCATATTGCAGATTTATACGAGCAGAGTTTAGCCTACTAATTTGCCTTGTAACCTAATTTAAATAACAATGCACACGAACTAGGTCAGTAACTAATTCAACATTTACGATAACTCACGAGACTAAAACCTTCACAATGAATGACAAAGTGCAATACTTAAACATCCATCGTATTCACAACGAATGACAAAGTATAACCCTAATTTGAGCAGCACTTAAACATTCATTGGATAGTTTCAATCGATCGGACATTGAATCGTAGTAGCGATCGAGTTATTACCTTGTTATCGCGGCGGAATTCGAGATTGTGTGTTTTTGTAGTATACAGACTATAACTCGGCATACAAATTGAGTTTTTACATCGAACTAACGCAGGAAATCAAGTCCCACATCCCTCTATTTATATCTGAAAAACAGCTCCCACGCGTGGCGCGAGGGGCTGTCGCGTGGTGCGAGGGACACCACCCTAGCATAGGGTAGCCCCGTGTCTTGGTAGCCTAGCTGAGTCGACCGTTCGTTAAAATTCAATTTCGACAACAAACTGTTTAGATAATACTGACTAGGAAATACCCCCCTGAGTTTTAGGGGCCCTGATCCTGATTCCGACTGTTCTGAAAATTTTAGGGTTTGTGCAGGATTACTTGGGGGTCTCAATTAGGGTTTCCTATTGGGCAAATAAAATAATAGATAGGACTTTTGATGAGAGTTGTTACAGAATAAAACGGTGAGAAAAGAGAATGGACCCACTCTATAACTTTAGGGTTCAACTAGAAAGCCTCCTAGTATAAATCTTGGGTATAACTCCTGAGATATTTTAAAATATATGTATATATTTTTGTACTCGTGTTAAGTATAGTACCCCTAATTCAATCTTATCCCTATGTCACGAGACAGAACCTCAACTAACTTAGTCAGGCAGAGCCTTGACATGTGTTATGGGGCTCAGGATCAATCGGAAAGGGTAGCGATGATCGGGAGTTAAAACACTTAAAACGGGGCAGGGCATTATTATTATTATTATTAGAGGATGAATTAAATATATATATATATATATATGAAAAGAAAGAGGGGGACGAAAGTCAAAGCAAAGCAAAAGAAAAAGAGTTTTGAGCAATTGTGATATGAAATGAAATGCCATATTTATAGTGAAGCTTGAATCTCAAGTAGTTGACACGTATCCATCATTTGTCATCTATGTTTCTTTCCTTTAATAAACACGTAGACATGTAGACACCTCACATGCAATTGGTTTAAATTAATTATTTTATTATTCTATTTCATACGAAATTTTTGATTATTTTTATATTATTTTATTAATTTATATATTATAATTAATTCAACTGCTTTACTTATTTGGCGCTTATAACTTCTAAAATATGGTGTTTTATAAGACAATGAATATGTCATTAGAACGAGAATATTTGTATCTACATTTTGAACCAAGTTTCATTAAAAATGGAGTAGGTTCAAATATAATGTATTTTTATAATTTAATTATTAGATGGTTCCTAGGCCCGTCTAGATACTTCATATTTCTAATAGTCAACTTACCCGTAAGTGTTGTAAGAATCGCTTGGCGCTAGTCGGGCGGTGGGGTACCGACTAGCGATTAATCGGGATTAATAGGGATTAATCGGAATTAAGCGGATTGAGATTTTTTTATGTAATTTTTAGTTACATATGTATACACACATTTTTATATGTTGTTTTTTAAAGTAGGCATGTTTTAACCCCTCATTAACCCATTTTTAAGTAATTGGAAGGAATTTATATGGTTTGGTCAAAATTTGGCCGGCATCTAGCCAAAATTTGGCCAGAATAGGACCGCCAATGACTGCCTAGCTATTAATCGGCCATTAATCGGTGAACCTCCGATTAGTGATTAATCGGCGACTAATCGGAGACTAGTCGGGATTTTTACAACCATGCCCGTAAGCTACCTGTCTAATAATATAAGTTTTTATAGACTTTTATTTAATAGAAATGTCACCCATATACAGGCCAATTAATTAATATACCATTACAACCAACTATATGTTAAAACTATTTGGGTTGAAATAATTATATTAAAAATAAAACTAATTACTAGTGGGTAATAAATTTAAACAACCTATAATTCTTATATAATAAAAATGGAAACGTTACAAATTTAAAAACATGGTTGAAAGGAAATTTTGCCCTCCCAATGAAAAGGAACATATAACAAATAAATTCCTAAATCTTAGAATGACTGGGGTAGATAGTAAGGGTTATACTACATTATTCTTTGAATATGCTCGAATAGTACCAACACTTGCATCACCTGAACCAATATTAATCTTCCGTTACATCTGGGGATTAATTGGAGAGATTAGACATGTAGTCAAGGCAGCTAGACCTCAAACTATAGAAGAAGCTGTAGAACTAGCAAACACCTTGACAGATGAATTAGTCCGTACGCGAGAAGAGGATCAGAGGAGGAACCTAACCCAGAAACTTACCCAAGAATTTCGTTATGGAAATTCTAACGGTGGAAGAAATGTAGGTTCTACCTCTGCACCTTATTGCAAGTATTGCAAAAGGAAGCATTCTGGAAGATGCTCCATATACTGTAACTTCTGCAAAATATCTGGACACAAGGAAGAAGACTGCAGGAAGAAACATAACAACAGGATATGCTACAACTGTGGAGAACAAGGCCACATCAAGCCACACTGTCCAAAAATAGCTCCAGCTACGAACAACAAGAACACCAAAGATGCTAGAGCATTTATTCTAACTGCAGAAGAAGCAAAGATGATCCCGGATGTGATCGCCGGTACGTTTTTAGTTAATGATGTTTTTGCTAAGGTATTATTTGACTCTGGTGCAAACCAAAGTTTTGTTAATACTTCATTTTGCAAGCTTCTCAATCAACCATTAACTAAACTCCCACAAGAATGTCTAGTAGAGACAACAAATGAGGAAACCATTAAGATTTCTGATATCTTGCAAGGAGCAAGAATAGAATTTCTAAATTAGAAATTTATTGCAACCTTTACCCAATGAATCTGGCATGATTTGACGTTGTGTTAGGAATGGATTGGTTAATAGCCAATAAAGCTAGTATTTTATGTGATCAAAAGTCAATTCAAGTAAATTCACCAAGGGGTGAAAAGATCACCCAATTAAAGGAGATAAACCATTTAGATCCACAAAATTCATCTCTGTGATGAAAACAACAAGTTATATAAGAAAAAGGATCATTAGTGTATTTGATTTCTATAATCACTAACACTAAAGGAAAAGAATTGAAGGATATTCCAGTAGTATCCCAATTTTCAGATGTATTTCCAGAAGAATTACCAGGAAAACCTCCAGACAGGGAAGTTGAATTCAGAATCCATTTGATACCAGGGACAGCACCAATTGCCAAAGCACCTTATCGTTTGGCACCCGCAGAAATGCAGGAACTGAAGAAACAGTTAGACGAATTATTAGAGAAAGGATTCATAGAGCCAAATTCATCACCATGGGGAGCACCGATTTTATTCATCAAAAAGAAGGACGGATCAATGCGTATGTGCATTGACTACCGTGAATTGAACAAAGTCACGATTAAGAATCGGTATCCATTACCAAGAATCAATGATCTGTTCGATCAGTTACAAGGAGCTCGATTTTTCTCTAAAATTGATTTAAGATCAGGATATCATCAATTAAAGGTACAGGAAGAGGACATTCCTAAGACCGCTTTTAGAACAAGGTATGGCCATTATGAATTTACTGTCATGCCATTTGGTTTAACCAATGCCCCAGCTGCATTTATGGACATGATGAACCGAATATTTAAGCCATATTTGGATAAATTCATAATTGTCTTTATAAATGATATTCTTATTTACTCTAAGAGTAAAGAAGAACATGCAAAGAATTTGCACGCACTTCTAAGTTTATTAAGAAAAGAAAAGCTTTACGCAAAGTTTTCGAGGTGCGAGTTTTGGTTAAAACAGGTACAGTTTCTTGGACATCTAGTTAATCATGAAGGAATTCATGTAGATCCTACCAAGATCGAGGCAATTACCAATTGGAAAACCCCTGAGTCACCAACTGAGGTTAGAAGTTTCTTAGGACTGGCTGGATATTATAGAAGATTTATTTGAGATTTTTCTAGAATAGCCATTCCCTTAACTAAGTTAACCTGTAGATCCGCTAAGTTTGAATGTGTATCAAGACAAGAAGAAGCCTTTAGAATCCTTAAGCAAAGACTAACCAATGCACCCATACTAGCGTTACCAAAAGGATCTGAAGATTTTGTAATCTATTGTGACACTTCTAAGTTAGGTTATGGATGTGTATCGATGCAACGTCAAAAGGTTATAACTTACGCATCTAGACAACTTAAGAATCATGAAGAGAATTATTCTACCCATGATCTAGAATTAGGAGCCATAATTTTTTCCCTTAAGATTTGGAGACATTACCTTTACGGTAGTAAGTTTACCATTTTCACAGATCATAAGAGTTTAAGATATGTTTTCGCACAAAAGGAATTGAATATGAGACAAAGACGTTGGATGGAGAAGCTTAGTGATTATGATTGTGATATCCAGTATCATGCAGGAAAAGCAAATGTAGTTGCTGATGCTTTAAGTCGAAAGTATCATGAAAAGCCAAAAAGAGTACGTTCACTTAAATTAAATCTACAAGTAGATTTAAATGAACATACTAAAAAGGCACAAGAATAGGTAATCAAGGATGATACTGAAAAATTGAAAGGAATGATTAAGGAATTAGAAAAAGGAGCAGATGGAATTTGGAGATTTCATAAGAAAAGGATGTGGATACCTAAATTAGGAAACCTACGCCATCGTATATTAGAAGAAGCCCATAAGTCTAAGTATACGATGCATCCCGGAAGTGATAAGATGTATCAGGACTTAAGAAAGAACTTTTGGTGGATAGGAATGAAAAAGGATATAGCAACATATGTTGCAATTTGCAAAATGTTTAACTTATTCACAAGTCAAAGCTGAACATCAGAAACCCTCAGGTTTATTGCAACAGTTAGGAATGCCAGTTTGGAAGTGGGAATTGATAACAATGGATTTTGTTACTAAATTACCCAAAACGAGGAAAGGAAATGATACAATCTGGGTGATTGTAGACAGGCTTACCAAGTCAGCTCATTTCCTACCAATGAAAGAAACTTTCAGTATGGAAAAATTAGCTAAATTATATGTAAATGAAATAGTTTCTTTATATGGAATTCCTCTTTCAATTGTTTCTGACAGAGATAGTCGTTTTACCTCTCATTTTTGGGCAAGTTTCCCAAAAGCAATGGGAACCAAGTTAAATCTAAGCACAGCTTATCATCCTCAAACGGACGGACAAAGCGAAAGAACAATTCAGACAATGGAGGACATGCTTAGAGCTTGTGTAATTGATTTCGGAGGTAATTGGGACGATCATTTACCGTTGATAGAATTTTCTTATAATAACAGTTATCACACAAGTATCAATGCTGCACCATTCGAAGCACTTTATGGACGAAAGTGCCGAACACCAGTCTGTTGGGCAGAAATTGGGGAAAAGCAACTATCTGGACCTGAGATAGTACAAGAAACAATAGACAAGATCATCCAAGTCAAGGAACGACTTAAAGCAGCACGTGATCGACAAAAGAGTTATGCAGATAACAGGCGAAAGCCATTAGAATTCCAGGTAGGAGATAAAGTGTTATTGAAGGTCTCTCCTTGGAAAGGAGTAGTCAGATTCATCAAAAGGGGAAAGCTAAGTCCCAAGTATGTTGGACCTTTTAAGATTATTAGAAGAATAGAACCTGTAGCCTATCAGCTACAACTGCCAGAGGAAATGGCAAGAATACATGATGTATTACATGTATCTAATCTCAAGAAATGCTTAGCTGATGAATCACTCGTAGTGCCTCTTAAGGATATAGAGGTAAACAAACAGTTAAAATTTGTAGAAAAACCTCTACAGATTGAAGACAGAAAAGTTAAGAACCTCAAGCACAAGAGACTAGTTCTGGTCAAAGTAAAACGAGACTCCAAAAGAGGACCAGAATATACATGGGAAGTTGAATAAAAAATGCAAAGGAAATATCCACACTTGTTCCAGTAGATCTCGAGGACGAGCTCTAAAACAAGGTGGGGAGGATATAACAAGCCTCCAAAATATTTTTGAGACCCTAATATATTTTAAAATATTCCAATATGTCCTAAAATATACCCCATATGCAAAAACGAGCCCTGAATACCATTATTTTTATAAAAATTAATTAAAAAATGAATTTTTATGGTCTCTCGCGGGGCGCGTAAGCCACCCCCTTGACCTACGCGGGCCGCGAAAGCTCTAAGTCGAGGCGACACCCGGTGCTGCTATAACAACCCTCCAAAATATTTCTGACACCCCTAATCTAGTTAGAGTATCCTTATATATCTTAAAAATACACTTATATATGTATACATGTTTAAATATAATTAAACATAGGTAGGCAACTAGATATGACAACAAATCTAACATAAAATTTAAAGTCATGTATTCCATTACCTCCATAGATAAAGCAGCTCACCCGGAACCTTTAAAGTGACCCTAAACGCTCCTAAATACACCCCATATGCAAAAACGGACCCTGAGTACCTTTATTTTTATAAAAATAAATTAAAAACAAGTTTTATGTATCGCTCGCGGGCCGCGTAGACCATTAAGATATCTTACGCGGGGCGCGACAGCCCTGCAACGAGGCGCAGCCCTGAGCCGACACGTGTCAGCTCCGTGTCAACCCTAGTTTTACGAATCAGCAACCCTAGCCTCTACACCCCTACTACGCGGGCCGCGTAAGCCTTAGCTTATTCTTACGCGTGCTGCGAGGAAACCAAATTCAGGCCCTATAAATAGCAGGCATCGGCAGTTCGTTTAATTCGTTCATCTCTCGAGCCCTATCTCTAATTTTCTGAATAGCAATTATAATAGCGGGCAAAAATACCCCCTTAAATAATGAAGTTCTACTTCGTTGTAAGTATTATAACCCCGGTTACGTATTAGATACGCTACCCGATTGATCCAGGGTTCCGTAACGACTGTCGTGGTTCTGCCTGACGTAGTCATTGGAATGCCGTCTCGGGGAGGGTATTACTAATGTAAATATAAAGGGTTATTATACTAACGCGTGTGCATTGTGTAAATTATAGATAATCACCAGGAAACCTTAGAAGAAATCTAAAACCGCAATGTGAGTAATCTTCTTTTTGTAAACTGTTTTACAAAACCTTAAATATTTTACAATGCGATTAAGCAGCGATTGAGTCTTTGTAATTCTTCAATTGCTGCCGGTATTATGGGGTTTTGTATACATTACTTGATAACCTTCACAATTGGACAACGTGTAAGCCAATGTGTGATATGACCATAGACACAGATACGGTCGAGTGGCAAGTACTGAATGAGTAATTGTGTAGATATAAACATTGTAATCGCTCTCAATACTGTGTTAATTGATAAAACTCTTCTTGATTAAACTGGGATTCACTCACCAGTATTTCCCACAGACAAAATATTTTTAAACGCGTTCCCGGTAACAAAATGTGAGAGCCAACTGAACCCAGCTGGACAGCACTGAAGGCTTGGATAAAGTGGCTATAAAAGTTACCTAAATAAAAGAAGATGTTTTATTAAATAAAATAGAGTTTATCTCTATAAATCAGTTTGTAATGAAACTTGGGTTTTATCCCCATATGTTTAATATTATAAAAGTGTGGTATTTACTCTGATAAAATATTTCCTAACTACGGTCCTGATGTAAATTCCGCTGTCAAAAGGATAAACATCGATACCACCAATACTGAGTTCACGGCCGCCCGTTCCCGGGACAGATTAGGGGGCGGGGGTTGCGACAGAAGGTGGTATCAGAGCTAAGCCACTGATTCAGCCACAGAAGTGTTCTGCTGACACCCAAAATATTATTGTTAGGAAATTAATTATGGAAATACGTGCATATCTGTATTTTATTGTTATGTGTTATTTGACTATTTGTTAGTTTACAGTATGAGTGATCAAGGACCATCCGACTTGTATCGTCACTTGTCCAGCTCACCTAGGAGCGAAGGCACCTCTTCACAGCCTGCCCTCTCAGGGTATTCAGCTGATGATGAAGAAGGGATATTCGTATTTAAGGCTCAGTCTGAAGAGCCATTCCCTCAGAAAAAGAGAGGATGGTTCAGTAAGGGAGCACACGAGCGTAGGAAGAGAATGAAGAAGTTATAAGAGCAACGAGTGCTAGCAGCAGCTAAAAAAGAGACCGTTGCCACACCCAAGACATGCTTAATAGGAGTTTAGCAAACTTCCATATTTTAGCAACCACAACTGCCGACCCAAATTTGGAACAACTAATAGCCCCTCAACCATTACCCTTATTTCCCACGCAGCCAATGGAGATAGAAAACAACCCCGAAAATCAAGTCGAAATGCATGATTTTAATCCTGAGGAGATACCTAGGGTACCAACACCCAATCCCTTAGACCCAGACTACGATCCGTGGTTTGATGATCATAGGGACTATGTGCAACGCTACCACCTGACAGACCTACCCATGCCAAACCTAGCAACTTACCCAGGTCTGGACCCTCTAGATCCCTACTATGATAATGATGAATACATTAGGGAAATCCTAGAGAATCCGTATCCTCAGGAAGAACCCATGCCCCAGTACCCAGATCCAGTACCAGCACCTGCACCCCCAATGAGTGCAGAAAATGTGCAAGAGCTCCGAACTTTCGGAGAAGAGATTTTAGAAAGTAGTGAGAGAATGAGGCAGGTAGGAGAACGACTCGTCTGGAAGTACAACAAGCGTCATATGGATTTCTGGATAAATCCATATCCGTGAAAGTGTTGGTGGAAGTAGTATTAATAATAAAAATAATAATAAATCTATCGTAGTATAGACCACTTCGTGGTTAGTAATGCATAGTAGTATTGTAATTTTAATTTCAGTTCTGGTTTGTAGTAGATGCATATTATAAGAAAAAGTAAGTCGCAATGTTCGACGTTTTTGATCAAAATACGTGTCATGTAATTGATCATATTCAGATATTATCTTGTGATATTAATATGTGGTAAATGTTTAAAATTCAGATGGCCAACCAAGTGAATCAAGAGAATCCGGATAATAACCCGGAAAACCAGAATAACGATAATAAAGTAACCGTGATAGTAAACGACCCTCCGAACCAGCAAACAGTGTGAACAATGAATGGACCTATACTTCAAGCGCCCATTCCCAAAATATGAAGAACCATGCCTTATGGTTGTTCTTATAAAGAATGTTGGTCTTGTAAACCAATGGAATTCTCGGGCAATGAAGGGGCCATTGCAACTCTACGCTGGATAGAAAAGACTGAGGCAGTCTTAAAAATAAGCAAGTGTGCGGAAGAAGATAAAATAATGTTTGCTTATAATCTGTTTAAGAATTCAGCACTAGAATGGTGGAACACTATCCTCCAGTCTAGGGGAAGTGATAGAACTTACAATATGGAATGGGGGGAGTTTCAAAACATGGTAGAAAGGAAATTATGCCCTCCTAATGAAAAAGAACAGATAGCAAATAAATTCCTAAACCTTAGGATGACTGGTGTGGATAGTAAGGGATACACTACGTTATTCTTCGAATATGCTAGAATAGTGCTAACCCTTGCATCACCTGAACCAGTATTAATCTCCCGTTACATCTGGGGATTGATTGGAGAGATTAGACATGTAGTCAAGGCCGCTAGACCCCAAACCATAGAAGAAGCAGTAGAACTAGCCAACACCTTGACAGATGAATTAGTCTGTACACGAGAAGAGGATCAGAGGAGGAACCTAACCCGGAAGCTTACCCAAGAATTTCGCTCTGGAAATTTCAACCGTGGGAAAAATGTAGGTTCTACCTCTACACCCTATTGCAAGTATTGCAAAAGGAAGCATTCTGGAAAATGCTCCATATACTGCAATTTCTGCAAAATATCTGGACATAAGGAAGAAGGCTGCAGAAAGAAACACAACAGGATATGCTACAACTGCGGAGAACAAGGCCACATCAAACCAAACTGTCCGAAATTAGCTTCAGCTACAAACAACAAGAACACCAAAAATGCTAGAGCATTTGTTCTAACTGCAGAAGAAGCAAAGATGATCCCGGATGTGATCGCCGGTACGTTTTTAGTTAATGATATTTTTGCTAAAGTATTATTTGACTCTGGTGCAAATCAAAGTTTTATTAATACTTCATTTTGCAAACTTCTCAATCAATCATTAACTAAACTTCCACAAGAATGTCTAGTAGAGACAGCAAATGGGGAAACCATTAAAATTTCTGAAATCTTGCAGGGAGCAAGAATAGAAATTCTAAACCAGAAATTTATTGCAAACGTTTACCCAATGAATCTGGTAGGATTTGATGTAGTATTAGGAATGGATTGGTTAATAGCCAATAAAGCTAATATTTTATGTGATCAAAAGTCAATCCAAGTAAATTCACCAAGGGGTGAAAAGATCACAATTAAAGGAAATAAGCCTTCTAGATCCACAAAATTCATCTCTGTGATGAAAACAACAAGTTATGTAAGAAAATGATCTTTAGTGTATTTGATTTCTATAATCACTAACACTAAAGGAAAAGAATTAAAGGATATTCCAGTAGTATCCCAGTTTTCAGATGTATTTCCCGAAGAATTACCATGACAACCTCCAGACAGAGAAGTTGAATTCAGAATTCATCTGCTACCAGGAACTGCACCAATTGCCAAATCACCTTACCGTTTGGCACCCGCAGAAATGTAGGAACTGAAGCAACAATTAGGAATTATTGGAGAAAGGATTCATACAGCCAAGTTCATCGCCATGGGGAGCGCCAATCCTATTCGTCAAAAAGAAAGACGGATCAATGCGTATGTGCATTGACTACCGTGAATTGAACAAGGTCACGATTAAGAATCGGTATCCATTACCAAGAATCAATGATCTGTTCGATCAGTTACAAGGAGCTCGATTTTTCTCAAAAATCGATTTAAGATCAGGATATCATCAATTAAAGGTACATGAAGAGGACTTTCCTAAGACCTCCTTCAGAACAAGGTATGGCCATTATGAATTTACTGTAATTCCATTTGGTTTAACCAATGCCCCAGCTGCATTTATGGACATGATGAACCGAATATGTAAGCCATATTTGGATAAATTCATAATTGTCTTTATTGATGATATTCTCATTTACTCTAAGAGTAAAGAGGAACATGCAGAGCATTTGCACGCACTTCTAAGTTTATTGAGAAAAGAAAAGCTTTATGCTAAGTTTTCGAAGTGTGAGTTTTGGTTAGAACATGTACATTTTCTTGGACATCTAGTTAATCATGAAGGAATTCATGTAGATCCCACCAAGATTGAAGCAATTACCAAATGGAAAACCCCTGAGTCACCAACTGAGGTTAGAAGTTTCTTAGGACTGGCCGGTTATTATAGAAAATTTATTCAAGATTTTTCTAGAATAGCCATTCCCTTAACTAAGTTAACCTGTAAATCCGTTAAGTTTGAATGGGATTTAAAACAAGAAGAAGCATTTAGAACTCTTAAGCAAAGATTAACCCACGCACCCATACTAGCGTTACCAGAAGGAACTGAAGATTTTATAGTCTATTGTGACGCTTCTAAATTAGGTTATGGATGTGTATTGATGCAACGTCAAAAGGTTATAGCATATGCATCCATACAACTTAAGAATCATGAAGAAAATTATTCAACTCATGATCTAGAATTAGGAGCCATAATTTTCGCCCTTAAGATTTGGAGACATTACCTATATGGTAGTAAGTTTACCGTTTTCACCGATCATAAGAGTTTAAGGTATGTTTTCAGGCAAAAGGAATTGAATATGAGACAAAGACGCTGGATGGAGATGCTTAGTGATTATGATTGTGATATCCAGTATCATGCTGGAAAAGCAAATGTAGTTGCTGATGCTTTAAGTCGAAAGTATCATGAAAAACCAAAAAGAGTACGTTCACTTAAATTAAATTTGCAAGTAGATTTAAATGAACAGATTAAAAAGGCCTAAGAATCAGTAATCAAGGATGATACTAAGAAATTGAAAGGAATGATTAAGGAATTAGAACAAGGAACAGATGGAATTTGGAGATTCCATAAGCAAAGGATGTGGATACCTAAATTAGAAAACCTATGCCACCGTGTATTAGAAGAAGCCCATAAGTCTGAGTATACGATGCATCCTGGAAGTGATAATATGTATCAGGACTTAAGAAAGAATTTTTGGTGGATAGGGATGAAAAAGGATATAGCAGCTTATGTTTCTAAGTGTTTAACCTGTTCACAAGTCAAAACTGAACATCAGAAACCTTCAGGTTTGTTGCAACAGCAGGAAATGCCAGTGTGGAAATGGGTATTGGTAACAATGGATTTTGTTACTAAATTACCCAAAACAAGAAAAAGTAATGATACAATCTGGGTGATTGTAGACAAGCTAACTAAGTCAGTTCATTTCCTACCAATGAAAGAAACTTTCAGTATGGAACAATTAGCTAAATTATATGTAAATGAAATAGTTTCTTTACATGGAATTCCTCTATCAATTGTTTCTGACAGAGATAGCCATTTTACCTCTCATTTTTTGACAAGTTTCCAAAAAGCAATGGGAACCAAGATAAATCTAAGCACAGCTTATCATCCTCAAACGGACGGACAAAGCTAAAGGACAATTCAGACAATGGAGGACATGCTTAGAGCTTGTGTAATTGATTTTGGAGGTAATTGGGACGATCATTTACCATTGATAGAATTTTCTTATAATAATAGTTATCACACAAGTATCAATGCTGCACCATTCGAAGCACTTTATGGACGAAAGTGCCGAACGCCAGTCTGTTGGGCAGAAATTGGAGAAAAGCAGCTATCTGGACCAGAAATAGTACAAGAAACAACAGACAAGATCATTCAAGTCAAGGAACGACTGAAAGCAGCACGTGATCGACAAAAGAGTTATGCAGATAATGGACGAAAACCGTTGGAATTTCAGGTAGGAGATAAAGTGTTGTTAAAAGTCTCTCATTGGAAAGAAGTGGTAAGATTCATCAAAAGAGGAAAGCTAAGTCCCAGGTACGTTGGACCTTTTGAGATTATTAGAAGAATAGGTCCTGTAGCCTATCAGCTACAACTGCCAGAGGAAATGGCAGGAATACATGATGTATTTTATGTATCTAATCTCAAGAAATGCTTAGCTGACGAATCAGTGATAGTACCTCTTAAGGATATAGAGGTAAATGAACAGTTAAAATTTGTAGAGAGGCCTCTATAGATTGAAGACAGGAAAATTAAGAACCTCAAGCACAAGAGATTAGTTCTGGTCAAAGTGAAATGGGACTCCAAAAGAGGACCCGAATACACATGGGAACTTGAATCAGAAATGCAAAGGAAATATCCACACCTATTCCAATAGATCTCGAGGACGAGCTCTAAAACAAGGTGGGGAGTATTTAACAACCCCCCAAAATATTTCTGACACCCCTAATCTAGTTAGAGTATCCTTATATATCTTAAAAATACACTTATATATGTATACATGTTTAAATATAATTAAACACAGGTAGGCAACTAGATATGACAACAAATCTAACATAAAATTTAAAGTCATGTATTTCATTACCTCCACAGATAAAGCAACTCACCCAGAACCTTTAAAGTGACGCTAAACGCTCCTAAATACACCCCATATGCAAAAACGGACCCTAAATACCTTTATTTTTATAAAAATAAATTAAAAACAAGTTTTATGTATCGCTCGTGGGCCGCGTAGACCATTAAGGTCTCTTACGCGGGGCGCGACAGCCCTGCAACGAGGCGCAGCCCTGGGCCAACACGTGTCAGCTCCGTGTCAACCCTAGTTCGACGTATCAGCAACCCTAGCCTCTACACCCCTACTACGCGGGCTGCGTAAGCCTTAGCTTATTCTTACGCGGGCCGCGAGGAAACCAAATTCAGGCCCTATAAATAGCAGGCATCGGCAGTTCGTTCAATTCGTTCATCTCTCGAGCGCTCTCTCTAATTTTCTGAATAGCAATTATAATAGCGGGCAAAATACCCCCTTAAATAACGAAGTTTTGCTCCGTTGTAAGTATTATAACCCCGGTTACGTATTAGATACGCTGCCCGATTGATCCAGGGTTCCGTAACTGCTGTCGTGGTTCTTGTAACAACTCTCACCAAAACTATTATCTCTTATTTTATTTTGTCCAATAGGAAACCCAAATTGAGACCCCCAAGTAATCCTGCATAAACCCTAAAATTTTCAGAACAATTGAAATCAGGATCAGGGCCCCTAAAACTCAGGGGGGGGTATTCCCCGTTGATGATTATCATCACAGTTTGTTGTCTAAATTGAATTTCTTCGAACCGTCAACTCAGCTAAGCTAGTAACAGACGTGGCTACCCTATGCTAAAACTGCCCCCTCGCGCCACGCGAGGGAGACGTTTTTTCAGTATAAATTCTGGAGTTTGGCACTTGAAGTTTCGCATTGGTTCGACGTTAAAATTCAATTCCTACACTGAGATATCGTCTATTTACTACAAAACACACACACAACACGAAATTCTGCCGCGATAACAGGGTAATAACTCGATCGCTACTACGATTCAATGTCCGATCGGTTGAAACTATCCGGTGGATGTTTAAGTGCTGCCCACACTAGGGCTATACTTTGTCATTCGTCGTGAATTCGATGGATGTTTAAGTATTGCACTTTGTCATTCGTTGTGAGGGTTTTAATCTCGTGAGTTATCGTAAATGCTATATTAGTTACTGGCCTAGTTTTCGTGTGCATTGTTATTTAAATTAGGTTACCAGGCTAATCAGTAGGCTAAACTCTGCCCGTTTAAATCTGTAATGTGAGTCATTCTCTTTTTACCAATTTGCTTTCAAAAATCATATTTCTTTTCAAAGTTATAATTACAGGGATTAAGTGTTTGTAATCTTCAATTACTGCCGGTATGTGGGATTTTGTATACAATACTTTATAACCGTCACCGTTGGACAACGGGTTAGCCAATGGGTGATATGACCATAGTCACAGAAACGAGTCGAGTGACAAATACCGTTGGGTAATTAGTTGATATATAAACATTGTAATCGCCCTTAGTACTGTATATTATAACAATGTGTCGCTTTGTGCAAAATGAGTGACTCCCCAGTATCTCCCTGCTAATAAAACCTTTTTAAAACATGTTTCAGGTGATCTACTGTGATCCAGGAAAAGTGCCGTGTAGCACTACACGCTTGAAGAAGTGGCTCGATTAAATAAAGAAACCTGTTTTTGTAAAATAGGGATTTCCCAATAAAATTCCCTTATTGTAAATTACGGGATTTGTCCCTAATTATGAAATAAAATAAACGGGTATTTTTCAAGTTTTAATCGATCCTGTTAATAATTCCGCTGCCAAATTAAATAAATACTACGGGGTTTCTGTCCCGCGGCTCCTGGACCGGGTCAAACCGGGCCGGGGGCCGTGACAGTTCTGCCCGACGTAGTCGTTGGAATGCCGTCTCGGGGAGGGTATTACTAATGTAAATATAAAAGGGTTATTATACTAACGCGTGTGCATTGTGTAAATTATAGATTATCACTAGGAAACCTTAGAAGAAATCTAAAACAGCAATGTGAGTAATCTCCTTTTTGTAAACTGTTGTACAAAACCTTAAATATTTTACAATGCGATTAAGCGGTGATTGAGTCTTTGTAATTCTTCAATTGCTGCCGGTATTATGGGGTTTTGTATACATTACTTGATAACCTTCACAATTGGACAACGTGTTAGCCAATGTGTGATATGACCATAGCCACAGATACGGTCGATTGGCAAGTACTGAATGAGTAATTGTGTAGATATAAACATTGTAATCGCTCTCAATACTGTGTTAATTGATAAAACTCTTCTTGATTAAACTGGGATTCACTCACCAGTATTTCCCACTGACAAAATATTTTTAAACGCGTTTCAAGTAACAAAATGTGAGAGCCAACTAGAAGCCAGCTGGACAGCACTGAAGGCTTGGATAAAGTGGCTATAAAAGTTACCTAAATAAAAGAAGATGTTTTATTAAATAAAATAGAGTTTATCTCTATAAATCAGCTTGTAATGAAACTTGGGTTTTATCCCAATATGTTTAATATTATAAAAGTGTGGTATTTACTCTGATAAAATATTTCCTAACTACGGTCCTGATGTAAATTACGCAGCCAAAATGATAAACATCGATACCACCAATACTGAGTTCGCGGCCGCCCGTTCCCGGGACAGATAAGGGGGCGGGGGTTGCGACAGCTGCCACGTGTCGTGCAGCATGTCAAAGCTAGGGCTGAGTCGAACAATCACGGGCCGCGTAGCCCCTGGCTACGTCTTACGCGGGCCGCGTAAAACTCGAATTCAGGCCCTATAAATAGAAGCGGTCAAATCGTTCATCTCTCAACTTTCTCTCTCGAATTTCTTTATAGTAGGCACAATTTTCGGGCATAATTCCCCCTAATTAACGAAATTCTGCTCCGTTGTAAGTATCATAACCCCGATTACGTATTATATACGCTGCCCGATTTATACAAGGTTCCGTAACGGCTGTCGTGGTTCTGCCCGACGTAGTCGTTGGGATGCCGTCTCGGGGAGGGTATTACTAATGTAAATATTGGGTTATTATAATAACGCATGTGCATTTGTGTAAATTATAGATAATTACCAGGAAACCCTTAAAGGAAATCTAAGACAGCAATGTGAGTAATCTCCTTTTTGTAAACTGTTTTACAAAACCTTTTATATTTTACAATGTGATTAAGCAGTGATTGAGTCTTTGTAATTCTTCAATTACTGCCGGTATGTTGGGGTTTTGTATACAAAATGTGGAACACGTTACCATTGGACAAAAAGTTAGCCAATGGGTAATATGACCCACCAGTCATGATTGACAGTACTGAATGAGTAATTGTGTAGATGTAAACTTTGTAATCGCTCTCAATACTGTGTTAATTGATAAAACTCTTCTTTATTAAACTGGGATTCACTCACCAGTATTTCCCACTGACAAAATGTTTTTAAACGCGTTTCAGGTAACAAAATGTAAGAGCCAACTAGAAGCCAGCTGGACAGCATTGAAGGCTTGGAAAAGTGGCTATAAAAGTTACCTAAATAAAAGAAGATGTTTTCTTGAATAAAATAGGGATCTTCCCTATGAAAATGTTTGTAATAAAAACTTGGGTTTTATCCCAATATGTTTAATATTATAAAAGTGTGGTATTTACTCTGATAAAATATTTCCTAACTACGGTCCTGATGTAATTTCTGCTGCCAAAATGATAAACATCGATACCACCAAAACTGGTCTCGCGGCCGCCCGTTCCCGGGACAGATAAGGGGGCGGGGGTTGCGACACAACCCTCAAAGTACTGTTCAAAACCAGCAACCATCCCCCTCTATCTCAGATCTGCGGCGGTGGTCGTTTCAACCCCACCATCGTTCGTTTAACCGATGTCGGAAAAACGCTTACCAGGGTCGGACCTTAAACACCCAATTTGAAACCCCCCAATGATGGAGCAGATTGAAGAGAATCTAACCATACCAGTCAAAGCAGTCCAGGAACAATTCCATAGAAGATATGAGTTGAAAGTTTCCAAGATGAAAGCTTACAGGGACAAAATGAAGGCTAAGACATCGGTACAAGGAGATTACAAGTCACAATACTTGTTGCTAAGGGATTATGTTGGTTTGTTATTGAATACAAACCCTGGTTCAACTGTTCATATTGAGGTTGAACCTGTTAAGGATACAAATGACACCACAAGGGTATTCAAAAGAATATATGTTTGCTTGGGGGCTCTAAAACATATAATTAAGGCCATAAGAAGGGACCTTTTGGGGTTAGATGGGGCTTTCATGAAGGGCCATTACTCGGGTTAGATGCTATCTGCTATTGGTGCTGACCAAAACAACAACATTTATCCTATAGCTTATGCAATTGTAGAGGCAGAGAATCTAACCTCTTGGACATGGTTTCTTGAATGTTTAGGGGAAGACCTTGGATTTGGCAGGAACTCAAACTTCACCTTCATTAGTGATAGACAAAAGGTATGTGTACTATCTTTTATTTCTTATTTTGTTTGATTACAAACTTTAATGTATGATGATAAATTTAATTGCGTGGGTTGGAATAATGTGGTGATAAATCTATTTCTTATGTATGTTGAAATTAACTAATGAAATTCAAGGTAGAGTATGAATGGAATGTGAATGTTAGTAAGAATTAGCATGCGTGCTAACCATAATGTGGATGTTATGACATGAAAGGATATGAATCATGTCAAGACGGGCTTAAGCATCGCAGGAAGAGGCGAGGAAGTAAGCATAAACCTAGCAACACGAGGTAAGTGATTCCCGAACTCAGTTTATTATTATGCAATGAAGATAGGAAAGGGGATCATGAAAAGATGGATATGTAATGGTAGCACCAAGGTAAGTAATGACGTAATGGGCTAATTGTAGTTTGACTATGAATGAATACACTTGGTCGGAATAAACATGTCAAAATCTAAAAATTAAGGTAACAAGAATAGGATTTGGATGTGGGGGACATGGGATTTAGTGTTGGAATGATTTGGGAGCTTGAAATAATTCTAAGTTAAGAATTGGGACTTATAGGACTCTTAAACGGGGAGCAAAACAACGAAAAAGACCAAAATCTGGACGTCGGCACAACAGGGGGCGTCGCTGAAGCCCCTACATGGAGTTGCCGAAGCGAAATGTGTCGCTGATGCCTCTGTATGGATTCACTATCTATGCCACTTCCACGCTGTATGGCGTCAACGGTGGGTTTCTAGGCCGTAGGGACGCCCGGACCCCGTTTTCCCCCGTTTCTTCGACCCCGAACCCCGTAGCCCCGTTTCAAAGTCCCGTTAAGCTTCCAGAATGCACCCCAAACTTACCAAAGGGTTTTGGTGAGGTGCAGATGAGGATGAAACTTTTGTGTGCAGGGATGGAACATGTATGTATGTATGTATGGAATCAAAGTGCGTGTAAGCAGATGTGGCTTGTATGTGTGCACGCATGTATTAGATCTGTATGTATAGAAGTATGTAGCTAGGACTTGCATGTATGAATGTGTCAGGATGTAAGTTGTATGTATGTGTTTGGATAGAAATGTATGTATGCACGTGTTGAAATCTCATATACATGGACTAGTGGAATATGTATATGTGGGTCTTATTACGAATGAGATTAAACGATGCTAACTACATTACTATTGAGGATGAAATGAAAGTGCAGGTATATTGATGTTGTGCTTTCGAAGATTCGACACCAGAATGCAATGATTGAATTCAGAAAGATAACCGGATAGATTAGTATACGTAGAAAGAGTGTGATGTGGATGTTAATTATGTATACCTTTTAATTTATATAAGATGTCACCAATTACTAATGACGTGAATGTATATGGTGATTGCAGGTTACACGGATCATCATCATCATCATGGAATGCAAGTAGTTGGAGATCGAGTCAGAACATGGATAGCACGGGAGTGTGGACGTGTAGTTTTTTAAACGTATGTTATGTTTTATCTCTTAAATAGAATGAAGGATGTAAATCTGGTAAAATAGTCACTTTAAATGGTTTTCAAGCATGCTAGAATGTAGGGGTGTGCATGGGTCGGTTTTGACCAAAAACCATAACCATAACCGCGATGTCGGTTATTGGATAACCATAACCATAACCGATCGGTTATGGTGGTTATGGTTATTCGGTTTTGATGGTTATAGCGGGTCGGTTATGGGTGGTTAACCGTGTATTTAGCTTAGCTAAAAATATCTTAATTTTTTTAATATGGAATAAATTGTTATTGCATATTTGTATATATTAGTATATTACATAGGGGGTAAGATCAAATAAAAAGTTTGTTTTGCCTAAGTAGGATGAGAAGTAATCTTAACAATTATTTTTCAAATCAATGGTTAAGATGAAAGTGTAGGAAAAAAGAGGAGTGCAAGGGTATCTTGGGAAAATCATATTTATGGACGTTATCTCTCCACATGCATGACACATGCATATTTCACCCCAATTTTTTAAACGTTTATAACTTTTTTATACGATATTATTTTTTCATAAAAATTTCATCGTAAAATCGAGCGTCTTTTTATCTTTAATTTGAGTACCATATTGCTATATAAAATATGAAGACTAAAAAAACACACTAAAATGTGTTGTATAACATTTTTTTGTGCTGGATTTTTGTACTATATTTTTGTGTTGAATTTTTTTGTCTTAAATTTTTTTTTCTCAATTTTTTGTGCTGGATTTTTTGTACTATATTTTTTTGCTGAATTTTTTCGTGCTATATTTTTTTGTACTAGATTTTTTTGTGCTATATTTTTTTGTACTAAATTTTTTATTGTATTTTAAAAAAAACAAAAGGGGTGCCACATATCATTTTCACTCCTATTTATAAGGACTTAAATGCCCTTCAATCCTAACTGTTAGGAGTGCCACATGTTATCATCACAATCCTTCTTAGGCTACTTAGGCAAAATCCACTTTTTAGTGGATCATTCCCCTATTACATAGTATTAAAAAATACATATAATTTACAATATTAATACCAATTATTATCGAATATTCAAATAAAGTGATATGATACATTCCATAAATTCAAATAAACATTCAACCAAAACCAGAAAATGATATGAAAAACCAATAAGTACTAAAAATCTTCGGTAAAAAACATCAAATATTAAAAATATGGTGAAAAGTCCTAAATCCTACAAAGATTTATTACATGTCGGTTCGGTTATGGTGGATATGGAAAAAATGATAACCATAACCGACCCGCTACATTCGGTTTTCAAAAAAACCATTAACCGACCCACCGGTTTTTTATTTGGTTCGGTTTTTTCGGTTCGGTTTTGTCGGTTAATTCGGTTTTTTGCACACCCCTACTAGAATGTTAATAAAGAAAGAAGTTTTATCGTTCACAACTTCACATTCCGCTGCCGTGTTTTCAATTTAAGGTCTTACCATTTAAGTTTGAATAACCACTAAATACTGCAGTTTTCCAAGGAATAGTGTTCATTGATTTGTTGGGTATTTGGAAAGCGAGAAATGAAAAATTTATATATACTCTAATTTGTAACATGTTTTGGCAATATGGTGTTGTACTGCTTGCTTAATTGGTGTTCTCAGCAATAAAGTGTTGTACTATAGGCTTTGTTTGTTTAATGTGATGTTGGTTATTGTTCCTTTTCTTTGAAGGTTTGTACATTCATGTTCAGTTCTTCACCTAAAGTCTGCACTCTCCACCCTCAAACTTCACTTTCAACGTCTCTCCCTCGTCGCCGACATCAAAGTTCAAGCCCTAATTTCCAACCCTTTAGCATAAATCGAAACAAACACACACTCACGGTTTATTTTTCCAGAATTTAGAGAGAGAAATCCTTACATCTAAGAGAGAAAGAGCTAGAGAGAGAGAAAGAGAGATTGATGACGGTAATGGTGGCTAGAAGACGATGGTGGTTGTTTTGTTGAGAAGTGGCGGTAGAGACAAGATTAGGGTTCCGCGACCGTTTTTGTCTTCCTTCAAAGCTCTGACTAAACTCGGGTAAGCTCCGATCTATTGCATATTGGTTAGATCGGGAATCTACTCATCCCACAGAAGGTAAGTTTTTATGATCTTTGATATAAGTTATTGGAATAATTCTTGTTCAAAGATGCCAAAGTTTCTTTACTTAGCTGTAAAATTTTATTTTTTCGGTACAAGATTGATAACAATACTAATGATAATTTTGTCTGTTAATCTGCTGTGACAGCACTGCGGCTTATAAGGGAAAGCTTTATTGATCCACAAAACAGTCTCAGAAATTGGGGATGTGGAGATCCGTGTGGTGCAAATTGGACTGGGGTCTTGTGCTTCAACACAACCCGCGACAACGATTTTTTTTCATGTCCGAGAATGGTAAGTTCAACTGGCAATTTCGACTCGTTTACTTTCAAATGGTTCGATTGGTTTATGTTGTTATTTTTAACGGGTCAAACGACTAAGATGAAAAGATTTAGCTAAAAAAGTTTCACGTATAATTTTGTAGGCAGCTGCTGAATTTGAATCGTGCAGTAACTTTATCTCCCGCCCTAGCGCAATTAGCTTATATGAAAATACTGTAAGCCTTCTTATTTATTATTTATATATTTTTAGATATTTGCTAATGCACATATAATCGTTATCTTAAAGGGATGTCATGTGGAACAACATAACCGGGAGTATACCAAGAGAAATCGGCCAACTTACAAATTTGACACTTTTGTAAGTTGATTTTTTATTTTTTATCGAGTTTCATTTACATTTATCTCCATCTAGATGACAATACCATTGTCAAATATCGCCATTTATTATTATGTGCATGCAGGTTGTTAAATGTAAATGAGTTAACCGGTTCATTGCAAGACGAACTCGGTTACCTCCCGAATTTGGACCGAATACAAATCGATCAAAACCACATATCTGGACCGATACTGAAGTCATTTGCGAATTTGAACACGACAATGCACTTGTACGGGTATTGTTCCGTGATTCTTGTGTTAATATCAGTTTGACTTTATAATGGTCAAAATGACTTATTGGATTTGTTGTTTCAGTAGCCATATGAATAATAATTCGCTTAGTGGGCCGATTCCTCCTGAGATATCTAGATTGCCAATGCTTGTTCACATGTAAGTTTATGCTTTGACTTTCTAAATGTTGACTTTACTCTGAAGTCTGACCTATCGGGCATTTGCTGACGTGGCATATGTTGCAGGCTGCTTGATAATAACAATTTATCAGGCCCACTTCCTCCAGAGCTTAGTGAACTACCAAGACTTCTTATACTGTATGTATTCTTTCTTGACAATAACAATTTTTGTATGCTTACAGTTTTGTTCTATAAGTTTTATGATGACTAATATCTTGATTTCATTGGCAGCCAACTTGACAACAACCACTTTGATGGAACTATACCTCCCTCTTATGGCAACATACTAAGTTGTTAAAGTTGTAAGTTTATTTTCATTCAGCATGTATTCAATTTTGATGACGAAAGAAGTATGATAAGCTTAAACATAATTGATGTAAATCTGATCAATTGCACGCCAATTTCATTGCCCGCAGCGCAACGCGCGGGTCACTTTTCTAGTTATTTTCTAATAAGCAGATAAGATTGAAGACATTATTGAAGGTGTGAAGTCATTTGGGTTTGTTTGCTTCAAAAATAGAATTAAACACAAGTCGATTGTATGATCAAAGCGGGTGTAATTTTAAGTTAACGTAGTTTCGTGGTTTGTTGTTGGTCGAAGGCTTGCAAGTTGCAACCCCTCTTTTTGGTGGGGTTGTTTTTACGTATAAATTTTTTCTTTCTGAATTAAAAAAGTGAAAGAAAGTTAGCTCTATTAAAGAGCAATATTCCTTTCTTAAACTGATGTAATAGCTAGATTAAAGTTTAAAGATATTGATTTCTTCTTTATTGTCACTTATATACCATTCCTCTCCAATAAAATCGTCTTTGGCACTCTTTACTATACGAGTAAAAACTTATCTTATTTTAAAAGAGATTTGTTTCTAGACTTCAAGATAAAATTATGAAACTGTGATCTACTAAGAGTTACTTTAATGGTGTCATTATATTTTGATGTTTGAGTATCCGAGATTTTTTTTACCGGGCTAGGTTACGCAATTCAACATAATTTCCAAGAACAATAATTTACACACTTGGATCAAATATAAAGATGAACAATAATAATCACGTAAACCAAGTCCCATTTCAACTGATGCTAAAAGTCTAACATAACATTAAAACCATCCGACTCGTTTTTCTTTATGGCTTATGTGTCATCATGTATATATCATCATCCAAAATTATATAGCGTTACTTGACATTGACTATGAGACACAAAGTAAATATGCTGCTAGCCCGCTACCATGAAATTCGATCAATTAATATACTTTAATACACATGAGCTAGGTGATTTAGGTGTAAGTTCAAATCTTTGAATGTGTAAATTGATAGGTGATTTAGGTGTAAAAATCTTGTTGAAAAGAAATATACTTTAATGTTATTAAGTGCATATACAAGTGCATTCATTAGCTCCAAAATAGTAATTTAAAAAAAATGATTTAATAATTCCGCAATATTGGCCTGGTTAAAACAACGTAGTCTTGGCAGATCTTGGTTAGGGCCGCCGTTTAGGCGATGTGACATTAAGGGGCTATTTGTTTAGCTCTTAATGGAGCTCTTAATGGTTTAGACCTTTATTGGTTCAACACTTAATGGTTCACACTGTTTGTTTCGCAAGCAGATGTCTTAATGGTTCAGACATCTGCCTCTGAATGGTTAAGCATTATACTAAGTCTAAATGGTTAAGACCTCTAATCTGAATTGGTCAGACACTTGTCTCTGAACGGTTAAGCATTATACTACCTCTTAATGGTTCAGACCTCTTACTGGTTCAACACTTAATGATTCAGACCTCTTATTAGTTCAGCATTTAACCATTAAGAAATTGCCAAACGGCCCCTAAGTCACTAAAAAAAAGTCATCGTTAAAAAAAAAAAAAAATTCCGCAATGTATTTGTAAAAATATGCTAAAAAATATGTAAGATGAAGTAAGTTTTTACAAAATGTAAACACGTGCTTTGTAATTTTACCTTCCGCGGGACCCTGGCTGCTAATATCTGTCCTTATAAATCATGTCATAAAAGAAACATTTGATATATTATGTTATTGCAAAGGCAAAATTAAATCCATACAACCACCCTGGAACCACCAACACCTTTGAAACAGAATAGGAATTATTATCTGGTTAGCTAAAGTTAGTATAGGTCTGCCTTTTGTTTTAACTTTAGTTTCTAAGCATCTAAGTAACATTTATAAGTTTTCTTCAACTTTAATATAATATAAGTTCCTATCAAGGCTATTTAAATGAGTTCTTGTTAACATTTTTTGATAAACTAAATTCATCTATTAAACTTTAATTTAATAAGTTCCTGTCAAGGCTTTTAAACGAGTTCTTGTTAACATTTTTTTGAAAAACAAAATTCATCTATAATGCCGACACGCAAAATTAATATGTTTGAAATATAACTGCTAGCTATATTTGACTAATATGATGATAGCTAGATAGTAGAGGTGAGGGTCCATGATTGACACTACAAGAAATTTTGTCTGACAAGTCGACTTTTTTCGATGACCTGTTGTCGGGACAGCCTATCCCGACGACATCGCCAGGAAAAGTAGTGTGTCCACAGGTTCAACTGTCACACCCCAACCGATGACGGAAACATCGAGCCGTGGCACTGAGCGAAACAGATTGTCTAGAAGTTTCCATAACAACTATAATTACCAATTATTTAAAGCAACATGTCCCATACCATGTCATAAAAGATAACATAATTATTACAGGCAAGATCTAGTCAAATTGTTCTGTTCCGACAACTCAGATTTTTATTACATACAATTGTTTATTGTTCTAGGTCTTTCCTAGCCTCGATTTCACAGCAAGCTGCAAATAAGCATCCTAAGCACCTGTCACATACGTTAAAGTAAAAGTCAATACACAAAGTGTAAATGTGAGCATACAAGTTTAATAGATATAATAGAGTTCGAAATTGTTACGCATAACCAGCACGTACACAGTGTAAAATGAGGCATGCTAGTTATCGACATGAACCTATCGATACCAATGACTGCGGGTTAACTGCCCAAGGCAGTTCGTAATACACATTCACCACTGTGAGCCATGTAACAAATTGTCCTTAACAACCCCTGAGTGAACAGGTGCTGAGTCCAAACAAATAGTACTACCGTTGCTAAGGCAGGTAGACAGCATTCCATGTGTAAACATAACAAACAAGCATTCATTAAGTCACGTATAACATGCAGTAACGGTTAGCGTTAAAGTATTGCGTAGTGTGTTCGATGTGATTTAGAATAAGTAACGTATGTAACACCCAAAAGTGCGTAAAGCAAAGAGGGATCGAGTATACTCACAGCGATTGGCGGATTGAAGGGAGCGCTAGAGAGTAAGATTAGCCTGATCAGAACGATAGCATAATGATAAGCGACGCGTAAGACGATGCAGAGTGTAAGTGGGTCGGACAACAGTTCGATCAGATGGTAGTCCGGTCGGATAGCCGGTCGCTCGGGTGACAGTCCGCTCGGATGGTCATCCGATCGGGTGACCTATCGAGTGGATTGTTACTTCCTTTGGGGAGGATGTGTTTGTGTATGATGGCTTGTCTTTTGAAGTTTTTGATGTAGCATTTTGAAAATAGAGAAGTACCTTTACCTTTCAGGTCGGTCGATCGGACGGTAGTCCGATCGGACAGCAATCTGATTGGCGAGTCTCCTCAATTGAGAATAAATTCACAGAAGGACGGTCACTCGATCGGATGGCAATCCGATCGGGTGGCAACCCTCGTGCTTTTAACCTGTTGGAAATTGTTTAATCATGGAAGTCTGATCATTACATGGTCGAGTGGTAGTCCGATCGGGTGGTAATCCGATCGGGCAGCACTTCGTTCAATGTTCATCCCTCAAAGTTTGGAAATAGAAGTTGAGTGTGGGGCCAGGGTGCAAGTCGATCGGGTGACCACCCGATCGGGTGACAATCCGATCGGACAGCAGTCCGATCGGGCGGCACTCCGATCGGGCGGCACTCCGTTCTGGTGTCCCGGTCGTCTTCTTCCTTGGTCATTTTGATAGTTTGTCGTTTTATCGAGATGATTTGACAACGTGTTAGACAACAAAAACCTCGTCAATACTTGGTACTCCTGATCGGACAGGAATCACCCAAACTCGACCAGTTAACTGTTCGAGACGGTGTTCCATGTTTAACCCGAAATCGGTAGTCTCGTGGATAGAATCCAGATCTTGAACCAACACAACCACAAGAATGAGTAGAAAGTTGGTACAAACTCCGATTCTATCGGTTTTGAGTGTATTGAGTGTAAAAGAGTTGAAAGAAAGTTGGAAAACCATCTTTCAATCCTTTTCACCGTTAATATGTTTAGATCTATGAAAGATCTTTGTTTATTTGTGTGGAAATCGTTCAGATCTAAGTTGTTCTTGGTGGATTGAAGTCAAAACATGAAGTTCTCAAGAACACCATGATGACATCATCCTAGGACACCTCAAATCTAGTGATTTCACGGTTAAAAGTTAAGATTCAAAATATAGAAAGGTGTAGGAGTGCGTGTAGATCAAGAATGTACAAAGATTAGGTTGAAAACTTACAAGATTTGAGAGAAATCGGAGAAAAGAACCTTGAGTGTGGCTGGTTCGAGCAGAGAGATGTCACTTACCAAAAGTAGTAATAAGTGAGGTATTTATAGGGTTTCCCAAAGTGGAAATGGCTGGTTAATCGAGTGGCAGCCTGATCGAATGGCTGGCCGATCGAGCGGCAGCTCGATCGAACGGCTGGTCACTTGGTCGATTAGCCACTTTGGTTCGAGTGTTCGGTGCGATGATTTTTGCTGTTTTGATTGCGAATGCGAGCATTGCGATGCGATAGAGTTTCCTAGTCAAATTACTTTTAATCCCAACTACTATATCAAAATACAATCATCCTTAATTTCATATTCGTTTAGCGTTTGCGATTCGATTGTGATTGAGTTTCGATTGCGTTTCGATTAATCACCACAACATAACATAAATAAACAAGCACAAGTAACACATAAGGCACACACCCACATATAACAACATCCAGAACGCGTAATTCGAGTTGTTAGTGCGATTGCGATAACGATAAAGTAATAAAACAAGCGATGAATATCGAATAAACCTCGATTATTAATAAGTATTCCACATAATACAACTAACGTAAGACATAAAATAGACTATCTACAAGTCAAAGAAGTCAAAACAGGAATTGAGCAAGGAGTGACAGATCGTAATTAGCAATATTGTATCCCTTTGACTTCATTCTTGACTTTGACTTTCGAAACACGGGGTGTTACATCAACGCTATAGATCAAACCCTACTCGATGCTGAAGCTACTCTACCTTTCCAAAGGCCAGGAGATGGCCATCTCGAGGCATGCCATGACACACATGCAACACGGCCGAGGAACTGAACAATATATTTCGTGAAATAAACAAAAATGAAACACAAGAGGTCACATAACTAAATCACGGATCCACGGAGTCCTGTTGTCTAAGGGTGCTGGGGGCTATCGCCGGAACCCAATTTATCATCCAATCACCCTGTAATACCTCATTTTCCCTATTTTAACCCGCCACAACCCGCTGTGAACCCCTACAACCCATACCCAGGGCCGACTCGTTAGTGTAATTGGGCTAGGCGACGGCTTAGGGCCTTCGAAAAAATAGGGCCTCCAAAATTAAAAAAATAAATCTATATTTATATAAAGAAAGAATATTATATCTACGGTGATATTTGTTAACATTAATACAAGTGTAGTCTGGTGGTAAGAACGAGATTTGGTTTTTGTAGAGGGCTTGGTTCGAATCCCATCTACTGCCCATTTCCAAAATTATTAATCACCTCACTAACTCTTTTAATAAAGGGTGCATGTTTTAATTTTCCTTTCACACATAATGTAAGTTGTTATTTGTTAGGTTAAACTCTTTTGACCAACTTAGATTTGATTTATGTATTAGATCCCAACATTATTTAGTGAAATCTTCTAGTTTATATAATGGTTAAGTGCTTTTAGTGGCGAAGCTTGAGATTTCTAACTGGGGGGCGGAAGTCACCGTACCTAAAATTTCTATAAAACTAGGGGGTCGAAAACGTACATACCAAAAAATTTCTATACGAAAACTACATACTCTCCACTACTGAGTGAAAAGTTCGGGGGATCGGCCGCCTCCTCCCGCCCCTTAAAAGCTACGCCCATGAGTGCTTTATAAGTTTCTTCCTAATATATTTCATGTCAGATACAAACCGAAATTACGAGCCTAAAAAAATTAGAAAAGGCCTTGAAATTTTAATTCGCTTTGGGCCCCAAAATTCTAGGACCGGTCCTGCCTACACCCACTCCCCGTGTGCTGTCTTCCAATGGCAAAAGCTCGACCCATCCACCTACCCGAATCGGTAAAGAGTACCCGGCCACCATATCCACATCACCAATCCCAGCCCAATGAGTGGGTGTACCACCGGACCCCATATGTACGTACTAGTCCTAAGACTTTGTGTAGTGGGCGCTATCTCACCTTATAAAGCCCCATAAGGCCCCTGAACATCATTACGGGGGGCTTTATGAGGGCGCTATAAATGAAAATTGGGGGTGTGGCGCGATAATTTTAACGGCGGTATGGGATTTGCTTTTGAAGTGTTGACCAATAAAAAATTATTAAGGGTTTTTTTAATATTCTAATGAAATTGAAAATTAAGAATTAGGTAATGATGGGTAGGGACTTTATGATTACGGGCTCTAGTGATATAACGCCCCATAAAGCCCCCGTGTGACGTGGCACGACACGTGTCGCATAACGCCCCACAAGGGGCTTTATGACTACGGATGGCCTAACCGACTAACCGAGTAAGGCCTGAGCACCCTAATAATTTATAAAAATACAATTTTTTTTTGATATGACTGATTGACCGTGTGCATTTAAATTGCTTAAAATATAAAAATTGACGTGATGGGTAGAAGTGTTTTTTTAGAATAGTTATATAAAAATGAAAAAGACAATGATTTGATTTATATAAGTGTGAATTTGAATGGTATACAAATAAAATAAATTACGTGATAACTTATTAAGGGTAAAACACACAAGTTATATAAAAGAACAAAACAAAAATGTTGATCTGATTACGTGTTTAAAAGACAAAAAAGATTAATGCTATTTGAGTAATGTGTATCAACAAAATAAAATTATAAAAAACTAAAATAGGCAATAGACATGAATTATTATAGGAAACAGACATGAATTATTAGGAATAGACAAGCTCAATTATTTGCATGTTATAAATGTTCGTATGCTAAAAGGAAGAAGTCAGCATGTTACCAAATTCACCATTATTTTATATTCCTCACCTTTAGTTACTGTAACTAATCCTTTCCAGCTTGCAAAAAAAATATTCTTTTAAATAATGTAACAATATAAAAACCTCAATCATTCATATCATATCCATGCAAATCAACTGTGTTTGTTTCTTAGTGTGTTTGAAGTTTGAATCTTATGTCACTCATGCTTGAAGATTAGGTGAGGTAACCCAGTGATGTATTAATTATAACTAATCAATATTTAATTAAGATGAGATTAGTCATAATTTTATTTGTTAATCCAGGTGGTGGCCGGATTCTATATGATTGTTAGTATAGTAAAAGGAAGCAGGTTACCAAAACCATCTTATGTTCAATATTCTTTCACTCAAGTTTACTCTAACTAATCTTTTCAGTCTGCAAATAAATATTTTTTTAACAAAATATAATGTTATAAATAAAAGCTCAACCTTTCATACATCTTCCACATATCCATGAATCATGCAAGAGGGTTAGTTGAGGTTTGTTTCTTATATTGACGCATTGACGTCTATTAGTCGTCCTTTTAATATTTAATAATGAGCTTAATCATTTAATATGGTTGCATGTGTTGTAAATACAGGTGATACTGCTGCCTATATAATAGATCTAAAGAAGAAGTAGGTGAAAGAAGGCAACAAAGAGAAGAGATGAAAGGCTTTTGCTGGATTTTGGTCTTTGTAGTGATTTTTGGATGGGTGCAAGGTGATTTACAGATGGGATTTTATGGGACTTCATGCCCCAAAGCTGAAAAGATTGTGCAAGATTATGTGAATGAGCATATCCCGAATGCTCCATCGCTTGCCGCTACTCTTATCAGAATGCATTTCCATGATTGTTTCGTCAGGGTTCGTTTCATCTTTTACCTTTTTTTCTTCGTGTCATTTGTCACGCCAGCTTTTAAATGTCGCTGCTTTTCTACTCTCTATCGTGGATTTGTCTGTTTTTTTTAGTTGGGCATCACTTTTTACATTTTAAATTCCAAGCATTTTTTACTTAAGCAATGCATAACAAATATTTGATCATAAACTTAACACACGGAAGCACCCTAAAAAAAGGAATTTGCTCTCCCCAGCCATTTCGGGTTAAGAAGAACTCGACCATTTAGGCTAGAGGGTATGGTGATAGTCCTCCAAGGGAGGATCATCCGTCACGTAGGCGTCACGTCATAGTCCTTCCAAGGATGGTCCATCCCACAAAAGTAAAGGGTTTGGAGGATGGTCCTAGATGATCCTACCCCACAACTTTTATGTTTTTTAATCTTCTACTTTTTTTTAACATTTAACAAATAAACTAACAAAATATTTAATCTTCTACCAGATGAACCACCAGATGAAAAGTGTAATTTACACTACATAATCCCCCTCCTCTCTCTCAAACACCCATCACCACCACCAACTCAAGACCCCCATCTCTACCCCATCTCTACCAGATGAATTTGTGGTGGTGGTTGTAGTTCCCGGCGATGGTGGGTTGTTGTTAATTTTTTTTTATTAATGGTCGAAATCATCAATGGGGACCCACCAGATTTGGATCGTCGGCAACGTCTTGAGCAGGACGTAGAGGACGGGGACGGGGGGAATGGTTCGACGGCGTCGCCGTTCCTCGACGGGGTTGGGGACGAACCCCATACCCTATAGCCTTAGGGGGTAGGGGTGATCATCACTCACCACCCATTTATCACTCACAACATCCAATCAAGTTCCGCCATATCATCAACCATTATTCCATCACTCACAAACTTTTTTAGTGGAAACGGTATCACTTGGTGATGGAATTCCATCACTCACAATCTTTTTTTATTTTTTTTAATTATAAATTAAAAATAAAACACTAAAATTATAACAAAATAATTAGATTATAAATTATAAATTTTATTTAAATTAAAAACATACCAGTTCAATTAAACATTCTAGAATTTAAAGAAAATTAAGTTGAGAAAACCCAATAATTGAGTTTTTTATTAAGATGGCCTTTAAAAAAATGGGGTTCAATTTGTAGACGGCCCAACTAACATCTTGTCTTATTTGTTCATCTTCTTCTCTTCCAAAAATCCTACAAAACAACCTAAAATCCATGACGCCGGAATTTTTTTAATGTGTTATCTCCACTCTTCTCTTTTAAACAAGGAAAACATAATCATTAAACAAGCAACATGTGCCAACGGTCGGAAACTTGAAAGATCAACGCGTCAAAAATATGACGCGATTTAACTTCCACGCGTGATGGAGAGGGGCTGGCGGTGGTGTCTCGGCTTCTTCCACGCGTGAACTTCATTCATCACGCTACCACCCCGGTGGCCTTTACCCAAATAGTGTGGTCACAATGAAAACAAGCACAAATATGCGTCTATTTAACGTGTCCAAAAATCAAAATGCGTCTATTTAACGTGTCCTAAATGACGATTATTTACCAGGTCAACATGTATGATCATTTAAACGTAAACAAAAATGACGATCTTATCCTTAACGAAACATTGGTGTTGTGTGTGAATAGGGTTGTGATGGATCAATCCTCTTGAATTTTACTTCAAGCTCAGGCAATCAAACAGAGAAAGTGGCAACACCAAACCAAACAGTAAGAGGGTTTGATTTCATTGATAGATTGAAGAGTTTAGTTGAAGCAGAATGCCCTGGCATTGTTTCTTGTGCTGATATTGTTGCTCTTGCTGCTAGAGACTCCATTGCTATCACTGTAAGAATTCAAATTTAATCATAGGTGAAATGGAACCCGAAGGTAGTATATAAATACCAAACTAAATGTTTTTGTTTCTGATTCCTTTTGTTGTTTTCGGTTTTGTTAAAGGGAGGCCCTTCTTGGAAAGTCCCCACAGGGCGAAGAGACGGGTTGTTATCTAATGCATCCGAGGCGTTAAACCAAATCCCGGCTCCATTCGACAATATCACTATTCTCATACAAAAGTTTGCAAATAAAAGTCTTGATTTGAAGGATCTTGTTTTGCTTTCGGGTATGTTATTCATTGCTTAATTCACTATGAAATTGGATGCATTTTGTTTTAGTATCTTGTAATTTATACAATTACTATTATTTGATCAAATAGTTTAGCGGTATGCTTTTAAAACATCTATAATAAATACTTTGTGTTAAAAATATATTGTTATAATAATAACAACATATTTTTAAAATTATGCAATTTAGTTTTGTATGCTACAAAATGCATATTTCAGACTTTCAAACTCCTTTAAGATGTTACTCGTTAAAATTTTCACATATTTGTGACGTTATATTAGGTGCTCATACTATTGGAATCGCACATTGTCCATCGGTATCAAACCGTCTATACAATTTCACTGGTGTGGGAGATCGAGACCCCTCCCTTGATAGCGAATATGCAGACAATCTCAGAGCAACAAAATGCAGGACACAAAACGACAATACAACAATACTTGAGATGGATCCTGGGAGCCGTAAGACTTTTGATCTTAGCTACTACACGTTATTGCTAAAACGTAGGGGCTTGTTCGAGTCTGATTCGGCTTTAACTACAAACTCCAACACGTTGGCTTACATAAACCAACTTCTTCAAGGATCGCTCCAGAATTTCTTCAGTGAGTTTGCATTGTCGATGGAGAAAATGGGTCAAATTGAGGTGAAAACCGGAACCTCTGGTGAAATTCGAAGGAATTGTGCTGTCGTAAATAGTTAAGATTGTGTGATCCTATAATGCTTGTTGTATTTGTTTTCGTCATTCTATTTTCAAATTTTGCGTGGTAAGTTTTATGTGGTAAGAAAATAAAGACGTGTCTATGAGAGTTTATTTACACTGTATGTAAATTGAAATGATGCTTGTATAATTAAGATATAGAATCGAACAAAAAGATATGAATATATATGACATTGTTTCTATTTTCTGTTTTATTAGTTACTATACTCTTATCACAAGCATAACTTAACTAATTAGGGGCTGTTTGTTTGCATCTTAATAGCCTCTTATTAGTCTCATGTCTGACTGAGTCATCAGCTTGTTTGTTTCATACCTCTTAAAACTTCCCAGCCTCTTATTAGCCTCTGACCGGGTCATACATGTAAAGGAGTCAGACTGAAGTCTGAATGAAACATTGGACGCGTATGCCCTTCAGCTCCTCCTCTTCAGCTCTTCTCCACAGCAACCCCATCATCCCTCCATCTCCTCTCCTCCACAGCCGCTCCTCCTCCACAGCCGGCCTCCTCCTCCTCCTCCTCCACAGCCGCTCTCCTCCTCCACACCGAATCCTCCACAGCCGCCACCTCCTCCACAGCCGCTCTCCTCCTCCACACCGAAGAATCCTCCACAGCCGCCTCCTCCTACACAGCCGCTCTCCTCCTCCACACCGAATCCTCCATAGCCGCCTCCTCCTCCCCAGCCGGCCTCCTCCCGTCGATCACAAAAAGGTTAGGTTTTGTTTTGGCCCCTTTTCATTCGTCTTTCTCTTTACAGTGTTTTTGATGTTGATGAATTTGTGATAAATACTCGCTCTTGAAGTTTGAAGTTTTTCTAGGGTTTGGAAATTATGTGGTATGAAAATTATTGCTTGTTGTATAATAAGGTTAATTAGAATTTTGATGATGGAACCTTGATGATTCTGTGTGGTTTAACTGCATCATAGCATGATTATATTTAGGGTTAATTAGAGTTCAGAGGGGTAAAAATGTCATTTTACACAGTCATTCAGAGGTGCAACCAAACAGCACTTTACTGGTTCAGCACTTACTGGTTCAGACCCTCTTACCCATTCAGATCTCTTATTCATTCAGCACTTATTGGTTCAGATGTTGCCAAACAGCCCCTTAGGCCATGTTTGTTTGCATCTTATTAGCCTCTTAATACCCCATGTCTGACTGAGTCAGATGTCAGATTGTTTGTTTCATCCCTCTTAAAACTTACCCAGCCTCTTATTGGTCTCTGACCCAGTCATACATTGAAAGGAGTCTGACCGCCAAACTTTCCACCAAATACCCTAAAAACCCCACACCACTTTTGCTCCCCTCTTCTACTCATCATGCGTCTCCTTTCCTAGGGTTTTTTTTCCTTTGCAAATCTACAGCAATCTGTTACAAAGGAAGCATCAAAGGTATGTTCTAATCACTTTAACAGCTGATTTTGTTGATGTTGTTGATGTATGTACTCTTTGTTCTTCGATTTCGTATACGCCCTGTTGGTTGTGCGAGTTCATCTGTGATTTTAACAGCTGATTTGTGGTTTGGTTGTGCGAGTTCAGCTGATTGCAAGTTCATCTCTCACCCTCTTACCCACCAGCCACCACCGAAACCCCCCTCTTCGGAGCTGGAAAAAGATCCCAACCATCACCATCCTTCAAACTCGCACAACCAAACAACAAATCGAACCAGTTGATAACTCGCTGATTGTAATAATATGAGCATATTAGGGCCTGTACTAGGAGAATGAGATTTGAGTCACATCGTATCAAACCAAAAGGTCTAGTTTGGAGCGTTTTTTTTTTCAATTTGGGGTTTTTTTTTGCTGTTAGTATCTTCCTTCTTGTTTCAATTAATTGCACTTTGGTCTTGCACAAAGTCTTGAAACCGGTGGTGGTGGTTGAATGAATAAACCTATGGGAAAGTGCAGGCTATTCTCTCATTTAATGGCATTAAAGTTTTTTTTTTCTTTCATTAAAAATATCAATTTCTCAACTGCTTTAACGTTAGACCGTGGGGTATGGTGAGGCTTGGGTTGGGGGCATGAGTTGACACGTGGAGTTGGAGCCCCCCACCGGTGAGTGACGTGTCCGTGGGGTATGGCGGAGATTGGGTTGGGGGCGTGGCTTGGCAGTTTATTTAAAAAAAATTACAAAAAATTAAAATTCAAACACCCGCTATGACACGGCGGTGGACAGCGAATAGGAGGCCGCCACATCGGATCTCAAGCCCGCCCCACGCCCGGCTTCAAACCCAAGCCCCAAGGGCCACGCCCCAACTCAAGCCCCAACCCAAGCCCCAAGGGGTGGTGGCTTGGGCGTTTTCCCCCAACCCAAGCCCCATACCCCATAGTCTTATTCATTTATATATCAATCATTTATTACAATTATGATTTCGTTTCCTACTCATTTATTATTTGATGTATAGACAGTTTGATTTTTTTTTCAAAATGATATACACAGTTTGATGTATAGACAGTTTGATCACTAAAGAGTTTATTATTTGATGTATAGACAGTTTGATTTATTATTTGATGTAAGACAGTTTGATTTATTATTTGATGTATAGACACTTTGATCACCAAAGAGTCTTGATTTTTAGTAGTTGTTTAACTAGAATTGATCAATATTGATGTTCAGTATTTAATTATTTAATTAGAGTTGTTTTTTTAGCAAATGGTAGATTCTACTAAAGAAATGGCTGACAAAAAGATTAGGATTAATTGGAAGCAAGAAGGAGTCGGTAAAACCTTTCTAGAATCATGTATTCATGAAATTGCACTTCATGGACGTGAGGGTAGTAGCCTAAAAGCAATTTCATGGAAGAGAGTTGCTGAAAAATTGAAAATAGAACATGATTTTATAGTGGATCAAAAACAAATGAAGAATCGCTATGATTACTTGAAATCAAAATTTGCACATGATTCACGTGTTTTGAAAGAAGTTGCATTTAATCCGAGTTGCGGCTTTTATTTCCCCCCACCAGGTTTTTAACCTTTCCTTAAATTTGATGTATTTGTGGAGTACAACGAGAACACTTTTTTTGGAGAAATGCAACAGGAGGAAAGTGATGGCCAGTCTGTTCACGACATGGAATGGGGCTCACAAGGCATTGAATATATGACTAGTTTGCGTGACGAGATAGCTACTCAATTAATGTCAAATGCTTAAAACCCAAATTGTACTCGAGTTATTAGTTTCTACTTGGATTAGTATGTTTTCAAGAAGGATTTATGTGTAATTTGGATTTTCTATGATGGTTTGTATTTTTTTAATAATATTTCATTATTAGGAGTTATGATCAAACAGATACATTATACTCAGCAAGAAATAATTCAGAAGGGTAAAATCATCATTGTACACAGTCATTCAGAGATCCAACCAAACAGACTTAAACTGGTTCAGCACTTACTTGTTCAGATCTCTTACTGGTTCAGACCTCTTATTCTTTCAGCACTTATTCATTCAGAAGTTGCCAAACAGCCACAGTTGTGTTTTTGTATCAATTAACATAAAGAATAAACAAAATATACACAAAAGGTTCCATAGTGTTTAGTAAACATAATATATACTATTGTAGCTAAGACCAAGTTGACTCTACATATTAGAGAGAATGACTAAAATCTTTGTCTAATTAGAGTTTTGCTATTAGGTTTTTCAGAATGTGGATGCACCCTTAAGTGTTTGATGAGTTTTAGATGGGAGGCTTATATTTTGAAATAACATTTGACTTTTGAGTTTGAGATGGACAAGGCTACGTACTTGAATACACCTTTATCCTTGTTGATTTCTCGATAAACCCTTGAATGTCGTTTCAATCTTTGGTTTGCGGTTGCACTAAATCTTGATTGAGAGGAAGAAAGATAACACATGAGCGCGTACTATGAAACTACAGTGAAAGGTTTTGTAAGGGGGTAGGGGTGATCATTACTCATCACTCATCACTCACTCATAACTTCCAATCAAGTTCCGTCATATCATCAACCATTATTCCATCACTAGTGATGAATTTTAGTGGAAATGCCCATCACTCACTGTTAGGCCCTATAGGTTTATAGATTAGTAGGATTGTTGTTAAATGGACTAAGATTCTAGAAGGTGGTGGGTATTAGAGTGGGCTTTAGGGAAATGGGCCAAAGGTTTTGGGGGAAACCCTCCCTATAAATAGGAAATAGAAATGAGGAGCATGGGTTGGTTCCTTGGTTTTAGAAACTTGTATTAGACAATTACTTGTATGCAAGTTTAAGCTTTTGAATACATAATCATCCTTCTTTCATCTCTTTGTTTCTTTGCAACTTGTTTGTGCGATATCACTGTGATCTCGGTTTCGGGACTTACAATTGGTATCAACACCCAACAATACCCATCACTCACAACACTCAACAACACCCAACAATATCATCACTCACATCATCTTCACGCGTGATAAATATCACGCGTTATATAGTTTGGTCGCGGTGGTGTTTGGGTTGTATAACTCGTGATATATTTCCATCACGGGGTAAAAGTATGCCACCCCATTTTCAAGGTGAAAAGTTTTGAATTTAGGGTTTGTTTTTGTTTCACTAAGTAACCAATATTCTCATCTGCACCCTCTTCATCTTTATTTTTGTCAACAATATACACAATTTTCTGATTTATAATTCACCTAGATTGCTTGTATTACAGTTGAAGTATTTGGATTGGAATTTTTTGCTATGGATAGTGAAAGAACTTCATCAGTTTGTCAAAACACCTCTATATTTGTGTTACGCCCTGGACCTAGGGTTGTAAATGAACACGAACAAGGGCTTGTTCGTGTTTGTTCATTAAAAAATGAACATGTTCATGAACTGTTTGCGAACGCTTATTGAATGGGATTTCTTATTTGTGTTCGTTCATTAAGGAAATGAACGTGTTCGTGAATTGTTCATGAACACTTACTGAACGTAAACGAATACATGAACACAAACGAACGTTCCTGAACACAAATATATACAAGTAAACATATATTCAATTTAGAATGAAGTCTGCATTTTTCATCAGAAATATCACGAAGAATCACCAAAAACATAAATAAGTACTTTACATAATAATTATCTCAACATAGTTGATATAATTGTTACAAACATAACTAACATAAAAATTAAGAAGTTTGTCAAGCTTTAACAAAAACTAAACTAAAATGCTCAAATGAGGAATGTTGGCGAAGGCGTATAGTATAACTAAAGTTTCATTTTAAAAAAACTAAAATCAATAAAATAAAAATATAACATAAAAAACATTTAAGTGAACAAACAACAAAGAACATAAATGAACACATCATAGAACGTTCATGACGAATGTTCTAGCGTGAATGTTGGTGGAAGTCATTCAATTGTTCACCAGAAGATGATAATCAAAGGCACCAGGACAAACCTGTTCAATTCCTTACATGCCTATATCCTTAATCGTCCATTTGAGTTTTACCCATTTCGTTTGTTTAACCCAAACCAATCAACCCTCTACAACCTTGTTAACCTTTTTAATATTTGGAATTAATTTTTGAGTAAACTACAATTTTACCCCCTGGGGTTAGATGCGATTGGCAACCTTACCCCCTGACTTTTTCTGACTGCATCAATGTAACCCCCTGAAATGTGAAAAGACTTTTTTGCCCCTGATAATGATAAGAAAATAGAAGTAAATAACACGTTTACACCCTGTTTTATTATAGTGTCTTCTCCGGCGATGTTCCGACAACCGGAGCACTTAACTCCGGCCTTCTCCGGCGATGTTCCGACCACTGGAGCACTTAAAGTCTTTTCAGCTAAATTTTGGCAACTTGAGAGTTCAGACCCTGTTTGATCCATTTCCTTTGTAGCTAAATTTTTGATAGTTTACCAACTTAACCAGTAGGTAATAGAATAAAAACCCAAATTAACCCGTTTCTAGATAAATGATCATAGTATTCTTGTAGCCTATTTGGTTGGTAAAAATGGAATTGTATTTGAAATTTAAACATTCCATTGTAATGTTGTATGTTTACCAAAAGCCCACATCTCCCTGATGAACCAGGACCTTAACCCAGAAAGATAAACATGTAACCCAGAAACAATCTTTGAACATTGATAAATACATATGACCCAAAAGTAATCCATGAACCAAGATTCGATTTTTTTTCACATTAACATAAGGAAGAAACCAGCAATTTTGTATTTAGGGAGAACCTGTGACAAATTTGCAATTTTACTGTTAAAGAAGTATGCAGATTTGATGTTCAAGGTCAAGCATAATCTGGATTCAAAGATTTATCTCTGATTTCTTTTATGGAACATCGATTGGCATTAATGGAAATTAAAAGCATCTTTCACACTGATAGGTTAGGGAGGGAAGTTCCGAAGCGAATAAGAAAATAGGTAGTTAAGTAAGTATGTTTCTATGAGTAGACAAAAGGATGGTGTGAATTAAGTAAGTATAGCAAAAAAGATAGACAGACAGACAGACCAGCAATAAAAGGGTCAACAGTTTTCAAAGTTTCAGCATCAAAAACAGAGAAACCATGACAAAATCTTCCTATTGCGGAGAACAAGAGTATGGCCATCACATCACCACTAGAAAGGAGGGCATCATGACTGAGAGAGATAACAAGTTAGAAATTTAGACAAACAGAAACGTAAATAGATAAATGATCGTCGGAGTGTCGGAATACGCTTCTCCGGTGGTTGGAATATCGCCGGAGAAGACACTTTAATAAAACAGGGTTTAAACGTGTCGGCTTATGTCACACCCCGATATTTCCACATATTACCGGTGGGCCCGGCGGGGAGTATCGTGACGTAGTTGATATTGTCATAGTCAATTATATACAGTTTAATGCACGGCGGAAGTCTTGGTAGAAAATAATATTACAAACCGAAATGCAAAGTATAAATTAAATATTATACAGACGGTTGTAAGAGGATCCACAGGCGGATCTAAAACATAATATAAAATATTGTTCAACAGACTATAAGCATCAAGAACTTGCAAGATTCTTTAACTAACGCCCAGAGCTCCCAGCCAATTACGTACAACACCTGTCATTTAGTCCTTTTGAAAAATACGTCAGTTTACACCGGTAAATACAATTAACCGACTCCAGAATATATTAACCTATGTGATTCCTAACGGGTCTTATGAAGACTTGTATAAAATGGGTAAACTAAATACATTCTGGATTTTGAAGTTAAAATGATAAAGTTTGACCCGTTTCGGTTAATTTATGCAAACTAGTAACATAAATCGTACCGAACGCATATGTGCATAACGGGTAGCCTATAACAACTCTAAACCGACACCCTCATAAATTTTCCGACACCCTAATATATTTTAAAATATCCCAATAAATCCTAAAATACACCCCATACGCGAAAACGGGTACCGAATACCTTAAATATTATTAAAATTAATTAAAAATAATATTTTAGGGGTTTAGGCGGGCCGCGTAAGGCACCCCTTAACCCTTACGCGGGCCGCTAGAGATCAAGAATGTGGCGCAGCCCGGTGCTGACACGTGTCCGACTCGTGTTGAACCTATAAGCTGACCGGATCACCTACGCCTTTGACCGTGTTTGACGCGGGCCGCGTAGCCCTTTGTTAACCTTTACGCGGGCCGCGTAAAAGTCGAGATGTGGCACTATAAATAGCAGGCATCGGGTTTCATCAAAACTCGTTCACATCTTTCTTTCTAAACGTAAATCTCTCACAGTAGGCATTATACTCGGGTCTAATACCCCCTAAATAGCGAAGTTCTGCTCCGTTGTAAGTATCATAACCCCTGGATACGTATTAGATACTCTGCCCGATTGATCTAGGGTTCCGTAACGGCTGTCGTGGTTCTGCCCGACGTAGTCGTTGGAATGCCGTCTCGGGGAGGGTATTACTAATGTTAAAATGGGTTATTATACTAACACGTGTGCATTTATGTAAATTATAGATTGTCACCAGGAAACCCTAAAGGATAATCTAAGACAGCAACGTGAGTAATCTCCTTTTTGTAAACAATTTTTACAAAACCTTAACTATTTTACAATGCAATTTAGCAGTGATTGAGTCTTTGTAATTCTACGATTACTGCCGGTATGTTGGGGTTTTGTATACAAAATGTGAGACACGTTACTATTGGACGAAGAGTTAGCCAATGTGTAATATGACCCACCAGTCAGGATTAACAGTACTGAATGAGTAATTGGGTAGATATAAACATTGTAATCGCTCTCAATACTGTTTAAATTAAATTAATATTTCTTGATTAAACTGGGATTCACTCACCAGTATTTCCCATTGACAAATGTTTTTAAAACGCGTTTCAGGTAACACAATGTGAAAGCCAATTAGAAGCCAGTTGGATAGCACTGAAGGCTTGGAAAAGTGGCTATAAAAGTTACCTAAATAAAGAAGGCGTTTTATTTCAATAAAATGGGATTTATCCCTACAAATCAGTTTGTAATAAAAACTTGGGTTTCATCCCATTATGATTATTTATATAAAATGTGGTGTTTTACTCTGATACTTGGGTTTCATCCCATTATGATTATTTATATAAAATGTGGTGTTTTACTCTGATAAAATATTTCCTAACTACGGTCTTGATGTAATTTCCACTGCCAAATTAATAAATATCGATACCACCACCACTGAGTTCGCGGCCGCCCGTTCCCGGGACAGATAGGGGGCGGGGGTTGCGACAGAAGGTGGTATCAGAGCTAAGCCACTGATTCAGCCACATAAGCATTTTGCTGACATCAAAATTCAATCTGTTAGGAAATAAATTACGGAACTACGTGCATAATTGTATTTATTTGTTATGTGTTTTTTGACTATTTGTTAGTTTACAGTATGAGCGACCAAGGACCATTTGACGCGTACCGTCAATTGTTTGGTTCGCCTAAAAGCGAAGGCACCTCCTCTTCTCAGCCTGCCCTCTCGGGGTATTCTGCTGATACGGAAGAAGGAATATTCGTGTTTAAGGCTCAGTCGGAAGAGCCATTTCCTCATAAAAAGAGGGAATGGTTCAGTAGAGGAGCACATGAGCGTAGAAAACGTATGAAAAAGTTACAAGACCAGAGAGAACTAGCAGCAGCCAAGAGAGAGACAGATGCCTATGCCCAGGACATGATCAATAGGGGTATAGCCAACATCCACATCTTAGCAACCATTGCAGCTGACCCTAACCTGGAACAAATGCTAGCACCCCAACCACAACTACCAATTCTTGACCAACCAATGGAAATAGAAAACCCTGTAAATCAAGTAGAAATGCATGACTTCGATCCGGAAGAAATACCTAGGGTACCAGCACCAAACCCCTTAGACCCAAATTACGACCCCTGGTGGGACGACAATAGGGACTATGTGCAACGTTACCCGATACATGAAGACATGCCCATGCAGAACTTAGGAGCCTATCCAGGTTTGGATCCTTTAGATCCCTATTACCATGATGAATACATTAGGGATATTTTAGAAAATCCTTACCAATTCCAGGCCCCTACACCTCCTTACCAATTCCATGCCTTATGGTTATTCTTACAAAGAATTCTGGTCCTGTAAATCGATAGAATTCTCGGGCAATGAAGAACCTATTGCAGCTCTACGCTGGATAGAAAAGACTGAGGCTGTTCTGAAAATAAGCAAGTGTGCGGAAGAGGATAAGATAATGTTTGCTTCCAATCTATTTAAGAATTCAGCCTTAGAATGGTGGAACACTATCCTCCAATCTAGAGGAAGTGATAGGGTATACAATATGGAATAGGAAGAATTTAAGAATATGGTAGAAAGGAAATTCTGCCATCCTAACGAAAAGGAACAAATAGCAAACAAATTCCTAAACCTTAGGATGAATGGAGTAGATAGTAAGGGGTACACAAAGTTATTCTTTGAATATGCTAGAATCGTACCTACCCTTGAATCACCAGAGCCGGTATTAATCTCCCGTTATATCTGGGGATTAATTGGGGAAATGAGACATGTAGTCAAAGCAGCTAGACCTCAAACTATAGAAGAAGCTGTAGAACTAGCAAATACCTTGACCGATGAATTAATTCGTACTAGAGAAGAAGATCAGAGAAGGAATCTAGCTCAAAGACTTACTCATGAATTCCGATCTGGAAATTCCAACCGTGGGAAAAATGTAAGTTCCACATCTGCACCTTATTGCAAGTATTGCAAAAGGAAGCATTCTGGAAGATGCTCCATATATTGCAATTTCTGCAAAATATCAGGACATAAGGAAGAAGACTGCAGGAGGAAAGCCAACAACAGGGTATGCTACAACTGTGGGGAACAAGGTCATATCAAGCCAAACTGTCCGAAATTAGCTCCAGCTACAAACAACAAGAATGTTAAAAATGCTAGAGCATTTGTTCTGACTGCAGATGAAGCCAAAATGATTCCAGATGTAATAGCCGGTACGTTTAAGATCAGGATATCATCAATTAAAGGTACAAGAAGAGGATATTACTAAAACCACATTTAGAACAAGGTATGGTCATTATGAATTTACTGTCATGCCATTTGGTTTAACCAATGCCCCAGCCACATTTATGGACATGATGAAACGAATATGTAAACCATATTTGGATAAATTCATAATTGTTTTTATTGACGATATTCTCATCTATTCTAAAAGTAAGGAAGATCATGCAAAACATTTGCACTTAATTTTAAGTCTATTAAGAAGAGAAAAGCTTTATGCTAAGTTTTCAAAGTGCGAATTTTGGTTAGAGCAGGTACAGTTTCTCGGACACTAAGTAAACCATGAAGGAATTCATGTGGATCCAACAAAAATTGAGGCAATTACTAATTGGAAAACCCCTGAGTCAGCAACCGAGGTTAGAAGTTTCTTAGGATTGGCCGGTTATTGTAACAACTCTCATTAAAATTACTATTTCTTATTTTATTATGTCCAATAGGAAACCCTAATTGAGACCCCCAAATAATATTGCATGACCCCTAAAATTTTCAGAACAATCGGAACTAGGATCAGGGACCCCTAAAACTCAGGGGGGTATTCCCTAATTGGTATTATCCTCACTATTTGTTGTCGAATGCGAATTTCGTCGAACGGCTGACTCACCTAGGCTAGAAATACACAAGGATACCCTATCCTAGAAGTGACCCGTCGCGCCACGCGAGAGCCTCTCGTGACACGCGACAGGGACCATTTTTCAGTATAAGTATCAGGGGTTTGGCACTTGCATTTTGGCGTTGGTTCGACGTAAAAATTCATTTTGTACGTTGAGATATCATCTGTTTATTCCAAAAACACACACAAGCACGAAATTCTGCCGCGATAACAGGGTAATAACTCGATCACTGCTACGATTTAATGTCCGATCGATAAAAACCGATCCGATGGATGTTTAAGTGCTGCCCGTATTTGGGCTATACTTTGTCATTCGTCGTGAGGGTTTTGATCTCGTGAGTTGTCGTAAAAGTTGTATCAAGTTACTGACCTAGTTTTCGTGTGCATTGTTATTTGAATTAGGTTAACCAGGCTAAAATCAGTAGGCTAAACGATGCCTGTCTAAACTTGCAATGTGAGTCATTCTCTTTTTACCAAATTGTTTTCCAAACCCTATTTATTTTCAAAGTTATAATTACAGGGATTAAGTCTTTTTAATCTTCAATTACTGTCGGTATGTGGGGTTTTGTATACATTACTTGATACCCGTCACCATTGGACAACGGGTTAGCCAATGGGTGATCTGACCATAGTCACCGATACTGTCGAGTGACAAATACCGATTTGGGGTAATTAGTAGATAGAAACAATATAGTCACCCTTAATACTGTATATTATAACAATGTGTCGTTCTGTGCAACTTGAGTGACTCGCCAGTATTTCCCTGCTGATAAAACCTTTTTAAAACATGTTTCAGGTGATCTGCTGTGATCCAGGAAAAGTGTCGTGTAGCACTGCAAGCTTGAAGAAGTGGCTCAATAAAATAAAGAAACATGTTTTTGTAAAACGGGGGGGGGGGGGGGGGGTTTCCTAGTGAAATCACCTTTATTGTAAATTACGGGTGTTATCCCCAAATTATGAAATAAAATAAATTAGACATTTTCAAGTTTAAAAGATCCTGTTAAAATTCCGCTGCCAACATATTAATTATCACGGGTTTCTGTCCTGCGGCTCCTGAAACGGGTAAAACCAGGCCGGGGGCCGTGACAGAAAAAGGTGGTATCAGAGCCACTGATTTAAGCCAATTAAGTATTTAGAAATACTTAATTTTTCTGATTGCCATTCTGTGATTATGTGAAAATGGGTTTACAAAATTTTAACTTAGAATTTTATGTGTTTCTTTATATATGCTAACAGCATGAATGAGTTGTCTGAAACTCTTCAGAATATCACTATCCATTCTGCTGACATGGAAGTTTATGAGGGCTTTTCCGGTTATTGGGCAGACATTGATGAACCTATGGAATTTCAAGCCCAACCCCAGGAGAAACCCAAACCGAAAAAGAGAAGAAGATTCGTGGGCTGGAGGCGTGTGCGTAGGAAGAAACCAGCAACACGGAAAGTTATAAAGACTGAGGATCCAAATGAGAAAGGTAAAGGAAAGGAGATCGGGGAAAGTTCCAGGCAAGCCCGGGAAATGCCATCATGGGAGGAGCTGGATCGTAAACTGGCACTTAGTGACCTCATCGGACCTGCCGATGGAAACCTCTTCGATTACCCAGCGGAAGCATAACTTCCAGTTAATCTGGAACCTGCTATCCCAGATCCTATTATCCACCCCCGACCTCTACCAGGGGAGCTAGAAGAATGGTGGACCACTGACTGGCAATTTCAGAATCTCTTAAATAACCCTAACACTTTTTTCCCTCAGTTTGACCCCGAGCCTGCACCAAACCCACCTATGAGCAATGAGAACTTGGCTGAACTCCGCCATTTTGGCGAGGAGCTGGTGGACGCAGGGAATCGAATCCGGGAGGTGGGAGAACAGATCTCCTAGAAGTACGACGAGAGGGAACGTCGCTTCTGAGATGCTAGCTGACGATGGTGGTGTGACTGTGTGGTTGTGATTATATAGTATTAAAATAATAATAATTAAAATATAATCATGTAAAATAACTTAAAATAAAACTTTTGTAAGATAACCGGTGTGTACGGACGCATACTAATATATAAAAACATCAACGTCGCAAAGTCGACAATTTTGGCTATATGTGTTGATGTGATTATGTGAGATTGTTTAATTATGCTTGGTTGTTATTTATTTTGGTGCTAATAACTTATATATATTAATTACCAGATGGAACACGTTGGTAATGAACTAGTTAACGAGGTTAACCAATCCGAGCAAAACAATGAGGACCATTTTCTAAATAGACAAGATATAGAAAACATCGTTGCTCAAGGAATAGCCAATGCTATTCCAGCAATTCTTGCTGGTGCCCGAAATCCAGTTGAACCTCAACCAATTATTCCTAGCAAACGTACTCATGAAAACAACTTCAGTAATAGCGTAAATGGAGGCGGCAACATTAATAATAATGATAATGATGTAATGCAAGCCCCAACTCTTAAGAGAATGAAAGCTGCAATGCCTGGTTGCACGTACAAGGAATTTCTTGCCTATAAACCTGTTGAATTTGCAGGCAATGAAGGGGCGACTGCTGCACTGCGTTGGTTGGAGAAAACTGAGGTAGTAATTAAAATAAGTAAATGTGCCGAGGAGGATAAAGTCATGTATGCTTCTCATCTTTTCAAGGAAGAAGCATTAGAATGGTGGAATACGGTATTACAAGCTAAGGGAAGTGACATGGCTTATGCCATAAGTTGGGAAGAATTTAAGGATCTGGTGGAAAGGAAATTCTGCCCCGAATATGAAAAAGAACAAATGGCGAATAAATTCCTGAGCCACCGAATGGTGGATGTTGACTGCCGAGGGTATACTTCGAAGTTTTTCGAATATGATCGAATTGTGCCTACTCTGGCTTCGCCAGAACCGGTACTTATTTCTCGCTACATTTGGGGTTTAATTAGCGAGATCCGTGATATTGTCAAAGCTGCAAGACCCCGCACGATCGATGATGCGGTAGAATTGGCCAACACTCTGACTGACGGACTGGTGCGTACGCGAGAAGAAAACAGGAAGAAGGAATTGGCTCAGAAAATTACCCAAGGATTTCGTATGGGTAATAATAGCAATTTCAAGAGAAAGGGAACTGGATCATCTTCCACTCCGCCGTTCTGCAGGAACTGTAAAAAGAAACATTTTGGAAAATGTAATGAAACCTGCAACTTCTGCAAAGCTATAGGACATCGTGAAGAAGATTGCAGAAAGAGAACAAAGATCTGCTATAACTGTGGAGAAGCTGGGCATTTCAGACCAGAATGCCCTAAATTGGTCAAACCAACAGATAACAAGGCCAAACCTGCTGAAGGAACTAATAAGAAGAACGCAAGAGCCTTCCAATTGACCACACAGGAAGCCGAACTGATTCCTGACGTAATAGCTGGTACGTTCTTAGTTCACAACGTTTATGCGAAAGTATTATTTGACTCTGGTGCAAACCAAAGTTTTATAAATACTTCATTCTGCCAAGCTCTTAAGCTACCTTTAACGAAACTTAGGCAAGTTTTTACAGTAGAGACGGCAGACGGGAATTCTGTTAACATAGATATGGTTTTGCAAAAAGAAAATATAGAACTTTCAGGTCTTAAATTTTCTGCAAACCTGTTACCTATGGATTTAGCCGGATTCGATGTTGTCTTAGGAATGGATTGGTTAGTAGCCAACCATGCTCGAATCCTTTGTGATAAGAATTCCATAGAAATCTGTGTGCCCACAGGAGAAGTAATCGTGGTTACAGGAGATAAGCCACGCAAACCCATGAAGTTCATTTCAGTAATGAAAGTAGCTAGTTATGAACGAAAGCAAGGAATAGTGTATATGATTTCAGTAATCATTAGCACTAAGGGTAAGGAACTTAAGGAAATTCATGTAGTATCAGAATACTCGGATGTATTCCCAGAAGAATTACCAGGATTACCACCAGATAGGGAAGTAGAATTTAGAATTCATCTAATTCCTGGAACTACACCGATAGCCAAAGCACCTTATCGGTTAGCACCCATTGAGATGTTAGAACTGAAAAAGCAATTAGATGAATTGCTCAGTAAAGGATTCATACAACCTAGTTCATCCCCTTGGGGAGCACCAGTGTTGTTCGTAAAGAAAAAGGATGGTTCGATGCGAATGTGTATCGATTATAGGGAATTGAATAAGGTTACAATTAAGAATCGACACCCATTACCTAGGATTGATGATCTTTTCGATCAACTTCAAGGAGCTAGATATTTTTCTAAGATAGATTTACGCTCTGGCTACCATCAGTTGAAAGTACAAGAAGAAGACATACCTAAAACTGCTTTCAGAACTAGGTATGGTCATTACGAGTTTACAGTCATGCCCTTTGGGTTAACAAATGCTCCGACAGCATTCATGGACATGATGAATAGAATCTGTAAACCGTATTTGGATAAATTTGTAATTGTCTTCATTGACGATATACTTATTTATTTCAAAAGTCAGGATGAGCATTGTCAGCACCTGCAGGCACTCTTAACTTTGTTAAGAAAGGAAAAGCTTTACGCTAAATTCTCGAAGTGTGAATTTTGACTACAGGAGGTGCAATTTTTAGGACACATGGTGAATCACGAAGGCATTCACGTAGATCCCTCCAAAATAGAAGCGATCACCAAATGGAAGGTCCCGCAATCAGTTACGGAAGTTAGAAGTTTTCTAGGATTAGCTGGGTACTATAGGCGCTTTATTAAGGATTTCTCTAAGATAGCTGTGCCATTAACTAAGCTAACCTATAAAACAGTTAAGTTTGAATGGGGACCTAAGCAAGAAGAGGCTTTTAGGATTTTAAAACAAAGGTTAACAAACACCCCAATCCTTGCCTTACAAGAAGGGACAGAAGATTTTGAAGTTTACTGTGATGCTTCTAAGCTAGGATTAGGATGTGTGTTAATGCAACGCAAAAAGGTAATTGCATATGCCTCAAGGCAATTGAAAAAGCACGAGGAAAACTATACGACACATGACTTAGAATTAGGAGCAATAATTTTTGCCCTTAAGATTTGGAGACACTATCTGTATGGAAGTAAGTTTACTGTTTATACAGATCATAAAAGCTTAAGGTACATATTTGGGCAAAAAGAATTGAACATGAGACAAAGAAGATGGATGGAAATTCTAAGTGACTACGACTGTGATATTCAATATCACGAAGGAAAAGCAAATATAGTCACAGATGCTCTAAGTCGTAAGTATCATGAAAAGCAAAAGCGAGTTCGTGCTCTTAGACTAAGTTTACAATTAGACTTAATGGAACAACTAAAAAATGTTCAAACCACAACAATCAAGGGTGATGCTGAAGGAATGAAAGGAAGAATAAAGGAATTAGAGCAAGGAGCTGGTGGAATTTGGAGATTCCACAAAAGAAGGATTTGGTTACCTAAGCAAGGAGATTTAAGAAATAAGATTTTAGAGGAAGCCCATAAATCTAGGTATACCATGCACCCGGGAAATAATAAGATGTACCAAGATTTAAGAAATAATTTCTGGTGGATAGGAATGAAAAAGGACATAGTTAGCTATGTATCTACGTGTCTAACTTGTTCACGAGTTAAGGCAGAACACCAGAAACCTTCAGGATTACTCCAACAATTAGAAATGCCTGTATGGAAATGGGAACTTATAACAATGGATTTTGTTACTAAGTTACCCAAAACCAGAAAAGGTAATGATGCGATTTGGGTAATTGTGGATCGATTAAATTTCCTACCCATGAAAGAAACCTTTAGCATGGAAAGATTAGCAAGATTGTATGTAGACGAGGGAGTATCCTTACATGGAGTCCCACTCTCTATTGTATCGGATAGAGATAGTCGTTTCACTTCACATTTCTGGACTAGTTTCGAAGAAGCCATGGGGACGCGATTAAATTTAAGTACAACTTAGTGAAAGGACGATCCAAACCCTGAAAGACATGCTCAGGGCATGTGTGATAGATTTTGGTGGAAACTGGGATGACCACCTACCCATAATTGAATTCTCCTATAATAATAGTTATCATGCAAGCATTGAAGCTGCTCCATTCGAAGCACTGTATGGACGAAAGTGTAGAACTCCAGTTTGTTAGGCAGAAATAGGAGAAAGCCAATTATCAGGTCCCGAGATTGTGCAAGAAACCACCGACAAGATCACTCAAATCAAGGAAAGACTGAAAACGGCTCGTGATCGTCAGAAGAGTTATGCAGACAATAGACGCAAGCTACTAGAATTTCAAGTTGGAGACAAGGTACTCTTAAAAGTTTCTCCTTGGAAAGGAGTAGTCCGGTTCGGTAAAAAGGGAAAGTTAAGTCCAAGGTACGTAGGACCATTCCCAATAATCCAGCGGATAGGACCAGTTGCTTATCGTTTACAACTACCAGAAGAATTAGCTGGGGTACATGACGTATTTCATGTATCCAACCTCAAGAAATGTCTATCTGACGAATCCCTGGTAGTACCTCTTCAAGATATAGAGGTAAATGAAAAGCTAAAATTTGTGGAGAAATCATTGCTGATAGAAGACCGAAAGGTCAAGTTTCTCAAGCACAAAAGACTAGTACTGGTCAAAGTCAAGTGGGATTCGAAGAGAGGACCTGAATACACTTGGGAACTGGAATCAGAGATGAAGCGAAAGTATCCCTACTTGTTCCAATAAATCTCGAGGACGAGATTTTAATAAGGTGGGAAGGATGTAACAACTCTCATTAAAATTACTATTTCTTATTTTATTATGTCCAATAGGAAACCATAATTGAGACCCCCAAATAATATTGCATGACCCCTAAAATTTCCAGAACAATCGGAACGAGGATCAGGGCCCCCTAAAACTCAGGGGGGGGGGGTATTCCCTAATTGGTATTATCCTCACTGTTTGTTGTCGAATGCGAATTTCGTCGAACGGCTGACTCACCTAGGCTAGAAATACCCAAGGAAAAGTGCCGTGTAGCACTGCAAGCTTGAAAAAGTGGCTCAATAAAATAAAGAAACATGTTTTTGTAAAACGGGGGGGGGGGGGGGGGGGGTGTTTCCCAGTGAAATCACCTTTATTGAAAATTACGGGTGTTATCCCCAAATTATGAAATAAAATAAATTAGACATTTTCAAGTTTAAAAGATCCTGTTAAAATTCCGCTGCCAACATATTAGTTACCACGGGTTTCTGTCCCGCGGCTCCTGAAACGGGTAAAACCGGGCCGGGAGCCGTGACAGTTATTATAGAAGATTTATTCGAGATTTTTCTAGAATAGCCATTCCTTTAACTAAGTTAACCTGTAAATCTATTAAGTTTGAATGGGGACCAAAACAAGAAGAAGCATTTAGAATTCTTAAGCAAAGACTAACCCATACTAGCGTTACCAGAGGGAACTCAAGACTTTGTAGTCTATTGTTACGCATCCAAACTAGGTTATGGATGTGTATTAATGCAACACCAAAAGGTTATAGCTTATGCATCTAGAAAACTTAAGAATCATGAAGAGAATTATTCAACTCATGATTTGGAATTAGGAGCTATAATTTTTGCCCTTAAGATTTGGAGACATTACCTTTATGGTAGTAAGTTTACCATATTCACTGATCATAAAAGTTTAAAGTATGTTTTTGGGCAAAAGTAATTGAATATGAGGCAAAGACGCTGGATGGAGATGCTTAGTGATTATGATTGTGATATCCAGTATCATGAAGGAAAACCAAATGTAGTGGCTGATGCTTTAAGCCAAAAATATCACGAAAAGCCAAAAAGGGTACGTTCTCTTAAATTAAATCTACAAGTAGATTTAAATGATCAAATTAGAAAAGCACAAGAATCAGTAATCAAGGATGATACTGAAAAATTAAAAGGAATGATTAAGGAATTAGAACAAGGAACAAATGGAATTTGGAGATTCCATAAAAAGAGAATGTGGATACCTAAGTTAGGGAACCTGCGCCATCGTATATTAGAAGAAGCCCATAAGTCTAAATATACGATGCACCCAGGAAATGATAAAATGTACCAGGATTTAAGAAAGAATTTTTGGTGGATAGGAATGAAAAAGGATATAGCAGCCTATGTTTCTAAATGTTTAACCTGTTCACAAGTTAAAGCTGAACATCAGAAACCCTCAGGATTGCTGCAACAATTAGAAATGCCAGTATGGAAATGGGAATTGATAACAATGATATTTGTTACTAAATTACCCAAAACAAGGAAAGGTAATGATACAATCTGGGTGATTGTAGATAGGCTAACCAAGTCAGCTCATTTCCTACCAATGAAGGAAACTTTCAGTATGGAACAATTAGCCAAATTGTATGTAAATGAAATAGTTTCATTACATGGAATACCTTTATAAATTGTTTCTGATAGGGACAATCGTTTTACCTCTCATTTTTGGACAAGTTTCCAAAAATCCATGGGAACCAAGTTAAATCTAAGCACAGCTTATCATCCTCAAACAGACGGGCAAAGCGAAAGGACAATTCAGACAATGGAAGACATGCTTAGAGCTTGTGTAATTGATTTCAGAGGTAATTGGGACGATCACTTACCTTTAATAGAATTTTCTTATAATAATAGTTATCACACAAGTATCAACGCTGCACCATTCGAAGCACTTTATGGACGAAAATGCCAAACCCCAGTCTGTTGGGAAAAAATTGGGGAAAAGCAACTATCTGGACCTGAGATAGTACAAGAAACAACTGACAAGATCATTCAAGTCAAGGAACGACTGAAAGCAGCACGTGATCGACAGAAAAGTTATGCTGATAACAGGCGAAAACCATTGGAATTTCAAGTGGGAGACACAGTATTGTTGAAAGCCTCTCCTTGGAAAGGAATATAAGATTTATCAAAAGAGGGAAGCTAAGTCCCAGGTATGTTGGACCTTTTGAGATTATTAGAAGAATAGGACCTGTAGCCTATCAGCTACAATTGCTAGAGGAAATGGCAGGAATACATAATGTATTTCATGTATCTAGTCTCAAGAAATGCTTAGCTGATGAATCACTGATAATACCTCTTAAGGATATAGAGGTAAATGAACAACTCAAATTTGCAGAAAGGCCTCTACAAATTGAAGACAGAAAAGTCAAGAACCTCAAGCATAAGAGATTAGTTCTGGTCAAAGTAAAGTGGGACTCCAAAAGAGGACCTGAGTACACATGGGAGCTTGAATCTGAAATGCAAAAGAAATATCCACACTTGTTCTAGTAGATCTCGAGGACGAGCTCTAAAACAAGGTGGGGAGGATATAACAACTCTAAACCAACACCCTCATAAATTTTCCAACACCCTAATATATTTTAAAATATCCCAATATGTCCTAAAATACACCCCATACGCGAAAACGGGTCCCGAATACCTTAGATATTATTAAAATTAATTAAAAGTAATGTTTTTGGGGTTTAGGCGGGCCGCGTAAGGCACCCCTTAACCCTTACGCGGGCCGCTAGAGATCAAGAATGTGGCGCAGCCCGGTGCTGACACGTGTCCGACTCGTGTTGAACCTATAAGCTGACCCGGATCACATACGCCTTTGACCGTGTTTGACGCGGGCCGCGTAGCCCTTTGTTAATCTTTAAGCGGGCCGCGTAAAAGTCGAGATGTGGCACTATAAATAGCAGGCATTGGGTTTCATCAAAACTCGTTCAAATCTTTCTTTCTAAACGTAAATCTCTCACAATAGTCATTATACTCGGGTCTAATACCCCCTAAATAGAGAAGTTATGCTCCGTTGCAAGTATCATAACCCCTGGATACGTATTAGATACTCTGCCCGATTGATCTAGGGTTCCGTAACAGCTGTCGTGGTTCTGCCCGACGTAGTCGTTGGAATGCCGTCTCGGGGAGGGTATTACTAATGTTAAAATGGGTTATTATACTAACACGTGTGCATTTGTGTAAATTATAGATTGTCACTAGGAAACCCTAAAGGATAATCTAAGACAGCAACGTGAGTAATCTCCTTTTTGTAAACAGTTTTTACAAAACCTTAACTATTTTACAATGCAATTTAGCAGTGATTGAGTTTTTGTAATTCTACGATTACTGCCGGTATGTTGGGGTTTTGTATACAAAATGTGAGACACGTTACCATTGGACGAAGAGTTAGCCAATGTGTAATATGACCCACCAGTCAGGATTGACAGTACTGAATGAGTAATTGGGTAGATATAAACATTGTAATCGCTCTCAATACTGTTTAAATTAAATTAATATTTCTTGATTAAACTGGGATTCACTCACCAGTATTTCCCACTGACAAATGTTTTTAAAACGCGTTTCAGGTAACACAATATGAAAGCCAATTAGAAGCCAACTGGATAGCACTGAAGGCTTGGAAAAGTGGCTATAAAAGTTACCTAAATAAAGAAGGCGTTTTATTTCAATAAAATGGGATTTATCCCTACAAATCAGTTTGTAATAAAAACTTGGGTTTCATCCCATTATGATTATTTATATAAAATGTGGTGTTTTACTCTGATAAAATATTTCCTAACTACGGTCCTGATGTAATTTCCGCTGCCAAATTAATAAATATCAATACCACCACTACTGAGTTCGCGGCCGCCCGTTCCCAGGACAGATAGGGGGCGGGGGTTGCGACATAGCCGGATGAGTCATATACAAGTTCCATACGTTATTATGCTTCAAATATGTTATGATATCAGTAGGATATCAACAATTATGCCCAAAAAGAATTTAAAACCAATTTAAGTCCCGTAAGGGTATTTTGGTCATTTTAAAGTGTATAAAAGAGGTTTAATAGTAAACTGAGGTTCTGGTCTAAAACATTCAGTAAAAATATTTATTTTATCATGTTACATCAGTAAGATATCATATATATGTGAGGTTTACCATTTATGGCCAAACTATGCACCGTAAGGGCATTTTGGTCATTTCACATATGTTTTTAAGGACAATATTGGAAGTCTGAGTTCAAGACTTATACTTACTGTTAAAGTATTAAAATTTATTTATAAAATCAGTTGGTAACAAGTATTAGGTGTTAAATATGGTTTTAAATCATACTATGCACCTAATTATCGAAAAAGTCGGTAATTGACGATATTTGAGATGTTTATGAAATCATGAGATTTTGATCAGCCTTTAATGTTTAAAATATTTATTTAACATATATCATTAGTAGGAAAAGGTTTGGCATGTTAATCATATGTTAATCTCATTTTATTAACAAGAAGGGTATCATCGTCATTTATCGAATTATATGAGAACTCAATGATATGGTCAGTTTATAATCTGACCCAATATTCTAAAAATTCCTAAAAATAATATCAAAACAATAGGTAATGAGTTTGATGTCAAAATTTGGGTTTAAACTTGATTTATGCTAAAAAGCGTAAATTAGTTTTAGACCAGAAACTGATGTCGAATTTATTTGACATGCTTATATATCAGTAACAAAGATATTTGTATACTCATATATCCAAAAATCTCATTTTTACATTATAAGGGCATAATAGTCAAATTTAAGCAAATAACGAAAACATGCAAATGAACTCTGATTTGTAAGGGACCAAGTAGTATAACCTCAGAGGGTTATGCTAACATATAATATGGTCACAAAGGAACCCTAAGGCATAACTAAACTAAGCTAATTCGGGTCAGAACTGAAAGTCAAAGCAAAAGTCAACTTTTGCGACTTTCGGTTGCGAACCGAGCCTAAACTCAGAATTGTCGGGTTGAACATGTCTAAACATGTTCTTATAATATTTACCAAGTTATTAAGGCGATAAAACGTATTTTATAGCTTCTACATTATCAGTTATGAATTCTTTTATAAAAACTGACTTGTTTGACTTTTTGACTAGTTGCATTGACCCGACAATTGACTGAGATAATGTGATAATTAGGAGGTGCCCTTTTCAGGGTTTATCACCTACTTAATTACCAACACATAGCTACTTTCGTTTAGAATCATGGCTGGACCGATTAAGATTAATCTATAAGTCAAAGCAGAATTACGCTAACTTTGACTTTCAGTCCTTATACTAATGAAAACTTAACTACAGAAGCTAAAAACACTTAAAAGGTCCTTAGCACGAAAATTTAACTTGAGAGAGCTTCCTTTAAGACCAGGATGCTCCAGAGACAAAGCTAGAGAGAGATGAATTCTGATTTTTGAAGTGAGCAAGAACAAGTGATGAATGAGGGCCTTTATATAGAGAAATAGGATGAACTAGGATCAATCCATGTGTCCCCATGTGAAATTTGATGCATACAAGTGTCCTAGTGGTTTCCCAAAACCGTTTGCATGCTGCTGTTTCGATTCAGAGTTGCAGAGAATCCATGGAAGATTTCAGGTTGCATGCTGGAAGCTGCCAGTTTTTGGCTGGAAATGGGTTCCTGTCGCGCCACGCGCCAGACCAGGCTAATCCTGGTGCGCCACACGAGGCTACGGGTTTCAAAAGTTGTTTGTTTTGTTGCAACATTAGTCCATGCACTTTCAGAACTCGAATAACTGAGATTTTCAGCATGAGGGGCCCATACATATAGGTTTTTAATGTTCTTGGGAGTAAAACCATGCATTATAAGGTTTTGGATTTATTGAAATAGTCTCCCGGGAGTAGAAATGTCATATTGACACTTTTAACCCTTCTTTCTTGGAAATTGCAATTAAATCATATGATTGCACCAAAACTTCATGGAATCAATATCCGACATTCATGAGAGTGTAATAAAACATTTCAAAGTTTCAGGATCGTTAAAAGGTCACTCAGAGGTAAGAATTCACATGTTGACACTTTTAACCCCTGTATTTTGTAAACTTTTGATTTTAAGCACAAACGGCTTCTTGCATTCAACAATTTATCCAATAAAGAATATGAATCATTATGTGAGGTCAATCAGTGGCACAAGTTTGGCATGTTGACACATTTGGTCCTTCCTCAAACATCTTTTCACTGTTTGTCAACTTTAGTCCTTCATAGATAACTCTTTACATGGTCTGGGTTTATGACACGTGTCATCATTATATTGGACATGATTTTGCGAGTTGTTATATCCTCACCCCCTTAAAAGAAATCTCGGCCTCGAGATTTACTGAAACAAATGAGGGTATTTCTTTCCCATCGTGGATTCAACTTCCCACGTATACTCTGGGCCTCTACGGGCATCCCATTTCACTTTTACAATTGGCACATGCTTTCTTCGAAGCTTTTTGACCTGTCGATCTTCAATCGATAAGGGTTTTTCAACAAACTTTAAACTTTCATCAATCTGCACATCCTTATGTGACATTGCTAGCGATTCATCAACTAGACATTTCTTTAAATTGCAGATGTGGAATACATTGTGTATTTCGCTAAGTTCTTCAGGTAGATCTAGCTTGCAGGCCACGCTTCCGACACATTCGATGATCTCGAATGGTCCAATATATCTTGGGCTCAGCTTTCCCTTTTTACCAAATCTCATTACACCCTTTGATATACGTTAAATTATACATGTTTTTACACCCCAAAACACTTCCGTTTTAAGTGTTTTTTGACCGAAAACACCACGGTTAGGTGCCAAATTCGGTACTTTTATATTTTCAGGTCTTAAAAAGAGCATAAAGGAAAATTCTGATGAAAACGGACAAAATCTGATGCATTTATGATGAAAATGGCAAAATTCTGATGACTGCCAGGTATGGCACGACCGTGCCATCCATCGGCACTACCGTGCCGATCCTCCAATCTCAGAAGCACTGCCAGTGTGACCAGGAGTGCCAACCTTTTCTCGGGCCGCACTACCGTGCGACCAGATACACGACCGTGCCACGGCTTAACCAACATTTCTGATCACCAATCTGATGACACGGCACTACCGTGCGACCAGCGGCACTACCGTGCCGATCTGATGACCCATGCAACTTGTCCGCCAGTCCACTTGGCTGACTTGGGATCGGAGAAACTGACGTCACCCGACAACACCTGTCGCACGACCGTGCGACCGGTGGCACGACCGTGCCGATGGGAAAATCTCCTATAAATTGCAGAATTCGCTACTGGTTCAAGTGTTGGGTTTTTCTCCATGTTTCTGGGCAATTTTTGGGTTTCGAAGCAGTCCTGATCAGAACATTTTGAAGCCTAAGGACCGAATGGAAGCATAACCGATCCAACCCATCAATTCCTTGCTTGTTTATGGTTCGATTCCATGTTCTTGAACATGTATTCTGATCATTTTGCAAGTTATGAGCTGATGTTAGTTAATGTTTAATGTAGTGTTATGTAATAGTAGTTATAAACTTATTTCTTGAATAATCGTTACATTGTAATCTTGTTTATATGGAACTTTAGTACTTTTTCATTTTTGAATCTTCATGATTATATAATGAACATTTCATTGATGTTGAGTTCTTGATTATGTTTGATTATTTTGGATAATGAATCTGTGGTTAGTGGGATGGTAACTATTTCTTGATTAATCACTTGTTTGTTGACTTGTTTACACCATGAGACTCGAGAGGGGTATTGGTTTTATCTAAGATATATCTTATTTTGATTAAGAATACTTTCTTACACGTAAGGGTTCTAACGAATTATATGGTGTTGATTACATGTTCTTGCATGCGGTTTATGATCCTTGTTTAGTAGTTTTGGTCTGAAATTGCTGACATGGTAGATTTGTATTCTAGACTTGTAAAGGTGAAATATGTTGTTATATGATCTACTTAAATGCTTATCCTCGTGGCTGTATTGTGACCATCGGAATTGCTTTCTTTGATAAGTGAGGTTAGAAAACACCTAGCGGATGACTAATCTATCTTTAAAGGTTTACATGAATGAATATTAATAGCTCGCTAAAGAATGAGTTTAGGTGGTTAACGTGTGTTTATCGTGTTAACTTTCCGAAGAATCACCATGTTAGAAAACTCCTAGCGGATGACTAACCGTCTCGAAATTGGAAAATTGATTAAGTGTTTTTGTGACATATCTGATAGAAAACATGCTTAGGTTGTTTGTGAAACAAGATAATAATCGTATATTTATGTTTTAGATATAATTTAGATAACTTAGTTATACAACCATTCACCTTTCCTTATATCTGGTAATCTATTGACAAAGATTTAGTACTTAATAACGCCCGTATTCCATGGATCGATATCTGGCTCTTACCAATACTTTACTGCATATATGACGGGATACACTTGTCCTTTGTTGTGTGTGTTTTAATGTTAAGGTATAAACCATTTTTATAAATATAAAACACATTTCGCTAGGCGCGTGAAGATACTGTAAATAAATGTGTATAGTCGCGCCGGCACCAAGTTTCAATGGCGTGACCGTGCGACAACAAATTTCATCAGAAACAACCTATTTTACTGATTTTAACTTGTATCTTTCAAATTTAACTTGTAATCAGTAAATAGACTTCGAATCAAGCACCAGAACTACCGATTTTAACGCTAATCACTCAAGAACAAGGGTTTATTTGAGTTTTATGAAGAAAACCCCAAAATTTCTTGATTCAAACATCAGATCTACATCAGAAACTAAGTTTAATCTGCTAAACAATTAGGAAACATACCTTGGAAGATGATTGAAGCGAAATCTAGCAAAAATTAGATGATTTTTGGGTGTAGGGGACCTGGAACTCCCGTGCGGCGCTTAGGGTTTCGTAAAAATGACATATTTTTACTGCAAAATCGCTTAAATACCCTACTTTTTACTGTTCGGATTTCAAGTCGCACGGTCGTGCGACTGGTGGCACGGTCGTGCCATCCCGGATCGCTTTCCCGTTTCGACCTGTGTTATCGGGTTGCATGGTAGTGCCGTGGTCGCACGGTAGTGTTATCCGATGACCGTCCGTTGCACGAGTTCTGGTCTATTTTGATTACAGAGTGGATGACCGTGCCGATTTGGCACGACCGTGCAACACCTGGCCTTTTTGTCTTATTTTTCACAGTAAGCTTTTAACTCCGAATTTTCACCCACTTTTTCCATTTTTGCACTATTTCATATATTTTAACTATTAATCAACTTCAAATTTTCAAAAATTACGGATCAAGATCGCATGTACCTACGTTTAAAACCGAAAATTTAAAGAACTAGTAATTAAATATTAAGAACTAATATATACAAAATTACCCTTAGCGTGTAAAAACACGCTCGCTAAATTTGTCAGCGAGTCGATAGCTAGACTCATCCTCCCAACACTTGTTTTAAGTGTCGGGGATGTGGAGTTCGAGAATTTCCTCCACCGGGTCAATCGGCTCGTTGATGTAAATCTTGAGTCTATGACCGTTGAGCTTGAATGTTTCCCCGCTTAAATTTTCGATGACGACGGCTCCGTAGGGAAATACTTCTTTGACCGTGTATGGTCCCGTCCATCGAGATCTTAACTTCCCAGGGAATAAACACAATCTTGAGGAGTATAAAAGAACAAGATCTCCAACGCGGAAATCTTTATGTTCTCTCAATCTTTTGTCATGAAACCTCTTGACCCGTTCTTTGTACCTGCTAGAACTTTCATAGGCATGATTTCTTAGCTCATCGAGCTTGTGAATTTGCAGAAAACGGGCTTCACCACCGCTTTTTAAATCCATATTCGCTGTTTTCAAGGCCCAGAATACCCTATGTTCTAGCTCGACAGGTAGATGACAAGCTTTCCCGTAAACCAACCTAAAAGGCGTGGTTCCAATAGGCGTTTTGAATATTGTTCTAAAAGCCCACAGAGCGTCATCTAACTTATCTGACTAATCCTTGCGGTTATTATTAATGGACCGCTCAAGGATTCTTTTCAAACCCCGATTCGTTACCTCCACTTGCCCACTCGTTTGAGGGTGGTACGACGTAGCCAATCTATGATGAACACCATAATGGGACAAGGCTCGTTCTAACTGCGCATTATAGAAATGCCTTCCTCAGTCACTGATTAGTGCTTTTGGAGCACCATATCGGGCAAATAAACTTTTTAAGAACCCCACGACTACCCTAGCATCATTTGTAGGCAAAGCTTGAGCTTCGACCCATTTTGAGACATAGTCTACAACAACTAGGATATATTTGTTACCTCGTGAGGATGGAAATGGTCCCATGAAGTCGATACCCCTTATATCAAAGACTTCACAGACTTGCATTGGATGTTGAGGCATTTCATTACGTGCGGAGATATTTGTTGCCCTTTGGCAAGCATCACACGCTCTAACCCATTCATGCGCATCATGAAAGATTGTGGGCCAGTAAAACCCAGAGTCTAACACTTTCTTTGCAGTGTAATTGGGTACCTGTTAAGACACGATTAGACCTGTTTGACTGAAAAATACACCCTTTGACTTTTATTATTTTTAAAATAATTAAAATTACAATGTTAGGATCTATCATTTATTCATCTTTGTACATAAAACATAAAACTGTTTTATAAACATGAGTTAGAAAGTAGTTAAACGAGTCGTAATCATGTTTGAAACTTATGTTGTGCGCGCCGTCAGAAACCTGTTAAGACACGATTTGCCAGCCTTACGCATCACGAAAGATTGTGGGCCAGTAAAACCCAGAGTCTAACACTTTCTTTGCAGTGTAATTTGCTCCATGATGACCTTTGGTTGGCCCTTCGTGATAGTGGTGCAGAATGCAAGCTGCCTCTTCTCCAAATACACATCTTCGGATCACCTGATCGGCTCCGATTCTAAACAAGTATGGTTCTTCCCAAATGTAGTACTTTAGATCTGCAAAGAATTTCCTCTTTTGCTGATATGACAATCATTTGATAAGGATTCCACATGCAAGGTAGTTTGCAAAGTCGGCGAACCAAGGTGACTCGTCATTCATCTCGATACTTAAAAGGAATTCATGGGGGAAATTGTCGTTTATTGGTTCATCCAACGAATTTTCAGAACTGCCAGGCTCAAGTCTCGAGAGATAGTCGGCTGCAACATTTAAAGCTCCCTTTTTGTCTTGGATCTCAATGTCAAACTCTTGTAGTAACAAGATCCATCTGATAAGACGTGGTTTTGCGTCCTGTTTGCTAAAAGGTATTTGATTGCTGCATGATTTGTATACACAATTGTTTTGGACAACACAAGGTACGACCTGAATTTGTCAAAAGCATATAATACTGCCAAGAGCTCTTTTTCTGTAGTCGTATAATTTTCTTGAGCATCATGTAGAGTCTTGCTAGCATAGTAAATAGGATGAAAATGCTTCTCCCTTCGCTGTCCTAAGACTGCTCCTATTACGTAATCACTGGAGTCGCACATTATCTCAAATGGCAATGCCCAATCTGGTGCAACTAAAATAGGGGCTTCGATAAGCCTTTGTTTTAGATGCTTGAAAGCTTTCATGCATTCGTTTGAAAACACAAATGGAGCATCTTTTTTCTAACAAACGGGTCATAGGACTTGCGATTTTTGGAAAGTATTTTATAAATCGCCTATAGAACCCTGCATGACCTAGGAAACTTCTAATCGCTCTGATCGAGGTTGGGGGAGGAAGTTTAGAAATGATATCCACTTTTGCTGGATCGACTTCTAACCCGACTTCAGAGATTTTGTGTCCAAGAACTACCCCTTCTTTCACCATGAAGTGGCATTTCTCCTAGTTAAGCACAAGATTAGTTTCCTCACATCTCATTAACATTCTTTTCAGATTTCCAAGACACTGATCGAAAGAACTCCCAAAAACAGAGAAATCATCCATGAAGTCTTCAATCATGTCATGGAAAATAGCTACCCTGTAACGCTGAAATGTGATTGGTGCATTACACAGCCCAAAAGGCATACGCCGGTAGGCGAATGTGCCGAAAGGACATGTGAAAGTAGTCTTTTCCTGGTCCTCAGGAGCGATCGGAATTTGAAAGTATCCAGAGAACCCATCCAGAAAACAGAAAAAATGACTTCCCCGACAGACGTTCCAACATCTGATCGATGAATGGAAGCGGGAAGTGGTCCTTACGGGTGGCATCGTTGACTTTGCAGTAATCGATGCAAACTCGCCATCCGGTGACGGTACGGGTAGGAATAAGTTCATTCCTATCGTTTGGAACTACGGTAATACCACCTTTCTTGGGTACTACTTGCACTGGACTTACCCAAACAGAATCAGATATAGGATAAATTAGCCCTGCATCTAACAACTTAATTACTTCTCTCTTCACCACGTCTTGCATGTTAGGATTCAAACGCCTTTGATGTTGTGCACTAGGCTTGTAATTGTCTTCCATTAGAATCTTATGAGTACAAAAAGAAGGATTAATGCCTTTGATATCCATAATCTTCCACGCCATGGCTTTCTTGTGGAGCGTTAGAACTTCGAGAAGCTGTCTCTTTTCCTCTTTTTCTAAGGATGCTGAAATGATGACTGGCAAGCGACACTCCTCGTCTAGAAATGCATACTCGAGATGCGGTGGAAGTTCTTTTAACTCCAATGACGGTGGGTCTTCAACCGAAGGTTTTGATTTTTCTTCAACTTCATGGTCAATCTCCACAAATTGATCTGGACTTTGAGAACCATCATCACCGATTTGGAAAACCGGATGCTCAACTTCGTGGCCCTCCTGTGAAATGCAATGTTGATTCTCACACAACAGATGTGTGTCCGTATCAACTTCTTCAATAGTGCCTTGGAAATGAGAGCTTACACAAGTATTGATAATGTCGACATTGTAAAGCATGTCATCGTGCCTTTGCGGATGTTGCATTGATCTTTTAATATCAAAAGTCGTGTGCTCGTCATTTACTCGGAGCGTGATTTGGCCAGCTGCCACATCAACAATTGTCCTCGCAGTATTGAGGAACGGGCGTCCGAGTATCAATGGTACTTTCGAATCTTCGTCCATGTCTAAAATAACAAAATCCACGGGAATTTTTTTTTTATCAATTTTAACAAGCATGTTTTCAACGAATCCACGCGGATACTTGATTGAACGATCTGCAAGTCGAATGCTCATTCTAGTGGGTGAAGGTTCTCCCAGATCTAATTTAGCAAAAACCTTATATGGCATAAGGTTTATGCTAGCTCCTAAATCGGCTAATGCGTGACAGACAGACATGCTGCCAATGAGACAGGGAAGAGTAAAACTGCCCGGATCTCCCATCTTTTCAGGTAGACGGTTTTGGAGAAGGGCTGAACAGTTTTCTTTCATCAACACAGAAGACAAGCTTTCAAGTTTCTGCTTGTTTGTGAGGATGTCTTTTAAGAACCTTGCGTATTTAGGCATTTGAGCCAATGCCTCAACGAATGGTATGTTTATGTGTAATTGTTTAAACATTTCTAAAAACTTACATGTTGTTCATTGTTCTTTTGCTTCTTCAGCCTGCTCGGATATGGAATAGGAGGAATGAATTCTTTAACTGGCTCCTGGAACTGTGATGTACTTGCTGGGACTCGCCTAGCGTGCACCTCGTCTGAAGCGTCAGTCTGGGCCGTCTCAGTGATCGGTGGTGAGTCCGATTTGTCAGGTCCCGTGGTTTTACCACTCCTTGTCATTACTGCATTAATATGCCCTCTCAGGTTTGGTTCTGTGTTACCTGGAAGACTACCTTGGGGTCTTTCAGACAACATCTTGGCCAATTGGCCGACTTGATTCTCAATGGTTTGTATTGAAGCTTTCTGGCTCCGCATTTCCCCTTCTTGTGCCATGAAATGCTCCTCATGCTGCTGGTATCTTTTCTCAGATATTTGGTTGGCATTGTTGGAGTTGTTTAACAGCTGCGCCATCATCTCTTCTAGTTTTGAGTTGGTTTGTGAGGTTTGTGGCTGGGAAGTGCTTCCTGAACCTGAATTATTGTAACGTGGTTGAAAGGTTTGCCCTGATGGCTGAAAAGATTGTCCCTGGGTTTGTTGTGGTGCGGGAGCGCGTTGAGCATATTCGAGTGGGTTTTGGTTACTGGAATTAGCTTTCCACCCAAAGTTTGGGTGATTCCTCCAACCCGGATTGTACGTGTTGCTGTAGGGGTTATTCGGAGGCCTAATTTGGTTGCCCAAATAGTCCACCTCTTCCTGGCCTGTAAACATAACACCCTGCTCACATGTACCTGGCTCGTGTGACACTCCACACAGCTCACATGATGATTGCACCTGCGAAACGTTCTGAGCTTGATCAAATCTTGCTGCCAAAGCTCCAATTTGTGCTGCAAGAGCCGTATATGTATCCACTTGATGAACTCCAGGAATGGATGATGCTTTATTTCGCACTCCACCGTGACGAGAACTCGACTTCAAGGTAGCTTTTTCTATGATAACGTAGGCTTCATTGGGTGTTTTTGTTCCAAGACCGCCTCCTGCATAAACATCTTAACGTTCTTGTGAGTCGTAGTTGAGTCCTTGGTAGAAGTTCAACACAAGTTGCCTTTTGGACAACCCATGATGTGGAACATCGATCAAAAGATCCTTGAACCTCTCCCAAGCTGCGTGTAGAGATTCTCCTTCGTCCTGTTTGAATGTCGTAATACGATTCTTAAGCTTAGCTGTCTTTTTCAGCGGGAAATATTTTTGCATAAAAAGATCTGCCATCTCGTTCCAAGTCGTGATGGACCCTGCTGGAAGTGACAAAAGCCAAGATCGGGCTTTGTCTCGCAAAGAAAACGGAAAGAGTCGCAAACGAATTGCGTCTTCAGAAACGTCTCTAATTTTGAAGGTCGAGCATTCCTCAAGAAATGAAGCGATGTGCCGACCTGGATCTTCGTGATCCTTCCCATCAAACTGCACAGAATTTTGCAACATATTAATTATACTAGATTTAATTTCAAAACTCGGTGCTGCTATCGTAGGTCGGGCGATGCTCGGTAGCAAGCCCTCTCCTCCTGGACGGCCGATCTCATTCAAAGGCTGGTCGTCCTCTGCCATAATGCCTCCTGTGTCGTCCTCTGAACTCTCGTTGTCAGAAAGTATCACTGATTCGTCGATTGCGGCCGCAATCCTTTGTGCAACAACAAGCGATCTTTCTCGAAGCCGCCTACTTCTTCTTAGGTTATTTTCTGGTTCGTTGGCTAGCTCAGCGTTAGCGGGTGCAGGGGGCGTGGACATTAGCCTACACGTAATAAGAAAGGCATTATACAGATAAAAGAACAGAATAATAATATACGAAATAAGTATAAATAACGATACTAAGATATAGCATACTTACATAAGATATTATACAAATCTATTTAAATATTTACTGGTTTATTTACATATTTACATCCGAAAACTGTTTTTGGTTGTTTACCAGAAATTCTGATGACAATCATCAGAAACCTGAGAAAACTCTCTCTCTCTCTCTCTTTTTATAAATATCAGAAAAGCTGACATATCTGATAAAATTCTGATAAAAATCTGATGTTTTTGTTTCATCAGAATTTCTGATAAATACATCAGAATTTACTCGAAAATCGGGTAAATGTATCAGAAATGAAAATTGTTGTTTTAGAATATCTAATGGGTTTATCAGAATCCATCAGAAAATCTGCTGAATTCATTGGAATTCATCAGAAAATCTGATGATTTTATCAGAAAGGTTTGTTTTATTTTTGTGGAGTAAATAAACAAATGAGTACAATAATTAAATGAATAAGCTGTTAATTTAAATGATTAATTGGACAGAAACAAAGAATGAAAAGCTGAACGTAAATAAATTAATGTAAGTAAATGCAGAAATGAAATAAATATAATAAATAAATGGTTTGACGTGCGAACTTGAACATAAATATAAATATAAACATAAATGAAATAACTAAAATGAAATAATAAAAGAGAATGGTTCGATTTCGAACACATTAACTGAATAAAATAAATAACCAGAAATAAATGTTAGTTAAAAAGTTAGTAATGTTAATTGGTTAGTTGAGTCCGTTAGTTAGTTGGTTTGTGGTTAGTTGGTTAGTAAAACAGAAAAAGAAAAGTTAGTCAAACAGTTAAATATTAACAAGTTAGTAAATTAGAAAACAATTAAACACAAAAATGTACAAGTATTCACAAATATTGACGGTTTGTACACCGGTAAAATAATGACTCGGATTTTTCCATTAATTTCGCCGTGGTCCCCGGCAACGGCGCCAAAAACTTGGTGCCGTGCGCGACTATACACAGTTATTTACAGTATCTTCACGCGCCTAGCGAAATGTGTTTTATATTTATAAAAATGGTTTATATCTTAACATTAAAACACACACAACAAAGGACAAGTGTATCCCGTCATATATGCAGTAAAGTATTGGTAAGAGCCAGATATCAATCCATGGAATACGGGCGTTATTAAGTACTAAATCTTTGTCAATAGATTACCAGATATAAGGAAAGGTGAATGGTTATATAACCAAGTTATCTAAATTATATCTAAAACATAAATATACTATTATTATCTTGTTTCACAAACAACCTAAGCATGTTATCTATCAGATATCTCACAAAAGCGCTTAATCAATTTTCCAATTTCGAGACAGTTAGTCATCCGCTAGGAGTTTTCTAACATGATGATTCTTCGGAAAGTTAACGCGATAAACACATGTTAACCACCTAAACTCATTTTTTAGCGAGCTATTGATATTCATTCATGTAAACCTTTAAAGATATATTAGTCATCCGCTAGGAGTTTTCTAATCTTACTTGTCAAAGAAAGCAATACCAATGGTCACAATATAGCCACGAGGATAAACATTTAAGTAGATCATATAACAACATATTTCACCTTTACAAGTCTGGAATACAAATCTACCATGTCAGCAATTTCAGATCAAAACTACTAAACAAGGATCATAAACCGCATGCAAGAACATGTAATCAACACCATATAATTCATTAGAACCCTTACGTGTATGAAAGTATTCTTAATCAAAATAAGATATATCTTAGATAAAACCAATACCCCTCTCGAGTCTCATGGTGTAAACAAGTCTACAAACAAGTGATTAATCAAGAAATAGTTACCATCCCACTAACCACAAATTCATTATCCAAAATAATCAAACATAATCAAGAACTCAACATCAATGAAACGTTCATTATATAATCATGAAGATTCTAACATGAAAAAGTACTAAAGTTCCATATAAACAAGATTACAATGTAACGATTATTCAAGAAACAAGTTTATAACTACTATTACATAACACTACATTAAACATAAACTAACATCAGCTCATAACTTGCAAAATGATCAGAATACATGTTCAAGAACAAGGAATTGAACCATAAACAAGCAAGGAATTGATGGGTTGGATCGGTTATGCTTCCATTCGGTCTTTAGGCTTCAAAATGTTCTGATCAGGACTGCTTCGAAACCCAGAAATTGCCCAGAAACATGGAGAAAAACCCAACACTTGAACCAATAGCGAATTCTGCAATTTATAGGAGATTTTCCCATCGGCACGGTCGTGCCACCGGTCGCACGGTCGTGCGACATGTGTTGTCGGGTGACGTCAGTTTCTCTGATCCCAAGTCAGCCAAGTGGACTGGCGGACAAGTTGCCTGGGTCATCAGATCGGCACGGTAGTGCCGCTGGTCGCATGGTAGTGCCGTGTCATCAGATTGGTGATCAGAAATGTTGGTCAAGCCGTGGCACGGTCGTGCGTCTGGTCGCACAGTAGTGCGGCCCGAGAAAAGGTTGGTACTCCTGGTCGCACTGGCAGTGCTTCCGAGATCGGAGGATCGGCACGGTAGTGCTGATGGATGGCACGGTCGTGCCATACCTGGCAATCATCAGAATTTTGCCATTTTCATCATAAATGCATTAGATTTTGTCCGTTTTCATCAGAATTTTCCTTTATGCTCTGTTTAAGACCTGAAAATATAAAAGTACCGAATTTGGCATCTAACCGTCGTGTTTTCGGTCAAAAAACGCTTAAAACAGAAGTGTTTTGGGGTGTAAAAACATGTATAATTTAACGTATATCAAACATCCCCACACTTGAACTTTGCTTGTCCTCAAGCAAACTTAAAATAAAACATGGAATCAAATCTGAATATTTACAAGGTTCACTAATTTGTTTGGTGGTCAAATTGGTTTTCAAAAAGTCATCATCAAAGATTTAAAACAAATAAGCTTTGTTAGATGTATGAAAGGATAATTATAAAGCAATGATTTAACTTTCGAAATGACTTAGCATGCGAATCTTTATATTTCTCACAATGTTCACACACACTCGGTTAAATTTCTGAATCATACATATAATGTGTATATAAAACACTCGATGCCTAGTCAATGAATCATGCAATATCATAAGCTTGTCAAAAGATCTAATCTCCACCAATTAATATGTGAAAAGCATAAATCAAGAGGTCTTTGATGGGTTGTAATGATAAGCTAAGGTTTAGGGTATGGAATGGATATTTGAAAGTGGCAAGAAAGGTTAAAACGTGGCCAAAAACTTGATGCTTTTATTTTCTAGGATTCTGAACACGTTGCTAAGCTACTTGTGTATGTGTTCAGAGTTTATTCTTTTTACACTACTACTCTCTATTTTCTTTCTTGATAGTCTTTCCTTAATTTCCTTAGAGAGTTTTGACAAACGGTTTTTTTTTTCAATGAAACTTTATATCAATCTAGATAGCTTATGGCCAAATTTTTTAACGAAAAGGGGTAAACATGACAAGGTTATACTTGGGTGAGCAGGTTTAAAAATTTGGGTAAAGTTTAAGAAAAATACGAAAAGTAGGCTCAACATGGCGAACTAATGGATTGTGTTGGGTGCGGGATATAAACAAAGAAAAAGGCTGACAAAGGGTTATCCTAAATGCCTCTATCATTTCTATGTAATTTCATATATTCATGGTTTTGAAAAATATACAAATGACAAGTTCTAAATTACATAAAACATCCGGCTCACTCCTTTTTCCGAAAAAAAAACAAAGAAGCATTTGACAAGAAAGCTGTTTAAGGCTCAAAAATATGCTCACGTAAACGGAAGAAATGGGTATAAATATAAAGATAAACATGCAAGTCTTTCGTTTTGTTTTATCACGCTTTTTAGTTATCTTTTTCAAAAATCAATTTGGCTTGTTGATTTTTATCAAATTTTGATGCTTTCTAAAGAACACAAATTGACCGTTTTTGTTTTATTTTTCAAAAATATATACAGAAATGAAAACAATTTAGGACAAACAAAGTTTAAAACCTTTTAAACCCCTCACCACACTTGAACTTCACATTGTCCCCAATGTGAAATATATATTAGTGAAGCAATTATGAAGAGCTAGACTAATAATGTGAAAAGGGAAAGAGGTACTCCCTCAGAGTTGGAGTTGACTTGTTTGAGTAGACTTTGATTGAAGTCGTCTCAACTCTGTGTGCATTTCTTTATACATCTGCCGAGTATGTTACTTGCTAAAGCAGTCAACATTACCATTGATCAAAATGTTAGATAACCAAACCATATCCATTATTCAAACAAAGCAAACATATTACTTAAACACTTAAAATAGACATAAATTTTAAAAATATCCCAAACAACGTACTGAATAGAAATAACTTAAAACATTAGTTTCTGAACTGTTCTTCCCCACCTCCTCCTACTCCTCATCATTATCACCATCATGGTGGCGTGTTCCAGATGAACCCGCCCCATACGTACCTGTGTCTCCAAATGGAAACTGTGGAGGGTTGCCGAAATGGCTAGGATATACGCTTTGTAGCCCTCCCTAGATGTAGGAAAATCCTACATACATTTCCTCCCACATCGTGTGTTGAGATTCCCGCATAGCTAACTAGTCGGCTCTCATAGCGTCTTGAGTTGCTCGCATAGCCTCCTGCACGGCTCTCATAGTGTCTTAAGAGACCTGCATATGCTGGAACTGCTGGTACAACTCAGGGTAGGAAGGTATACCTGGATGCCAGTTTTGCTGGTGTTGATACTGATGCTGGTGCTCTTCATGATGTGGCTTATCGTGTGGTGGTGGCTTAAGTACCTGATGCTCCTCCATATTGACGTCTTCGTCCTGTGGTGGCAGTGGTAGCGGATCCCATATTTCCCCATTTAGACCCCTCAGTCTTGGGCCATTATCTGTATCTACTACCAGACCCATCGCTCTTAAAGACCTCATATCCACATCTCCTCATGCGTGAACCATCGTGAGACCGTTGACTACTTCATCTGTCATAATACCCAGGTTGTATGCCAACTGAGTCACATATTCACCACCATGGATTTCACTGCTTGTAGTTCTCCCCGCACTGTTTACGAAAAATTTAGCCATTCTAGCTGCGAGGTTGACGTGTACTCCAATCACTAAGGAATATAAGAAAAGAAGATCCGGAGTTGGACAGTTTCCTACACTGTCCATGAGCCCACATATGGTGTGACTCATGACTTGATGAATGACCCTGAGAAGGGGGTCTCGTAGTCGTGAAGCTTTAGCTTTTCTAGCTTCATAGGGTGGTTCAACTGCCACTTGTGCCCAAAAGTAAGCCCGTTGCTGATCATTATCAAACTTGTAGATATTGGTGAAAAGTTCTGAATGGATGTCTTCAGCTGAGTATATGCCCAATCTTCTTCCAAGTCTAGCAACTAACCACTTATGCCACTTTCTTCCTAACCTGAACTGTATTGTCTCCCTGTTTCTAAAGTCTGGATTTCGTTTCTTGGTTTTTCATAAGTGTATGGAGCGAAGAATTCCAATGCTAGCTCAAGATAAACAGGTCGTGCAATGTTGAACAGCCTTGACATTGGATGTGACATCATGTCGGATAGCCTCTCTTCTTGGTTTAGGGTTGTCAAAGTGTCCCAGTTGATCCTTCTTGGTTCACCGATTTATCCCCGTCTATTCCATAAGGCTTGTAATCTTGCAATACAGGGCTGTTCTTTTGATTTGTTTTCGCTGAACTGGAGGAATCTGTGATTCATCTGCATATAGGAATATAACAAAATAAGAGCAGAATATAAAATTTTCATTGCCGGCACTGGAACAGGCTGTTTACGAGGTTCTGTTTCTGTTTCAGCAGTCGCACGGTCGTGTGACTGGTGGCACTGCCATGCCATTCCTAGTCGGTCAACAGCATGTTTCCGGGAAATCATGTCGCACTGCCGTGCCAAATCGGCACTGCCGTGCGACTCGGCGTCGCAGCTTTGAATCGATGATCTGTACTTGATTTCCGACCGGCACTGTTATGCCGTTTCAACGGCGTGACTGTGCGACAGCAAATTTCATCAGAAAACAACCTATTTTACTGATTTTAACTTGTATCTTTCAAAATTTAACTTGTAATCAGTAAATAGACTTCGAATCAAGCACCAGAACTACCGATTTTAACGCTAATCACTCAAGAACAAGGGTTTATTTGAGTTTTATGAAGAAAACCCCAAAATTTCTTGATTCAAACATCAGATCTACATCAGAAACTAAGTTTAATCTGCTAAACAAGTAGGAAACATACCTTGGAAGATGATTGAATCGAAATCTAGGCAAAAATTAGATGATTTTTGGGTGTAGGCGACCTGGAACTCCCGTGCGGCGCTTAAGGTTTCGTAAAAATGACATGTTTTTACTGCAAAATCGCTTAAATATCCTACTTTTTACTGTTCGGATTTCGAGTCGCACGGTCGTGCGACTGGTGGCACGGTCGTGCCATCCCGGATTGCTTTCCCGGTTCGACCTGTGTTATCGGGTTGCATGGTAGTGCCGTGGTCGCACGGTAGTGTGTTGGTGCATGTTTGTGACAACAGCTTAGATTTGGTCTTTGGATATCTTGTAATTAGTTAAACGATAAACAGTTAGCGGGTTTAGCTTTGTATTAGTGAGTTCATAGAGTTTGGGCTAAACAAAACCCAATTAGGGTGATGGAGGCGAATTGGGCCTGTCCAATTCGCAGTCCATGATGTTTAACCTTGGCCCAAGTTGCAACCTTGTGTTATATAAACAAGGTTAGGCTTTAGGGTTGAGGTTAATCAGCCAGAACATTATGAGAGAGTAATTTCTTGAAAGGCTTAGGGCTTGGACGAAATTTAGGTTGTTAGGGATCTTGATTGATTGTAATTCTGTTGATTGATAATCAATAAAGATCCAGTTTGAAAGTGATTGCTGTTCTTCTACTTGTTTCTGTGATATTCTGATCAAGAGGATTCCGTACTCTTGATTGGAAAGACAATTCTGTGAAAGATCCATACGAATAGGGGACCTACAATTGGTATCAGAGCATTAGGCTCTTGAAGGCTCGGTTCAGAATTGTGTCTGCAGGAACAGGGAGATTTTCGAATTTTTGAAATCTGATAAAATTAGGGTTTTAAAATTTTCGGATTTTTCTGTTTGGTTTGATAAAATTTTCGAAATTTTTGGCTGTTTTGATCTTCTGGTTTGTTTGTTTGGTGTTTTGCAGGATTTCTGGAAAGATTCGGTTGATTCTGGAAAAGTTTTCGGCTGATAGACTTGAAGATTCGAAGACTGTTCTTCGTGTTTATTCAATAAGTTCTTCATAATTTTCGGTTTTACGTTGCTGATTTGTGTGTTTTGATTTTGCAGATTCGTGTTAGAAAATCAGAAAAATCTTCAAAATTTCAATCAGATCAAGTTTCCAAACTTAACTGGCGAATTTGATTTATTTTGCTGACTGATCAGCGAAATTAACACACCAGCGAATTTGTGACTAAATTACTCGGTGACCGGCGAAGTTAAATCCAAAGGCGACTTTGGTAACCGTATAATTTTCCACAGCGAAATTATCACGGTTTTCGGAGACTTTACAGGTCGTCGTAATAGCGAACTTGATCAGCGAAATAGACCAGCAAAATTAACTTCGTTGACCAGCGAATTTAAGTTACCAGCGAATTAAGAAGCACAACCAGCGAAATTAACTGGATAACCAGCGAAATTATCAGCAAATTTAAGAACCAGCAAATTTAAAGTGGTGGAATTTTAGTAGTCAAGCGTCGATAAAATTTCAGTGTTTTGCAAATAGAAATTGATCCGTAGCTCGTTAGACATTATATATCATTAGATTTGTCTTTTCAAGACGATTCTACAGGTGTAATTTGGTAACCACTGTTTTCGGAGATATTTTGTACGGTTTTACCAGTCTGTTTGCGTTAAAATGTCAAACATGATGAATTTGAAAGCACCTAAAATGATGAAGGTGGAGAATTATCTTACATGGAAGGACAACTTCAAATCCTTCATTGAATCTCAGGATGCTCGCATGTGGATCTGTATAGAAGATGGGTACACAAACCCAACACACGATTATGAGGGCAGACCATGTAGAACAGACTATGTGAACATGAAAGAGGATGATAAAAGGAAGTATGACGCTGAAAAGAGAGCAATGGCTGCAATTAAAATGTCCTTACCTGATAGCATCAAGCATACCTTCAACAAGTACACTAATTCAAAGGATATGTGGGATGCATTACAAAAGCGATATCAGGGGAATGAGAGTGCCACTCAGGCATTCATGGCAGAGATAGTGCCAGTTGATGAGGCTGAAACTACTGTGAGTGATGCTGAATCTGAAGTAAAAAATGCTGAAGCTCAAGTGGAGAATGCTGAAGCACAAGTGGATGTTGAAGTAGAGAAAGAGAGTGAAGCTGAACAGGTTGTTGCTGATGAAACCTCAGAAGTTCATGAGAAAGAGGTACAATCTAATTCAGTATGTTTGAGATGTCGTGAACTACAGGGTGAGGTTGCCAGGTTGACAACACAAAACCAAAGTCTGGTAAGTGAGATGTCTAACATAAAAGAAGCAAACTTTTTTGCTAAAAGAAATGAATCTACATACTTGAAAAAGATAAAAGGTCATGAAGCTGAAATTGAAGCTTTAACATGCAAGTTAAATGAAAAACTTCAAGTAATAGATTTAGCTCATGACATGATGGCTGAGAAAACAAAAGAGATTTCTGAAAAATGCAAAGAGTTGTCAGATGCACAACTCAAAATTGTTGAACTTGAAAAGAAATTAGGTCAATTCAGAGATTCGTCTTTTGTAATGAAACACATGATGGGTGGGTTAAAGAAGAGTAATGACAAGACCAGTGTGGGCTTCCAGGGCTTTAATGAAGTTCCACCTCCTCTTAGTCATAACTATTCATTCCTGCCTAGTGAAAATGAGCTAGCAGATTTTATGGCATCTACACCAAGTAGTTTCGCATCCACATCAAGTCAAGGTGATGGATCTGAGAGTGATGAGGCTAAGGAAAACAATAACAGGGAACCTTTGAAAAGGAAAAATTCACCGCCTAAGAATAAAAATCAAGCTTTTGTCAAAAAGACTAATTTTGTTCAAGGTAGTGATATGAAAAACGAAACTACTGTTATTGAGAATGAATCAAATGTAGAGTTTGCTAAAAATAAGAGCATAGAAAAATCTGAAATAAAGCAAACTGAACAAGGTTCATCTAAGGGATCATCACCATCTGATAAGGGATCTACCTCAGAGACTCCAGCTAAGAAGTCTTCGAAAAAGAAATCGTGCTTCAAATGTCACATCAAAGGACATGTAGCTAGCTGCTGTCCTAACAAAAAGAGTGAAGCAAAACTTAGTGAAAAACAGAGAGGCAAATTACCAGTGAAGGAAGGTGATAGTGAGGAGAAAGGCTCAAATTCTCCAAAGAAATCTGCTCCTAAGCAACCAAAGAATGTTGCTGTTGGTGTAGATAAGGCTGAAAAAGGAACTCCACAAGTTCCACGTTTTCGAAGAAATCAACAAAGATTTCAGCCTAGATCTCCACCAGGCAGATACGACAGACCTAGAAGCAGTTCACCTAGAGTGAACAATTATAATGCTAACAATTTCAGAAGTCAAGGTCAATATCAAAATCGATACCAAAATAATGGTTGTCGAAATTTTTATAACAATGGCTTTAGAAATTATAACAATCAAGCTTCTTGGAATCAAAATTCGAGGTACCAAAATCAAAATTTTCATAGGTCAAATAGTCCAAATACATATAGGAACCCTCAGGACCAGAGACCTTATGGAAATCAAAATCAATTTCCATCAACAGGTCTGAGATCTAAGACTCCAGTTAGGAGTAATGGATATTGGATGGATGTTCCAGTGGTTGGTGAATTTGGACGACCCAAGACCATTAAGGCTTGGGTCCCCCAAATCTAACTAATTTCCTAGTTGGTGTGTGCAGGAGCTGCTAAGGAGGATTATCAACTTATGTTGATAATGGCTGCTCTAGGCATATGAAGGGGATGTGAGATTGTTGATGTATATATATTGATTGATTTAAATTGAAGTTCAAAGTGCTAAGTTGACACACTAGATAACCTGGCAGATCTTTATACTAAAGCATTTGACAGGGCTCGCTTTGAACACTTAGTCGAACTCAACGGGATGAGGAATCCTGAATAACTGGTTTTTCATAAGAATTTTTGTAAATAGTTTTATTGCTTTTCTTAAAAATCAAAAATAAATTTTTTTTTTGAAAAATCAAAAACATAAAAAAATAGAAAAACAAAAATGAGTTATCACTGTGTGAAAAAGAAGAAATGATAGTACATCAGCAAGTTAGACTGTCACACTGAAACTGAATTAAATTGCTTAAGTGTGATAGCAGCTTCATCATACGATGTACCAGTAGGCAAAAAGCATGAAATAATCAACTTCCAATGTGATATAAACTTAAATGAACTGTGTATGAGTGGGGAACACATCAGTGGTGTATGGTTTAATGACCTTAAATCTTGTGTTGATAGATTGCCAAAATCTGAAGTTTTGGGTCTTTATACTGTTATTTCATCTGGGGATATCTTGACTGTCTTTCTGTTCAGAAGTAAAATTGTACATGACCCCAGGAAAGAAAGTCACTTGGAATTAGCACATTTCTATTTGAATGTTTGTATGTTGTCCCGATACACACAATTTTGATCTGATTCTGAAATCTTCTCTGAAAAAAGTCGTGTACCTCCTCTGCTGCATCCAGATATATGCTGACCTGGAGGTGCTAGGCAACGACAGCTTCTGCTGCATCCAGATACATGCTGACCTAGCTGTACGTTGTCGCGCTATAGATCTAACACACCCGAAAGAGGCCCTCAAGTGCCCAAATGAAACCCAAGAAACCTATATCAAACTGAGACAAACTCATTTGATCTGTATATTATACCATCTCTCCTAAAGATCTATTCTGTTCTCTTCTCAACCCATTCCCAGTTAAGATTTCAGAAATCTGGATTGGACTTGTGAAATATGTGGTAGGGAAGATACTTGCATGATAGAGTGTGTTGTTTATATTTCTAGGATTTGATTAGTATTTATTTGGGTGTTCATTGTTAAGCAATCAAAACATGATAAAACAGATTATATGCAGACCCAGACATTGTCAGGATATCTTAAAGGATGAATTCAGTATACTCACCTACTACGATGAATCTTTGTGCATACCTTGATCGCGGGGGTATATCCTGAAGTGGGACACACTAGTATATCAGAAATAAAATTACCTTAACGTATCATACGGTAATGGTACTTGAAATGTTCATGCATTTTGTTTAAGAGGACAAACATACTGGTAATCGTTTTGGACTGCTTTTCATGAAAAATTAAATAAAGAATTATCTAATAGTGTGAAAACAGTTTGATTATGCTGATATGATCTTCTTACCAGTGATTCTCACAAAAATAGAGTGTTTATTGCTTTTGTTATTTATTTGCTTTCAGAAAATACAAAAATACAAAAATAGTGTCTTTTTCTGTTTAAAATTCTTAACGTACGGAAAACTGTTATTCTTGGAGGAATTGTTACTGATAGGGGGAGACAGTGTTGGAAAGTGAGTTCAAAATTTTGAATCATGCGGGTTATAGGGTGTGATTAAAAAGTTTTGCGTGTTGGTAATGAAATTGAAAATGCTTAATCTGTGATACAGTTTAACTATCTCTTGAATAATAATAATTTGTTTAACTTATGTTGAAAAATTCTTATGGTTTCTCGAGATGTTTGTTTTATAGTAAACAGATTGAAGCGGTATGTTGCTGTGAAGTTAAAGTGATGAGTTGCTGTGAAGATGAGAGTTTGATTGGATGCATGGTAGAACCTCCTTTCTATATTGCAGACAAAGTTGAAGAGTTTGAAGATTGCTATACAAATGCTGAACTGGAGTTTACTCAAACGCTAAAGTTTTTGAAGATTTGGTGATTGGATGCATCAGCTTAGGGGGAGTCTGTTGCTGACAGAAGCTATTGAAGCTGAAGCTATCCAAAGACCAAAGACAGTGCAAGACTACATGAAGATTGCAAGATGACTGAAGACAAAGTTATTTTATGAAGCTATTGTCAAGGGGGAGTTTGTTGGTGCATGTTTGTGACAACAGCTTAGATTTGGTCTTTGGATATCTTGTAATTAGTTAAACGATAAACAGTTAGCGGGTTTAGCTTTGTATTAGTGAGTTCATAGAGTTTGGGCTAAACAAAACCCAATTAGGGTGATGGAGGCGAATTGGGCCTGTCCAATTCGCAGTCCATGATGTTTAACCTTGGCCCAAGTTGCAACCTTGTGTTATATAAACAAGGTTAGGCTTTAGGGTTGAGGTTAATCAGCCAGAACATTGTGAGAGAGTAATTTCGTGAAAGGCTTAGGGCTTGGACGAAATTTAGGTTGTTAGGGATCTTGATTGATTGTAATTCTGTTGATTGATAATCAATAAAGATCCAGTTTGAAAGTGATTGCTGTTCTTCTACTTGTTTCTGTGATATTCTGATCAAGAGGATTCCGCACTCTTGATTGGAAAGACAATTCTGTGAAAGATCCATACGAATAGGGGACTTACATAGTGCGATCCGATGATCGTTCGATGCACGAGTTCTGGTCTATTTTGATTACGGAGTGCATGACCATGCCGATTTGGCACGACCGTGCAACACCTGGGTCTTTTTGTGTAATTTTTCACAGTAAGCTTTTAACTCCGAATTTTCACCCACTTTTTCCATTTTTGCACTATTTCATATATTTTAACTATTAATCAACTTCAAATTTTCAAAAATTATGGATCAAGATCTGTAACACCCTAAAAACGGGTTTGGTAATCAAACCACGTTAATATTACTGACGGGTAAAATACCGTTAGTGGTAAAAATTTACCCGGTAAATATTAGGATTTAAATAATTAATCCTAATAATAAATAAAAAGTAAATAAAAGATTTTAAGAATTAAAATGATAGAAGGCCCGAGTTAACGGGACCTAAAATAAACTTAGTCATAAATATTCCCGAACCCGCTAAGCTAACTAGGAATGATTGACCCGGTTAATAAGAGGGAATATGAATTGTAAATAAGTAGGTTATAACCTACTTAATAATTAACGAAACATGAGGGACCAAAATTAAATATTTGGAAAAGTTTAGTTATTAAAAACAAAAATAAAAACACACCACACATAGTGTGTGCGTGTGTGAGATCGACCAGGAGCAAGCTCCATGGAGCCAAGCCCTAAACACAACAAATTCTTCAAATTGGAGGGGCAATTGAAGGCCAAATTCGGAATTGAATGCATAGAAACGATCACCAAGTCAAGGGGATCGTAAGGTATGTTGAATTTCTAACATTCGTGAAGTTATAAAATTTTGATAATCATCCTAATCGCGAATTAGGCATGAATTTGAGAGGCTATGGCTAGATTAGTGATGTATACTTGCTTAGGAAAGAAACCCTAAGTGAAAATCATACATAACATGCTATAGATTGATGAATTTGGTGAAATAACACACTTAGATAAGTGGGTTTTGATGTTATGATGAAATAGATGATATAGTTATGCTTAGAATCATCATGCATGGTAAGTAATCAGGAAATACTTAAACAATTTGCAAGTTTGAGTATTTGATCATAAGTGATAGTGGTGAATTTTGATGTTAATCTTGGCAAAAATAACTAGTTATGAACTAGTTGTAAATGTGTAAAAATGTATGCACATTAGGTGTTTGTTAAAATGCCTAAATGAAAACTAAAGTGTTGAAATTAGAGTGAAAATGTGCATTTGAATGATATGGCAATTAGGTGTGATATGAAGTGATAAGGGTCCTAAATACTATGTTGAATTAGATTAATGTTGTAAACCATGTGATTGAAAGTAGTTAACTTTGATAAACTAAGTTAACTGAGCATGAAGTCGAACAGTAGCTTCGACATAGAAAATAAGTGAGGCGGAATAGTCGTGATTGTTAATGACTAATTTAACCGCCTTGTAAATGATTGACAATAGTTTGACGCGTAACAAGCTGGATGAAAGCTTGGAGGAGGGAGCGGGTCAAACGGAGCAAGTACGGAAAGAAAAGCGTGGCGTGGATGCGAGGTAAGTGTAATTTACACACTTATGTAGAATACCCGTTTATTCGATACGTTCTAAACGTGATAACGATAATATTGGAAATATGGAAATTTGTCAAGTGTCGACTAATGTAAATCAAGGTTAAAAGGATACACATGGCGTAAGCCGAAATGGGTTGAATTTGTAAAAAAAGAGTGTAAAAGAAAATGGGTATGGTTATAAAATCCGGGATGGGATGGATGTATGAATTGGAAATCAAAAACGAAGTTTTTAATTAAATAGATAATGTTGGGCATATAGTCCAAACGGGTCGAATGGTGGTGATAACACCATTTGACAATATCGACTAATGTGGTTGTCAAGTCTTATGTTAATAGGACCGATTAGCAAATCGGATAATTGCGTCACCATTGATGGTGTGATAATGATAACGAGGTATAAATCGGGTCTACTTATTGATCCGGGCCAGGTACGCATAATTATGTTGTAGTTAAAAGTGCTATTTTGGTCGAATAATTTGAGAGAGAGTCCTTCGTCATAAAAGAACTAAAATCGACCAAAACGCCCTTGTAGGCTAAATGGAACAAACAACTCTTAAAGGTTGTTTGGAAACGAGTTTTATGACTAGGTAAATACTTAGAATAAGTATAGAAGCTGAAAGAGGTATTATATTAGCCAAATGGCACTATTTGAGTTTTTGCCGTAAAATAATGATTCGAGAGGTAAAATTTGGTTTATATTGATCACCACATTAAACCTACCTTAAATACAGTTGTGGTGGGGGACTATAGGATAAAAAAAATGTGGTAATGGAATGCTAGAAGCAATCGAAAGCTATTTTAGGCTCGAAAGTGCTTAAATACCCTTAACGGGTCAAAATAAGCATACGAGCGAAAATGGGTTTAAATTGTGTAATAAACCTGTGATTAGAACCTAATATGGTATATAACATTAATTTGAAGAAGTGTAGGTGATATAGGAATTAAACAAATATGTTTGTTTGATAAAATGCATAAACGGGTAAAATTCGATAAAAAGGTAACGAGTCGAAGGCTTGAAAGTCTAAAAATTTATTTATGTTGGATGTTGGATTTTAACTCCATATGATGAAGAATTAAATTACGGACGCGTAGGAAAAAGAATCGGGTAAAACGGATTAAAAACGACATAGTTATGCTCGTTTCCGTGAAATCAGGTTAAGCTGGGAACATACAGCAACTGTTAAAGCAGCATTCTGCTGAAAAGGGGGCTAGGCGTCACGCGACGCCCCCTAATTCGGAAAAATGTTATTTTTTTGTTTGTTTGACCCATGGCACTTGTTTAAACTTATTAGTTGACTATCAAAACTAACTTTTAAGTTGGTTTTGATCTTAGGTGATGTTGGGCATGCTACGGATGATGATCAAGCAGCTACGAAGAACCGAACACACGAGATTAAAGCTTCCGCACGGCGTTACGTCATAACTTTTAAATGGCGAACTTGTTTATATTATATTGATAACTTTTAAGTTGTAAAAGTCTTAAATTACTCGTATTTTCTAAGGATACTTAATCGTAATTACATGTTTGATATCGTATTTTTACGACAAATTTCAAAATAATAACATGGGTGTTACAAGTTGGTAATCAGAGCTCAAGGTTGTTGACAAATGTGTTCGGTTCGAGGCTTGATCGCAAATCCGGTAAGTACATGTATGTTAATAGTTTAGCATGCTAAGGTGTTGTAAACAACACATAGGGCTATCGTGTGATACACGTTACCCCAATTAAAATGATTGATATAGTTGATGAAAATACGCGCGTTGACGCGTATAGTAGAAAATGCCTTGTATTATAATACGGGCGATTATTGAAGTTGACGTTACTAACTTTTGTGAATGTTTTAATTGAAGGACACTCGCGTTTGAAGACGACGAGAGTCAAATGAATTGTGGATATGATGATGGAACGGTCCGAGATATGGCAAGGAGAGCATAATCATCAAGGACCTAAATCGCGTAACGATTGCAAATAAGTAATGGCAAGAAAGCCCGTTAAGGCAAGCATTACCAGGTGCACATTTTAAATATAATTGCATAAATAGTAATATGCAACAAATATGTAGAAATCGAAAGTTGCATATGTAGATAAAAAACTTGGAAAAACCCGAATAGAAAATGTATTCGGGATATTGTTTCCAAGAGAAACAAATAGAGGCATTACTTACATAGGGCGTGATGTGAAAACTATAAAAAGGTCATGCGTGTCATGTGTTAATCGCTTACTCTGGCCAAGTAAGTAGTGGCATATGATACCATGAACTTCTTATAGCGGACACATTTACATCCGATGTAGTAAGGACGGGGTGAATGGGACAAATTAAAAAGTACCCAAATGAAACAAATGAACAAAATAATTGAAAATAATGTAAATGCACAGCCGGGTGACGGAAGCGTATTACATTAGGATAATGAGCCCGATAGAAGGGACAAGGATTAATGTAAATGATGATATAAATGAATGATCAGAAGAAAATTCACGAAAATAAGTCATCTTGGACGAAAGGGCCATGGTGAACAAAACGGGCAAGTAAAACCAAAGTATAGATGACCGCCGGGTCATAAAAACAAAGGTGTTGCCCACATGAAAAAGATAATCAAGGTTGTTAACTTTAGTCGTAGTAAAGCAAGGATAATGATGATAATCGTCACTCATAATTAATGAGGCCGCCAATGGTGGTCACGTAAAGAATAAAAGACATGGTCGAATAAAAGCGACGGATTTCGCTAAGATGACCAAGTAAATCGAAACAAAGTCTTAATGCATACCGGAAGGGGGTGCAATGATAACGATTTCGGTAAGACACCCGGTTGATGGGTAAGGAATTAAACGCATGCGTAGACTGAGAAACAGGAACGCGAAATAGAAAGTCAAAAGACTCGGAATATGAGTCATGACTAAAAGATGACAAGACTTTTCGCAAATATAAATTTTGGTAATTACGTTCAACCATTTCAAACTTGGACGGGTCAAATAAAGGATGAAGTTTGACATTCATAAGTGATGAAAATTCACCCAAAATGAGTCAAACGAGTCAATTAAGGAATAACGATTAATATAATATGAAAACGCAAACCGGTGAAACCGGAAAGCTAAAAACAATAAGATAGAAGGACCCGGGTAATGGATGGTAAAGGAGTATAAGTATGAACCGGGTAACGGTAAGCGTAGGACAAACTGACGTGTAAATGACGTTCGAAGTCGTAAAGTCGGAAAGATAGTCCGAAAGTAAACAAATGAAACCTTAGACTACGGTCAAGGTCAACTAAAGCTCAAAAGCAAAATTTAATGATTCCAAACATAACAAAGGATGCTTTAAAGCTATATATGTATAAATAGACAATTGAATAAAGACTAGAGTTTTTCTACAGGATCATCATAACCTACGGGATATTAATTAGTGTAAAGGTCTACGGGGCCAAAATGACCCACGGGTCATAAATTGAAGCAAATGGATAATAAGGGCCTCGCCTTAAAAAAAGTGAAAGCTTAAGGAAATAGTCTACGAGGTTAAGTGAAGGAACCTACGGGTCAATAGTGTAAGGTGAGGGAACTTGTTACAATTCCCCGCGTAAAACGAGAACGGAAAACAATAAATTATGGGTTGTCAATTTCCTTGATATGAGTAATTGATATAGTTAAAGAGAAAAATGTTAGACTAAAATTCAGTTTTTGTAAGAAATAACATTTTTACAAATATAAATTCTGATAGGAAAAAAAAATTTGAATAGTAAGCATGAAAGATTCAAGTCTTGAAACTAATAGGCGCAAGACGATATATTCGAAAAAGTGATATTTTCGAAAATGAAAGGTTGATATGAATTAAACATGATGTGACACGATCACGGTCAAGAAATGCAATGTGAGGTAGAATCACATTATAACCAAGCGAGCGGTAAAAGTAACTGGACTAATAAGTCTAGTTAGTGAGACCGGTTAAGGTCAGCAATTCAAATCAAGAAATTTGGTTTGCTTGTAAGTGGTAAATTCGGTATAACTGAACTGAATAAATAAATTTGAAAATAAAAGAAATTGTTGCTAAAAGTGAAAGATTTCATTAAAGACCTTTAAACGGGTCAAAGTAACGGATTCATAAAGAATTCGATAGTATATGAAAGCGATGGATATCGCTAAGTTAATTAAACTAGTGGAAATAACAAGATTACGTTATTTCAAGTCGCATTATGTCATGTAAGATATGTAGATGATTAATAACCAAAAGGATATTACCATACTTTTCTGGTAATACTAACAATCGGTTAAAGTATGGGAAATGCTTAATTGATTATCGAGAGCAAATGCATGGAGTTGAACTCGATAAATTAGGTAAGGAAAGGATTCGGGGACGAAACCTCTTTAAGGGGGGTAGACTTATAACACCCCAAAAACGGGTTTGGTAATCAAACCACGTTAATATTACTGACGGGTAAAATACCGTTAGTGGTAAAAATTTACCCGGTAAATATTAGGATTTAAATAATTAATCCTAATAATAAATAAAAAGTGAATAAAAGATTTTAAGAAATAAAATGATAGAATGCCCGAGTTAACGGGACCTAAAATAAACTTAGTCATAAATATTCCCGAACCCGCTAAGCTAACTAGGAATGATTGACCCGGTTAATAAGAGGGAATATGAATTGTAAATAAGTAGGTTATAACCTACTTAATAATTAACGAAACATGAGGGACCAAAATTAAATATTTGGAAAAGTTTAGTTATTAAAAACAAAAATAAAAACACACCACACATAGTGTGTGCGTGTGTGAGATCGACCAGGAGCAAGCTCCATGGAGCCAAGCCCTAAACACAACAAATTCTTCAAATTGGAGGGGCAATTGAAGGCCAAATTCGGAATTGAATGCATAGAAACGATCACCAAGTCAAGGGGATCGTAAGATATGTCGAATTTCTAACATTCGTGAAGTTGTAAAATTTTGATAATCATCCTAATCGTGAATTAGGCATGAATTTGAGAGGCTATGGCTAGATTAGTGATGTATACTTGCTTAGGAAAGAAACCCTAAGTGAAAATCATACATAACATGCTATAGATTGATGAATTTGGTGAAATAACACACTTAGATAAGTGGGTTTTGATGTTATGATGAAATAGATGATATAGTTATGCTTAGAATCATCATGCATGGTAAGTAATAAGGAAATACTTAATTTGCAAGTTTGAGTATTTGATCATAAGTGATAGTGGTGAATTTTGATGTTAATCTTGGCAAAAATAACTAGTTATGAACTAGTTGTAAATGTGTAAAAATGTATGCACATTAGGTGTTTGTTAAAATGCCTAAATGAAAACTAAAGTGTTGAAATTAGAGTGAAAATGTGCATTTGAATGATATGGCAATTAGGTGTGATATGAAGTGATAAGGGTCCTAAATACTATGTTGAATTAGATTAATGTTGTAAACCAGGTGATTGAAAGTAGTTAACTTTGATAAACTAAGTTAACTGAGCATGAAGTCGAACAGTAGCTTCGACATAGAAAATAAGTGAGGCGGAATAGTCGTGATTGTTAATGACTAATTTAACCGCCTTGTAAATGATTGACAATAGTTTGACGCGTAACAAGCTGGATGAAAGCTTGGAGGAGGGAGCGGGTCAAACGGAGCAAGTACGGAAAGAAAAGCGTGGCGTGGATGCGAGGTAAATGTAATTTACACACTTATGTAGAATACCCGTTTATTCGATACGTTGTAAACGTGATAACGATAATATTGGAAATATGGAAATTTGTCAAGTGTCGACTAATGTAAATCAAGGTTAAAAGGATACACATGGCGTAAGCCGAAATGGGTTGAATTTGTAAGAAAAGAGTGTAAAAGAAAATGGGTATGGTTATAAAATCCGGGATGGGATGGATGTATGAATTCTTATACCCTACATATACAAAGGGCTTGTACAGTAGTTTTCCCCCTTTTATTAATATAATAAAATTCGTAGTTATTAGCTTTAAAAATAATATATTGGGTTTTTCTTTATAAGTTGGGCTAGATTAGCCTCTTTTTTTACCACGTTCAGATCTAAGATTTAGGGTTAGGTTTAGCATGTACACGTATCTTCTCTTTGTGTTGCCACCGCTCTCTTTAATCGTCATAATCTACCTCTTATTTCTTTAAAAAACATGTTTCTTCATCTTCTCCTTGCTATCATCCTCTTCACCATCTTCACCAGTGGCTTTTATGGTAAGTAAAAGTTTCATCTTTAGTAATGAATTGTCATATCTTTGGTATGCAATTGTCGAAATTTTTGTCAGTCGTCTTCAATTCTTGTAGGTGATATTGTGTTGTTTTTAGGTTTTCCACTTGCACTCTTTATGAGGGGTTTAATTTCTAAATTTCTCTTATACTAATATGTAATTCAAACTGAAGCTCTAAATTCTTATGAAAACTATGATGTATTTTATAATTTTAGAGTACATTTGGAACAAATTGAAGACATGGAGTTGTTGATACCTTTTTCAATTTTCCCCCTTCCTGTACACCATTTTTTTTTATCTTAATACATTGCTTTACAGGGTACACTCAATGGCTGTTAGGAATATCTCTGATGTAAACCCAAATGACAATGCAGCTCCCTTAGAGGTTAGGGTTATCAGAACTTGGCAACCGTTCTTATTTCAGAACGAACACTGCTACCTGTTTGTTGACAGTAGGGTGAGCACTATTTACTATCTTTTCTACTCTCTGACTTATAGTCAATGCCTACAATAACCCTATATAAATTTAGATTATTGAACTACATGACCTACTCAAAACTAGGATTTGTTCTCGTATTTCCTTTTAAAATTGAAAATGTTTGAACACCCATAACTAAGCATAAATTATAGAATGCTTATTTTTTTGTTTCAGCTTATATATATTAAATTTTAATTTTAGGGTGATGCCATTGAAGCTTATGGTAATAGGCGTGACAAAGCTTTATTTGAATCCAAATTCAGTGTTGGCTTATGTTATCGCATCAGTAAGTACCTGTCAAAGCCAGCACGCAATAGTCATAATGTTGTGCCTTCCAATGCCACAATACATCTAGGCAGAAGTACGGTTTTCGAACCAATCGTTGGCGTCGACATCCCGCAACTGTACTTTAACTTTATGCCATATGAGAGTTTACGTGCCCGTGAGAACATGCACTTTCTGTTAACAGGTATACTGATTATATATGTCTAACAAAGTACAAGTTATGACAACATCCATACATACTTTTCCTGTTGAAATTTATCTAACTAGATACAATCTACAGACTAGATTGGCCGGTTTGATCGATTTACAAGTGACACTAGGACAACCTCTGGAAAAAGACTTATGAAGTTTCTTCTTGAAGATGCTAAGTATGTATTGTCACTCATTTTATATTTCGAAATTGAGACATATATATACTAAGTACATAACGATAACCTAAATTATATTTCAGTGAAAGGTTCATCGAGGTAGCACTGTGGGAAGAAATCGCTGATGCCGTTGACAAAGAAGCCTTGGTAAACGCGCCATTTCCGTGTATTGTCGCTGTGACATCTATGAAGGTACTGAGGTTTAGGAATCTTCAGCTCGCATCAACAGCAGCCACTCATGTATACGGAAATCCTACCATTCAAGACGCGTCTGATTTAGCTAACAGGTAAAATATAAAGTTAATTTGAAACAAAACACTTTATAAGTTACAGTCTTTTAAATTAAATAGAGTTTAATTGATAATCCTTTAGAGTATATTCGTTTGATTAAATCAATTAATTAGCATGATATTATTCTTCTCTTTTGAAACTTTAGACTTAGTTTTCCGGTATGCTACACATTAAGAAAAAACTAAAAGTAAACACTATATGGTTAATTATTAATAATTCATCATGAATTTCCTTAATATCTTAGTAAGTGGAAAAATATATATTTAATATGTTGTAAAAACAAAGTATTGACATAAACAATGTAACTAATCTGTTATAAATGGTGTTTACACAGGTTTAGGGAGAGATATGCTGGCATCAACATGGATGACCGATACACGCTGCCTATTGCAAACATTCTTGCAAAGAACCCAGTTGATTACATGGTACATTTCATTACATTGCTAAAATAAACCTACTCTTTTTTCTTAACAACCAATAATAGATACCCTGTCTTTACTATTGAACGCAGGAAGTAACATTTTCCTGCATAGCATCCATCGTTAGTTACAACCCACAACGTTCATGGTTTTACAAAGGATGTACTGTTTGTAAGAAAAAGATTGGCTCTCGAGAAGATGCGTTAATCTGCGATGACCATCATGACGCACCACAACCAAAGTATTTGTAAGTCCAATAACAAAGTTTTTTTTTGTAAAAAAATCTTTCTTTCAGTTGATTGTAAAAAATACAATTGGATATGTAATACATGTGGCCCTAAAATATATAGTATTATATAGGTCATCTATTAAAAATATGCATACATATCTCAACATACTTATGTTTTAAGAATGGTTAATAGTTCATTGCACCTATTGTTTCTGTTACATTAGTTTTTATTTACATATTACTGAAAAAGATCCGTTTACGTCTAAATGGTAGGTACTGCATCAACTGCACAATCGCAGATAGTACAGGAAATGCCACTGTGACAATATTTGACATACCCTTTCAGTCGATCATAAAAATCCCGTGCAATGAGCTGGTCATCCAACAGGGGTACACGGATTCAATGACAACGCCCGACGTGTTTTCTAAACTTTTAGGTGTTTCACACATGTTCAAGCTTCAATTTAATGATCGTGCGCACACAGGTTTTACACAATTTGTTGCAAATGAAGTGCTTGAATATGTTCCTGTTGTGAATGAAGTTGCTGTGAATGAAGCTACAAACGACCGCAACCGCCCTACTATTACTGAAGTATCTGGTCCAGCTGATGTTGAAAACCAGCATGCAACTCAAGCTTTGGAAAATCCACCAACTAACGTTGCTCTAGAAACAACGGTCAAGCAAGTTCCATTTACCCCTGTGACTCCAGCGAAGATTTACACAACAAAGCGACAGTTGTTTGCTCTTTCAGGTGATTAAATCAAATCATTCATGTTAAAAACGCTACTACAATATGCAATATTCTAACATACTATTCAATACGTTTACAGGTGAAGGTTCTAACAAAGCACCCAAAACTGATGCACCTTGACAAGTCACTACCTTGGATGTAAATGGAGTGATATAATATGCAACCTATCTTTTTGAAGTTGCCTATATACAGAGCAGCCTTTTGGGAACACCTTTTTTGCAACCTAAATTAAACCTTTCTAAAATACTAATGAAGTAAGGATTTGTTGCTGTTAGGAAAATGGACATCAAATTACTTTTGTACTTGCTCCATCTATATGTAACTAATTAGGATCAAAAAAACTTTATGTAGTTTATCTGTTAACCGTAATGTCACTATGCAGTTTATCTTTATATCAGTATTTTGCTACAAATTGCACTCATCTTCCTTCTCATCTTTATATTGGTATTTTGATATAAACTACACTCATCTTGCTTCTCATCTCTCTTACGGGACACCCCGCCGTGAAACGCGGGTGTCTCTCCTAGTTGGAAATCAAAAACGAAGTTTTTAATTAAATAGATAATGTTGGGCATATAGTCCAAACGGGTCGAATGGTGGTGATAACACCATTTGACAATATTGACTAATGTGGTTGTCAAGTCTTATGTTAACAGGACCGATTAGCAAATTGGATAATTGCGTCACCATTGATGGTGTGATAATGAAAACGAGGTATAAATCGGGTCTACTTATTGATCCGGGCCAGGTACGCATAATTATGTTGTAGTTAAAAGTGCTATTTTGGTCGAATAATTTGAGAGAGAGAGTCCTTCGTCATAAAAGGACTAAAATCGACCAAAACGCCCTTGTAGGCTAAATGGAACAAATAACTCTTAAAGGTTGTTTGGAAACGAGTTTTATGACTAGGTAAATACTTAGAATAAGTATAGAAGCTGAAAGAGGTATTATATTAGCCAAATGGCACTATTTGAGTTTTTGCCGTAAAATAATGATTCGAGAGGTAAAATTTGGTTTATATTGATCACCACATTAAACCTACCTTAAATACAGTTGTGGTGGGGGACTATAGGATAAAAAAATGTGGTAATGGAATGCTAGAAGCAATCGAAAGCTATTTTAGGCTCGAAAGTGCTTAAATACCCTTAACGGGTCAAAATAAGCATACGAGCGGAAATGGGTTTAAATTGTGTAATAAACCTGTGATTAGAACCTAATATGGTATATAACATTAATTTGAAGAAGTGTAGGTGATATAGGAATCAAACAAATATGTTTGTTTGATAAAATGCATAAACGGGTAAAATTCGATAAAAAGGTAACGAGTCGAAGGCTTGAAAGTCTAAAAATTTATTTATGTTGGATGTTGGATTTTAACTCCATATGATGAAGAATTAAATTACAGACGCGTAGGAAAAAGAATAGGGTAAAACGGATTAAAAACGAGAGAGTTATGCTCGTTTCCGTGAAATCAGGTTAAGCTGGGAACGTACAGCAACTGTTAAAGCAGCATTCTGCTGAAAAGGGGGCTAGGCGTCACGCGACGCCCCCTAATTCGGAAAAATGTTATTTTTTTTGTTTGTTTGACCCATGGCACTTGTTTAAACTTATTAGTTGACTATCAAAACTAACTTTTAAGTTGGTTTTGATCTTAGGTGATGTTGGGCATGCTACGGATGATGATCAAGCAGCTACGAAGAACCGAACACACGAGATTAAAGCTTCCGCATGGCGTTACGTCATAACTTTTAAATGGCGAACTTGTTTATATTATATTGACAACTTTTAAGTTGTAAAAGTCTTAAATTACTCGTATTTTCTAAGGATACTTAATCGTAATTACATGTTTGATATCGTATTTTTACGATAAATTTCAAAATAATAACATGGGTGTTACAAGATCGTATGTACCTACGTTTAAAACCGAAAATTTAAAGAACTAGTAATTAGATATTAAGAACTAATATATACAAAATTACCCTTAGCGTGTAAAAACACGCTCACTAAATTTGTTAGCGAGTCGATAGCTAGACTCATCCTCCCCACACTTGTTTTAAGTGTGTGGGATGTGGAGTTTGAGAATTTCCTCCACCGGGTCAATCGGCCCGTTGATGTAACTCTTGAGTCTTTGACCGTTGACCTTGAATGTTTCCCCGCTTAAATTTTCTATGACGACGTCTCCGTAGGGAAATAATTCTTTGACCATGTATGGTCCCGTCCATCGAGATCTTAACTTCCCAGGGAATAAACGCAATCTTGAGGAGTATAACAGAACAAGATCTCCAACGCGGAAATCTTTATGTTCTCTCAATCTTTTGTCATGAAACCTCTTGACCCGTTCTTTGTACCTGCTAGAACTTTCATAGGCATGATTTCTTAGCTCCTCGAGCTCGTGAATTTGTAGAAAACGGGCTTCACCTCTGCTTTTTAAATCCATATTCGCCGTTTTCAAGGCCTAGAATGCCCTATGTTCTAGCTCGACAGGTAGAAGACAAGCTTTCCCGTAAACCAATCTAAAAGGTGTGGTTCCAATAGGCGTTTTAAATGTTGTTCTAAAAGCCCACAGAGCGTCATCTAACTTATCTAACCAATCCTTGAGGTTATTATTAATGGACCGCTCAAGGATTCTTTTCAAACCCCGATTCGTAACCTCCACTTGCCTGCTCGTTTGAGGGTGGTATGGCGTAGCCAATCTATGATGAACACCATAACGGGACAAGGCTCGTTCTAACTGCGCATTACAGAAATGCGTTCCTCGGTCACTGATTAGTGCTTTTGGAGCACCAAATCGGGCAAATAAACTTTTTAAGAAGCTCACGACTACCCTAGCATCATTTGTAGGCAAAGCTTGAGCTTCGGCCCATTTTGAGACATAGTCTACAACAACTAGGATATATTTGTTACCTCGTGAGTCTGGAAATGGTCCCATGAAGTCGATACCCCATATATCAAAGACTTCACAGACTTGCATTGGATGTTGAGGCATTTCATTGCGTGCGAAGATATTCGTTGCCCTTTGGCAAGCATCACACGCTCTAAACCATTCATGCGCATCATGAAAGATTGTGGGCCAGTAAAACCCAGAGTCTAACACTTTCTTTGCAATGTAATTTGCTCCATGCTGACCTCCGGTTGGCCCTTCGTGACAGTGGCGCAGAATGCTAGCTGCCTCTTCTCCAAATACACATCTTCGGATCACCTGTTCGGCTCCGATTCTAAACAAGTATGGTTCGTCCCAAATGTAGTACTTTAGATCTGCAAAGAACTTCCTCTTTTGCTGATATGACAATCCTTTGATAAGGATTCCACATGCGAGGTAGTTTGCAAAGTCGGCGAACCAAGGTGACTCGTCATTCATCTCGATACTTAAAAGGAATTCATGGGGGAAATTGTCGTTTATTGGTTCCTCCAACGAATTTTCAGAACTGCCATGCTCAAGTCTCGAGAGATGGTCGGCTGCAACATTTAAAGCTCCCTTTTTGTCTTGGATCTCAATGTCAAACTCTTGTAGTAACAAGATCCATCTGATAAGACGCGGTTTTGCGTCCTGTTTGCTAAAAAGGTATTTGATTGCTGCATGATTTGTATACACAATTGTTTTGGACAACACAAGGTACGACCTGAATTTGTTGAAAGCATATACTACTGCCAAGAGCTCTTTTTCTGTAGTCGTATAATTTTCTTGAGCATCATGTAGAATCTTGCTAGCATAGTAAATAGGATGAAAATGCTTCTCCCTTCACTGTCCTAAGACTGCTCTTATTGCGTAATCACTGGCGTCGCACATTATCTCAAATGGCAATGCCCAATCTGGTGCAACTAAAATAGGGGCTTCGATAAGCCTTTGTTTTAGCTGCTTGAAAGCTTTCATGCATTCGTTTGAAAACACAAATGGAGCATCTTTTTCTAACAAACGGGTCATAGGTCTTGCGATTTTTTAAAAGTCTTTTATAAATCGCCTATAGAACCCTGCATGACCTAGGAAACTCCTAATCGCTCTGATCGAGGTTGGGGGAGGAAGTTTAGAAATGATATCCACTTTTGCTGGATCGACTTCCAACCCTGCTTCAGAGATTTTTTGTCCAAGAACTACCCCTTCTTTCACCATGAAGTTGCATTTCTCCCAGTTAAGCAAAAGATTAGTTTACTCACATCTCATTAACATTCTTTTCAGATTTCCAAGACATTGATCGAAAGAACTCCCGAAAACAGAGAAATCATCCAAGAATACTTCAATGAAGTCTTCAATCATGTCATGGAAAATAGCTACCATGCAACGCTGAAATGTGGCTGGTGCATTACACAGCCCAAAAGGCATACGACGGTAGGCGAATGTGCCGAAAGGACATGTGAAAGTAGTCTTTTCCTGGTCCTCAGGAGCGATCAGAATCTGAAAGTATCCAGAGAACCCATCCAGAAAACCGAAAAATGACTTCCCCGACAGGAGTTCCAACATCTGATCGATGAATGAAAGCGGGAAGTGGTCCTTACGGGTGGCATCGTTGAGTTTGCGGTAATCGATGCAAACTCGCCATCCGGTGACGGTACGGGTAGGAATAAGTTCATTCCTATCGTTTGGAACTACAGTAATACCACCTTTCTTGGGTACTACTTGCATTGTACTTACCCAAACATTTTCAGATATAGGATAAATCTGCCATGCATCTAACAACTTAATTACTTCTCTCTTCACCACGTCTTGCATGTTAGGATTCAAACGCCTTTGATGTTGTGCACTAGGCTTGTAATCGACTTCCATTAGAATCTTATGAGTACAAAAAGAAGGATTAATGCCTTTGATATCCATAATCTTCCACGCCATGGCTTTCTTGTGGAGCGTTAGAACTTCGGGAAGCTGTCTCTTTTCCTCTTTTTCTAAGGATGCTGAAATGATGACTGGCAAGCGACACTCCTCGTCTAGAAATGCATACTCGAGATGCGGTGGGAGTTCTTTTAACTCCAATGACGGTGGGTCTTCAACCGAAGGTTTTGATTTTTCTTCAACTTCATGGTCAATCTCCACAAATTGATCTGGACTTTGAGAACCATCATCACCGATTTGGAAAACCGGATGCTCAACTTCGTGGCCCTCCTATGAAATGCCAAGTTGATTCTCACACAACAGATGTGTGTCCGTATCAACTTCTTCAATAGTGCCTTGGAAATGAGAGCTTTCACAAGTATCGATAATGTCGACATAGTAATGCATGTCATCGTGACTTTGCGGATGTTGCATTGATCTTTTAATATCAAAAGTCACGTGCTCGTCATTTACTCGGAGCGTGATTTGGCCAGCTGCGACATCGACAATTGTCCTCGCAGTATTGAGGAACGGGCGTCCGAGTATCAATGGTACTTTCGAATCTTCGTCCATGTATAAAATAACAAAATCCACGGGAAAAACAAATTTATCGATTTTAACAAGCATGTTTTCAACGAATCCACGCGGATACTTGATTGAACGATCTGCAAGTCGAATGCTCATTCTAGTGGGTGAAGGTTCACGCAGATCTAATTTAGCAAAAACCTTATATGGCATAAGGTTTATGCTAGCTCCTAAATCCGCTAATGCGTGACTGACAAACATACTGCCAATGAGACAGGGAAGAGTAAAACTGCCCGGATCTCCCATCTTTTCAGGTAGACGGTTTTGGAGAAGGGCTGAACAGTTTTCATTCATCAACACACAAGACAAGCTTTCGAGTTTCTGCTTGTTTGTGAGGATGTCTTTTAAGAACCTTGCGTATTTAGGCATTTGAGCCAATGCCTCAATGAATGGTATGTTTATGTGTAATTGTTTAAACATTTATAAAAACTTACAATGTTGTTCATCGTTCTTTTGCTTCTTAAGCCTGCTTGGATATGGAATAGGAGGAATGAATTCTTTAACTGGCCCCTGGAACTGTGCTGTACTTGCTTGGACTCGCCTAGCGTGCACCTCGTCTGAAGCGTCAGTCTGGGCCGTCTTAGTGATCGGTGGTGAGTCTGATTTGTTAGGTCACGTGGTTTTACCACTCCTTGTCATTACTGCATTAACGTGCCCTCTCGGGTTTGGTTCTGTGTTACCTGGAAGACTACCTTGGGGTCTTTCAGACAACATCTTGGCCAATTGGCCTACTTGATTCTCAATGGTTTGTATTGAAGCTTTCTGGCTCCGCATTTCTCCTTCTTATGCCATGAAACGCTCCTCATGCTGCTGGTATCTTTTCTCAGATATTTGGTTGGCATTGTTGGAGTTATTTAACAGCTGCGCCATCATCTCTTCTAGTTTTGAGTTGGTTTGTGAGGTTTGTGGCTGGGAAGTGCTTCCTGAACCTGAATTATTGTAACGTGGTTGAAAGGTTTCCCCTGATGGCTGAAAAGATTGTCCCTGGGTTTGTTGTGGCACGGGAGCGCGTTGAGCATATCCGAGTGGGTTTTGGTTACTGGAATTAGCTTTCCACCCGAAGTTTGGGTGATCCCTCCAACCCGTATTGTACGTGTTGCTGTAGGGGTTATTCTGAGGCCTAATTTAGTTGCCTAAATAGTCCACCTCTTCGTGGCCTGTAAACATAACACCCTGCTTACATGTACCTGGCTCGTGTGACACTCCACACAGCTCACATGATGATTGCACCTGCGAAATGTTCTGAGCTTGATCAAATCTTGCTGCCAAAGCTCCAATCTCTGCTGCAAGAGCCATATATGTATCCACTTGATGAACTCAAGGAATGGATGATGCTTTATTTCGCACTCCACCATGACGAGAACTCGACTTCAAGGTAGCTTTTTCTATGATAGCGTAGGCTTCATTGGGTGTTTTTGTTCCAAGATCGCCTCCTGCATAAACATCTAAACGTTCTTGTGAGTCGTAGTTGAGTCCTTGGTAGAAGTTCAACACAAGTTGCCTTTTGGACAACCCATGATGTGGAACATCGATCTAAAGATCTTTGAACCTCTCCCAAGCTGCGTGTAGAGATTCTCATTCGTCCTGTTTGAATGTCATAATACGATTCTTAAGCTTAGCTGTCTTTTCCGGCGGGGAATATTTTTTCATAAAAAGATCTGCCGTCTCGTTCCAAGTCGTGATGGACCCTGCTGGAAGTGACAAAAGCCAAGATCGGGCTTTGTCTCGCAAAGAAAATGGAAAGAGTCGCAAACGAATTGCGTCTTCAAAAACATCTCTAATTTTGAAGGTCGAGCACACCACAAGAAATGAGGCGATGTGCCGACCTGGATCTTCGTGATCCTTCCCATCAAACTGCACAGAATTTTGCAACATATTAATTATACTAGATTTAATTTCAAAACTCGGTGCTGCTATCGTAGGTCGGGCGATGCTCGGTAGCAAGCCCTCTCCTCCTGGACGGTCGGTCTCATTCAAAGGCTGGTCGTCCACTGCCATAATGCTTCCTGTGTCGTCCTCTGAACTCTCGCTGTCAGAAAGTATCACTGGTTCATCGATTGCGGCCGTAACCCTTTGTGCTACAACAAGCGATCTTTCTCGAAGCCGCCTACTTCTTCTTAGGTTATTTTCTGGTCCGTTGGCTAGCTTAGCGTTAGCGGGTGCAGGGGGCGTGGACATTAGCCTGCACGTAATAAGAAAGGCATTATACAGATAAAAGAACATAATAATAATATACGAAATAAGTATAAATAACGATACTAAGATATAGCATACTTACATAAGATATTGATGCGCGTGTGGTGTGATATATATTTAAGTATATTTTAAGCCCTTTTTACACGTTAGTCAAGTTTTAAATTTATAAAACACGATATTATACTAACACCAAACACACATATGGGCAAGTGCACCCATCATGAGCGTAGTATAGTGTTGGTAGGATACCGAGGTCGTCCAAGGACACAAGAGCTTTTAATACCGGTTTATCCTCAACGTCTAATCAAATCAAAAGTTTAGAAAAAGGTTTTTAAACAAGAAAAATAAAACTAACTAAAATGCTGAAAAAATAAAATAAAATAAAAATAGATAGGCAAGATGAATCACTTGGATCCGACTCGTGTGTAGTGTAACCTTTGATTATTTCCGCACTTTTGCACTTTTTAAGAGATTATCTTAGTTATTATAGTAGGCCCCTCTTTTGAAGGTGACGTTACCCTCGGCTAAGTAGTCTGAGTCAGCAAGGATACAGTCCTAAGTAGCCGGGTTAAAGTTTTAATAGTAGCTTACATATGAGGGGATCAAAGAGTTTGGACCCCCGCCAACCAATACCGGTGGGTATTGAAGGAGGTCCTACTAAATTTGACCCAGGTCCTTGCAGGATCTATACACTGAACAAGGCAAGACTCTTACCAAACCGTTCCCTTAACCCCCGACCAGGTAGCCAACAGATCTCCATATAGACCGTGGAGATATGAATGGTGAAAATCTTTTATTTTATATAGACAGTAAAATAATGCCAAGACACCACGGACAAACGATAAGGAAGAATCACCTTCAACATAAGAAACTAGTTATTAAAGTCATTAATACATAACCAAATAAAAATTGCGAAAAGATTAAAAATAAAAAGTATTACACTAGACACTTATTTTCACCAAGTGATGTAAGAGACTTATGCAAACATGGTCTTTGATTGTCAAGAACTCTTACGATCAATCTTGGATCCCGAGACGACTCACACACTCTATGATGGATGATGGATGATGGTGGTGGATGATGGTGTTGTGGTGGTGGTGGAGTGTGGGTGAAGTGTGAGAGAGGTGGTGTGCCAAGGGATGGTTTGCAAATGAGCCAAGCACCCCTATTTATAGCCTGAACAGCAGCTCGGGCACGGCCACGTGTCCATTGGGCACGGCCCCGTGTCTACCCTCCTTCTCTTTCTTCATTAATTGCAGTTTGTCTGCATTAGTTGACCACGGCCCCGTGTCCGCTGGGCACGACCCCGTGTGCAGAAGCGTATCTGTACTATCAAGATTTCCTCAGATTCTGCGAATCTTAGAGTTGACCACAGCCCCGTGTCCGGTGGGCACGCCCCCGTGGTGGGTGATAGAAGCTTCTACAGCTTTGTCTTTTCTGCAGACACTTGGGCACGCCCCCGTGCTCACTGAGCACGGGGCGTGTTCAGCCTTCTGTTTTCTTGTTTTTGCTTGGGAAGATGCTGTCGGGGGGTCGGGCATGCCACGTTTGTTCCTTTTCTTTTATTTATGTTAGATTTAGCTACCTTTTTGCATCTTTTGTTCGTTTGGCTCATTTAATCCTGAAAATATAAAAGGAAGACAAAAACATACTTTTTCCAACATTAGTACTAAAAAAAGGTTTGTTTTATGCCACATTTGATGTAATTTATATGTTGTATTTTGCACACATCAATATTATACAAATCTGTTTAAATATTTACTAGTTTATTTACATATTTACATCCGAAAACTGTTTTTGGTTGTTTACCAGAAATTCTAATGACAATCATCAGAAACCTGAGAAAACTCTCTCTCTTTTTTTTATAAATATCAGAAAAGCTGACATATCTGATAAAATTCTGATAAAAATCTGATGAAAGTTTTTGTTTCATCAGAATTTCTGATAAATCTATCAAAATTTACCCTTAATCTGGTAAATGTATCAGAAATGAAAATTGTTGTTTTTAGAATATCTAATGGGTTTATCAGAATCCATCAGAAAATCTGCTGAATTCATTGGAATTCATCAGAAAATCTGATGATTTTATCAGAAAGGTTTGTTTTATTTTTGTGGAGTAAATAAACAAATGAGTACAATAATTAAATGAATAAGCTGTTAATTTAAATGATTAATTGGACAGAAACAAAGAATGAAAAGCTGAACATAAATAAATTAATGTAAGTAAATGCAGAAATGAAATAAATATAATAAATTAAAGGTTCGACGTGCGAACTTGAATATAAATATAAATATAAACAGAAATGAAATAACTTAAATGAAATAATAAAAGAGAATGGTTCGATTCCGAACACATTAACTGAATTAAATAAATAACCGGAAAAAAATGTTAGTTAAAAAGTTAGTAAAAAGTTAGTAATGTTAGTTGGTTAGTTGAGTCCGTTAGTTAGTTGGTTAGTGGTTAGTTGGTTAGTAAAACAGAAAAAGAAAAGTTAGTCAATCAGTTAAATATTAACAAGTTAGTAAATAAGAAAACAAATAAGTACAAAAATGTACAAGTATTCACAAATATTGACAGTTTGTACATCGGTAAAATAATGACTTGGATTTTTCCATTAATTTCGCCGTGGTCCCCGGCAGCGGCGCCAAAAACTTGGTGCCGGCGCGACTATACACATTTATTTACAGTATTTTCACGCGCCTAACAAAATGTGTTTTATATTTATAAAAATGGTTTATACCTTAACATTAAAACACACACAACAAAGGACAAGTGTATCCCGTCATATATGCAGTAAAGTATTGGTAAGAGCCAGATATCGATCCATGGAATACGGGCGTTATTAAGTACTAAATCTTTGTCAATAGATTACCAGATATAAGGAAAGGTGAATGGTTGTATAACTAAGTTATCTAAATTATATCTAAAACATAAATATACTATTATTATCTTGTTTCACAAACAACCTAAGCATGTTATCTATCAGATATGTCACAAAAGCACTTAATCAATTTTCCAATTTCAAGACAGTTAGTCATCCGCTAGGAGTTTTCTAACATGATGATTCTTCGGAAAGTTAACGCGATAAACACACGTTAACCACCTAAACTCATTCTTTAGCGAGCTATTGATATTCATTCATGTAAACCTTTAAAGATGGATTAGTCATCCGCTAGGAGTTTTCTAACCTCACTTATCAAAGAAAGCAATACCGATGGTCACAATACAGCCACGAGGATAAGCATTTAAGTAGATCATATAACAACATATTTCACCTTTACAAGTCTGGAATACAAATCTACCATGTCAGCAATTTCAGACCAAAACTACTAAACAAGGATCATAAACCGCATGCAAGAACATGTAATCAACACCATATAATTCGTTAGAACCCTTACGTGTAAGAAAGTATTCTTAATCAAAATAAGATATATCTTAGATAAAACCAATACCCCTCTCGAGTCTCATGGTGTAAACAAGTCTGCAAACAAGTGATTAATCAAGAAATAGTTACCATCCCACTAACCACAGATTCATTATCCAAAATAATCAAACATAATCAAGAACTCAACATCAATGAAACGTTCATTACATAATCATGAAGATTCAAACATGAAAAAGTACTAAAGTTCCATATAAACAAGATTACAATGTAACGAATATTCAAGAAACAAGTTTATAACTACTATTACATAACACTACATTAAACATAAACTAACATCAGCTCATAACTTGGAAAATGATCAGAATACATGTTCAAGAACAAGGAATCGAACCATAAACAAGCAAGGAATTGATGGGTTGGATCGGTTATGCTTCCATTCTGTCTTTAGGCTTCAAAGTGATCTGATCAGGACTGCTTCGGAACCCAGAAATCGCCCAGAAACATGGAGAAAAACCCAACACTTGAACCAGTAGCGAATGCTGCTATTTATAAGAGATTTTCCCATCGGCACGCTCGTGCCACCGGTCGCATGGTTGTGCGACAGGTGTTGTCGGGTGACGTCAGTTTCTCCGATCCCAAGTCAGCCAAGTGGACTAGTGGACAAGTTGCCTGGGTCATCAGATCGGCACGGTAGTGCCGCTGGTCGCACGGTAGTGCCGTGTCATCAGATTGGTGATAAAAAATGTTGGTGAAGCCGTGGCACGGTCGTGCATCTGGTCGCACGGTAGTGTGGCCTGAGAAAAGGTTGGCACTCTTGGTCGCACTGGCAGTGCTTCCGAGATCGGAGGATCGGCACAGTAGTGCCGATGGATGGCACGGTCGTGCCATACCTGGCTGTCATCAGAATTTTGCCATTTTCATCAGAAATGCATTAGATTTTGTCCGTTTTCATCAGAATTTTCCTTTATGCTCTGTTTAAGACCTGAAAATATAAAAGTACCGAATTTGGCACCTAACCGTCGTGTTTTCGGTCAAAAAACGCTTAAAACGGAAGTGTTTTGGGGTGTAAAAACATGTATAATTTAACGTATATCAATTTGCGACGCCGTTGTCGAATACGCATTCTTTTTTAGTAAATTACATGTTTGCCCTCTGTGGACTTTGTCACGACCCCCGACCCAGTTTTCTGGTTCGAATATCGCGGGACAGAAACCCGTGGTATTAGTATTTAATTTGGCAGCGGAAATTTTAACAGGATCATTTAAAACTGAGAATACCCAGTTATTTTATTTCAAGTTTTGGGACAAACCCCGTAATTTACAATAAAGGAATTTCACTGGAAAATCCCCTGTTTACAAAAACATGTTTATTTATTTACTGAGCCACTTTATCCAAGCTGGTAGTGCTACCCGGCACTTTTCCTTGTTCACAGTAAATCACCTGAAACATGTTTAAAAAAATTTTATCAGCGGGGAAATACTGGCGAGTTATTCAATTTGCACAAAATGACACATTGTTACAATTTACAGCATTAAGAGTTTTCACATTTGCCCATATCTTATAATTAGCTGGTTCAGTTGTCACTCGACCGGATCTATGACTGTGGACATATCACTAGTTAGGCACACCCACCTAAAGTGATAAATCATTAGTAGTAATGTGCACATACCCCCACTTACTACCAGTAATTAAAGATTAGCAAAGACTTAATCACTGCAAAGTATAACTAGAAAACATTTAGGGTTTTGCAAATAATTTGGTAAAAAGAGAATGACTCACATTGCAAGTTTAACTGGACAGATTTTGCCTGCTGATTAAGCCTGGTAACCTAGTTAAATGATGCAAACGAAACTAGGTTAGTAACTTAATACAACATTTACGATAACCTCACGAAATCAAAACCCTCACGACGAATGACAAAGTATAGCCCGAATTCAGGCATCACTTAAACATCCATCGGATCAGTTTCAATCGATCGGACATTGTATCGTAGCAGTGATCGAGTTATTACCCCGTTATCGTAGCGGCGTTTTGACTCTTTGAACGTGATTTTAAAGCAGATTATGGAGGTTTTGAAAGAAATTTTCGAACACAGAGAACTGGCCATGCAACGTTCTATTTATAGAAGGTTTTTGAGTTCTTCGCGGCCCGCGTAAACCTGAAGGGAATCCTTCGCGGCCCGCGGGGGACCACCCTAGCTATGGTTAGGGCTGCCGTGCCAACCCCTAGACCTGCCACGTGTGCAACACGTGGCCCTAATGCTTATCCGGAGTTTCAACAGGCTGTCGCGCCCCGCGTAAGCTTTGGTTAACTCTTACGCGGCCCGCGACCGACTATTAAAACTTGATTTTCTTGATTTTTTTTTATGAAAATTAGGGTTTTAGGGGTCCGGGTTTTCACTTACGGAGTGTTTTAGGATATTTTCGTGCAGGTACTTACAGACTTAGACGAGCAAATAGTACCAAAACCGAAGCCTACCGTAGCGGGCCATTTTCGGTACTAATTCGATATCCATTTTTTGTGATTTTGGCAATTGGTTCTTTCGGTTCAGTACAGTATGATACCTGCACTTTGGGTTGATTTACCTTCGAATATCGTATTATACCGTACCAAGCACTTTCAGTACCGGTACCCCCATTTTTTGCGATTTTCAAGATCGGTACGTTACTTAACTAATCTCTACTTGTGCTTACGTGAGTTTAACTCTATCAGCCCAAATAAGAGATCTTTTGACATTTCAGCACCCAACACTATTTTTAGCATTTTTACCACTAGCTGCATCATGTGCCCCTCACATGAGGGGTATTTTTATCTATTCCTCTTAAAGGTTGCCTCATCTACACAAAAATCATCACCCCTCTCTCTCTATCTTTCTTTCACTCTTTGTTGTGAACAAGAACTCCCGCACCGACAATGATTCCGACTACAATTCATGAACCACTATTGTGTGAATCGGAGGACCAGGCTTCAATAAAAATCATTATTTAAACCAACCACCATCTTCGACCATCTCTATAATGGCCACCACCGCCCCTTCTTTAATTCCGACAAACATGAGCACAAAAACACTACATCTTATACACTACCACCCAACACTACATCATTCCGTAAAGCCATCCCTCAAATGTGAATTATTTACTACAAAAAAAAAAAAAGATCTAAGATTGATGAACGAGGCTTGTTGTCAGCGATTGGTGTTCGTTTCCAACTTCACTTATGGCAGATCTGGTCTGAACCCCCCAAATTGGTGCTAGTGATGAATGGTTGATGGTAATGAAAATCGTTTACAACTTCACTTATGGAAGATTGTTTTTCAGACGATGGTTGGTGTTGATGTTTGTTGTGGTGGCGCTGCAGGCGATGGATGGTTGATGGTGACGAAGATCGTTTTTTAATATTAAAGGTTATTCAATAAATGAGGTAAATGGGTTATATATTTACATCTAGGTGGAATTGACCAAAAAAATGCCCCTCATATGAGTTGCTTATGGCTAGATTTTAACGAATAACATGCATGGAGTTAGTGGTAGGGGCCAGAAAGGTTAGAAAAAGTGATGTTTGAATTTGAAATGTCAAAAAATTCCTTTTTGGGCTAACAAGATCAAACTGACATAACCACAAAGGCCAAAAACATAATTTACTCTTCTTTGTTAATATCCAATTCCTATATTTTTATAAGCTAAATACACGACAACCTTTATTACGTGAAATCTTAAACACTAGAATTTCCTTTGAGAATAATGTTATTCAATATGAAATATAACCCATATATTTTCTTGGGACTTAATAAACAAATTAAAATCTTGAATAAAGTCAATTTATAAAGTTTATGATGAATTTATATTCATAGATATATTTTCTATCGTGTAAAATGGTTTTCATTCAATAATGTCATACATCACAGACAAACAATCAAATATACATTATAAGCATGCTATCGGTATAAGCTAAATTTATAAGCAATGGGTATTTGTTTGTGTAATTTGAATCGTTTCAGTTTCTTGATTATGGTTTAGTTATTTGATTTCCTACTCTTTTTTTTACGATTGGTAATAGAGTAGTGAGTGTCGGAAAGAAGAAAAAAAAGATAGTATAGGGGCTAGAGTGTAATATGGTGTTCTATATATACACCATCTCTATGTAATCCTTTTTTGTACGATACAATTTTTCTCAATACAATTCAAACCCTAAATCAGTTCATTCTCTATACCAAATAACATGGTATAAGAGCAGAGTTTGTGATCCTTGAAAACTTCGTTCGTCAATCTCAAGTCAGCAAGATCAAAACAGACTTCGTTCAAAAAAAAAAATCAAATCTCAAAATCGTTCAAACCAAAAACCAGATCCACCGCCCAAAAAGAAACTTTTGTTTCCTTTCTTCTACGAACAAGATACACAGCAAACAACCCTAATTCCTTTCTTCAATATACCTACCGCAAACTTAACCCTAATTCTTTCTATTTTGCACTACAAACAAATTTTCTTCACAATCAATTTAACAACTTCAGATCTCCCAACAACATCAGGAACAATCACCAATTTGCTGAAGACAAAGACCTGCAACCTCCATCATTCACCGCCAAAAAAAAAAAAAAAAACACCAGATCCATATTCGCCGCCGTCGCCCCTTGACTTCGCCGAACCTTCATCTTTAAAACAACGACCTCCGCCGCACTACCTCCGCCGTCTGAATACAGAGAAGGATACCCCCGCCGCCGCACTACTTTCGTTGTCTCATAGTTATTGTTGGATTTGAGTGAAAAGATAGAGAAGAGTAGTTGCAGATTGTTTTTTGATTATGTGTTTGTGTTTGGGATCTACAGAGAAGACAGAGAGAGATAATAAAAAGTAGCGGCTGAAACCTTGAATTAGGGTTTGGGTATTTGGGATTGTTTTTGGAAGAAGACCCTAAACCATCGGTCCACTCAATTTCGCTATTGTCAGAATTGTGAAAGTTTTTTAATAAATACGCTGTGTGGATATAGCATAGTTGATAAATACGCCGACTGTTGGTAGCGGAATTGCGAATTTGCGGTTTGTTTAAATCTTGAACGCGAGTTCAAGTCATCGGTGAATTTCGATAAATTCGTCGGCTGAGATAGCTTCGCCATTTAGTGGAGCTATTCCGAACTTAATTTTTGAACGCGATTTCGGCGTATTTGGTTGCCTATTAATTATGCTCGGTTTGGTTGTCGTCTAAAAAAATGGAAATCAATCATAGTAGGAACAGTGCTTGGATTTTCGATTCTGGTGCCACTGACACCATGACGTTTGAACCATCAGACATACGATCAATGTCCAATCCTCAAAAAATTCAAATCCACACTGCAAACAATGGAATGATGCAAGTGAAAGGAGGAGGAACAATTGAAATTTCACCAACTATGAAATTATCAAATTGTCTTTATGTTCCCTCATTATCGCACAAACTGCTCTCAATTAGCCATATTACCAAAGAGCTAAATTGCACAGTACTAATGCATCCTACTTTCTGCCTTCTACAGGATATCAGGACGGGTGTGATTATTGGACGTGGTACTGAGCGCCAATGATTGTACTATGTGGATGAAGTGGCTCAACAGGGTACTGTGATGTTGGCTTATGGAACTGATAACCGGGAAGCCTGGCTATGGCATAGACGTTTGGGACATCCATCCCATGGTTATTCGCACCTTTTGTTTCCAAAACTCTTCCCTTCAAATGGGAAAATAGATTGTGAAACCTGTCTTCGCGCTAAAAGCCATCGACAATCGTTCAAACCTAGCAATACGAAAGTGACCTCACCTTTCTCACTTATCCATTCCGATGGGTGGGGTCCTGCTCCTGTGATGGGGGGACAGGGTCTTCAGTACTTTATACTATTCGTGGATGATTGCACTCGCATGACATGGGTATATTTTTAAAAAAATAAAGCCGAAGTGTACGAAAAATTTGTCATGTTTTATGCTATGATTCAAACTCAAATTCAAATCCTTCGATCCGACAATGGGGGGGGGGGGGGAATTTGTCAATACATCTATGAAACAATTCTTTATAACCAAAGGATTAATTCATCAAACCTCTTGTGCTCATACCCCCGAACAAAACGGTGTTTCCGAACGGAAAAACCGTATTATTCTTGAAATGACTCGAGCCCTTTTGATCGAATCTCAGGTCCCTAAATCTTTCTTGCCGGAGGCAGTTGCAACCTCCGTGAATCTGCTGAACCGGCTTCCCACAAAAGCTCTTAAATTTAAGACTCCCTTAGATTGTCTGTCTAAGTCTGCCAGTATTCCTCATCCTCTTACACTTGAACCTCGAATCTTCGGGTGTACCGCATTTGTTCATATACCCAAAACCAATCGAAACAAGCTTGGCCCATGTGCTGAAAAATGTGTATTTGTCGGCTATGGGATCGATCAAATAGGTTACCGGTGTTATAATCCAACAACTCGTCAAATGTTCACCACAATGAATGTTGACTTTCTTGAAACAAAATACTTTTATAACACCCAACTCAGTGGTCAGGGGGAGAATGACAGTATAGGCACTCTGAGCTGGTTAACCCAAATTCCCTCATCTGAAGAAGTCACAACACAAAACTATCACAGTACTGCGAGCCCTTCAAACACAGACACACAATCCGCGGAGCACAGTACCACTGAAGAAAGTCCATCCAACGTGATGCCTGAGGTAAGAAATACTGAGAACCCTGAATGTTCTACGGATTATAACTATGAGACAACAGGGGAACACATAGAACCGACAACTACAGAACAATGGAATGATCCAGTTGTTGAACAGGTTGAACCAGTTGTTGAACATGTTGAACCTGTTGCAGCAGAGAGTACCGGAAGATACTCTCTTCCACCTAGAGCCAATAGAGGGGTTCCTCCAAAACGATACTCCCCAGAGAGGGAGACCAGAAATTCAAGATATCCTGTTGCTAATATGGTCAACGGGAACTTATCTAACAGTGCGAAAGCATTTGTTACTTCTCTATACACTGAACAAATACCTAATTCCGTAAAGGAAGCTCAAAGTAAGAAGAACTGGGAAGAAGCAATGGAAGTGGAAATGCGCGCTCTTATGAAAAACAACACATGGGATAAGTGCATTCTTCCTAAAGGAAAGAAAACAGTTGGATGCCGGTGGGTGTATTCGATTAAATATAAACCAGATGGCTCTATTGGAAGATACAAAGCCCGGCTTGTAGCCAAAGGGTACACTCAGACGTATGGGATCGATTACTCTGAGACATTTTCTCCGGTTGCAAAAATGGATACCATAAGAGTTCTCTTTTCCGTGGCAGCTAATAAGGATTGGCCCCTTCATCAATTTGATGTTACAAATGCATTTCTTCATGGAGACCTAACTGAAGAAGTTTACATGGAAGCACCTCCAGGTTTTTCAGGGGGTTTTAAAGATGGGGAAGTTTGTAGGTTGAAGAAATCTCTATACGGGCTAAAACAGTCTCCTCGGGAATGGTTTGGAAAGTTCACCTTGGCCATGAAAGAATACGGGTATCACCAAAGTAACGCTGATCATACCTTGTTCCTCAAAAGTAGGAACGGCCTCGTAACTTGCTTGATCATATATGTGGACGACATGATTATCACCGGAGATGATGTAGAAGAAATAGCACAGCTGAAGAGAAATTTGTTTTCAAAGTTTGAAATGAATGACCTTGGGAATCTCAAGTATTTCCTTGGAATAGAAGTTCTCAGGTCTAAACGGGGGATTTTCATCTGCCAAAAGAAGTATGTTCTTGATCTCTTGGCGGAAACTGGGTTGATTGATTGTAAACTAGCAGATACACCAATGGTGGTGAACCACAATCTTCACATGGAACTCGATGGAAAGCTCGCAGAAAAAGAAAGATATCAACGGCTCGTGGGCAAGTTAATTTATCTCTCCCATACTCGTCCTGATATAGCTTATGCTGTTGGAGTGGTAAGTCAGTTTATGCACCAACCGCAAGTTGCCCACATGGAAGCTGCTCAGAGAATTCTGAGGTATCTAAAGGGTACCGTAGGCCATGGAGTGTTGTTCAAAGCAAGTGGACATTTAAATGTTGAGCTCTACACGGACGCCGACTGGGCAGGAGATAAGGGAAACCGAAGGTCAACGTCAGGGTACTTCTCCTTGGTTGGTGGAAACCTTGTCACCTGGAGAAGTAAGAAACAGAAGGTGGTCGCTCTATCGAGTGCAGAAGCTGAGTTCAGAGGCATAGCTCGAGGGCTAAGTGAAGTTCTTTGGATCAGGAAGCTCCTAGAAGACATTGGTTTCTCCCAAAGGGCGATACCCAGTAAAATTATGTGCGACAATACAGCTGCAATACAAATCTCAGAAAACCCAGTTCAGCATGATCGAACCAAACATGTGGAGGTAGATCGACATTTCATCAAGGAAAAACTGGAGGAAAGAATCATAGAGCTCCCATATATATCAACAAAAGAACAACTCGCAGATATTCTCACAAAAGCAGTCAACGGAAACGCTTTTAGTAGCTGTTTGAGCAAGTTAAGTATTGGTGACCCCACTACTCAACTTGAGGGGGAGTGTCGGAAAGAAGGAAAAAAAGATAGTATAGGGGCTAGAGTGTAATATGGTGTTCTATATATACACCATCTCTATGTAATCCTTTTTTGTACAATACAATTTTTCTCAATACAATTCAAACCCTAAATCAGTTCATTCTCTATACCAAACAACAGTGAGATGGGTGCCATCCTCTCTCCTTCACATTGGCTTCCCTCCCCCATTTTTACATGCATCATTCTCTCTCTTCCCCCTCTCACATTCCCCGCCTAAAACACCATTTGTCACGAATTTTTCAGTCTCGTTCTCCTCATCCCATCTACCACGCCCATCTGACATCTACCACCTTATCTCTCCTTTCATGTCGGCCCATGGGCGTCTACGATGGAAATTGTCTTGCAATTTATTTGGAATAACATTGGAAAATATTAAAAAGATCTTCGTTGTTGGGTCGGGCCCTTCCCCATCATTGGCTTCGTGCTTGCTTTGTGGATGACTTTACTTATGACTATAACTAAAAAGAAAAGATAACCAACAAAAAATATTATATAAATAGAAGCATAATACAATCAAACCCAATTTCGTTTTTATTTTCACTTATCACTTTGTCAAAACAAAACCCACATCGTGATTGTCACCAAAATGTTCATCAGCTCATCATTACAATTTGGATTAAAAGGTTGTTGCTTAAATATGGACAAAACATTATGGCTTTGTTGTTTTAAATCTCAGCCAACACCTGTTTTCAATGAATGTGAAGTTAGTGTTACTTCCTTTGTTACTTAACTCAGGTCATTTGAGTTCTGCAATCACTAGGTTTGACTCGCGAGTATCAAACGAGCAAAAGCTACTAAGAGATGTGGCAAGTGTGCTATAACCAAAAGCTACTAAGAGATGTAGCAAGTGGATATGCATACAACAAGGTACATAATGCATATGCACCAAAGGATGACAGATTATCCAAAAAAAACATGTAAACAGCTTTTTTTTTTTTTTGAACGGCAAATTTGGATCACTGACGGACCACTGGAGTATCATCGTGCCACCAGCAGAACCACCCGATCATATCCATCTCCACTAGGCAATAATGCCTATACACCAATTCAGGAGGAAACCCAATAAATCTGGGAAAACCCCCTTTGTGGGAATCGAACCCATGACCTAATGGTCATAAGCCTTATCCCACCACCAAGATACCACTAGGCTATAATGCCATGGGTCATGTAAACAGCTTTTAATTTCGTAAAATAAAAAAATAAAAACTTCCGTTGCCGGGACTTGAACCCGGGTCTCTCGGGTGAGAGCCGAGTATCCTAACCAACTAGACTACAACGGATTTTGATATTCTTTAAAATTAATAAATTTAAAAAACAAATTCTGGAGTTCTATAAATACTTCAGATTTATTCAAAGCTTACGACGTAAAAAACAATTTGTTAAATAAGTATTATGAGGAGTTTTAATTATTCTACTATATAAAATAACTAGGTTTACACCCCATGTATTACACGGGTTGCGTAAATATAATTTTATATAATAAATTGTAAAAAGAGATATCTTTAAAAAAGCCATTATTTCATCATTTTTATGACTTATACCATAAAATCGAGAATTAAATTATCTTTGAATGGAGTATGGAACTGTTATATTTAAAAATAGTATTCTTTCTGACTGTTGATGCAATGTGCAATAAATGATTAGTTTAAACCAATTATAACAGTACGCCTAACATTACAAAGGTGAAACTAAGTTGTCTAGATTTGACATTTGAAAGAATTGTGCGACTATAATAATGAGTTCAAACCATTATAGCGATGCATCTAAAAACACATATAATTTGATAGTAGCATATATGCCCCGGACATAGAATAATTATTTATTCTAGTGAAAATAAAAAACAATAATACAATTATTAAGTATATATCAAATGGGAACCTTTAATTCCTGATCTACCATAATTTTAATCCCCGAACTCCAATATATATATATCTACTCATAATACTCGGGATATAATTTTATGATTATATAAAAAACAAACGTTTATCATTGTCTAAATTTTTGTTTAAAATTATTTATAGAAAAACAAACATTTATTCTTATCTAAATTTTGTTATTATTATCAAGTAATATGATAGATAAATAGAAAAATAAGGTGAGAAAACACCAGAAAATGACACGTGTATAATTTTTTTTTATTTATTAGTAGTGAGAGGAAGATTATTACGGGGTAATAAAATAGTAAGCTATATCCACCATAATAATAATAATAATCTTTCTATACTAATAAACATATGTAATATTATTATTAAAAGTGGTTTTCTCTTAATCCAAAATGATGGTGCACCATTTTTATTTAATAATAATTTACATATTTTTCAGAATTGGTTGAATTTTATATACTAAATAATAAAACAAATAATAAGAAAATTATATTTAAAAAAACTAAAGGATATACTCGGTACGCGAAAGATATGGTGATTGAGGAGATGATTATTGAAAAGAGAGTAAACTGCCAAAATGGTCCCTGAGGTTTGGTCACTTTTGCTATATTAGTCCAAAACTTAAACCTTTTGAATCTTTGTCCCTGTGGTTTCAATTTTGTTTTCATTTTCATCTAAAATCAAAATCTGGTCAGATTTTTCAGTTAACATCCAGCCTTTTACTTTGTTTTTTTATTTTTCATAAATGTAATTTTATAATAAATAATAAAAACGATATATCTTTAAAGTATATTGCACGTGTTTAATAAAATATACTGTTATATGTTAACACATACAGTCGTCAAGATTTATCTATTAAAAATGAACTTAATATACTATTTACTATTATAACATTTTACTTTGTTAAATATGTATTCTTAACTAATTTTTTGTTAAAAATTGTTATTATTATTTAATATGATCATAATAAAAATAATCGTTTATATTCTTATCTAATTTTTTTCTTTTAAAATTATTATTACTATTATTATTATTATTTAATATTATCATAATAAAAACAAATGTTTATCCTTATCTAAATATAATAATAATAATAATAATAATAATAATAATTTTTTATTTGAATGGATAGCTTGCGTATTGGTGTTTCAAATGTTATTTTAATAATAGTTATATTATATAACTACAGATAAAGTAATTATCGATAGTCAAGGTTCTTATTTTTATTTATCTAATTTGAATTTTATCTCTATATAATTCTGAAAAATTCTACATTTTTTTAAATCAGTATCAATTCGGATGAACTTCAACATTTAAAAAGATGAAAATGGTTGAATTTCATAAATATAAAGTAATTATATATATCATTAAAATCAATGTTTGTACGAGTTGTATTTTTTTTTTAAATTTCATCTTTATAATTTTTGTTTAAAATTATTATTATTATTATTATTTAATATGAGAGATAAATAGAAAAATAAGGTGAGAAAGCATCAGAAAGTGACATGTGTCCAAAAAAGATTTTTGTTTATCTCTATATAATTCTGAAAAATTCTACATTTTTTTAAATCAGTATCAATTCGGATGAACTTCAACATTTAAAAAGATGAAAATGGTTGAATTTCATAAATATAAAGTAATTATATATATCATTAAAATCAATGTTTGTACGAGTTGTATTTTTTTTTTTAAATTTCATCTTTATAATTTTTGTTTAAAATTATTATTATTATTATTTAATATGAGAGATAAATAGAAAAATAAGGTGAGAAAGCATCAGAAAGTAACATGTGTCCAAAAAAGATTTTTGTTTATTAGTATAGGAAGATATCAAACTAACATAACATAAGTAGTCAATATATTATAAATAGTATGAGTACCATCAAAGCATTACAAAAGGACGTCATCATGTAAATATTACGAACAACCCTTATAAAAGGTATTTCAATCTAATAAAAGATGTGGTATAAGATATCCAAACACGAACTCTTTAGATCATATCTTCTTCCAACTAAATATGAATTAATACATAATACTATTATATTATGCACAAAACTAATGATTAAAAAGATGTAACCTTGAGTTTAGTTCAACAGCTAGCTTGAAATACATAATTAATTTAAAAACAAAAAAACACAACTTCAAGTTATTCATATCAATGGCGGCTTTGATGGTGTGCGGGGAGGACCTCCGTACAAGGCCCATGATTTTGAGGGGCACGTGATTTAAAAAAAATCCGATATATATATGCTATCTTTTAGATAGTATAAATAAAAACCAATTCCAATATAGCCCCATTTACAAATCATTTTTTATGGTTTAGAATTTAGCCCACTAGGCATTAGGTTTATTGAGTCCAATACTAATTTGATTTTTCTTAATAATAATAAAACATTACGGAATGACACATTTTTTCAAGCTCGAACAGGGTACGTGAATTCTCAGAGACGCCTCTAATTCATATGATAGTTTGTTCTTATTTTCAACAACATATCAAACAAGTAACTATGAATTAGCTAATATATATAGTGTTTATATGTCATATCTCGAAAAGGAGGGTGATTGGGAAAGTGTTTATCATTGTAATATGGACTTGTTCATGATATATAGTTTGTCATCTACAACATGTTATTTTTAAATGTAATGATCATATTGTCACTACACTAAAGGAAACCAATAAAAAATATCTCTAAGTTTTGGTGACGAATAAAAAGTAATTGAACGTATGAAATGTCAACATATTTTAATTTACAAAGCATTTTAACATGATCAAACAAGATAACATATATGGTATATGGAACATACAAAATTCACTACGTAATCACATCATAACTAAGGCCATCTGGGGCGATTCGTTATAAGCCACCATCATGCGTGGTGGGAAACATGTTTAAATTATACCTCTGAGTGACCTTTTAGCGAACCCGGAGCCTTGTAACGATTAATTATACTCCTAAGAATAAGTGATAAAATTTTCACAAGGTTTCGATATCGTATGAGGAAGATACGTTAACTTTCGTAATTAAAGGGTTAAAAGCGTTAACGAGGCAAAACTTGTGTTTTCGGTTATCGTTTAACAAACGGTGTTTGGTTTTATCTCATGGATCATAAAAATATAAATTTCATGAGTTAAAAGTGCTTAAAATGGAAGAAATTACGCTTTAGAAGGTCCAGAGGGTGAACATGTCATTTTTGAAACTTGTTTGGCTGGTCCCCTACCTCCTGGCGCTGCGCCACCACTAAGGCACTTTGCCGTCGCGCGACGCGACGGCATGCCAGATCAGAAAAATGTGTTTTAACATGGCAGCTTGCATGTTTGCTAAATTCCGCGAGTTTCCCACCCTCTAGCTGCTTTAAACACGTCCCTTGACACTTGTTTTCATCTCTAGAGTTGCCACAACACCTGTATCAATCCCCATGATCCTTCCTGTTAGAACTTTTGAGATCGTTGATACTTGTGCTGGATTAGTTTAGTCATAGTTTGTAGCTATTTTGATTGTACAAGGGCTTATTTTGTAATTCTCTAGAAGATTGTTTCCTGACTTAGTGTAGATAAGATTCCAGCAAATTTATAAATTTGCTGGCTAATCAGGAACACTATATATAGCCCATACATTGTAACCTACTCAAGCTTTTGGCTCTTGAATGAATATTGGTGTTGTTACATTCTTGTGTTGATCTTGTGCTCAAATCTGATATCCAAGGTGTTTTATTGTTATATCTTATTGTTTGGATTCAATACAACACTGGTTGTATTCATTAATCCATTAGCTTCACCTTCATCTTTGATCTTTCTTAACTTTTCATATCTCAAACACCTAATCAATAGGTGTTATGGGTTAAAACAACCAACCACTGTGATCCGGATTCGTTTTGGGATCTACAATTTGGTATCAGAGCCTTAGTGCTCTTGGTTGTTGTGTTCTTGTTGAGATTTTTCATAGTTTTGAAGGTTTTTCAAGAGTTTCAAAGTTTTCAAATTTTTGGACTTAAAATGGATTGATTTGGTGTGTTTAATTGATAGGTTGTTGTTAATACATGATTAGGGAGTCATTTTAGACATTTTGATGCATCAAAACATGGTTTTTGAGCTGTTTTTGAGTGATTAGAGGGTTTTAGTTCGTGTTAAACCCTCTGTCCAGCGAACTTCTCTTGAAGACAGCGAACAACTTTTGAATACAGCGAAATAAATTTTTGAATACAGCGAACTTAGCGTTGAATATAGCGAATTTAATCATTTCATTGAGAAACTCATCGCAGAATCACTAATTTCGACGATCATCATTCGAGCGAAATTACTGATCACCAGCGAAATAGTGTTCAGTGACCCTTGAGCGAAATTATCGAAGGCGACTTCGAGAACCGTGATAGCGAACCACAGCGTTCTTATCACGGTAATCGGTGATATTAACCTAACTATTGTCTGTGTTGTGTTTTGTCAGCGGAATTATCGGATTCGCTCGTGCAGGACTCCTTATAGCACCAGCGAAGGTTGAGCATCTGTCAGCGAAGTTGATCAGGATCCTTCGGTCATCGGCGAATTTAATCTTTTCACCGGTTGTCTGTGTCTTGTCAGCGAAATTAACTTCTGATCAGCTCCATTTTGTGTAAAACAAGCAAAGATGTCGTTGAATCAACTAAGTCCAATTGCTCAAGCGGAACTTGAGACTGGAACCACCACTCGTCCACCAAAGTTGAAAGGTGCTGAAGACTTTAGCACTTGGAAAACTCGCATTCAATCGTTCTTCGAGTACACGGACTACAATCTGTGGCTCTCTGTCACCGCTGGACCCCACATTCCAACGGTTGTTCGAGGAGATGCAGTAGTTGCCAACAATGATGCAACTACCTTTACTGATGAAGACAAGGCTCTTATCCAACGCGATCGTCGTGCTCATGCTGCCTTAACCATGGCACTATCAACCAACGACTGCAACATGTTTGAAGAACACCGAACTGCCAACGCACTCTGGAATGCATTGATTGAGTACTATGAAGGAAATGAAGAGTTGATAGAAAGCAAGAGAGATATGGTGCATAATCAATATGACATGTTTTGTGGAGTTCGTGGAGAAAGTCTTTCTGACCACATCAGTCGTTTTCTGAATATGATGACCAAAATGAAGAAGGCGGGAAATCCTGTCACAAATCGTGCTGCAATAAAGAAGCTGCTAGATTCACTTCCCAAGGAATGGAGTCTACAATGCATGATGATCAAGAAGGATTTCCTCAACAATCCAAATCCTGTCACTTTGTCTGATCTGATCAATACCCTAAGAGCTTTTGAAATGGATGTCAACAAAAGAGAGATGAACACTGCCGGTTACCAACCAAAGTCAACTCAAACCTCAGCTGGATTGAAAAATGTGGCATTTCTTGCTTCAGGGGGCATTACTCCACAAGCTTCTGACTTAATCTACGCAAACGCTTCCGCAAGCGCATCAAAAGCCCCACAACTTGTTGAGAAGACTATCACTGTTGATACTCAAGCATTGAAAGTGTCCACTGAAAACGTGGCACTCTTCAACACATTTCTGAGCAGCTATGAAGCCCTGATGTCGGGGGAGCTAAAAAGGGAGATGTTCACTGCTGAAGACATGTATCAGGTTGATCCAGATGATATGGAGGAAATGGATCTAAAATGGCAAATGGCCATGATCACTTTGAGGCTAAAGAAATTTCAAGACAAGACAGGAAAGCGTTTGGGTCTTGGAAAAGCTGGATTTGACAAATCTAAACTTAGGTGCTACAACTGCAAGGATCTAGGACACTTCAAGCGTGATTGTCCTCTGTTGAAAGAAGGAAACAGTGAAACCACTCCTGCTGTAAAGCAAATCACAGTTGAAGAGAACAAGAACAACGCGTCTCCTAGCACGCCAAAAGCTTTAGTCGTCGAAGACTATGATTGGAGTGAAGAAATTACTGAAGCAAAGGAGCAAGTTAACAAAGCCCTGATGGCCAAGATCTCTGGTGAATCCTCATCAAGGCAGTTTGAGAAGCAGACAGCTGGAATTCCAAAAGGAGACAATACTGCTGACAAAGGCTTGAAAAGCATTCTGACTTCAGTGGAGCCTAAAAAAGAAGAGAAGTGTGGTCAAGCAGAGGAGCATGTTTCGAAAGAGGCATCTGGAAAGGACAAGGAAAAGGTCCCAGCAGCCGCGATGAAAGCAGATTCATCAAAGGAGAAGGCAGACAAGGACTTGGTAAACAGTATTCCACTTAGTTTCAAGGAAAACTTATGCACACCTGCATGCGTTGATGTCGTGGCACATTACAAGTCTCTTAATCTTGAATTTGAGAGACAAAAAGACAAGGCCTTAAAAATGAATAACGAACTTAAACTGAACGAAGCCGCATACCAGAGAAAGTTGAATTCAACTTTAGCTGAGATGCAAACTCTAAAAGAATTTGTGATTAGAAAAGATTTCATCATTAACGATCTGACAGATAGATTAGAAAAGGCTTTAAATGAAAAGAACAAATTGCAAATCATCATTGATAAATGGAATGTCAGTCAAAAGGCCTTTACTGACATCAAAAACTGCCAACGACCAACGTATGTGAAAGACGGGATCGGGTATAAGGATAGGCAAGGAAACGAAAGAAAACTTTTTCTTCCACCACATAGCAAAAACTATGTGCCTATACCTACTCCTCATCCCGAAAACGATCTCATTGATGAAAAGGCCTCTATAGAACAAAACGATTCCTGTGAAAACGAAACAACCGCTAACTTTTCTAAAAGTAATGCAGACCCAATTATGTGTAAAGAAGATGAATGCGATGAGGAAGGAGACTGCGGCGGTTTAAAAATAGGAATAGGCTATTCAGGCGACAGTTATTCCACCGTTAACTGGTTCGCCTGGAACTGTTCTAGGAAAAACAATGTTAAGGATGAATGTAATAATTTAAGTAGGATGGATGACTGTAATGGCTGAGTGCCTAAATTTAAATCTTCGGATGACTGTAAGGGCCATGTGCCTATATTTGAGACCCGTGATCGTGAACATGCTATGTTTGAATGTCATGATTTAAATTCCGCCTTTTGTGATGATAAAGTTGTTTGTGAATCTCATGTATTTGTGCCAGAATTGAAAAAGAATAGCTTTGGAATATTCCTCACCAAGGAAATTCCAGAATTTATTCCATTTCGAACAGGTATGACAGATTCTGAAAAGAGAGTCACTGAAGATCAATGCAACGAAGACTCAAGCTCTGCTGTGAAGACTTCAAGTCCTGAGGATGAGCAAATATCAGAAACATCAAACGAAGGTCGAACAACAGACAGTGAGAGCATAGAATTCTCAAGTGAAGAAACCTTGGAAACCTCAAGTGAAGATCAAACAACAAATGATGAAAGCTCCGAAAGTTCAAGTGTTGAAACAATTGAAGACCAAAATCCAGAAAGTTCAAGCGAAGATCAAAGCTGCAATGATTCAATTTACGAAGCAAGTGAAGAACAGGACTCAAGTGAATACCAAACGTCTGAAAGCACATCTGATTACGACAATGATGAAGAATGTTCAGAAGATGAAAGCAGAGTTGACAAGAAAATGAAGAAAGCAGAAAGCTCAAGACACTCATCACATACATCATCTTCTAACACCAAAAGACCCAGACATAAAAGATGCTTTCGCTGTGGTCATTTAGGACATACAGCGAAACATTGTAAAACCAAGAAGTTTTCTAAACCAGAGCATGATTTTCTTACAAACGTCACATATCAGTTAAATGATCTTAAGAAGTCTGTTAAAAATCTGGTTGAGTCAACTGCCTATTTTTGGAAACAAAAAGAGGCCAAAGTGGGTCAAAACCACGATAGATTCGAAATGAAGCAAATCTGGATTCCCAAAACTAACTAATTTGTATATTTGTATTTTTGTGTATATCAGAATAAACTCCAGAAATGGCTCCGCATGCTCATGGAATACATCTGGCACGTAGACAGCGGATGTTCAAGACACATGACAGGACTGAAGGAACTCCTGAAGAATTTTCGCTTCATCGATGGTGATTTCGTATCTTTCGCTGGAGACGAGAAGGGAGGAAAGATTGTTGGATTAGGAGATGTGGTGTCTGAATCCCTCACTCTGGAGAATGTCAATTATGTGCCGGAGCTGTGCTACAATCTCATGAGTGTCTCACAAGTCTGTGATAAAGGAATATCGGTGCTTTTCAATGACATGGAATGCTTGTTCCTGAAGCCTGGATATGTTGTTCCTGCTGAAATGATCATGCTCACTGCCCCAAGACAAGACAAAACAACACATACGTGCTCAACATGAAAAACGCCAAGACAAATGACAACTTAACCTGCTTGATCTCTAAGGCTTCAGAATCGGAATCACTGCTTTGGCATAGGCGACTGGGGCATGTTAATTTCAAAAACATGAACAAACTCTCTAAGTTAAACTTAGTTAGAGGTCTTCCAATTAAAGAATTTCCATTTTCTGAAAAATGCATTGCATGCGCCCAGGGAAAGCAACATAAGAAACCGCATAAGTCCAAAGCAGTGAACACGATTACGGCACCTCTTCAGTTGTTGCATATGGATCTTTTTGGTCCAATTAGTGTTAAAAGTCTTGCTAAAAGTTCTTATTGTTTGGTGATTACAGATGATTTCTCTCGTTTTTCATGGGTTTATTTTCTTGAGGCAAAAAGTGAGACAGCGGAAATTCTCAAGGCATTCATTCCCTTGATTGAGAACGTGACCAAATAAAAAGTGAAGTCAATCAGAAGTGATAATGGCTCCGAATTCAAAAATCAAACTTTCATATCCTTCTGTGCAGAAAAGGGAATTCATCTTCAATACAGTGCAGCCAGAACTCCTCAACAAAATGGGGTTGCTGAACGCAAGAACAGAACATTGATTGAAGCCGCAAGGACCATGCTAGTGGATTCAAAGCTTCCAATCATCTTCTGGGAAGAAGCAGTTAACACGGCATGCTACGTTCTGAACAGGGTTCTCATTGTAAAACCACACGGAAAAACGGCGTATGAACTTCTCTTCAAAAGAAAGCCGCTTATTGATTTCTTCAGACCATTTGGATGCTCTTGCACTCTTCTAAACACTCAAGAGAATCTCATCAAGTTCGAAGCAGTGGGTGATGTCTGCTACTTCATGGGATATTCATCCACTCAGAAAGCTTACAGAGTCTACAACAAAAGAACAAAGATGGTGATTGATTCGTACTATGTTGATTTTCAAGAAGGAAACTACACCAACACCGGAAGCACTCCTGATTGGTTCTATGATGTGGGTGTGATTTTTAACACCTTTGAAATTCCGGAACTAGTTCCAGACACTGAACCTATTGAAGACACTCATGTTGAATCACTGTTTGACTCATCCGACATTGGTTTAACTCCATTTACTACCCGTCTATCTCCATCAACTGCTGACCCTATTTTGGCTGTAAATGAAGCAACTGGTGACACTTCGCCTGAGAACACCCAAGAAAACGGTGCTTCTTCTTCACAGGCGAATGTGAATGAACCAACTCAAGAAGATGATCCACCAGTGATTTACGTGGACGAACACTTCACCAACCTTCCGCAGCAAATTGAATCTCTGACAAATGCCGGATACAAGATGAATCGAAATCATCCTCTTGAAAATGTTGTCGGCGCAGTTGAAGAAGGAGTGCGTACACGCGGGCAATCGTCAAGCATCAACAAAGGGCTATTTGCAGCTTTTCTGTCATAATCAGTTCCACGGGACATCGAAGACGCTATTCAAGACTCCAGTTGGGTTCAGGCGATGCAAGAAGAACTATCTCAATTCAGGAAGCTTAAAGTTTGGGAGCTAGTAGATTTACCTGAAGGAAAGTTTCCAATTGGTACTAAATGGGTCTTCCGAAACAAGATGGATGATCGTGGAGTGGTAATCAAGAACAAGGCTCGACTGGTGGTCCAGGGTTTTCGGCAGGAAGAAGGAATCGACTACGAAGAAGTTTTTGCTCCGGTTGCACGACTGGAAGCCATCAGAATATTCCTAGCTTACGCGTCATACAAAAATTTCAAAGTTTTTCAGATGGACGTAAAGAGCGCTTTTCTGTATGGGAAGGTAAAGGAAGAAGTCTACGTGTGTCAGCCTCCAGGTTTCGAAGATCCTCATTTTCCAGGACGCTACTACAAGTTGGACAAAGCCCTCTATGGTCTTCACCAAGCTCCACGTGCTTGGTACGAGACTTTGTCAACTTATCTTCTGAAGTGTGGATACACCAGAGGAACGATCGACATGACTCTCTTCACCAAAAGAGTCAGGGAAGACGTAATGCTGGTTCAGATTTATGTGGACGATATCATCTTCGGGTCGACCAACGAACAACTATGTAGAGATTTCGAGTCTGTCATGAAGGCACAATTTGAAATGAGCATGATGGGAGAGCTGACGTTCTTCTTGGGGCTTGAAGTGAAGCAAAAGGAAGACGGGATTCTTATTCATCAGGCCAAGTACATTCGGGATATTCTCGCAAAGTACAACATGATTGACTGCAAAGTTGCAAGTACTCCATTTGCTTCTCAGACGGAGCTTACTCTAGATCCTCAAGGAAAACCTGTAAACAAGTCCTTCTATCGCTCGATGATCGGATCTCTGATGTACTTAACGGCTAGCAGGCCTGACATCATGTGGGCTGTCTGTCTCTGTGCTCGCTTTCAGACTAATCCCAAGGAATCTCATGAAACCGCTGTGAAGCGCATCTTCCGCTATCTTAAAGGAACTCCGAAACTAGGTCTTTGGTATCCTAAAGATAGCAATTTTGATCTTATTGCTTATTCTGACAGTGATCATGCAGGTTGTAAAGTAGATCGCAGGTCTGTCTCAGGAGGATGTCAATTCTTGGGAAATCGTCTGATCTCATGGCAAAGCAAGAAACAGACAACTGTGTCCACCTCCACCGCTCAAGCAGAATACACCGCAGCCTACAGTTGCTGTTCACAAGTTCTTTGGATACAAAATCAGTTGTTGGATTATGGAATCAACATCATGAAGACTCCTATATTCATCGACAATGAGGCATGTCTGGGAATTGTGAAGAATCCTATCCACCACTCCAGAACGAAGCATATCGAAATTCGTATTCACGCAATTCGAGATGCGTACGAGAAAGGATACATTCAAGTGGTACCAGTGGATACAACCCAGCAACGGGCCGACATTTTCACCAAAGCTTTCGATAAAACGCGATTCAACCAGCTGGTAACCTGGTTGGAAATGGTAAATTTCCTTGAATGGAAATGAATCTTGTGTCTAAAAGCTTTCGTAAATACACTATCCTTGTTCATAGTTTTTCCAAAAAAAAAAAAAAAAAAAAAAGCCGTTCGTTGAAAGTAAAACAAGTATCGTACAGCAACGGCCCACCAAAAAGATTTTCTGATTCTTAAAATTTCATTTTCGGGCAAATGGACTTTCGAAAATAAAGATTTTAGGGGGGATATTCCAGAAAATCAAAATGCGATGCTTGTTTCTGACTCCTGTTAGAGGAAATGATAGAAAATTGCTAACACTTTGCTATTTCTTGCAAAACAGAAAACAAAACAAAAAGAAATCGGGGTACCAAGCAACGACGTGTCGGTAGATTCAGCAACACCGACGAGTAAACTGCTGTTAGGGAGCAAAACATAACATCTACACAAGGATTCTGGCTTCTCTCAGGCATTACGCATCTTGTGGGTAACACGTTGCGGCATATGGCTTAATGGTCTTAAATCTTGTGTTGATAGATTGCCAAAGTCTGAGATCTCGGGTCTTTATATTGGTTTCCATTCGGGGGGTATCATAGTTGGTCTTCTGCTGCATCCAGATACATGCTGACCTAGAACTTCTATGATATCCCTTCATAATAAGCGCCTAAAAAAAAGGCCAAACCCTTTCATAATAAGTGCCTTTTGTGGCCAGAAACCTTTTGATGGATTAGTTTCGGTCTCTCTGCTGTACGAAAGTACTGACATGTTCACCGAACTATCTGTCTCGCCCTCGATAGTTCTTGGAATCTCTGTTGTACGAAAGTACAGACCTGATCTCCGTTCTATCGTTGAAATGAATGGATCCAATATACTCACTTGTTATGAAGAACCTTTGTGCATACCTTGATCACGGGGGTATGTCCTGACATGGGACTCACGGGCGTAATGTTTCTATTCTCAGTAGCTTGTGTGGGGGCCATTGAAGTCTTGTCAATATTACCGAAAACATGATAAAAGCGCTCTCCGAAGGCATGTTGAAAGAATGATGCATGGATTTAAGCGGACAAACATACTGGCAGTTTTTCTTGTGCCCTGGTTAGTACTTATTAATAATAATAATAAATAAGGATTTGGCAAGTGTTGGCGATATGATCTTCTGCAGGTAAGTCACCGAGCGTCGAATGTTTCAAGAAGTTCCGCATCAAATGGAAACTCCCAGAGCTGAAAATTCGAAGTTCGGAGTCTAATTGGCCCAAATTTTCTCTGTTTTGTAAATTTTTAGTAATTTTTAGCGTTTTAAACAAAAATGGGCACGTTTTTCGAGAAAGTTTGAAATTTACGAGCGAAATTAAAATTGTGTTGAAAACTTACTAATGGCGGCAAAGATAAGATACCAGAGAAATTATTATTTCGCTGGTTACCAAGATTTTCGATATAAATATCTTCTAACCGTCATTTTTTTTTTAAACTTTTCAAAACCTCTCCTTCTCATCTTCTTCGCTAGTCATCGGACACACTCTCAAAACCGACACAGGTTCTATTTTCGTTCAAAGATCATCAGGTAATTCTTCGATTAATCATCATTTACAACCGTCGGAGTCATCGATTCACATTTTCGGTAAACTGTACATTGTCTGAATTACTATGACTTCTATTTGTGTTTATGAACCCTAAAATCTGAATCCGTAATCTTTGTCCGTAATCCTTGTGGTTTTGATATGGATGTCTGTTTTGTTTTAAGAACCATACAAACGAAGTCTCACAATGGACTCATCCGTGATTGTTGCTTGAACATAACTAGAAATCAGTTAGGGTTTTAAAAGGGGTTTATGAAGAAATTTTTGAAGCCAGCGATTTTAATATGATGACAGCGATGTTGGCGAATTTAACCCTGGTCGTGGAAGATCAAAAGTCTCGAACGCGAGTTCGAGCACCCGGCAAAAATAGTCTAATTCGCTCGTGTAGCGACTTAGTCTATTTTGTTCGCTGGTAAATCGTTTCCGGAAAAGAAACGTTGTCATCGCTATGTTCGCTAGCGAAATTAACCTTGAAAATGTGCACATGATCCGTTTTAGTTACCGACATACTTTAACCGGACCACTAGCGAACTTAGCGAAGATAATCAGAGTCTGATCAACCAGCGAAGTCAGCGATGATCTATCTTCGTTGATTGATCTAGTCTCTGATCTCGATATCCAGCATCAGCGAAGACAAAGCTTGACCTGGCAGCGAATTTAAGCTTATTTTTTTTAATTTTTTTTAAAATTCTTTTAAATTCTTTTAAATTCTTTTTATCAAATATTTAATATATTCTTGTTTAAACTTTGTAAATACGGTTTTTGTGCATAGCTTTTTGTGTAAATTTCCATTCTAACTTGGCTCGTTTTACGTGATATATGCAGTATGGTGAAGAATCTCGAGTGGGATAAAACGGTTAAACATAATCAAAGCATCAATTTAGATGAAGTGCCTCAAGATTTTGAAGATGTAACCAGATGGGTGCGTTCCAGCAGAATCGGTTATGCTGTGGAGACAGCTGTTAAAGTTTACAAGATTCACATACAACAATTCTGGGAAAACGCAAAACCAGAAACCATCAACAACAAAAGAGGGATAGTGTCAACGGTTTGCAACAAAAGAGTAGAGGTGACTGAAGACCAGATACGCCAGGTTCTGAAGCTTCAAGACAATGATCAAGATCCGTTAAACCTGAGTCAAGATGATATCCTGGATGGTTTTCGAGGGATGGGTTATCCTGGATATTTCCGTCAAAAGAAATATATCAAGAGAGGAGGACTCACCAGAGACTGGAGATTCATTGTTCATGTTATTTCTACGAGTCTGGCACACCGAAAGGGTGGCTTTGATGGATTGAACTTGGAATGGTCGGCAGCCATGCTAAATCCGTGCCTTAAACAGAAATTTAATCTCTCGGGCTTAATATTCAAATACATGCTTGAAAATGTAAGTGGAGCAGCGTGGGCGATGTATCCAAGATTCGTTCAGATGCTCATAAATAACCAACACAAAGATCCTCCAACTGATGGAGATCTTTACAAGTTCCACATCTCCACAAGCCGTCAGTACACTGAGATAAAGACTAAGGAAGGGTGATGTTGCATGATTGGATGTACCGAGCAGAGAGACTACCAATAGTAAAGGAAGCTTATAGAAAGTACAAGGAAGCTGTTCGAGAAAAACAACAACGAGATGCTCACGCTCAAGCCGAAGCAGCTGCAAAAGAAGAACGCGCTAAAGGAAAAAGGAAAGAAAAACAGGTGGCTGAAGACGAACCACCCAAAAAGAAAAGGGCATCGGAAAGAACTGAACGATTTATGGATGCAGGCATAAGGGCGGCCGAGTCAGAAGAACACCGCCAGCACATTGAAGATTTGAAAGCGATTCACGCCTTGCAAGAAAAGGAGAAAAGAGAAAAGAAGTTGAAGCGAAAGGAGATGTCATCCACAGAAAGACCAGAGATTGTGACTGAGGAAGTTCAATCGTTAAATGACTTCGTGGATACTTTGATAATAGATCCGGTTGAAGCTTCAGCGGGCAAGGGCCCTTCCAAAGTATCTCCTGTAAAGCCGACGAGGTTTTCAAAGCCACCAGTCCCGCCACAAAGGATTCGTCCCTTTCAAGAACTTTACGATAAACTTGTTGAGAACGCCAGTCCATCTGTGGCAAAGGAGATCTGTCTTCTCAAAAATCAAGTCAACGACACAAACATTTAAGAGAGAAGATTAAAGATCAGCGTAAGAAGAATAAGGAGATGAATGCCTACATGGCCAAGCAGTCCAAGTTCATCAGGTTCCAGCAAGCTGGGTTGGAGAAAATGTATAGAATGATGAGAAGCATGTGTGAGCAGATGAAAGTAAAACCCATGTTTTCCTTTGAAGAAATCTTCGACTTTGAGGGTTTCGTGGAAGAAGAAAATGCTCGAAAGGAAAAGGAGGCTGAAGCCAAGAAAAAGCGTTTGGAATCGGTGGAAAAAGTAACTGAGGGAAACGAAAGTGATGAAGAGGAAGTGGATCGAGATGTTATGCCGGCGAAATTCCTCGAATGGGGTCTTGAAGAAGAAGTTCTCTACGAACAAGAAAATGGAAAAACCTTCTCTCCTGAACATCCTGAATGGTTCAAGAAAGAGAGAGAACGACTCCCAGACCTTTATCAAGTCATAACAGTAGAAAAGAGTGAAGCCACTGATAAGATCCTCAGCTGGATGTACGACAATCTTCGAGGAATGTTTGTGGTAAAAAGACGTGGTGGAGTAATCCAGTACTTCCAGACCGGATTTGATCTTTTCACACTTCCTAGGTGGGATCTTCGGGAACTTGGTCGCCTAGACATATTGAACCCAGAAGAAAGAGGAATCGGGAGGGATTTCGAGCGGATTATTGCCAAAGAAAGCATCAAGGGTTTCCCCAATCATGCTCCACAGCGTCCAAGACGCAGAGTTTCAAAAACATCTATTGATCCAGTAACCGGAAAGGGAAAAGTGACGTGGGTGATCAACCCTGCCAAAGTTGTCACGAGGATCAAGCTTCCGGAAGAAGTGCCTGTCGCCCTTAATGACTTTAAGAAATGGTTTTACGACAGCAGGACTGGTGAAGCTGTTATAAGATCCAATGAAAATGTGGATATTCGTATTCTGGATCCGATGGATGTTTTTATGTTTGGGCTCTCAGATCTAACAATATTGAACGCTAGCCGTATAAATGTGGGAGCTGGTAATGCAAACATGGAGGAGGCAGCGTTATTTCAGAGAGCGGTGGAGCGAGCCTGGAAGTTGAAAAGAGATATGTTGGATCTGGTAGATAGAATTGAGAAGAGAAAAGAAAAAGGAGAAAAGAAAAAGGAAGCAAGAAAGAAGAAGAAACATGAACGAAAGACAGAAGGAACTTCTGCTTCCACAACTGAACCCACCACAACGTCACCACCTCCGGCCTCATCCACATATGAGGCCACTAAGGAGGACCAACCAATTAGTGAAGCTGCAACAACTCAAGAAACTCAAACTGTGCCAATCGAGACCGAAGCACCAACAGATACGACAACAAGCAACGAAAAACCAACAGAGCCTGAAAAGCAAGCGACAGAGAATCCAGCGGCCACAACTGAAGAATGAAACGACAAGTATGCAACGATCTAGGGGGGATATTGTTAGAACTTTTGAGATCGTTGATACTTGTGCTGGATTAGTTTAGTCATAGTTTGTAGCTATTTTGATTGTACAAGGGCTTATTTTGTAATTCTCTAGAAGATTGTTTCCTGACTTAGTGTAGATAAGATTCCAGCAAATTTATAAATTTGCTGGCTAATCAGGAACACTATATATAGCCCATACATTGTAACCTACTCAAGCTTTTGGCTCTTGAATGAATATTGGTGTTGTTACATTCTTGTGTTGATCTTGTGCTCAAATCTGATATCCAAGGTGTTTTATTGTTATATCTTATTGTTTGGATTCAATACAACACTGGTTGTATTCATTAATCCATTAGCTTCACCTTCATCTTTGATCTTTCTTAACTTTTCATATCTCAAACACCTAATCAATAGGTGTTATGGGTTAAAACAACCAACCACTGTGATCCGGATTCGTTTTGGGATCTACACTTCCATGGCTAAGGACCATTGTAACTTTGTGAACTCACACTTTCACATCTCCTTGTTCTAACTCTCTGGAGCATTCTTGGCACTTAAGAAGCCTTTTCTCTATTCTAATCTCGTGCTAAGGACCATTGTAAGTCATCTTAGCTTCTGTAATTCAGTTTTAATTAGTTTAATGGCCCAAAGTCAAACCGTCGTAATTAAGGTTTGACTTAGTGATTAATCACTAATGGTCCAGTCAATTCTCGAATTGAAAGTAACTATGAGTTGGTAATTATGTGGGTAATAAACCCTTAAAAGGGCACCCTCTGATTCCCACTCTAACTAGGTCAATTGTCGGGTCAAACTTGATTGTAAAAAGTCAACAGAAAGCTAAATTTCAATTAATCGCATAATTAACAATGTAAAAGCCATGGAACCTGTTTTATCACTCATATAACTTGGTAATTAATATAAGAACATGTCTAAACATGTTCAACCCGATAATTTTCAGTTTAAGCTCGGTTCAGAACCAAAAGTCGCAAAAGTAGACTTTTGCTTTGACTTTCAGTTCTAACCCAATGTAGCATATTTTAGAAATTCCTTAGAGCTCTATTAGGACCAGGTTATAGATTAGTGAACCCCTCTGAGGTTATACAACTTGGTTCATTAGTTATTCGATTCATGTACATGTTTCCGTTATATGGCTAAATATTGACCATAATGCCCTTTTGACCTTAAAACGAGATTTTTGAAAATGTGAGAGGAGAAAAACCTTTATTACTGATTTATAAACTTGTCCTAAAAATTTGACATCAGTTTGAGGTCTAGATTAGGAGGTATGCTCAATATCGTAATTAAGAAGCTTTTTATTAATTAAACGGCATAATTCGCATAAAGCCTATCTAAACCCAAATTTTGACACCAAACTTTTTACCCACTGATGTAATATAATATTTTGGGATTTTTGAAGATTTTTATTTATTTTTAAGCTGAGCATAACTTAGGGTTCTTGCGTTAAATCGGTAATTGTCGGTTATGCCCTTTTCTTGAATAAAATCGGTTTTACATAACATATTGATACCAAACTTTTTGCTACTGATTTTATATGATAAATGAAATATTTTGAAATTTATAAACTGATCAAAAAACTCAGATTTCCTATTTAAACCCGAAAATCGCTTAAAACCGACTTTTACGCGTTTTAAGCGCATAGTATGAGTTAAAACCATTTTTGGCATATGAAACTTAATACCTACTGATGTTCTAAGTAAATTTTTATAATTAAACAGTAAACAAAAGTTTTGAACTCAGAATTCTATTTTTGACCTTTAAAGCTTATGTGAAATTACCAAAATGCCCCTATGGTACATAGTTCGGTTATATAAGATAAATTTCACATATATGCAATACCCTACTGTTATGACTTATAACAATAAATATTTTTACTGATTACATCAGACCTAAAACTCTTATTAATATTTAAACTCTTTTATAACCTTTAAAATGACCAAAATACCCCTACGGGGCATAATTTGAGTTTAAATCCATTTTGGGCATAATGGAAGGTATCTTACTGATATCACAACATATTTAAGGCATATTAACTTAGGAAACCTGTTCATGACTCATTTGGTTACCCGTTACGCATTATTCGCGTTCGGTGCGGTTTATGTAACTAGTTTGCATAAATTAGCCGAAACAGGTCAAACCTTATCATTTTTATCTCAAAATCCAGAATGTGTTTAGTTTACCCATATTATATAAGTATACAAACTTGTTGGGTCTAAACCACACTCTAATCCGGTCATCGCTTAATCGTGCGTTTTGAACCGTATATCTTCCTTTAAAACTAACCAGTCTAAGTTTAGACGTAATTAAGACCCGTTAGGAATCTAATAGGTTATTAAAACCTTCGTTCCAGATTAGGAGACCAGTAAAAGATACTTGCACTCGCTGATTGTGATATATAATTGCTCAGGTAAATACTTTTAACTTATTTTCCCTTATACGGGCTTGGGGTACGGTATATAAAATACCGCTTGGTCGGGCATTGAATTGTTAATCATATGAAGGTTAATTTATTGAGATGACCCATTTAATCTGTTTTGTTTGCTTAAAGCCTTTGGGGGGTTAATGACCATGTCCCGGATATCCTTGGCATCATTTATTGAAATGGCCACGACCTAAGCACGGGGTGTAGGCATACACCTGCCAGTGCATATATATATATATATATATAAAGGTATAACCGACGGATTGAGAATAACTCGCCGTGGGATTATATCATGTGGTGTGTCTATTAATCTTTAACCCGGTATTCAGCCCGGGCTACTGAACGTATAACGAACATGTAATTCTTTTACAAGTTTATATATAAATAATTATCCCGAGTTATAAAAGAATATTTTGTGCCTCGTGCATTCAAATCAATTTTCTTAAACATTTTCAAAATGAGTCAGTTAATTGTATTTACCAGTGTAAATTGACGTATTTTCCAATAAGGCTAAGTGCAGGTACTAAACGGAATAGGCCGGCTACTCTTAGCATCAATAAAGAAGTCGTGCAAGCTTAGATGTTATTAAATCTATTGAACAATGATCTTTTGAACTTTGATCCGCCTGTGGATCCTTACAACCGTTCTGTAATACACTTGATATTACTTTTTATTCGGTTTGTAATGATTTTATCTTTCGACTTCCGTTGTGTGTTAAACTGTGATAATATAAATTGTCTATGATATCAACTACGTCACAATACTCACCACCGGGCCCACCGGTAATACGTGGAAATATCGGGGTGTGACAGGTTGGTATCAGAGCCAACGTTGAGTGAATTAAACACTAGCCTTTTGTGTTTAATCTCAATGACACAGTTTGCACATTCCTCGACTTTCGAGTCTAGACAAAGAACTTTGGACTAATCCAAATTTGTTTTATTTTAATTTTGTCCTTTATTTTTTTCCTTGTTGTGTCTTTTGTTTGTTTTGACAGGTTAAAAAAGATGCCACCAAGAATCAAAGGAAGAGGTAGAGGCAGGGGGCCATTCATCGCCCCCAACGATCACGAGGCCGGGCCTTCACACCGGCGAACTCCATCAGACTCTTTAAGCAAAAGTCCTCAGGAAAACTGGAGGACCTCTTTAGAACCCGCGAGGCGTTCAGTCTCGCTGAGCTCCTCACCTTCCTACCTTAACTCTTATGGGCCTCAATCGGAGAATGAGCCCCACAACTCCCATCACTCCTTTATACCCCTGCAGAGCCCCAACTCACACCACTCCTTCAATGACCCAACACCCTATTTCCAGAGCCGGTTCAACCCGGCAAACCTAATTGAGGAGCCAATGGGTTATAACCCGTTGGGACCGGAGGACCATTTCTCCATGGATATGGAAGAGGATCCGGAACCTGCCCAACCGCCAACCGGAACGCCTACTGACCCCATCGAGATTTCGGATGGGTCTACTTTTTCTTGGATCACCTTATAGTGGTCCCGACAGCTACGAGGCGAGGTTTAACCAATACGACTGGGTGTTTACTCCCAGTTATCACTCATCACCGCAGCAGCAGCAGCAGCATCAGCAGGATCCCTCGGAGGATTCGCGCTTTGTAGCGGTTACTCCACCACCACCACCACCACCGGTGCAGCAACAACCACCGGAGCCCCCGAGGCGTAGGAGATCAACCGCACGGATGTCCGTGCGAGGGGGAGTTCGTATCAGCACCCCTCAACATTCAAGTGGCAGCCATTATCCGCCACTATACGAAGACCCACAGATGGGTGGGCCTTCGAACCCTATTTCTGAGGTGGAGTCTGCGCCAGTCGCACCGCCACCAGTGGGCTATAACAACCGAATTCCTACGTACGCCGGTGTATCGGCGTATAACCCTTTTGAGCAGCCGGCCCATACTAACTACAACTACGCCGAGGCTGACCCATACCTGATAGCGGCAAACTACAATGCCCTTCATCCGGAAGGACCCTATGGAGTCCCATATCAGACTGGGTACCCACCCTATGGGTACCAATACCCGCCACCTCCTCAACCTCCGCAGCATCAGCAGCCGCCACTGCTATCGCCACCGCAGCAACAGGAGATTCTTTAAAGGTTAAGCCAGGTGGAACAAGAGTTTCGGGAGGAGCGTAGAAGCAACCGGGGATTTCTCAAGGGTTTGGCAAGCTTAATCAAGGGGAAGAGCAAAAAGGATCATTAAATCCTTTATTTGTTTATTTGTATTTCCTTAATGTTCAATCAAGTCCCTACGTGGACATCTATTTCTGTATTCAGTCCCTGTGAGGACTTGTATTTCCAGTTTAGCCCCTGTGTGGGCATGTCTTTTCCGTTTAGCCCCTGCGTGGGCAAGTTATTTCTGTTAAGTCCCGTTTAGGGCAAAATGTACTCTTTTTAAATTATTAATGGCATGTTATCATTTAAAATTTATTTTGTCATTATATGTATAAATGTAATATGTATGAAATAAATAAATAAATCTAAAATATGTCATTCCTTTTACAAGGTCTGCCTTTAAATATTAAATAAGAATCTTAAAGGGTATAACCTAGCCTGCATGTCATTATAAGACCTGGCCATGATGGTAAAACCTGTTTAAAAAGATTCAAATCCTTGTTAACATCTGAAAACATGTTAAAATTCCTGGCGGATGTGATTCGTAAAATCACACGTGTCATTCTTATATTGGATTATTCCAATTCCTTCTTTATTATTAAACATCCATTTGTGATGTAATGCCTACGGGCCATAATTATTGTCATATAAGACAAAAGACAGTCGTAGCCTACAACTCCCTGTCAAGAAAGGTAATGAACTATGATTCAAGCCTTAGTACCTCGATCCTACAAGATCTTGACTTATAATTTAAATGTGTCCATAGGACTTGGCCTTTTGTGCCATTATTATATTTAATTATAACTAAGGGTTATTAATGAAAAATCCTGAATAAAATACTTAACAAATTAGCCAATATGGTTCTTTAATACCATGGTTAATAGATTAATGACATGACAAATCTATTCTATACCTCTGAGAAATTATTGTCATCATTTTATGTAGCAATCAGACTAATGGCAGAGTCTGAAGAAGTCAACAGTCATCCAAGGGAGAATCATGATAATGCTAGGATCAACGTAACTGGTGCGGAACTTCAAGCATTGATTGATAATGCTGTTACCAAGGCCATAGATAGGCAGTTTAATGAGTCAAGTGGTACTCGAAGCAAGACCTTATCAGTACCCCATTCTAAACTTAAGACTCACTCTGAGGCTCATAGTAAGCCACCTCCTAAACGTGATGGATCAAGGAGGGATGACGATCATCACTCCTCAAATCAGCATAGTGTTCCGTCGAAGAAGATTGAGCTCAAACGAGAACCACGTGGTAAGTCCTGTACATATAAGTATTACGTCTCCTGCTAGCCTAGAGACTTTACAGGGGAGAAAGGAGCCGTTGATTGTATGACTTGGCTCGATGAAATGGACACTGTAGTTGATATCAGTGGTTGCGCTGATAGGAACGTTGTGAAGTTTGTATCTCAGTCATTCAAAGGAGAAGCGCTAGCTTGGTGGAGGTCTCTGATCCAAGCTACTGGAAAAGTCCATTTGTATGGCATGTCTTGGGAGTAGTTCGTTACTCTCATCAAAGAAAATTACTGCCCTCAACATGAGGTTGAGAAGATCGAGACCGATTTCCTGACATTGGTTATGAAGAATTTGGACTGTCAGGCGTACCTTACGAGTTTTAATACCATGTCTCGATTAGTTCCATACTTAGTGACACCGGAACCAAAACGGATTGCCCGTTTCATTGGGGGTTTAGCCCCGGAGATCAAAGCCAGTGTAAAGGCATCTCGACCGACTACCTTTAGATCTGTAGCCGATCTGGCACTATCGCTTACCCTTGATGCGGTCAGGCAGAGATCGCTGAGAAATTCTGATATTGTGAAGAGAAAACGTGAGGATGAAAACTCACGCCGTTCAGACAAGAAGCACAAAGGGAGCTCTGACCACAGGAAGAGTTCAGGGTTCAAGAAAGATGACCAACAGTCGGGTGAGAAGCCCAAATGCAAAATCTGTAAGAAGCGCCATTTGGGGAGGTGCAGATACGAGTCAAAATCCCAATCACAGCCAAGAGCTTGTGGGATTTGTAAGTCAAGTGAGCATAAGACGATAGAGTGCAAGAAGATAAAGGATGCAACATGCTATAACTGTAACGAGAAGGGGCACATTAAGTCCAACTGCCCTAAGTTTGCCAAAAAGCCTGAAGAAGCCAAAAAGACCAATGCTAGGGTCTTTCGAATGGATGCACGAGAAGCCGTTCAGGATGATAATGTGATCACAGGTACCTTTCTCATCAATGATGTTTATGCAAGGGTATTATTTGATTCGGGTGCGGATAAGTCATTTGTAGAAGATAAGTTTTGTAAGTTGTTGAATTTACCTGTTAAAACCCTAAGCGTGAAATATGAAGTAGAGTTGGCCGATGGTACCTTAGAAACTGCCTCAACTATGCTAGATGGATGTTTTATATCCATTAGGAACCACTCATTTCCGTTATCCTTACTTCCTTTGAAATTAGTTGGTTTTGACATAGTGATAGGCATGGATTGGTTATCTCATAACCAAGCCCAGATTGTTTGTGACAAGAAACAAGTGGTGATCAAGACTCCGTATGGTGAGCCACTTACCATACAAGGAGATACTCAGTATGGGTTGCCTAAGCAAGTGTCTCTACTTAAATCATCAAGGTGTATGAAGAAAGGTTGTGTCATTTATATGGCACAAGTGACTATTGATGAGCCAAAACCCAAGATTGAAGACTTCCCTATTATTTCTGAATACCCTGATGTATTTCCTGAAGAACTACCTAGTTTACCCCCAGATAGGCAAGTGGAGTTTAGAATTGACATTATACCTAGAGCAGCACCTGTTGCAAGAGCACCTTACCGGTTAGCCCCAACTGAGATGAAGGAGTTGAGAACTCAGTTGGATGATTTGTTGGCAAAAGGATTTGTTAGGCCTAGCTCATCTCCTTGGGGTGCATCGATTCTGTTTGTGAAGAAGAAAGATGGATCGATGCGACTATGCATCGATTATCGTGAGCTAAACAAGGTTACAATCAAGAACAGATATCCATTGCCCAGGATCGACGATCTGTTCGATCAACTGCAAGGAGCAAGTTACTTCTCCAAGATTGACTTAAGGTCAGGCTATCATCAGCTGAAAGTTAGAGATGAAGATGTGCACAAGACTGCATTTAGAACTCGCTATGGTCACTACGAGTTCTTGGTGATGCCTTTCGGGCTCACTAATGCACCAGCAGCGTTCATGGACCTCATGAATCGCGTTTGCAAACCCTACTTGGACAAGTTTGTCATTGTCTTCATTGATGGCATTCTTATTTATTCAAAGAATCAGGCTGACCATGAGAAGCACCTTCGGTGTATTCTTAAACTTCTTCAGCAAGAGAAGCTTTATGCTAAGTTCTCTAAATGCGAGTTTTGGCTTCGTGAAGTCCAATTTCTTGGACATATGGTCAGTGAGCGTGGTATCCAAGTGGATCCCGCTAAGATTGAGGCTATCATGAATTGGCAAGAACCGAAGACGCCCACGGAGATTCGCAGTTTCTTGGGATTGGCAGGATATTATAGGCGTTTTATTGAGAATTTCTCAAGGATTGCAGCACCCCTAACTTCGTTAACTAGAAAGAATATTAAGTTTGATTGGGGTCCTAAGCAACAAGAATCCTTCGATATTCTTAAACAGAAGTTAAGCAATGCTCCTGTGTTGACATTGCCTGAAGGGATTGAAGAATTTGTGGTTTACTGCGACGCATCGCACACTGGCATGGGATGTGTGCTAATGCAGAAAGGTAAAGTTATTGCATACGCTTCCCGACAATTAAAAGTGCACGAGAAGAATTACACCACCCACGATTTGGAGTTGGGTACCGTTGTGTTTGCACTGAAACTTTGGAGGCATTATTTATATGGTACCAAGTGCGTGATCTATTCTGATCACAAGAGCCTTCAACATCTGTTTAATCAGAAGGACCTGAACATGAGACAGCGTCGATGGATGGAGACTTTAAATGACTATGATTGTGAAATACGATACCATCCAGGCAAGGCGAATGTAGTCGCCGATGCTTTGAGCAGGAAGGAAAGGGTTAAGCCCATTAGAATCAATGCCAAGAGCATTGAATTGAAGAACAGCTTGAATGAAAGAGTGCTAGCCGCTCAGAAAGAAGCTGTATTAGAAGCCATCTACCCGAGTGAGAAGTTGGGAGTAACTGCTGAACAGTTATCATATGGCAAGGATGGAATCCTAAGATTGAATGGACGAATATGGGTTCCGATCTATGGAGGACTTCGGGATGTTATCCTTTAAGAAGCCCACAGTTCTAAGTATTCTGTTCATCCTGGAAGTGATAAGATGTACCAGGATTTGAAGGCAAATTATTGGTGGATAGGCTTGAAGAAGTCTATAGCCACTTATGTGGCCAAATGTCTGACATGTGCTCAAGTTAAGGCAGAACACCAGAAGCCATCAGGTTTGCTGCAACAACCTGAACTTCCCACCTGGAAGTGGGAAATGGTGACTATGGATTTTATCACCAAGTTACCAAAGACAAAGCAAGGAAATGATACTATTTGGGTTATAGTGGATAGATTGACTAAGTCAGCCCACTTCTTACCTATTAAGGAAACACACAGCTCAGATAAGTTAGCTCAGCTATGCATGGACGAGATTGTATCTCTCCACGGAGTGCCAGTGTCTATCATCTCTGATAGGGATACGAGGTATACGTCGCATTTCTGGAAAAGCTTTCAGCAATCCCTAGGCACTCGATTGAATTTCAGCACAACATATCATCCTCAGACGGATGGTCAGAGCGAGCGTACTATTCAGACACTCGAAGATATGCTACGAGCTTGTGTTATTGATCTGGGTGGAAGTTGGGATGATCATCTTCCATTGATCGAATTTTCATATAACAATAGCTATCATTCCAGTATTCAAGCTGCAACATTTGAAGCTTTATATGGAAGGAAGTGCAAGACGCCCGTTTGCTAGGAAGAAGTTGGAGATGTCCAACTAACAGGACCTGATATAGTCCTGGAGACGACAGATAAAATTGTACAGATACGAGATCGTCTCAAATCTGCCAGGGATAGGCAGAAAAGCTACGCAGATAAAAGGCGTAAACCTCTAAAGTTCGAGGTTGGTGACAAAGTGTTACTGAAAGTATCACCCTAGAAAGGGGTAATGCGATTTGGCAAGAAAGGCAAGTTAAGCCCAAGATATATAGGATCATTCGAGATCATCGAATGTGTCAGAACAGTGGCTTATAAGTTAAATTTTCCTGAAGAGCTCAGTGGTATTCATAACGTATTCCACATCTGCAATCTGAAGAAATGTCTAGCCGATGAATCACTAGTCTTACCACATACGGATGTGCACATAGATGAGAGCCTGAAATTTGTTGAAAAACCCTTGTCGATCGAGGATCGACAGGTTAAGAAGCTTCGAAGGAAGCATGTACCGATTGTAAAGGTTAAATGGGATGCCCGTAGAGGTCCCGAGTACACGTAGGAGGTAGAGTCCACAATGAAAGAGAAGTACCCTCATTTATTTCAGTAAATCTCGAGGTCGAGATTTCTTTTAAGGGGGTGAGGATGTAACACCTCGCAAAATCATGTCCAATATAATATCGACACGTGTCATGGACTTTAAACGTGTAACGGATTGATTATGAGGGACTAAAGTTGGCAAACGAAGAAAGTATATGTATATAAGGATACAAAGTGTCAACATTTGATAATTTTGCCTTTCAACAACCTTACACGATGTTTATACCCTTAAACGAATGAATCATGAAGCGTGTAAAACCGTTTGTGGAAGAAAGTGAAAGTTTACAAGACGCGGGGGTTAAATGTGTCAACATGTTTAAGTTATACCTCTGAGTGACCTTTTAGCGAACCCGGAGCCTTGTAACGATTAATTATACTCCTAAGAATAAGTGATAAACATTTCACAAGGTTTTGATATCGTATGAGGAAGATACGTTAACTTTCGTAATTAAAGGGTTAAAAGCGTCAACGAGGCAAAACTTGTGTTTTCGGTTATCGTTTAACAAAACCGGACCTAACGGTGTTTGGTTATATCTCATGGATCATAGAAATATAAATTTCATGGGTAAAAAGTGCTTAAAATGGAAGAAATTACGCTTTAGAAGGTCCAGGGGGTGAAACTGTCATTTTTGAAACTTGTTTGGCTGGTCCCCTACCTCCTGGCGCTGCGCCACCACTAAGGCACTTTGCCGTCGCGCGACGCGACGGCTTGCCAGATCAGAAAAATGTGTTTTAACATGACAGCTTGCATGTTTGCTAAATTCCGCGAGTTTCCCACCCTCTAGCTGCTTTAAACACGTCCCTTGACACTTGTTTTCATCTCTAGAGTTGCCACAACACCTGTATCAATCCCCATGATCCTTTCACATCTCCTTGTTCTAACTCTCTGGAGCATTCTTGGCACTTAAGAAGCCTTTTCTCTGTTCTAATCTCGTGCTAAGGACCATTGTAAGTCATCTTAGCTTCTGTAATTCAGTTTTAATTAGTTTAATGGCCCAAAGTCAAACCGTCGTAATTAAGGTTTGACTTAGTGATTAATCACTAATGGTCCAGTTAATTCTCGAATTGAAAGTAACTATGAGTTGGTAATTATGTGGGTAATAAACCCTTAAAAGGGCACCCTCTGATTCCCACTCTAACTAGGTCAATTGTCGGGTCAAACTTGATTGTAAAAAGTCAACAGAAAGCTAAATTTCAATTAATCGCATAATTAACAACGTAAAAGCCATGGAACCTGTTTTATCACTCATATAACTTGGTAATTAATATAAGAACATGTCTAAACATGTTCAACCCGATAATTTTCAGTTTAAGCTCGGTTCAGAACCAAAAGTCGCAAAAGTAGACTTTTGCTTTGACTTTCAGTTCTAACCCAATGTAGCATATTTTAGAAATTCCTTAGAGCTCTATTAGGACCAGGTTATAGATTAGTGAAACCCTCTGAGGTTATACAACTTGGTTCATTAGTTATTTGATTCATGTACATGTTTCCGTTATATGCCTAAATATTGACCATAATGCCCTTTTGACCTTAAAACGAGATTTTTGAAAATGTGAGAGGAGAAAAACCTTTATTACTGATTTATAAACTTGTCCTAAAAATTTGACATCAGTTTGAGGTCTAGATTAGGAGTTATGCTCAATATCGTAATTAAGAAGCTTTTTATTAATTAAACGGCATAATTCGCATAAAGCCTATCTAAACCCAAATTTTGACACCAAAATTTTAACCCACTGATGTATTATAATAGTTTCGTATTTTTGAAGATTTTTATTTATTTTTAAGCTGAGCATAACATAGGGTTCTTGCGTTAAATCGGTAATTGTCGGTTATGCCCTTTTCTTGAATAAAATCGGTTTTACATAACATATTGATACCAAACTTTTTGCTACTGATTTTATATGATAAATGAAATATTTTGAACTTTATAAACTGATCAAAAAACTCAGATTTCCTATTTAAACCAGAAAATCGCTTAAAACCGACTTTTATGCGTTTTAAGCGCATAGTATGAGTTAAAACCATTTTTGGCATATGAAACTTAATACCTACTGATTTTTTAAGTAAATGTTTATAATTAAACAGTAAACAAAAGTTTTGAACTCAGAATTCTAATTTTGACCTTTAAAGCTTATGTGAAATTACCAAAATGCCCCTATGGTTCATAGTTCGGTTATATAAGATAAATTTCACATATATGCAATACCCTACTGTTATGACTTATAACAATAAATATTTTTACTGATTACATCAGACCTAAAACTCTTATTAATATTTAAACTCTTTTATAACCTTTAAAATGACCAAAATACCCCTACGGGGCATAATTTGAGTTTAAATCCATTTTGGGCATAATGGAAGGTATCTTACTGATATCACAACATATTTAAGGCATATTAACTTAGGAAACCTGTTCATGACTCATTTGGTTACCCGTTACGCATTATTCGCGTTCGGTGCGGTTTATGTAACTAGTTTGCATAAATTAGCCGAAACAGGTCAAACCTTATCATTTTTATCTCAAAATCCAGAATGTGTTTAGTTTACCCATATTATACAAGTATACAAACTTGTTGGGTCTAAACCACACTCTAATCCGGTCATCGCTTAATCGTGCGTTTTGAACCGTATATCTTCCTTTAAAACTAACCGGTCTAAGTTTAGACTTAATTAAGACCCGTTAGGAATCTAATAGGTTATTAAAACCTTTGTTCCAGATTAGGAGACCAGTAAAAGATACTTGCACTTGCTGATTGTGATATATACTTGCTCAGGTAAATACTTTTAACTTATTTTCCCTTATACGGGCTTGGGGTACGGTATATAAAATACCGCTTGGTCGGGCATTGAATTGTTAATCATATGAAGGTTAATTTATTGAGATGACCCGTTTAATCTGTTTTGTTTGCTTAAAGCCTTTGGGGGGTTAATGACCATGTACCGGATATCCTTGGCATCATTTATTGAAATGGCCACGACCTAAGCACGGGGTGTAGGCATACACCTGCCAGTGCATATTTATATATAAAAAGGTATAACCGATGGATTGAGAATAACTCGCCGCGGGATTATATCATGTGGGGTGTCTATTAATCTTTAACCCGGTATTCAGCCCGGGCTACTGAACGTATAACGAACATGCAATTCTTTTACAAGTTTATATATAAATAATTATCCCGAGTTATAAAAGAATATTTTGTGCCTCGTGCATTCAAATCAATTTTCTTAAACATTTTCAAAATGAGTCGGTTAATTGTATTTATCAGTGTAAACTGACGTATTTTCCAAAAAGGCTAAGGGCAGGTACTAAACAGAGTAGGCCGGCTACTCCTAGCATCAATAAAGAAGTCTTGCAAGCTTAGATGTTATTAAATCTGTTGAACAATGATCTTTTGAACTTTGATCCGCCTGTGGATCCTTACAACCGTTCTGTAATACACTTGATATTACTTTTTATTCGGTTTGTAATGATTTTATCTTTCGACTTCCATTGTGTATTAAACTGTGATAATATAAATTGTCTATGATATCAACTACGTCACATTACTCCCCACCGGGCCCACCGGTAATACGTGGAAATATCGGGGTGTGACAAGTGATAAATGGATGTGAGGGGGTGTGAGGGTTTATTGTTGGGTGTTGTGAGTGATGACCATTGCCACTAAAAAAAGGTTGTGCGTGATGAAATAATGGTGAATGACATGACATAATTTGATTGGATGTTGTGAGTGATGAAATTTTTGCAAGTGATAACCATCCCCTCCCATAATAATAATAATGATGTGTGGGAATATTATTCCCCAAAGAATAATCCAATGTTTAAAAAACCGGAATGGGCCGGTCGGTCGGACCGGTCCGGCCGGGATCTGGAGTACACACCGGGCCGGTTCTGCATGTAAACCCGTTTTTGCATTAGCCCGGCGGTCGGGCCGGCGGGTCTTAAATCCGGTCTAAAACAGTAAAACAGAAGGTGTGAGAAGAGAGATTAACCGTGGCGCCGAAGATAGTTGATCGGTGCAGTTAACAACGGAATCTAGAGAGAGAAAGTGAATTTGAGAAGAGAGTTTAGTGTTTTAAGAGAGAGAGAGAGAGATGAAGGTGGTGATGGAAAAGACTTTTGGGAGTGTGCACCAAGATAATAAATATACAGAGAGATTCGAGGGGTTGATATATTGGTGGTTACCCTTATTTCTCATCTTTAAAATATCTCAATTATTATTTTTGTGAGTTTTGTTTTGACTCCTTAGAGTATGGTTTAATTACAAATTATGTACTTTAAAGAAAATTTTGATTCTAAAAGATCATTTGGGGTTGAGATGTGTGTTTAGGTAGCATTTACTAAAAATATAGAAAATTATTTGGACAATACATATTTTTTGGATGACTAATGTTTGTGTTTTTAGTTCCTTAACTATTTGAAATTTTATCTACTTTTTCTATATTTTTATATAATTTATGACGTAATCCGGGTCTTATATCCGGTCGAACCAGTCGGACCGGTCCGACCTTTGACCCCGTAAGGCGACCGGGTCAACCTCCGGTTCGGTTCTGAAAACATTGGAATAATCAGTGAAAGGGGGAAAATCTCCCGTTTGTCTTTTGTATAGTAGGATAAAAGCGTAGCCGTTAGATCTGTTTCTTTTTTACGGTCAGATTTACTCCTCGTACGACAAAAGCCTAGCCATTTGATCCGTTTTAATTTGACAGCCAGATTACTCACAAAAGATCCTGTTTTGTTGGTTTCTTGTAGGGGTGATTTACCTATTTTTATCTTCCTTTATCCCGGCTGTCATTTTCTTCATATCTTCTTCACCAGTGTCATTTTCTTTCAATCCCAGCTGTTATTTTCTTCATATCTTCTTCACCAGTGTCATTTTCTTTCATACATTCATCACCACAGCGATGTCGCATGCATGCATTTTTTCGCCCACCCCACCTTTTGCTCACAACCTAAGAAAAATGCCTCAAACATCATGGAAATCGGTGTCTCGAACATCATTCCCAGCCCAAACATCATGGAAGTCGGCGTCTGGAACATCATTCCAAGCCCCACGTTAGATATATTTGCATAAACCCTAATCTCTCTCACACACAGACACTACACTAGACTCACCAACACTAATCACACACTTATACACACTACACACTAAAAATCAACTCAAGAATCACCAACACTAATCACACACTTATACACACTACACACTAAAAATCAACTCTTTTCTTGCAGGAATACGCGCGTGTGTAGCAATTCCGGACCATGTTGATTGGAGAGAAACGGGTGGGGTCTCGAAAGCCAAAGATCAATTGCGGGCCTGTGAGTTAATCTAACGTGAAACAAAGTTGGATGTATTTGTGATGACTTGATGATAGTAATATTATTTGAGATTTGAAACATTTTTTTAGTAAGATGATTTGAGGTTTAAATTAGTTTATGAAAATTCTTACTATTATAATCTGTTCTTTGGAAAAAAGTTATCTTTTTGAGGTTGGTATTGTAACTTTCTCAAAGTACACCCTAAATATTAATAAATATAATAATAAATGGTAATAATAGTAATAATAACAATAATAATTTTAAATATTATATATATATATATATGTATGTATGTATAGAGGCCGGTTATCATACAATATGCCTAATCGTACATTACGTACGCTATAACCACAACCGTCAGATCATCTCAATTAAACCCCGTGCTTAACTATTAAATTAATCAAATTAAAATATATATATGAAACCGCCAAGGTTATAATCGTCCATTACGAAATAAAAAACCCCTGATAATCAGCAAACAAAACCTCAAAATCATACCGAAAGATTCTTATTCAAAATCGTATTGGAAAATCCAACAAGTAATAAAAAATCGGTCGATTCTTCTGCGAATTGAACTTCTGCTGAATTTGGAAGTTCAGAACTGAAACAAATCGATAGACAATCTATCGAAGAAGATGATGCAGGATGAAAATCAAGTAAAAAATGCGAAATACATATCAAACGTGCGAAAAACATTTGAGACAAAAAGAAAGGTTGTGTTTTTTGTAAAGTTTGCAAAATTATATAACATTACATGCGATTGCAAAAAAAAGGTAATATGTTTAAGATGACTTATGATGTGCGAATTTATGCTTTTACACATGCGATTTCAAAAAAAAGTTAATAATCTTTGAAATTTCTTATAGTTTGCGAATTCATGCTTTTACACATGCGATTTAAAAAAAAAAGTTAATTATCTTTGAGATTTCTTAAAGTTTGCGAATTCGTTTTCGAATCAAATGCGATTTTGAATAAAATGCTGATAATACTTTCAAATTAATTTGTCCTAAAAAATGCAAAAAAAATACGAATTAATAACTAAAATAAATAAAAATGAACTATTTTATCTAAAAAAAACTTAATTTATTACCGATTTGACTGTAATCTGACATGTAATGATCAATTTTACAATAAATACTACTGAACTTACCACCCTACATACATAATAAATTTACTATTTTGATGTAAAATACCCAAGTAACTACCTTCCATATTAAGACATAGAACACAAAAACACACATAACACACCCACAAAAAATGGCATCTGAAGATTCAGAAAAAATAAAAAACATTGCAATAAAAGAGCTATTGTCAACTCGCACGTTGACAGAAATAAGCACCGATGTCACATCTTCTCATTTGATTCTTGATGTGCAGGGGAAAATTCTTGAAGAAATCAAGAAAAATCAAGAGATGTGGGAGAGACTACTTGAAGAATCACCATCAAGCTTCAGAGACGCAGCTTTAAATCACATAAAGGAGCAATCTTGAGCTGATGACTTAGCCTTCTCTTTCCTGAAAGATGCTATAAACACTGTGAAGGAGAAGATGGAGTTCAGCTCTGCTGAACGTGACAAAATCTTTGCTTCAAGTAATTAAATTTCTGTTTAATCGTTTTATGGTTGTAGCTGTGTTAGACAATAACAACTATTTTATATTTTGCGTACATGTTATGAAGAAATATTATGCTTGATTATAATATAAAATCGCATGAATGATTTAGAAATCTTTGTCACAAAAAAACAAGAAAACTCAAAATTGCATGTACTAAAAGTGAAATCGCATGTAAGACTAATTATAAACTGATGCATATAAAATCGCATGTTTATATACTAAAATCGCATGAAAAAATGATATAAACAGATGAATATAAAAATCGCATGTGTTTCGTATAAATTCGCATTTGCATTTAAAAAAAATAATCTTCCTTATCATCTTCTGAAACCTCCTCCCACTGATCTTCTTCTTCAGATCCATCATCACTACTACAACTGTAATCTTCAAACTCATCTTCCTCTTCATCGTCTTCGACCTCGTTGTCTTTGTCTCAGGGATCTTTTTCAATCTGGACGCCCTTCATCTTCTTCTTTTGCTGTTTGCCTTGTTGTTTGCCTTTCAGTATCTCGCAAGTCTGAATATCATGACCTTTTTCATTGCATACGCTACATGTCCTTGACCTTTTTCCTTTGCGGCTGATCATTTGTTCCTTCTTGGATTTAATCCTTTTATGCGAGCCACGACCTTTGTTTCTTATACCAGCCGGCACACGGACAGTAGGAGGAGCATTAGTTACTGGTTGTTGATAACCAATCAACTTGAAAAACCTTGTCATCCACCCTTAAATTGTACTTCACATTTAATTCATTCGGCACCACATCCTTTGTCCATCTCTTCATTACATATTTGTTTGGTATTTCTTTAACACCAAACATCTTGAAAAGAAAATAGATGTGTTTACATAGCAGCCCATACTGCTCAAATCGCAAACAACTACACTGTGCAGTTACATGATTTTCAAGATTCTTGAACCACACCTAAGAAAACCAAAAAAAAGGATATATTAAAAACTAAAATTGCATGTGTAAATTAACAATTTCGCATGTCTAAAAATTATTTAATTTTATAAATTTAAAATCGCATAGGTACATCAAAATCGCATATTGCAAAATCATGTTCTGAAAATGAAATTCGCAAATAGGTTTTCAAAATCACATGTTTGAAATATATATGCTATAATACCTCTAATAAACCATCTCCATGGGCTTTAAAGTCTTTCAACAATATCCTGATCTGTGGACCCTCAATTTTGGTGTCCATCGGCAGACATTCGGAAATTGTTCCATAAATCTCTATTTGCTGATCAAAGAATATAGACCTGGTGTATATCTTAGCAGCATCTTTTTCTAAAGTAGTTTTGCTCCAATCAGCAGGCTTAGTATATCTTGAAATATGATCATTATTTCTATGATTGAACCTTTGGACATCCATTGCACCGTCAAAATGATTCATAAACTCTACAAGTGTGAGTTGTGAATTTGACACCTGGCAAAAAAAATGATTCTCGCTCTCTAATCTCGAATATTGTTGGCATGAGACCAGACATGGGCTCATGCCGGTAAAAAGCCGGAATCCACATGTTTCTCATCGAAAACATATCATCAATCCATTTGTTTTCAGTGAGACCGAACTCAATCATCACCAACTTCCACTGTCTCTCGAATTCTTCAGGCTCAATGGAATCAGTCCATAAACGCTAGCGAAAGACAATATAGCATGCTATACCTTATCTGTCACTTTTTTCATTATGTGCCACATGCACAATCGGTGTCTGCTGGTAGAAAAAACCTCCTCAATAGCCTGTTTCATAGCAGGGTCTTGGTCCATCACTACAACCTTTGGCTGCCGCCCAAATGACTTTACGAATGAATTCAGAAGCCATTTATAGGATTCAATGCTCTCCGATGACAACAACCCAGCTCAAAGGGTTACATTTCGACAGTGGTTGTCAATGCCAGTGAACGGAATAAACACCATCTTGTACCTGAACAAACACATGCGAAATATACACTGAAAACATGCGAAATAGACAGATAACACATGTGAAAATATACAGTATAACATGCGATATATTCAACACCAACTCTACAAAGTCTACATATGCGATATTGCAAGATTAGGAAATCATAAAACATGCGAAAATAAATAAAAAAACATATTTGTCTTGAAACACTTACCTGTTTGTCTTGAAAGTTGCATCGAACGAAATCACATCCCCAAACTCCATAAAGTTCAGCTTGCATAACCCATCAGCCCAGAACAAACCAGTTAACCGTTTGTCATCATCAAAAGAATATTCAAACGAATAATCAGCTAAATACTGTTTTTTGTCAGTCATCCTATTAATCACCATGTCCGCGCCATATTCTCCTATATAGCTGTTAATTCGATTCCTAAAATTTTTACAATCATCAACCGTAGCACCAACGTTCTCGAAACCACCATACCGTTTCCTCATTATATGGAAAGCTTTGACAGGACCAAGGTTTAAAGTGCCTAGTTCCTATACCATCTCCTCCTGGACATCTGACAATTGTCTGTAAGCTGGCAGCATGTGAATATCATGTAGACATACAAACTTATGATTATGGCCATCAACAAATCTCTTTTTTTTAACAAAGTTTATAGTTTTTTTAGTTTTTTTTACAAAATAAGCTTAACTTGGTGTTTGGTTTAGCTTTTTAAGCTTATGCTTATTAGTTTACTAGGTTATCACCCGGGATTGCTTCCCGGGCTCAAGAAAGTTTCTTATATTAAAAACTATTTATGATTAATATGCATGCACCATGGAGACATGGAGTTGCTATGAACAATATTAATGTCACACCCCAACCGATGGCGGAAACATCGGGGCGTGGCACTGAGCGAAACAGATTGTCCTGAAGTTTCCATAGCAACTATAATTAACAATTATTTAAAACATCATGTCCCATACCACGACATAAAAAGTAATATAATTATTACATACAAGATCTAGTCAAATTGTTCTGTTCCGACAACTCAGATTTCAAATACAGGCAATTCATTTATTTGTTTCTAGACCTTTCCTAGCCTCGATTTCACAGCAAGCCAAGCATATAAACATCCTAAGCACCTGCCACATACGTTAAAGTAAAGGTCAATACACATAGTGTAAAGGTGAGCATACAAGTTTAATAGATATAATAGAGTTCGAATTCGTTTACGCATAACCAGCACGTACACAGTGTGAAATGAAGCACGTTAGTTATCGACATGAACCTATCGATACCAATGACTGCGGGTTGACTGCCCAAGGCAGTTTGTAATACACACTCACCACTGTGAGCCATGTAACAAATTGTCCTTAACAACCCCTGAGTGAACAGGTGCTGAGTCCAAACTATAGTACTATCGTTGCTAAGGCAGGTAGACAGCATTCCATGTGTAAATATAACAAACAAGCATTCATTAATTCACCTATAACATGCGGTAACGGTTAGCGTTAAAGTATTGCGTAGTGTGTTCGATGTGATTTAGAATAAGTAACGTATGTAACACCCAAAAGTGCGTAAAGCAAAATGGGTTCGAGTATACTCACAGCGATGATGGATTGAAGGGAGCGCTAGAGAGTAAGATTAGCCTGATCAGAACGATTGCACAAAAGATAAGCGGCACGTAAAATAGTGCAAGGTGTCAGTGGATCGGACGGTAATCCGATCGGGTGGCAATCCGATCGGGTGGCCGGTCGATCGGATGACAATCCGTTCGGGTGGTCGCCCGATCGGGTGGTCACTCGATTGGATTGTCATCTAGTTTGGGATGGATATATTTGTGTATGATGGCTTGTCTTTTGAAGTTTTCGTTGTAGCATTTTGAAAACAGAGAAGTATCTCTACCTTTCAGGTCGGTCGATCGAACGGCCGTTCGATCGGACAGCAATCCTGTGACACTTCGGGTTTTCCCGAGCAACCTTCTTATATTAGCGTTTGTGTACTTATATATTATTAAATGGAAATCTGTGAATTACCTTGGTGTGCTGCATGATCCTTGTATTAAGTTATATGTATATGTATATATATGTATGATAGTGAACCGAGACCATAATCAACCCGACTCGAGACCACTCAGTCTCGAGTGAACAGTATAACAGTTGGGCCGGTTGGGCCATGCTTCTCCTTATCCCACTCGAAAACCCACTAGGGTGAACCGACTTAGGGCTAGTATATAACTCATGCTCCTAGCCAACCTTGCCATTTCTTTGGACAACTCACACTCACTCTCACACATACTCTCCTCTACACTCTCTCTCTCTAAAAACCCTAAACCTCAACACTCCACATCTCTCGGATACAACCGAAAACATCAAAGGCCCTCGGATCGGCTCGTGTTCTTCACTCGAGGATCTCCTTTCATCAAACCTACTCGTTTTCACACTCTTAACGCCTCTAACCGGTTAGTTTCATGTTTTAATCTATGTTCTTTGCAAAACATTTGGTAAAGGTGTGTGCTTGATGAATAAAACACATGTTTAGTTTAGATGTCTACTTGCATGATTTTGTATGATAAAGATGTTGATTAAAAGATGTTATACATTGTAACTATTATTTGTATATGATTGTATGGTCTAATGGGATAAGAGTAATTAGATGATGTAGGTTGTTGTTTAAACATGATGTGCATAGTCTTTCTTATGAAAAGTGCATAAATATACATAGACCTAATGTTGAACCGTAAATGATGTGTTAGAAATAAGGCCATTGATGTTGACTGAGTTGCATTTTGAATTGGATTCATAACCGGCTTGAATGAACATGCTTGCAAAATGATGAACATGATGAATGTGTAGAAGGAACCGTTTGAAGATCATGTAAATATTTGAAATATGCTTTGTTTGATCCATTTGATTAAGGAATTAGACAAGAAAACATGTTTGTGTGTTTTTATTGGATAGTACACAATTTCATGCACATGAAATTCTATTGGATAGTACATCTGAGGTTCTAGAAGGATCTCCTAAGCAGGCAAACAAGTCGAGACACCCAGTCTCGACTCGAGATAAGCTTCAAAGACTCGAAATCAGCAAGGTCTCGACTCGAGATCTCATGATCTCGACTCGAGACTGAACTCGAGACATCTGAGGTTGCGACTCGTACTTGCATGACTCGAGACCGCCCAGCTGCAACCCGAGACCACTTGGTTGCGACTCGAGACCTCTCGGTCTCGACTCGAGACCACCTTGTCTCGACTGGGCTACTTGTCTCCATTATTGGGCCAAGGTGTATGGACTGTTCATGCTTGTTACTGTTTGACTGGACTATGTGTTAACTATTACTGTTTGACTGTGCAATTATTAGAGCTGGCCCAATGACTCAAAACTGTATGCATACTATGTGTTAGATACGTGTAGGATATACGTGACTTCTTTACACCCAAACCTGACCCATACTGGTAACCATGTTAGGACGTGGTGACCAGCATACTTGACCAAGTAAACTGTCTACCGAGCAACCCAAGGTGAGTTCACACACTAAAAGCATGAGTCCTAGGGAGGGACACGAACAAACTAAAGAATGTTTTCAAACTAATATTTCCGGGGGAATATGCGAATGGGTACTCTTGAATTACTACATCCGGGGGAGATACATTTGGGTATTATTTATAAATCACAACTAGCAAAACTAAACGAATCTCTATCATGTAAAGTCCCTGCTTATAGTACCGATTAATCGCCGGGGGCGAACGGGTTATTAGTTGATAGCGCTATTAGGTTTGACAACCTCACACCGTGACCGGGGGAGATCGGGCGTGAACTAGTAGACCTTGCATCTCGGTCAATGACGATAGATATTGACCTGGGGCACAAAATCTTCTCGTCGACAATTTCGGTAACATCAGTTTAGTAGCTTTCATATGGGGTAGCTCCCCGTGACGTGATTATAAATGTTTTACCTAAACAACCTACGTTTTCGAAAAGTTAAAACTGGACACCTCGTGAACTCGCCAACATTATGTTGATACCCTACTGCATGCTTTGCAGGTACCCCGTGACTCAGGAGCTTGCGGCTTGGGGAAGTGTAGTGGTCGTCTAAGCCCGTGTGTTGGGTTCTAAATAACTTGAACTATGGACTTTGTTTAAACTGTTTTGCCTACGCTTCCGCTACTTCTTAAACTGTTATTTGAAATTAAACTTTTGAACTTTGAACTATGATGTTTACTAACTATTATGGTTGGTGATCATTCTTACTAATAACTGATGCTCAGTATGATTGATGGTTGGATCCTGGTCAGTCACGCCTCCAAGCGGTGGTATTCCGCATATGGGTTTTTGGGGGTGTGACAAATCCGATTGGCGAGGCTTCTCAGGTTGAGAACAAGTTCAACGCAGGACGGTCACTCGATCGGATGGCTATCCGATCGGGTGGCAATCCTTTCGGATTGAACATGTTGAAAAATTGCTTAAGTGTTTGGAGTCAAACATTACATGGTCGGGTGGTAATCCGATCGGGTGGCAATCCGATCGGACGGCAATCCATTCAATGTTCAAAACCTCAAATGTTGAAATAATAGTTAAGTGTGGGACCCAAGGTGCAATCCGATCGGGTGGCAGTCCGGTCGGATGGCAATCCGATCGGACGGCAATCCGTCCCAGTTGACCTGATCGTCTTCTTCCTTGGTTGTTTTGACACTTTGAAGTTTTCTCGAGACTGTTTGATAACGTGCTAAACAACAGAAACCTCGTCAAGACTTAGTGACCCGATCGGACAGGAACCACCCTAGTCCGACCAGTTAACTGTTGGAGACGGTGTTTCATGTTTAACCCGAAATCAGTAACCTCGTGGATAGAATCCAGATCTTGAACCAACACATCCACAAGAAAGAGTAGAAGATTAGAACAAGCTCCGATTCCATCGGTTTTGAGTGCATTGAGTGTAAAAGCGTTGAAAGAAAGTTGGAAAACCATCTTTCAATCCTTTTCACCATGAATATGTTCAGATCTATGCAAGATCTTTGTTTATTTATGTGGAAATCGTTCAGGTCTAAGTTGTTTTTGAAGGATTGAAGCCAAAACATGAAGTTCTTATGAACACCATGATGACATCATCCTAGAACACCTCAAATCTAGTGATTTCACGGTTAAAAGTTAAGATTCAAAAGATAGAAAGGTGTAGGAGTGCGTGTAGATCAAGAAAGTAAAAGATTTAGTTGGAAAACTTACAAGAATCACGAGAAATCTGAAGAAATAGCGGCTGGAAGCCCAACCATTTTCGGGTCGGGACAAGTTCATTACATAATAAAAATACGATACAATAATGAAAAAAACATTGTCATGATAAATTTAAAAACACGTAACATCGTCATTCAAATACCTGCGATAAATCTTGGATTTTCGATATGCTGGAAGCCCAACGCAGGGGCGAAAACGTTGTTTTGACCATGGGGTGTCATAAGGAAGAACCGTACCGGAAGACAAGTTTAATGCCATAAACCAATTCTATCATGGACTCACATTCTGATGAGTTTAATGCCATAAATTCATTTGTATACAGATTATGAAGTAAAAGTGAATGCCTTACAAACTAAAATTGAATGCTTGTACTACTTATATTCAATAACACAGCAGACTCATAAAGGCTCGATATTAGAACCCAAGTTTGGTGGTGAAAGTCAATAGTGGAATTTCATCTTCCTCATGTTTAATCAAACTCCGGGCAAAAAACGGACTTAATCAGACTCGAACACTTGACCTCATGTTTATTAAGCACGGACATTTACCAGTGCACCATCTTCACATTTGTTTATAAGGTTCTCTCACAAAATTTTAAGAGGTTCCTCCATAATTTCTTGTATAATTTAACACTATAAAGTTTGAACCGAATGGGTTCCCGGAAACCCCATAGCTAGCTGTAGATCCGCCAGGCTATATCCCCTCCTCTCCAAACAATTAGTCTTCCACGTCTTCACATAGGAGACCAACTTCAAGTTCAAATGTCTTAGCAGACATATTGATATAACATTAATGTAATGTTTTTTTTAATTAGCAAAAAGGAGTATGTTATTTTAAGGAGATTTGTCTCCAGCTTATGGAAAAACAAAGTTGTAAAACTGTGATGGATACAACTCATGTTATAAGTTTAACACAACTATAAAATCCTCCTAGTTCTTTTTCTTCTTGATTACGTGTACACGATTGTTACATATTCAATTATAACACCTTATAAAATTTACGTTAATTCACCACTACCATGAAGTTCGATCAATTAATATACTGCAATGTTATAAACACTAAGCAATCAATCAAGAATACTTCATGTAAAGGTATACATTCTGATTAATCTGCATTCGCGAATGTCGGAGGTCTAGCATACGTTGTCTTAACCGGGTCCGCGCTAGAGAGTCCTCTCGCATAATAGATCCCCAATTTAAACCCCTCAATGAGAAACCCATATCACACAGACTCGAACTTTAGACCTGGAGAGAAAAACTCACCCGAACCCACCATGGATGATTCTCCATTCATAAGCTCCAACAAAATAGTATTCACAAAGATAAAGTATTTTATTTCCATGGCTTGTAATGTTACCTTCACCGGGACCCGGGCTGTCCTTACAAGTAACAAATTATGTCATAAGAAAAACAATTGTCGTTGTTATATTATTGCAAAAGCAAAAGTAAAATCCATACAGCCTGTACTGGAACCCCCTTAACAACTTTAAAACAAAAATAAAAGAATTATTATTTGGATAGCTAAAGTTATGTTTTTTTGTGTTAACCTTTTGTTTCTAAATATCTAATTAGCATTTTAAATTATTGTTTTCAACTTCAGTTTTAGTTTAGTCACTGCTATTCCGATGAGTTTACAGTACAATTCCATAGCAAAACATTTTAAATTTGATAAACAAGATGCATATTTAATGCTGTCACTAAATTAGAATTAATAGGTATTAAATAATCTAACGTCTATATGTATGGCTCTTCATGAGCTGGACCGAACCTGTGACAACTGTCAAATTTGCATGCATCCGTACAATTATTAAATAATGATTAGTGCTTAATGACTGTGCTGAATTACAACTAATTACTTGAATTGCTTTCTGATTATTACCATATACATACATGTGCATCATATATTGCAAATGACATATCATTACTGCATGCAAACTTTGTTGGTTCAAATGATGCACGAAACTCTGGCGGCACAGTTATCAGACAAATCAGGAAAATGCTGATGGAGTTCAGCATATAGAAAGACAGTGTTTTGAGACCCAGTATGAGATAGAAACTAAGTACTGCACTAGTATAGTGTGTAGGAAAGTAAGGATCACAAAACTGCCTTCCTAGTGATAGTTTAAGTGCCGGAAAGTGCCTAAAACTTACATAAACTGCAGAATTCAGCATAAATCAGCACAATTCAGCTATTTAACACAATACTATCATTCCAAATTTATGTTTTATTGTCCAAAATAACTTACAAAGTGTATGGAATTGAAACTGCCATAAAAGGTGCTTCATACCTCGTGAAACTGCGCAATTCAGCACTTTAACGAACCGTAACGAACCGAACAACCAGACAATAACCGGGACATCAAAATTTTACTAGAAGTAATGTTTTTATGATATTAAGCTAGTACTGGTGGTAGAACACCTTAAAAATCATAAAAACACATAAGCACACTTAAACATACTTAAACCTTCTAGTTTGCACTTTAAACCCCAAACTTCCAAAAATTTACATTTCACCCCCCTTCACCAAATCCGGCCCCAACAAGGGACCCACATGAAGATTTTATTTCAATATTCTAATAGATCTTGTTCCTACTTTTTAAAACATATTATACAAGGTAGAAATGTTATGAATGAGTTATAAGTATAACCCTTGAGTTCTAACTTCATTTCTACACCTACTAAAACACACACAAGTTCTTCCTCCTCCCTTGCTTACCTTCGGCCGACCCCAAGCACACCCACATACACCTTCATTCATCCTTTCTCATACAAATCAAGCATATACAAGGGTGTAAGAGGCCATACAAAGAAGCTAGGAGCTTTCGGAAGTTCAAGGACCTTCACCGTTTGCTTTTATCCACTTGTTTTCTTCACTTGATCATCCCTAGCCTTGAGCTAGTAGTAAGATCTTCTACTCTTCATTTTGCATCTATTTTAAGTGGTTAAAAGATGATACAAGATGATTACCAAGAAGAACACTAAGAAACAAGAAGATGAAACATGAATATAAGCATAAAACTATAAGAAATCTTAAAGAAATCATGTTGTTTAGTGTTGTTATGATACTTGATGATTGATGGTTTGTGTAAATGATGTAGATCATTATATGATCTTGCTAGATCATTATATGATCTTGCTAGATCATGATTAAAAACATAATCTAGCAAGATGAGAGGATGAAAATGTTAGAGATTTATAAATCATCCTCATGCAAGACATGAACTTGAAAGAATATATTGTTTTCTTGAAAAATAATGATTAATGTGAGTAGTAATACTTGTAGATCTAAAGATTTATGGAGGATTTCTAAAGAAACAAAGCTAAAAATATAAGTTTTACTAAATCTTGGTTCTTAGACAAACAAACCTTATTTTTAGTGGTTAAACAAGTGTAGAAACACTTGTGTAACAAGAAGAATTCATAAAGAAACATTTTTAGAAATTGTGATCACAAGTTGTGAAGATCTATCTTCTTTGAAAATGAGGTTTTTAAAAGATCAATCACACTTTAGAGGGTAACAAAACTTACTAAAAACACTAGTAAGTTACTACATATTTTTTAAATATTTAAGTTCATGAAGTATTAAATTATACTTGTTTTTGGCAAAATTGGTAAGTAAAGGTTGTATAACATTGATTGTAAATTGACTGTGATGATTTTTACAAAAGAAAATGATACGCTTGAAAGCATGGAAACCTCCATTTTTAGGGGAAACTATGGCAAAATTTTCTAAAAATCTAAACACTTAGAAAAATATTTATTAACATACACTTACAAGTGTATTTTAAACCATGAATTTTTACATAAACTTTGCCATAATTTTTGGTTACAAAAATACAAATATTGGAGGTTGGTTTTCATAAATAAGAATGACTAAATATGTATTTAGAAAATGTATATTTCGAAGACACCATGTGTGTAACTATTTGTATATTTTGTGTGTTAGTTATATTATTTTAGGACATGAAATAATATAACTCATTAAAATATCATGAATCACCATCCAAAATATTACCAAAATTCCAAGGAATAAATATACAAAGAATACGCAAAATATTGGTGAAACCGAACGATGGAATAAGACTTACGAAATATTCCGGAAATATTATTCATATGTATATTTTGGTAAATAATATTTTGGACACCAAAAGGCAAAAATATGATTTTTACAATTACCACAAGAATATGCCATATTTTTTACAAAGGAAAAATATATTATTTCTGGCAAAAATGAATATATATTTTTCTTGAAAATTTTAGAAGATATATTAGTTTTAAGAAATACATATTTTCTTACACAAACACGAAATACAATATTTTGAGGTAAAAGATATACTTCCTCAAATAAATATGAAATATATCATTTTGGATGAAAAATGGGTTCATATATATATAATTTCTAAGTTGGACTTGAAAATATACTATTTTTGAGACTTGTATGAAATTTATAAATATTTTTGCCAAGGGAAAAATTATAAATAATTTTTCTAAGTAATACTTCTTAAGATATATATTTTGGAGAAATATATTGATGTATTTTTATTAAATATACTATTCCGGAAGAGTTAGTACGACATTAAATATAAGAATACTTAATGAATAAAATAAAAATACGTATTCTCGTACATATAAATACACACCGGAATACGACCATAACGCATGGAAAAAATATACAAGTATAAGAGTACGAATAAAAATACACCCATCCTTGGGAAGGATATTCATGTACAAATACAAAGGCGTGATAAGTTAAAAGTATATTATTTTAACTATTATTCCAAAATTTAACAAACATAATTTAAGTTAAAATATTTATTATTTTAACAAATAAATTATATAACTTGGAATAATGATGAAGACACTTGGAAACGTAACTCAAAGGCACTAATTAATACTAAGTCAAGGCACGACCCGCTCGTCTAATAGACCATAGTACGTTGTAGGTAGTCGTGTACACCACAGGAAACTTTGAGTTACATGCGGATTCGAAGAACGCAAACCTGTGAGTTTCGTGTTCCCCCTTTTCTTTTAACTGTTCTCGGATTTATAACTTCAGGGTGAAGTACATGTTACAAACTGTTTACAAACATTTATACATGGTATGGTTAGCTAAGAAATGGTATTGCTAGATCATGTGAGTGGTGGGTATGACGCTTAAGGCCATTAATCCTCTTTGTAGGACCGAGGGACATGAGTGATAGATCTATTTGGGTGTAACGAGCCCCACCCATGAGTCCGTCGAGTGGACCATGTGGTGACTATGTCTTATTGCCAGAGACAAGTCTGCTAGGTTTGAGCTTTCCTGCATCACGTCACACATATCAATGGCTTTGCAAACCATTGGTGATCTGTATTTCCTTGTTGCTTTCATACCGGGATTTATAAACTCACATACATACTTACAATGATTTCAAAGGTTTATTCACAAACATACACATGAACTCGCTCAACTTTTGTTGATGTTTTCAAACTACATGTATTTCAAGAAACTAAGTATGGGTCTGGCGGGCGTTAAAGTTTCAAGTGTTGTCTGGAATAAAAGATGTCATCCGGTGTCGAATGGTTTAGAGTGTGTATCCTATCCTGGATAGGATACATGTTTCGAAGCTTGGTTATCATTAGTGTCTTTGAAAAGTCTTTATGGAACTTAGAACCTGTTGGTGTTGTATTCTGAATACGAAGTCTGTGTTTTTGGGGTTAAATCAATGTTGTTGTAATGTTTCATAACTTAATCAATGGATGAACATCTTGGATTTATCATATAGTTGTTTGTTGTGGTTGAATGCAATGATATTAAGCAAGTCACACCAAATCACGCTTCCGCAAAAGTCAGGGTGTGACAGAACCGATCAGACCTTTGCTCGTACTTGGTTCATTTACAAACCAAACCAAATCAAACCGAACTAAGAGTTTTTTCAACCGATCCAAAGTCAAGTGAGCGTCTTTCGATCTGAGCATTTTTCGAACGAACGTCCAGCTAGTATCGAACGTCGCAAAACAAAAAAGGAAATGTGACGATGTGACTGCTAGTTATCCGAATAAAGTGCAGTTTCCGTCCTTGAGGTTTCGTCCAATTAGAACACAAGTAAAAATTTAACAAATAACAAGGAATACAAAAACACTCAACTAGTTCTATCGAGATTAACTGAGTGGAAAGATAAATCGTCGACTGATCGAAGCATACCCTTGTTCTATCAGAACTTTGAAATTGAATGAACCGATTGAAGCAAAACCCTAGCGAGTTGGCGTCTTGGCAAGTAACGATGGAGAAATCGAATAACGATGGCCAATGGGGGTTTTGATTAGGATCTTGTACTTCTGAATCGAATGACGGTTTGAGACTTGAGTATTGATCAACGCTTCACATTTCAGTATTTGAAATTTTGACTCAATTACTCAAATAGACATTTAAGTATTAGACAATGTATCATTGGTATTGGACTTCAATTCTAATTACTTAAATGAGATCTATTTGGATCTTGGAACAAACATTGTTAATGTGGGACTCTAGTCATTTCACTAAAAATGATATGTATTAAAAAATAAATCGAGCCAACCGAACTGAACTGAGCATTTTTTCAATCAAACTGAATCGAATAAGCAAATTCCAAGCAAGCATCGAGCGCCAAACAATTTAAAAAACCCTAACCATATGCGGTGTACTCCTAAAATTCTTTAGAGTAGACGTTGTCTGTTAGACTACTGTAATTATTCTAGTAGGTAAATACTAGAATTGTTAGATTTTTTAAAAAAATGGCAACATTAAAACTGTTAGATGAGACGTGATACTCATAAAATCAATTAAACGAGACAGCGAGTCGTAATAGAATAGGTGGGTGAATGGAATGTACAAGGTAATGGAATAGATCATTATCATTCCATGTCTTGTTTGGTTACCATGTGAGAATGAAATGAATCATTACTTTGTGCTGTTTGGTAGGAAAGAATAGACGAAGGAATAAAATCGGTGATGAGTGACGGTAGTCGGTGGTGGTGGGTGGTGATAGGTGGCAATGGTAGCAATGGTCGGAGGTGGTGGCAGTGGGTGGCGTGGGTGGTGGCGGGGGTAGAGGTAGGTGGTGGCAACGACAATGGTGGTGGGTGACGGGGACGGTGGTGGGTGACGGCGACGGTGGTGGAGGTGGGTGGCGGCTGACGGCCGAGGCGGGGGTGAGTGGTAGCTGTGGCGCAGTGGTGTCGAGGGTGGTGGGTGGTGGCGGGGGCGGAGGTGTGGATGGTGGGTGACGGTTGGTAGCGGCGGAGGTGGGTGACGACTGGGGTGGAGGTGGGTGGTGGCGGGAGACAAATGGGGTGGAGGTGGGTGGTGGTGGTGGCGGCGGCGGAAGTAGGTGACGGCGGCGACGGTAGTCACGTCGGCAGCTATGGCGGTAGTGGTGTCGCCCATGAGTGAGTTATTAAAACCAATAAGAATAATAATAATAATGGTAAAAAAATAATAATAAAAATATTGATAATAATAATAATATATCTTTCCATTCGTTGAAGGAATGAACAAAAAAACACCACCTTACCAAAGAATGAAAATTATTATATTTGGAAGGTTTACATTGATTGTAGAATGCTCCATTCCATTACCACTTGACAACCAAACACGTTTCTTTTCATTCCAATAGAATGATCCATTCCATTCCGCTTTCCATAAGGCGGACTTACCTTACGGAGTGGGTGGGCGGGCGCACCCCTTGAAAAAAAATAATTTAGTGTTATATGTTGGTTAAAATCTCGACCGCTCCCCATGAAATTTTGCTATCGCACCCCTTGAGCTTTCGAAACTGACTATCAAAAGCAGAACCAAACCAAACAATTGTTAAAATAAAAGAAGAATGGTGTAAAAAGATGCCCACCATTTCTTTCCTATTTGTAAAAGTTACAGAATGTCTTTGGGAAGAAGAAGAATTAAGAAGATAAAGGGTAATTTTGTAATAACACCATTTCAATAAAGTAGTCAACGTATGGTCTGTACTCAAAAGCATTAACAAATATATATTTTAATATAAGGTGGTCCTGTATTCAGCATCCTTTTCTTGTCAGAACTTGTATAAGATACAAACTGACAAATTTAGTAATCGACCCCTTGTAAAATACATGATAAAAATATATAAATTTTGGAACATAAATATAATATAAGTAATAACTCTCTATCAAACTCTAATTTAAAAACTCTAATTTAAAGGGATTTGGTGATGTGGCGTCTAACTTCAGCAAACTGTGTTAGTGTTTAGTTAGTTTGAGAGTGATGTCAGCAAATACGTTGAAAGTTGGGAGCGGTGTTGTACAAATAAAAAATTTGGAGCGTTATCGGTCAATTGGTGAAAGTTGAAGTTATTAAATCCAATATCCCAAATTTAAATGTCTTAACTCTTGATCCGACCCGACCCGACCCGACAGGACCGGACCAAACCTGATCGAAAATAATAGCAATATTCCAAACTATTTTTAAAAAATTTCCGCCCCCCATGAAAAAAATTTATGGGTCCGCCACTATTTCCATTCCTTCGTACCAAACGCTACCTTCATTTAGCCATATCAAATAATTTATAAAAACACTGATTTGATAGAGTTTTTCTTTTCAAAGTGGTGTAGGTGAAAACTTATTTAAAAAATGGGTGTTAAAAAAATATTTATAAAAATGGGTATTTTTGAAAAGTTAGGTTTTTCTCACTTTTAATGTTATTGGATAAAAACAATTTCTATTTTAAAAATATAGAAAAAAAAGGTTTCTATAAAAAACATTTCATGAAATTCTATAAAAGGTTTTTAATGTTAGTTTTTTTCTTCTACAGGCGATTGTAACTTTTTGTGAAATTTTTTTTTTTCAGAGACGTTGTTATTCTTTATTAAATAGTTTTTTCATATCCTTCGAAATATTATTTTATAAAGGCTTTTGTTTTTCAATTAGAGTAAAATGCTTGGATAGTCCCTGTGGTTTGATGAAATTTCACATTTAATTCCCAACTTTTCAGAATTACACTCTTAGTCCCTGTGGTTTGAAAAGTTGTTACTCAGATAGTCCCTAAAGTGGATGAAAGTTACTCGGATAGTCCCTGTGGTTTGACAAGTTGTTACTCGAATAGTCCCTGTGGTTTGACAAGTTGTTACTCGGAAAGTCCATATGGTTTGACAAGTAGTTACTCGAATAGTAATTGTCATTTCACACCCACTTAACCAGAAAAACTAACCTCCATCCGCTTTGGGGATTATCCGAGTAACAACTTATCAAACAACAGGGACTAAGAGTGTAATTTTGAAAAGTTGAGGACTAAAGGTGAAATTTCACTAAATCACAGGGACTGTCTGTGTATTTTACTCTTTCAATTAAAAAAACAACTATATGTACTTTTTTACAAACGTTTTTGAATTTTTTTAAGTATATAAAAAGAAAAATAATTTTCAATAGAAAATACAATATACTTTTCTATAAAACACTAGGTTATAACCCCGTGTATTACACGGGTTGAATAAATGTAATATTGTTTACTAAATAATAAAAAGTTATATCTTTAAAAACTCTCGTGTATTACACGGGTTGAATAAATATTATTTTATATACCAAATAATAAGAAAACTATATTTAAAAATACCAAATAATAAAAAATTATATTTAAAAAAACTAATGGATATACTCGGTATGCAATATATATGGTGATTATGAAGATGATTATTGAAAAAAAGATACAGTGGTCAAACATGTTATTCAAGAAACAAATAAGCAACCATTTAGAATAACTCATAATATAAATAAAACATGTGTTAAAAGATAGGACTAAAGTTATTAAAACTATAACTTTGACAGTCAAGAGAACTGCTTACCTGAGAAGCCGTGTTGATTTTTCATTTGTACAAATTATCTTTCTGAAAGAGTTTATTTAAGGATTGACGTAATTTCTATTCAAATTAATATTATTTTGCAGTGTCATATACGCTAATGTAATATCAATTAACATTATTTATTGTTTTGTTGGTAACATAAAAAAATTAGGCGATTCTGTGTGGCAAACAAAGAAGATTTTTTTTTAATGGAAAATGTTACTTTTACTATAAATTACACTAATAAAATTAAATTACACTTGTGTCTCTATCAAATAAGCTAGCCTATATTTGCATTGACAAAGAATAATTAATCCATATTTAGAATTAACCCACGATTTCACCCATGAAATTAACATTTTTATGTAAGGTAAAATAACATAAATATAGAATTAACCCACATTTACGTTATTTTAAATTACAAATTGACTCGTTGATTCTTTTTATGGGACCAGTACAGCTCGAAAGATTTTGGTATATCTTAGGTCACTTGTTAATATCATGTATCTCGATGTCACATAATTAGGTTACTTATTTATGTTTGCTAGTTATCAATTGCGTAGCTTTGTAGGGGCGGGAGGGGACGACCAATCCCCCGAACTTTTCGCTCGTTAGTGAAGAGTATTTAGTTTTCGTATAGAAATTTTTGGGTATATACGTTTTTGACCCCCGGTTTTATAGAAATTTTTGGTATATACGTTTTCGACCACCCGGTCGGAAATCTCAAACTTCGCCACTGCTAGTTATAAATAGATACTATAGCTAAATTTAAATATTATGTTTATAAAAATACAATTTGTTATTTATGTGACGAGGTTTAGCAGTAAGATTTTGGTATATTTATATTTGAATTTAAATATATAATATAGGTTACTTGTTGTGTAATAAGATTTTGGTAACGAATATTATTTTAGACATTTATATTAGGCCACCTGGTATACTCTAACATCTATAGGTGTTAATCCTAGTTGGCATCCGTTAACACGTGTTAAACCGCTCCTGAAGGGTGTTAAGAGGCATTAAAAGCTTCACATGTTAAGAAGTTAACTAGAAGAGAGAGGGAGGGAATCAAGCGTTGCACAATTTGCACACACACAAAACATGCTATATATATGTATTTTAATTAATTCTAAGGGGCGTTAATGGGTTAAACCATTTCCTTGGTGTGCGACGAAGTGAAAGATGGTCAAGTAGGTGATGTGGTGCCTACGTGTAGTTAAGGGGCGTGGAAGTATACCAATAGCCTTAGTTGCAGATAATGATTGAAGTTATGATAGATATGTAACTATTTCATACATTTTTACGATGATGTAACTATTTGGTCCATTTTGTTATTAGTTAAATAGGTAATCACTAAATTAAGAAGATTATTATTTATGATTAGAGATTAAACTAAATAATATTTACTATGGGGGTTATCTATAATTAATTAGAAGAGATTAAACTAAATAATAATTATCCATAAGAGACATGGCCTGATATGATGACAAGTGTCCCTTAAATAGTTTCTTTTATTATATAGTATATAGATTTATACGATCAAAACAAAACTAAAACTTGTTTTTGAAAGATTTATTTAATATTTTAGGAACATTATTTTTAAACTTTTTTATAAAGTTTATAAACATAAAAACAGTTTTTTTTCTCATATTTTTCAAATCATCAATTTTGGTAAATAAGTTTTCCACCAACACTCTCTTGGGAAAAAAAACCCGATTTGACAAGTAGGATCAAGAATGTGTGTCACGACGCTTAAGCTACTTTGTCTTTCGAAAGTCGAGGAGAGCCCCATCTAGAGGCACGCCACGACATACATGTAACATCAGCCAATGAAATTGATAATTATATTTCTTGAAAAAACAAAAAAGAAACGATAGATAAAACATAAATCATGGATCAACTAAGTTCTCTTAATTAGCATGCCTAAACTTAGATGTTGGTTGCTATTTGATGTCTAACTTGAAACAAATAACGAAATATAAAAATATAATGAAATTAAAGACGCCGGCCAGCATTGATTTTTGTTGCCGTGCTTATAATATATTTTACCTTATTACGGTCTTATGCTCTGAATTCTTCATGCTAGTTCTTAATCTTCGTTGTATTTTTGTACGGTTTTCAAAATTTAGGTTAGTGCCTGATTTAAATTTGTCTTCGTTATTAAATTACAGGATAGTTGTTTGATTTGAATTTATTGTGTTTTTTATAATTTTGGATTGGTGCCCGATTTGTAAAGATCTATAGATAAACATAAAATCAAAATTTTTTACAATGCGTTCACGGGGCATACGCACAGAAGAAGTGAAAGATAGCTGTAACAAAGGGGACAGTGGGGAAGATGACCAACAACCAACCAAGATTTCATGCGGCGAAGAGGGATAAAATAAAGAGATAAGAAGAATGTAGAAACTTTATGGCTCTAATACCATGTAAAAATGAGGATTACCTTGTAAGTATGGCGTATTAACCCACTACTATTTATCAAGATTGTTTACACACACAAAATTACTATTCAATTTTATACACCAATGATTGTATACCACTTAATTACATAGTATATAATTATATGTTCAATTTACAAGCTTTTATTACATGTTATACATTATAGTTTTCTTCCCTTATAGTATTAGTAAAAGTACAAAATGACCCTTTTGGTTTACTGTTAGGTTTATTAAATCTTATGCTTTATAAATTTATTTAACTATTATTATTATTATTATTAGACTAAATTACAAGTTTTGTCCTTTATATTTACATCAAATTTCAGGCGCTGCCCTTTAGCCAAAAAGTTGACAGGCGGTGTCCTTTATGTTTCCAAATCTTGCAAGTTTTGTCCTTTAGACCAAACCAGGTTAGAATTATCAGTTAAAATACCCCATGTGCAAGGCACATGAGGGTAAAATGGTCATTCTCTCATAAATCATTTAATTCCCTTCTTTATATCCCATACCAACCCCTCAAATCATCTCACAAACACACTCGCTGTCCTTCTTCTTTCACAGTTAGGGTTTTTAGCACAAATCAAAGGCGATCAGCAGAAGCAATGTCTCAAGACGATGATGGATGGTATGTTCATAACAGTCTTGACAATGAGCAGGTCGTTGAACTTTACGGTAAGTTAAAAGTTTTGATTTTGTAACCCTAGTTTTGTTTTGTAATTTTTGGATGTTGATGATGATCAACAGTTGATTAACGGCAATGGTGGTTGAAATTTTGCAGTTGGGTTTCCTAATTTCTTCAGCATATGTTTTCATCATGGTGGTAGGCTAACAACATGTCCTGGAAGAACATATGTAGGAGGGAGGATTGATTTTGTGGACTTAATAGACATAGATAAGTTCTCTGTTCTTGAAGTTGATCTGATGTTGGATCAGCTGGGGTATAACAGCACAAACCCAATGTATTACCAGTTTTTAAATCCTGAAAAAAACCTAGATGATGGTCTTGAACACCTAAGCAGTGATCAAGATTGCCTAAACTTGGCTAAGTTTGTTGAACAACACAAGGTGATCCATGTATATACCACACATGGTTTAAAAAACATGAAGGAACTGTTTTCCTCACCTATTAAACCTACGAAACCTGCTATCACCATTGAAGAGATTGATGAACCTGGACCACATGCTGTTGTTCCTTTTAACCTAAATGCAAATGCTAGGCAATACAGTGGGTTTGTGCAATCAAGTGGGGCTGTGTTGGGTGATAAGGACGTGGGACAATCTAGTGGGGTTGTGTTGGGTGATAAGGATGTGGGACAATCTAGTGGGGCTGTACAAGGTAACAATTTGGCTACAGATCAAGCTTGGGTTGAGACTGAAGTTACTATATGTGATGACATTGAAGGTGTTGATGATTATAGTGAGGATAGGATTGATAATGATAGTGAGTGTGAGGATAGGATTCATAATGAAAGTGATAATGAGGATACTAGTGACAGTGATTATATATTTGATGAAGAGAACACTATAACTGATTTTGAGGTAGACATGAGTGACTATAGGATGAATGTTGATGCAGATGTAGAGGACAGGGTCAATGTTGAAGAAGACATGGATGGAGATGTTTTAGATAATGAGAGGTTTGACAGTGGGTCTGAATCTGATGAGAATCAGACAAGTACTAGGAAACACTTTTTACACCAGGTAAGAAGGTCTAATGAAAACAGGGCAAATTTTTATGTTGGTCAGGTCTTTGGAAACAAACAAGATGCCAAAAACCTAATAAGAAAACATGCAGTGGAGACTAGAAGAATTATAAAAATCATCAAGGATGATCATAGAAGGGTAAGGGCTGTATGTCAAGGTCCTAAGCCAGACTTTGAAGTAGATGATAATGGGGTGCATATTGTAACGACTCACACAAAAACGTTCTAAAAACGTTCCGTAAATATAAACCCTGATCCCTAATATAACAACTCTCATTAAAAATACTATTTCTTATTTTTATTTAACCAAGAGGAAACATTAATTGAGACACCCAAGTAATTCTGCATAAACCCTAAAAATATCAGAACAATCAGAATCAGGATCAGGATCAGGGCCCCTAAAACTCAGGGGGGGGGGGTATTCCCTACTTGATGATTATCCTAAAAAACTCGTTGTCTAAATTTAAATTCGAGAAATTGTTGACTCAGCGGGCCTAGTCCCAACCGTGGCTACCCTATAGCCTATTTTCACACCATACGCATCGTAGGGGTTTAAAGCCTACGATGCGCATGCTTGATAAAGTCCCCTACGCATCGTAAGGGTTCTAGGGCTACGATGCGTAGGGCTGACCAAAATTCAGCTATAAATACAGAACATTGGCACTCGATTTCTGGCACTGAAACGTCGAAAGAATTTGAATTCTACTCTGAGATTTCGTCCATATACTCTCAAAAATCACAATTAACACACACGGGTCACTAATCGACGCCGCAATCAGGGTATTAGCACAATCGCTGCTACGATTCATTTTCTGACGATCAATATATCCAATGGATGTTTAAGTGCCGCCCACATTAGGGTTATACTTTGTCGTTCGTCGTTAATTCGATGGATGAAGTATCGCACTTTGTCGTTCGTTGTGAGAATTTGATCTCGTGAGTTATCGTAAATGTTGGATTGATTACTAACCCAGAATTGTGTGCTTGTTATTAAACTTAGGATAAAAAGGCTAATCAGTAGGTTAGGCTTTGCCTGTATAAATCTGCAATATATCAAGGCTTATCTGTAGACTAAACTTTGTCCGTATGAATCTGCATGATTATAATGTGAGTCATTCTCTCTTTTTATCAAATGTATTTATAAAAGCATGTTATTTTCAAAGTTATAATTACGGGGATTAAGTCTTTGTAATCACCAAATTACAGCCGGTATGTGGGGTTTTGTATACATTACTTGATAATCGTCACCATTGGGGCAGCCAATTGGGGGATATGACCATAGTCACAGATTCGGTCGAGTGACAAATACCGTGGGTAATTGGTTTAATATCAGAAACATTGTAATCGCTCTTAATACTGTAAATTATAACAAATGTGTCATTTTAGTAAAACTGAATGATTCACTCAGTATTTCCCGCTGACAAAACCTTTTTAAAACACTTTTCAGGTAATTACAGTAGATTGGGGTAATAGATGGATCCGGCACTGAAAGGCATCAAGAAGTGGCTTATTTATTAATTAAATCAAAATAAGAAATATTGTTTTATGTAATAAAATTTATCTTTATTAAAGCTACCATTATAAAACATGGGTTTATCCCATTTATTAAATAAAATCCGGTGTTTTCTAAACTCTGATATTTTTCCTAACTCACGGTCCTGATAAAATTTCCGCTGCAACGTTTTCAAAATAATCACCGATACCGTTGGACTGTTCACGGCACCCGATTCCGTCCAGGGTGGGTCGGGGGTCGTGACAGAAGGTGGTATCAGAGCCAACTCAAAGAGCCACAGCTTTAAGCCTTTAGGTGTTGTGATAATAATACCTAAATTTATATAAAAGAGTTAGGAGATTGCTATTAACTGGTAGCACACATGATAGTATTTAGACTTGAACTTAAGAAAAGATGCCTTAGTATTAGCTTCACGATAAGCTAAGTACTTGTGTAAATAAATATGATGGATTTTGGTGAGTTCATTTCTCTTTTCTCACAGTTTGTGAGTCCACCCTATTTTCTCACAGTTTTATCACCTTTTTGTGATACAATTATATTTACAAAGGCTTTTCAAAATCCTAAAATATTTATCAGTTATGCTTACAGTGATTAAGTTTTTATATTCTATAATAACTGCCAGTATGAAAGGTTTTATACATTATTTGATTCTCGTTATTATTTGCCAGAAAGTTAGTCAATATTAGCATGACCACAATCAGAGTGGGAATTATGCCCAGTAACTATAATCAATAACTAATATCATTTTAACATTAAATTATTAGTTAATTTAATGTATGTTTGAGATAAATCTAAATAGTGTATATCATAATAAAATAGTCAAATATAATATATTCTACTATACGAAGATTATATTTTTAGTCACTTTAAATAATGATCTTACAATTATTTAATTAACATATTATATTTGATAAATTATAGTAGTTTGACATCAAATGATATATGTTATATTCTGAGTTAAAATGGTTTTGTGCCATAAGTAATATATTTAATAAAGTAAATGTCACAGGACAACTAAGTCCAAAGTCACTAGTTGAGAGAATGATCAACAGTGACATGACCAAAAGCACTAGTTGAGAGAATGATCAACAGTGTTATGATTAGAATCACTAGTTGAAAGAATGATCAACAGTGATATAACCACAATTACTAGTTGAAAGAATGATCAACAGTAATATGACCTGAGTCACTAGTTAAAAGATTGACACTATCACAAGAATCGTCTAGTGATCAATATAATAATAAGATATGTTATGGAAATACAAATTTCCTTAAATATGAATAAAAGCCCTAATAAGATAGGCACTTTTTGAAAAGATACTATTTATGGGAAATAGAAAATTTTCTCCGGCAAGACTGGGTATGGTGTAACAGACTCTCAAGTTTGTCCGGATATACTAAGGTTACCGCTCCGGCGCGAATCGGATAAGACGGGGTATATAATATGTCAAACGAGTGACAAGATTTCCCTAAATAGTATTATGACCAGATATCTGACTAGTTTTTGGAAATATAATTCTGTTAAATACATTGACCTGATAGATGATATGTTTATTTCAGCATGTGAAATATATGATTATATAGATATATATATCTATAAGGAATTCCAAAAGCCAAATAGGAATAAAGCACAAACATCTGTGTCTAGATTTCTTTATCAGGAATTTCTTTTCCGATATCAAACATTATTTCATTTGAATATCTGCCTAGTATCTCGAGCGACAATAATAAACAATGGAAACCCATTAAGTTAGGATACTATCAAAAGTGTAAAGAATTTCTAACACGTTGCCATAAACTATTAACGCAAGTAAGAAGCATGTAAATTTGTGATAAGGTATAAGAAAACACATGAAAATTTAATCCACAGAAGTTGAAGTATATTACACACAACTTTTGAGGCAAGACCTTTTGAAAATATAAACTGGGTACGATGACACCAATGTTAAAATTCCGTCAGTAAGAAGAACTACTAAACAGAAAGAGGCACTTTGCCACATGATCCTACAAAATGAATATCTCTAAGGTACGCTAGAACAGGATTTTATAAACACCCGTGCACGGTCTAATCAGAGTCATAATTATTATCACTATAAAAGGAGTCACATACTTTTGCAAATTCCCTATTTCATTTTTCGACATTCCCTGATAATGTCACTTAACAACAGTTATCACACGAAATTCCGGATAGAAGTTCCTATACTTCTTTTGTTGAAAATTCTGACTTCTGCATATAATAAATTGACTTTCGCAACGGTCACCATACCAGGAGGATTTATTTCATAGTAGCGGATATTGATTCATTTCATTTCTTGGTAAATCCACATGTTACACATGCACCGTTTGTCGTGCATGTGGTTCGTTTAATTTCTGAATTTCCACTGGAGGGCTTCATTCTAATTTGTCGTTTTATCCAAACTCAAATATCCTTTAGTTAGACTTGATTTTGGTACTATAATCCGCATTATTACAAAACGATAACTCTTTGATATCGAGTCAATAAAGTTCTTGAAAAACTCAAATTTCTTTACATGATTCTTGTTGTAATCATGTCCAACCTTATTAAAACTCATTTTGTTTAAACCGAGTTCAATTGTTTAAACTTGCTCGTAATACATATTCAATTCAAGGTTTCATATGATGAATTAAAACCATCATATTCGGAATAATCCTAACAAGCATTTCAATTCTCTTGAACTATAACATGCTGGTGTGATCCTCAACTTCACTAAATCATCTCTGTGATCACAATCACTTTGTGGTGACATCTTCACAAAATCTGAAGATTGCGCTAATCTCGGATTTAATTATCTATTATTTATATTAAATCCACTTTTTATACAAACAAATCTTAAAACAATCATGTGCTCAGATAATGATACCCAAATTCATATTTCGGTATATCTCTTAATAGTTATTACAATAGCAATCGAACCTTTCGTAATATTTATTACTCTATCATTATTGATCGAAAAACATTATATATAAATTTAATTGATTATATATGGAACTACCTAATTTACAAATATAATGTTTCTATACTTTAAACCATTGCGGTGAAGAAATTAATATATATAAAAAACTATGTTTGAGGTATACTTTTATTTAAAAAAAAAAAATTATTGTGTAGTTATTTATTATTTATAATTTTATTTTTAATAATAATATATTAATAGTAGTAGTAGAGTATTATCAAGGGGTAGGTATTGGATAGCCTAGCCTTAGTTAGGCATGGACTGATCACCTATGCTTAAACAAGGCAGCACTAACCAATATCCAACCATGATAATGACTAGTTAATATATATAAATTTAGTCGTCATACGTATTTAGTAAATTTTAAATTATATATGAAAATATATATACATTGGAGAAAGATATATTTTCATAAAACAATATAAATAGTCCTTGTTTTCACTTATTTACAACAATTGTAAATACATTCACAAACGTTATATGGTTTTAAAATGAAAATAAGCAATCCCATAGAATCGACCCATTAAGTGTAATATATATACAAAAGTATTTGTACAAATATTTTGTATAATAAATATTTTTATACCTTTATTTATAACTCTCATTTAACGTTATAATTAATGATGATTTCTTTTACAAAATGATATTTTGTAAACGTAATAACTTCATTATGGTATTTTGTAATATATCTTACATAATTATTTTACATAGTATGGTAAAATACTAAAATAATATTTATTTAAAAGTGGTGACCATTTACATATAGTAAAAATGCATAACAAATAATATATATATTAGATAATATTTATATGTGATATATAAGATACAGTTCAGATAAGGACACAAATAATATATATATTACAATTGTTTTACAAAAAGTATAATATAATAATTGGTCATGCCAAAACAACTTGTTTTTATTATAGTCCCTAGGACATAATATGAAAAACATAGTCACTAATAGTGCGCTATTATATTATTTCAACAAATAAAATAACTTGAAACTCTAAAAAAAAAAAAGGATACATTAACTCTATTGTCCTTTGGTGTATCTTTGCAATTCACTCATTTCAACACATTGATTTTCTCATATCATTATTTAATATTTGACAAATCATTTTTCATACTTTTATTTCATTTGAAATCTGTCAATTCTAAGTCTTCCTCAGTTGCCAATCAAAGTAAGCTTCCTCTTGACAAAGAATTTTATTGATTTTAAAAGTCCTTCCCATTCATTTGATCATTTATCTTTTGGCTTGAACCTAGTAATCTTGGAAATTATATCATTTCATCTCATTCGTTTGTCATCAATTTCTTGAACTAATTCTGTTGACTCATTGAATCCTACTTATGATACAACTCGTATTCACAAAATTCGATATTTTAAATTCTGTGTCATATACCCTAATATTATTGTTATTAACTAAAAGGTGACATAAGTCAAAAAGAAATATCATAACCCAAATACACTTGAAAGCTGGAATCTGAGATGAAGAAAAAGTATTTTTACTTATTCCAGTAAATCTCGAGGACGAGATTTTTATTAAGGATGGGAGAATGTAACGACTCACACAAAAACGTTCTAAAAACGTTCCGTAAATATAAACCCTGATCCCTAATATAACAACTCTCATTAAAAATACTATTTCTTATTTTTATTTAACCAAGAGGAAACCTTAATTGAGACACCCAAGTAATTCTGCATAAACCCTAAAAATATCAGAACAATCAGAATCAGGATCAGGGCCCCTAAAACTCAGGGGGGGGTATTCCCTACTTGATGATTATCCTAAAAAACTCGTTGTCTAAATTTAAATTCGAGAAATTGTTGACTCAGCGGGCCTAGTCCCAACCGTGGCTACCCTATAGCCTATTTTCACACCATACGCATCGTAGGGGCTTAAAGCCTACGATGCGCATGCTTGATAAAGTCCCCTGCGCATCGTAAGGGTTCTAGGGCTACGATGCGTAGGGCTGACCAAAATTCAGCTATAAATACAGAACATTGGCACTCGATTTCTGGCACTGAAACGTCGAAAGAATTTGAATTCTACTCTGAGATTTCGTCCATATACTCTCAAAAATCACAATTAACACACACGGGTCACTAATCGACGCCGCAATCAGGGTATTAGCACAATCGCTGCTACGATTCATTTTCCGACGATCAATATATCCAATGGATGTTTAAGTGCCGCCCACATTAGGGTTATACTTTGTCGTTCGTCGTTAATTCGATGGATGAAGTATCGCACTTTGTCGTTCGTTGTGAGAATTTGATCTCGTGAGTTATCGTAAATGCTGGATTGATTACTAACCCAGAATTGTGTGCTTGTTATTAAACTTAGGATAAAAAGGCTAATCAGTAGGTTAGGCTCTGCCTGTATAAATCTGCAATATATCAAGGCTTATCTGTAGACTAAACTTTGTCCGTATGAATCTGCATGATTATAATGTGAGTCATTCTCTCTTTTTATCAAATGTATTTATAAAAGCATGTTATTTTCAAAGTTATAATTACGGGGATTAAGTCTTTGTAATCACCAAATTACAGCCGGTATGTGGGGTTTTGTATACATTACTTGATAATCGTCACCATTGGGGCAGCCAATTGGGGGATATGACCATAGTCACAGATTCGGTCGAGTGACAAATACCGTGGGTAATTGGTTTAATATCAGAAACATTGTAATCGCTCTTAATACTGTAAATTATAACAAATGTGTCATTTTAGTAAAACTGAATGATTCACTCAGTATTTCCCGCTGACAAAACCTTTTTAAAACACTTTTCAGGTAATTACAGTAGATTGGGGTAATAGATGGATCCGGCACTGAAAGGCATCAAGAAGTGGCTTATTTATTAATTAAATCAAAATAAGAAATATTGTTTTATGTAATAAAATTTATCTTTATTAAAGCTACCATTATAAAACATGGGTTTATCCCATTTATTAAATAAAATCCGGTGTTTTCTAAACTCTGATATTTTTCCTAACTCACGGTCCTGATAAAATTTCCGCTGCAACGTTTTCAAAATAATCACCGGTACCGCTGGACTGTTCACGGCACCCGATTCCGTCCAGGGTGGGTCGGGGGTCGTGACACATATTCAAAGTCAACCAAAAGGGAAAGGTAAAGAAAAAGTGGCTGCTGTTGAAAAAAATAAAGACAAGGGTGGGAAAGGTAAAAAAAGAAACAGAAAGGGGCTGCTGTTGAAAAAAATAAAGAGTTAGGGACTTCAGAGCAAAAAGTTGCCATAAATGTTGGTGGTAGGGGAAACAGGACAAACCCTCAAAACTTTCAATGTCCATGGGTAATATTAATATCAAAAGAAAAAGGGGCTGAGAGTTAGTTGGTCAAAACCCTAATCACTCAACACACATGCGTTCAAACCCGAAAGCACTATGCTTGTACTTCAAAATTTCTGTCACAACAAATGTTAGAACAAATTGATGAGAACCCAGATATACCAGTTAAGGCTGTTCAGGAGAAATTTCAAAGGCAGTTTGCTATTGGGATTTCCAAGATGAAGGCATACAGGGCTAAGAAACTAGCCAAGAAGCATGTAGAAGGGGACTATGTTAGCAGTATGCACTGTTGAGAGAGTATGCTAATGAATTGATCCAACAAAATCCAGGTACTACTGTAAAAATTGAAGTAGAAGCATGTCCAGATCCTGGGAATAACACAAGACAGTTTAGAAGAATATATGTTTGTTTGGCTGCTTTGAAACATGGCTTTAAAGCATTAGGTAGGGATTTCTTGGGACTTGACGGGGCATTTATGAAAGGACCATTCCCAGGTCAGATCTTAACTGCTGTAGGCGTTGACTGCAACAATGGTATCTACCCTGTTGCTTATGCAATTGTTGAATCTGAAAACAAGGACTCCTGGATGTGGTTTTTAGAGCTGTTGGGTGCAGATCTTGATATATGGAGCAATTCCAATTTCACTTTCATAAGTGATAGGCAAAAGGTACACCTTTCTTTGCTTTATCTGTCTACTCATACTATGTGCTCAGATTTGTTCATTGTGTATGCTAATATATTATTGCCTGTTTGTGTGTTAAATAGGGAATACTTCCTGCAATCACAAGGCTCTTTCCTTGTGCTGAGCACAGATACTGTCTCGGGCACATACATGAGAATATGAAAGTGAGCTTTAGAGGTGATCTATACAAGGATATGTTGTGGAAATGTGCTGCCGCAACTACAATTCCAGAGTTTACACTTGCTATGGATGAATTGAAGGCTTTCAACAAGAAAGCCCACCTCTGGTTGTCTAAAATTCCACCATTGCATTGGACAAGGGCACACTTTTCAGGTATATAATTCAGTGATTATTTGTGTTTTTATTTCATTTACTGATTGGTTGCAATTTGATCACAGGAAGGGCTGTTTCTGACATACTTCTTAACAACATGTGTGAAGTTTACAATGGTAAGATTGTGGAAGGCAGGGACAAGCCCATCATTTCTGCACTAGAGTACATAAGGGAGTATCTTATGCGGAGGATTGTGACTGTGTTGAACGTGATAGAGAATAGTGAAGGGCTGCTGACACCAAAAGCAACTGAAATGTTTGATAAGATCAAGCAGGATGCAACTCACTACCATGTTCAGTGGAATGGAGGGGATCACTACCAGGTTAGTGGCAAACCGAATAGTGCTCGCGTGGTGAACTTGGCTGCAAGGACTTGTAGTTGCAGAGGCTGGGAAATAACAGGTATAAGCATACTTTTTAAGTGTTGATGACAATTCATTAGCTGCATTTGAATAATTATTATGTTGTGGGAAATGCAGTGTAACACCCCGAAAACGAGTTTGGTAATCAAACCACATTAATACTAGATGACGGGTAAAATACCGTTAGCGGTAAAAGTAACCCGGTAAATATTAGGATTTAAATAAATACTCTTAATATTAAATAAAAAGTGAATAAAAGATTTAAGGAGGATAAATACTTTGAGGAAACAAAGTTTGTAGAAGGCCCGAGTTAACGGGACTTAAAACTAAACTTAGTCATAGATTCCCAAAACCCACTAATTTAATTAGGAATGTTTAACCTAGTTAAAAAGTGGAGAATATTGTTAGAAATAAGTAGGTTGTGCCCTACTTAATTAACTAACCAAATTAGAGGGGCCAATGTTGTTAAAATCGAAACTTGTATTATTAGATTTAATAAAAAAAAAAACAAACCAAACACCCCATTTGGGATGTCTGGTTCGATCAGGAGCAAGGAAAAGGGCGACCCCCACTCTTCAAAACCCTAACACTCACAAATTCATCAAATTGAAGGGGCAAATCTACTCCAAGTCGAAATCTGAGATCGGATTAGTGATCCCCATTGCAAGAGGGTTGTAAGGTATGTAAAATTTGATGTTAATTCTCTGTTTGAAATTCTCATGAAATTGGGAAATCTGAAATTTGATGATGCATGTATGAGATGTAGATGAAATAGGAACATTTAAATGCCTAGGAGTAAACCCTAGACAAGTATAGATTGAAATCATGCTTAGCTCAAGTAAATTCAGATTTTGTTGATGCTAAATTGAGGTATAAGATGTTCTTAGGGTTTTGATCGCTAAATAAATAGTGTTATGATGTCAAGAACATGCTTAATTTGAAAGCTGAATTCAAACGGTTCTTGATCAGAATTTACAGCCAACTTGTATTGGCTGTAACCTGGATAAAACGTGGTAAAAACATGTGTTTCTTGAGCCTAAAATGTAATTCCAGGAAATATCTTTAAAACCCCACTGGAATCGCATTTTTTCGACGAAAATTGAGCGTTTTATGAATTTTTCCGTATCAAAGGTTCAAGCTGCGTTTTCTGGCAGAATCTGCAGCCCATTACGAATGTCATAACTCAATTTAGGAATTGAGTTATGATCTCAAATTCTTACTGTAGAAAGTATTAAATGATTCCAAAAATCGCCAATTGGAATTTCGTCAATCGGAAAAACGAGGAATTTTATATGAATTTTTCCGTAAGCTGCAGTCAGAAGTGACGAATCTGATTGCAGCTTAGTAAATGAATTTTTACGAGTTTTTGGTAAAGAGTTAGATCTTGAAATTTTAACACAAGGTCTAACCCTTCGAGTGGTACACCACATAAAAAAATCATAATTTTTGAAGACTTGTAAATAGGTTAAACAGGTCACCAAAAACAGCCTATTTTCAGTGATATGAAACTTGATTGTTGATGTTATAAATTATGCCCACAAAGTTCATATGTTGAAACTATGAATGAAACACGTAATTTCCTAATTTATTTAATTAGGGGTGATACGTGATAATACGGAATCTAATCATAATGTAGATTTTAGTTAATTTCACTTATCATATGATTAGAGGTAGTTAACTAGTAGAAAGTTAAAATTTACTAATGACGAAGTCGAATAATGATTTCGACATAGAAAATACGTAAGGTGGAATAGTCGTATTTGTTAATGACTAATCTAACCACCTTGTGAATGATGATAGTTTGACGCCTAACAAGCTAGGTGGAAGCTTGTGGATGAAGCGGGTCAAACGGAGCGCGTACGGAAAGAAAGGCGTGGCATGGATGCAAGGTAAGTATAGCTTACACTAGTCTTATATGTTAGGATATTCTCTTATCGTATTAGTTATGAATGAGATAAATACATAATTGAGGTATGATGTTCCGGCGTGTAAACGTACGGAACAAAGTAGTCGAGCATGACAACCATGTGGATGGTTAAAAGGAGTTAAATCGGTAAATTGGTCATGCGTTGACCATAACTATTGGTTTTGAAAGACACAGTAAAACATAAACCATGATAGGCTAAAAAGTGTTAAGAAATGATTAATAAGTGAAATGACCGCACGATGTAAACCGGAGCGAGTCATGTAGATGAGATGGTAATAAATATCATCTCGTCAACATAATCGGTCACTTAGACCAAATGGGTCAAAAGGTGAAGATATCACCCTTTGACAATAACGACTAATGATTTTTGTCGAGTTATATTATTTCAGGTGTAAATGTCAAATGGGTATTAGCAACGCTATGAATTAGCGGTTATAAAAGCAAGGTATTAAAAATGGGTCAATATATTGATCTGCGCCAGGTATGTGAAAAAGGGTAACCCTCATTTAGAACATGTGGTTCAAAGAGTGTTAAAAGTAGTCAAAGTGAACATTTGGTTACTTGATAAGTAAACCAAATGTTTTAGGTAAGGAACATTGTATTTGGAAAGCTTAATGACTTTTCAAACAAAATCATAGGTTAAAAGAGGGATTACGGGTCAAAATAAGCATACGAGTGAAAACGGGTTTAAATTGTGTAATAAACCTGTGATTATAACCTAATATGGTAAATAACCTTAATTTGAAGTAATGTACGTGATATAAAGGTCAAACAAGTATGTTTGTTTGATAAACGTGTAAACGGGTCAAAATTTTGGTAAAAGAGTAATAAGCCGAAGACTTAAAAGTCTTAAATTTTATTAATCCGGATGTTGGATTTTAACTCCATATGATGGAAGATTAAATTACAATCATGTAGGAAGAAACGGTAGATCAAACGGATAAGCGGTTTGAAAGATACGAAAGTTTTCGTGTCGAATAACGGCAAAAATAGAGAAGCTGGATGCAGAGTCCACCGTAATTTACGGTCCCACCGTAAATTACGGTGGAGATGAATTGGTTACGGTGCTAATCGTCTATTGTACGGTAGAAGAATAGAAACCCAGGGGCCACCGTAATTTACGGTCCCACCGTAAATTACGGTGGAGATTTTTTTTATATTTTGTTTTTCATTTGAAAATCAATTGTTTCCCGGACATCGTTCGGACATGATTTAAACCCCGTATGACTAAAGCATTTCATGTTTATGAAATGTAGGTACACTTTGGATGCCGGAAGACGATCAAGCTCAGCGAAGAACCGAACACGATAATGATACACGCTTCCGCACTTTGCTACGTTGTAATTTTTAAACAACGAATCCGATCACGTTATGTAGAATAACTTATGATTTATAAAAGTTTTAATAAACCCGTATTTCCAAATGTTTATGTAATCTTAATTACATGATTGTTTTACGTAAAATTTACGTTAAACCTTGAATAATAAGACCGGGTGTTACAAGTTGGTATCAGAGCCTTGGTTTAAGAGATTCGAGTATGGTGGGGAGGAACCATGCTTGGACTTAAACCTTATGCTCTTGACAAAGAATAGTGTTCGGTTCGAGGCTTGATCGCAAATCCGGTAAGTACATATATGCTAAAGTTTTGTAAACAACACATAGGGTTATCGTGTGATACACGTTACCCCGATTAAAATGATTGATATAGTTGACGAAAATACGTGCGTTGACGCGTATAGTAGAAAAAGCCTTGTATTATAATGCGGGCAATTATTAAAGTTGACGTTACTAACTTTTGTGAATGTTTTAATTGAAGGACACTCGCGTTTGAAGACGACGAGAGTCAAACGAATTGTGGATATAATGATGGAACGGTCCGAGATATGGCAAGGAGAGCATAATCATCAAGGACCTAAATCGCGTAACGATTGCAAATAAGTAACGGCAAGAAAGCCCGTTAAGGCAAGCAATACCAGGTGCACGCTTTTAAATATAATCACACAAATAGTAAAATGCAATAAACAAAGTAGAGAATGATTGTTGCATAGGTAAATTAGAAACTTGGAAAACCTGAATAGAAATACATATCCAGGATATCATTTCCAAGAAAACTAAATAGAGTACTTACATAGGGCGTGATGTGAAAACTATAGGAAGGTCGTGTATGTCATGTGTTAATCGCTTACTCTGGCTAAGTAAGTAGTGGCATATGATACCACGAGTTTCTTATAGCGGACACATTTACATCCGATGTAGTAAGGGCGGGGTATATGGGACTAGTTTAAAAGTACCCAAATGAATCAAATGAGTAAGATATTTGATAATAATGTAAACGCACAACCGAGTGACGGAAGCGTATTACATTAGGATAATGAGCCCGAGTGAAGGGACGAAGAAGCATGTAAAATGATTTAGACAAGTATTGGGAGGGAGTGTACTTACACTCGAACCCAGAAAACGCAAGCATGTAAAATGATTTAGACAAGTATTGGGAGGGAGTGTACTTACACTCGAACCCGGAAAACGCAAATATGCCTCTTAATAGACCGTTTTTGTAAAACGTCAAACTTGAGGGCAAAGACGGAAATATAAAAGTGAAGCGAAGTCTTAATGCATACCGGGAGGGGTGCAATAATAACGACTTCGGTAAAACACCCGGTTGGTGGGTAAGGATTTAAACACATGCATAGACCGAGAAACGGGAACTCGGGTAGAAAATTAAAAGACTTGGATTTTAAGTCATGACTAAAAGACGACAAGATGATGTAAATAGAAATTTTGAATAAATTATGTTCAGCTATTTTAAAGTTGAACGGGTCGAATATAATATCATGCCAGACGACATGAGTAAACGCAAGCGGGATAATGGTAGCGTTAAAAGCAAAAGAATAATGAGCCCGGTAAGGGGACATAATCAAATTCGAATGTATGTGAACTGGATAAGGGTGAGAAGTCATAAAAATCGGAAAATTGTCCGAAAGAAAACAATTATAGCCATGAAACTACAATTAAGGTTAGCGGGACCTAAGCTTGAAACCAAACGATTCTTCGAACAAAAGCAGGGTGCCTTGACACCAAACATGTATTTTAAGAATGACATGAGTAAGGAGTGATCTACGGGATCAACATAACCTTTATGGTTATAAACAAATGAAAGATCTACGGGACTAAAACGACCCACGGGTCATGATTAGAAAGAAATAGATTATAAGGACCTCGCCTTAAAGAGGTGGAGGTCTAATAAAATAGCCCATAGACTAAGTGATAAAACCTAGGGGTTAATAAGACAAAGTGAGGGAATAAATGAAGAATCCTCGCATAAGACAAAGACTGAAAAAAAAAAAGAATAAATTTTAGACTGTCAATATCCCGGTATGGATAATTGACAAAGGTTGAAGAGAAGACGCTAAACTAAAACTTCGGTTTTGATAAGAAATGACATTTCTAAAAAAAAATGATGATGAAAATGAATGAATTAAGATAGACGTATAAACAGTAAACATGAAAGATATAAGTCTTGACACTGATATGTGCAAGACGAAATGTTCGAAAAGTGATAATTCTGAAGATAGAAAGTTGATGTAAAATTTGGCATGACGTGACATGATCACGGTCAAGAAATGTAATGTGAAGTATAATCACATTAGAGCCGAGTGACGAATATTAGAACCAAGTGATGAATATTGCTAAGTTAATTAAACTAGTGGAAATAACGAGATTACGTTATTTCAAGTTGCATTATGTCATAAAAGATGCGTAGATGATTAATAACCAAAAAGATATTACCATACTTTTCTGGTAATACTAACAATTGGTTAAGATATGAGCAATGCTCAATTGATTACCGAGAGCAAATACGTTGAGTTTAAACTCAATAAATTATGTAAGAAAAGGTTTCAAGGACGAAACCTCTCTAAGGGGGGTAGACTTGTAACACCCCGAAAACGAGTTTGGTAATCAAACCACATTAATACTAGATGACGGGTAAAATACCGTTAGCGGTAAAAGTAACCCGGTAAATATTAGGATTTAAATAAATACTCTTAATATTAAATAAAAAGTGAATAAAAGATTTAAGGAGGATAAATACTTTGAGGAAACAAAGTTTGTAGAAGGCCCGAGTTAACGGGACTTAAAACTAAACTTAGTCATAGATTCCCAAAACCCACTAATTTAATTAGGAATGTTTAACCTAGTTAAAAAGTGGAGAATATTGTTAGAAATAAGTAGGTTGTGCCCTACTTAATTAACTAACCAAATTAGAGGGGCCAATGTTGTTAAAATCGAAACTTGTATTATTAGATTTAATAAAAAAAAAACAAACCAAACACCCCATTTGGGATGTCTGGTTCGATCAGGAGCAAGGAAAAGGGCGACCCCCACTCTTCAAAACCCTAACACTCACAAATTCATCAAATTGAAGGGGCAAATCTACTCCAAGTCGAAATCTGAGATCGGATTAGTGATCCCCATTGCAAGAGGGTTGTAAGGTATGTAAAATTTGATGTTAATTCTCTATTTGAAATTCTCATGAAATTGGGAAATCTGAAATTTGATGATGCATGTATGAGATGTAGATGAAATAGGAACATTTAAATGCCTAGGAGTAAACCCTAGACAAGTATAGATTGAAATCATGCTTAGCTCAAGTAAATTCAGATTTTGTTGATGCTAAATTGAGGTATAAGATGTTCTTAGGGTTTTGAGCGCTAAATAAATAGTGTTATGATGTCAAGAACATGCTTAATTTGAAAGCTGAATTCAAACGGTTCTTGATCAGAATTTACAGCCAACTTGTATTGGCTGTAACCTAGATAAAACGTGGTAAAAACATGTGTTTCTTGAGCCTAAAATGTAATTCCAGGAAATATCTTTAAAACCCCACTGGAATCGCATTTTTTCGACGAAAATTGAGCGTTTTATGAATTTTTCCGTATCAAAGGTTCAAGCTGCGTTTTCTGGCAGAATCTGCAGCCCATTACGAATGTCATAACTCAATTTAGGAATTGAGTTATGATCTCAAATTCTTACTGTAGAAAGTATTAAATGATTCCAAAAATCGCCAATTGGAATTTCGTCAATCGGATAAACGAGGAATTTTATATGAATTTTTCCGTAAGCTGCAGTTAGAAGTGACGAATCTGATTGCAGCTTAGTACATGAATTTTTACGAGTTTTTGGTAAAGAGTTAGATCTTGAAATTTTAACACAAGGTCTAACCCTTCGAGTGGTACACCACATAAAAAAATCATAATTTTTGAAGACTTGTAAACAGGTTAAACAGGTCACCAAAAACAGCCTATTTTCAGTGATATGAAACTTGATTGTTGATGTTATAAATTATGCCCACAAAGTTCATATGTTGAAACTATGAATGAAACACGTAATTTCCTAATTTATTTAATTAGGGGTGATACGTGATAATACGGAATCTAATCATAATGTAGATTTTAGTTAATTTCACGTATCATATGATTAGAGGTAGTTAACTAGTAGAAAGTTAAAATTTACTAATGACGAAGTCGAATAATGATTTCGACATAGAAAATACGTAAGGTGGAATAGTTGTATTTGTGAATGACTAATCTAACCACCTTGTGAATGATGATAGTTTGACGCCTAACAAGCTAGGTGGAAGCTTGTGGATGAAGCGGGTCAAACGGAGCGCGTACGGAAAGAAAGGCGTGGCATGGATGCAAGGTAAGTATAGCTTACACTAGTCTTATATGTTAGGATATTCTCTTATCGTATTAGTTATGAATGAGATAAATACATAATTGAGGTATGATGTTCCGGCGTGTAAACGTACGGAACAAAGTAGTCGAGCATGACAAGAAACCATGTGGATGGTTAAAAGGAGTTAAATCGGTAAATTGGTCATGCGTTGACCATAACTATTGGTTTTGAAAGACACAGTAAAACATAAACCATGATAGGCTAAAAAGTGTTAAGAAATGATTAATAAGTGAAATGACCGCACGATGTAAACCGGAGCGAGTCATGTAGATGAGATGGTAATAAATATCATCTCGTCAACATAATCGGTCACTTAGACCAAATGGGTCAAAAGGTGAAGATATCACCCTTTGACAATAACGACTAATGATTTTTGTCGAGTTATATTATTTCAGGTGTAAATGTCAAATGGGTATTAGCAACGCTATGAATTAGCGGTTATAAAAGCAAGGTATTAAAAATGGGTCAATATATTGATCTGCGCCAGGTATGTGAAAAAGGGTAACCCTCATTTAGAACATGTGGTTCAAAGAGTGTTAAAAGTAGTCAAAGTGAACATTTGGTTACTTGATAAGTAAACCAAATGTTTTAGGTAAGGAACATTGTATTTGGAAAGCTTAATGACTTTTCAAACAAAATCATAGGTTAAAAGAGGGATTACGGGTCAAAATAAGCATACGAGTGAAAACGGGTTTAAATTGTGTAATAAACCTGTGATTATAACCTAATATGGTAAATAACCTTAATTTGAAGTAATGTACGTGATATAAAGGTCAAACAAGTATGTTTGTTTGATAAACGTGTAAACGGGTCAAAATTTTGGTAAAAGAGTAATAAGCCGAAGACTTAAAAGTCTTAAATTTTATTAATCTGGATGTTGGATTTTAACTCCATATGATGGAAGATTAAATTACAATCATGTAGGAAGAAACGGTAGATCAAACGGATAAGCGGTTTGAAAGATACGAAAGTTTTCGTGTCGAATAACGGCAAAAATAGAGAAGCTGGATGCAGAGTCCACCGTAATTTACGGTCCCACCGTAAATTACGGTGGAGATGAATTGGTTACGGTGCTAATCGTCTGTTGTACGGTAGAAGAATAGAAACCCAGGGGCCACCGTAATTTACGGTCCCACCGTAAATTACGGTGGAGATTTTTTTTATATTTTGTTTTTCATTTGAAAATCATTTGTTTCCCGGACATCGTTCGGACATGATTTAAACCCCGTATGACTAAAGCATTTCATGTTTATGAAATGTAGGTACACTTTGGATGCCGGAAGACGATCAAGCTCAGCGAAGAACCGAACACGATAATGATACACGCTTCCGCACTTTGCTACGTTGTAATTTTTAAACAACGAATCCGATCACGTTATGTAGAATAACTTATGATTTATAAAAGTTTTAATAAACCCGTATTTCCAAATGTTTATGTAATCTTAATTACATGATTGTTTTACGTAAAATTTATGTTAAACCTTGAATAATAAGACCGGGTGTTACATGCAGGTATGCCATGCAGACATGCTGTGGCTGCATTATGGGAGAAGGCTGCTACTGGTGGCAGGGTGGGTGCACTAGAGAGTTGGGTTCATCCAGTTTACACCATGGATAGGTGGAAATTGGTGTATTCATTCAAGGTTAACCCAATTAATGGTCGTACTTTATGGGCAAAGATTCAACTTCCGACAACTATTATACCTCCAAAGCACCATACACAAGTCGGAAGACCAAAAAAGTTGAGGAAAAGATCTGCAATTGAGCTTGAAGAGTTGACCCAATTTGGTAGGCTGTCCAAAAAGCACACTAAGACTGCATGCACAAAGTGTAAGAACACCGAACATAATTCAAGGACATGCAAAGGTCAAGCTGGAGCGGGTACTAGTTCAAATCCTGGGAAAGCGGGTAAACGTGCAAAAGTTGGGAAACCTGGGAAGGGTGGAAATTGACCATTTGGCTGCTTATTTCATAGTCTATAATGTATTTTGAACACTGCTTATTTGTGATGTTGGCTGCTTAGTATGTAGTTTGAACAATGCTTATTTTGTCTTTTGACCAAACATCTTATGGTATGGTTTGTATGTCAACTTTATGTATGTTATCTATGAAGGTAACAATGTTTTGGCTGCTTATTATGTAGTGTCTTTAAGTTTGGTCGTTTTAATGTTTCGGCTGCATATTATGTAGTAGTGTCTTTAAGTTTGCTCGTTTGCATTTACGGACAATTGGAAGTTTTGGTCGTTTGCATTTACGGACATTTTGAAGTTGCACATTTCATTAGCAATTTATACCACTTTAAACAAAAGTACATCAGTTGCAAAACTAGGACATTTCATTACCACTTTCAACAAAAGTACATCAGTTGCAAATACACTAATACATACTAAGACAACATCACATATATAGCAAAACAAACCCAGCTAATAACCAAATACATTTTCAATTTTCTTGAATTGGCTTCAGATTCTCTCAATTTGCCTTCAAGTAACACGTTTGAATGGCCCAGGTTCTGCACATCCACCTCCAACTTGTTCTTACCCCTAAGCAGTCCAGGTATGATATCGACACACCTTTGACACCTTTCTTGATCGTACCATCCAATGAAACCACAGTTTGAGCCCTAGAATGCAAAAACCCATGATCGATTGAAAGATGAAGAAAACCCTAATTTGAAGAGGGGTGATATTACCTGGACTGGACAAGCATAAAAACGACGACCAGGATTCTTGCTTGTCCATGACGTCTGTATTATTGCATCTCTTCCACAATGGCAAAAAACCATGCTTTGGAGCTTGAAGAAACCCTAATTTGATGCTCTGCAAAGAGATGATTTTGTGTTGGTGGTTGGGGTGCAATATAAATGAGGAATTAAATAGGGAACTAAATGATTTAAGAGAGAATGACCATTTTACCCTCATGTGCCTTGCACATGGGGTATTTTAACTGATAATTCTAACCTGGTTTGGTCTAAAGGACAAAACTTGCAAGATTTGGAAACATAAAGAAGTTGTACCGCTGGTAAATTGGGTTATACCGGTTTAATCCGGTATACCGGTACCGGGTCAAAGGTTAAAATTTGGACTTTTAAATCTTTTATAGGCACAAAAAGGTGACGATTTACTTTCTAGTAAAACCTGGCGCCCAAAGAGGTACCAATAGTGAATTTTAGGATTTTTTTTTTTTTAATATGGATGAACTTTTGGAATATTTTTTTATAATGAAATGATGTAGTTTTGAATTCTTTTTTGAGTAAAAGTTGTATTTTATTGATTTATAGGGTTAATTAGTCAACCCGTTTGAACCGTCCCATATATACCGGTTAAACCATTTCTGAGCCTAACTCAGTATGATTTAAAAACCGGTTTTTAAAACATTGGTTGCAGCCTGATGAAATGTAATCTCTTAATTATGATAGATAGAGATGATTAAAATAAACTTTAACTTATATCTCCTAACATATAATATAAATATGAAAAATACATTGATTTGATTTAGAGAAGTGTGTATTTAGAATTATTTGATTTATATAAGTGTATATTTAGAATGTATAAAAAATATAAATATACCCCCTCTTATTACTTTATATACCCTTTTTCAAAAGAAAAATTGGTTTTTAATAAACCAACCTTTGTCCCGTTGGTAAATAATAATCTTACCTACGTAATTGGTATACAATAATCCTATCTATCAACATGTTGGTACTCAATGAACTTCCGTTAATTTTTTTTTAACTGAAGTTAATTTTTAAGTTTTATTTATTACACAAAAAGTCCCTGTAGTTGTAATTTACTAGTTTTAACTATTTTATAAAACAAAAAAACCTCAAGAGACTGTAATTTACTAGTTTTAAAACAGTTAAAACTAGTAAATTACAACTACATGGACTGTTTGTGTAATAAATAAAACTTAAAAACTAACTTCAGTTAAAAAAATTAACGGAAGTTCATTGAGTACCAATATGTTGATAGGTAGGATTATTGTATACCAATTACGTAGGTAAGATTATTATTTTACCAACGGGACAAAGGTTGGTTTATTAAAGACCAATTTTCCTTTAAAAAAATACATTAAACTTTGTCATGTTTCCCCCTAGATTTTTTAGGTAAAGAAAACTAAATACTTTTTTTTATTTATAAATAAAAACATGTTCCAAAAAATAAAAAATAAACTTTTCTGAATAAAAAATACACTTTTAGGGTTTTTTTTATAAAATACACATGAGGAAAAAGTTATATATACATATAAAACATGTTATCTAAATGCAAGATTTAGATTTATTAATAATAATATATTTATGTTACGAAACTCTTGGACTATCAACTACTATATTGTCTATGTATACAAGTATCTATAAAATGATAATACGTATGTACTCATTATAAATTCATAAAAAATCATCAAATAGTATTTGTCCAATGGACCAGTTCACATGCTCGTAACATTCAAAAGATACAAAAATGTTTTTAAAAAAACACCAAAACTCTTTAAATATTATAAAAAAAACACTTTCTAAAAAAGTTGAAACGAGGTTTTTTTAAGTGTTCTTCTGAAACAAGAAAGAAAAGTTATTTAAGAAGAAAAATAAGAACTTTAGAATAAATTTTTTTTAAAAAGTTTCTTTAGACAATAAAAAAAGTTTTAAATAATAATAATAAAAAGCAAAAAAAAACAATTAAAACATTTTAAGGTTTGAGGTTTCAATTGTGTTAATGTGAAACTTAAAGAGAGGGGTACGTTTAGTAAGAACAAAGAGAAACGGGGTACGTTTAACAGCCCCTAAAATAAAAAATAAAAGTTAACCCGGTAACAAGTGTAAAGTTGCAAAAATAGACAAGAAGCTCAATTATTTGCAAGTTTTGATTGTCTCCTTTGTCTGTATACTAAAAGGAAGCAGCCAGACCCGCAGCGTACCAAATCCAACGTTATTTTTATATTCTTCACGTTTATTCACTGTTCTCAGCTTCCAAACAAATATCCTGTAATAATAATATTAAAAAAAAGCTCAACCATTCATCCAACATTATCTTCCACATATCCATGAAAAAGCAACTCCGTGCATTTTTAAAGTATTTGAATCACATGAGGATTACGTGAGGTTTGTTTCTTAAATTGACCCATTGACTAATCTCACTTCTTTTAATATTTAATGATGAGCTTAATCGGTTAATTTGGCTGCATACTCCCCCCCTATAAGATAGATCAAAGTTTCTAGAAAAATTTAAAGAGTGCGATAGACGGCGAAGAAATGAAAGGTTTTTGCTGGATCCTGGTTTTTCTAGTGGTTTTGGGATGGGTACGATGTGATTTGCAGATGGGATATTATGGGAGTTCGTGCCCGAAAGCCGAAAAGATTGTGCAAGACTATGTAAATGAGCATATCCCGAATGCCCCATCGCTTGCGGCTGCTCTTATCAGAATGCATTTTCATGATTGTTTCGTCAGGGTTTGTTTCATTTTCTAGCTACCTTTTTTGTGTCATTTGTCATTTCAGTTTTTAAATATCATTGTTCATATATATATTTAAAAAAAAACTCGACTGTTTTACGCGAATAGTGTGCTTGTTAAACGATGAAAACAAGCACACGCTTATTCTGGAGTTTAGATACCCCAACTTCGGTTTAAATCAAGAATGCTATTATTTAACGCGTCCAAAATGATTATTCTAACCTCAATACGAGATTACTATTTGATTGTTTACTACATTCCACACGTATGATTATTATTTTTACCCATAACGAAACACACGAGTGTTGTGAATAGGGTTGTGATGCATCAATCCTCTTGAATGTTACTTCAAGCTCAGGGAATCAAACAGAGAAAGTGGCAATACCAAACCAAACAGTAAGAGGGTTTGATTTCATTGATAGATTGAAGAGTTTAGTTGAAGCAGAATGCCCTGGCATTGTTTCTTGTGCTGATATTATTGCTCTTGCTGCTAGAGACTCCATTGCTATCACTGTAAGAATTCAAATTTCATTATAAAAAGAAAACGAACCGAATGTAATATAAAAACTCCCAAATAGATAGATGTTTTTGGTTCTGATTTCTTTTGTTGTTTTCGGTTTTATTAAAGGGAGGCCCTTCTTGGAAAGTCCCGACGGGGCGAAGAGATGGGTTGTTATCCAATGCGTCCGAGGCGTTAAACCAAATCCCGGCTCCATTCGACAATATCACTATCCTCATACAAAAGTTTGCCAATAAAAGTCTTGATTTGAAGGATCTTGTTTTGCTTTCCGGTACGTTATTTTTTACTTAAGTGTTCTTTTCGTCCATGTGATTTGATGAGTTTTGTCATTTTAATCAAAATCCTTAAATTTTGTCATTTATATGTTGTGCTTCCCCTTGTGCAGTGCAATGGTCTGACACAATCCAATTTAATTGTTAAATCCCCATGTGAGGATGTCTTTTTTAACCTTCAACTCATTAAAAATGAGTTGTTTATACTTCATAGAAAAAAATAGACCATAGTAATTTTAAAACCAAAAAAAAAAAAAAAAAAAAAAAAAAACCATAGAACATGTATGAGTTTGATTGTTTGAATCTAGATCAATATCGATCCTCTCCTAGGATCTCCAAGAACCAATCTTCCTTTTTTTTATTATTATTGACGTTAGACAAATTTAGTAATAAACATGATTTTAGACCATTGGGTGTGGTTTGGGTAGTCGCTTTGGGGACTATCCGCCACGTCACGTTCGATAAAGGACCATCCAAAAGGGACTATCCAAGGGTGTAGGGACTACCCAAAGTTAATAAAAAGCTAATATATAATAAATAATTGAAAAAAAACTCTCTCTATCTCTCTCTATGTGGTCCCCACCATCAGCCAATCAGAAAGCATCATCGCCTCCGTCTTCCTTCCGCCGTTGGCGACATGACGAGACCCAAGGGGACGGTGTGCGACGTGGGGGACGAGCCGAGACGGGGTGAGGACGACCCCCACACCCCATGGTCTTAGAAAATGATTTGATGATATATCTTTTTTTTCTTTCAAAAAACCATGAACACTCCTAATAGCGTATTTACAACACATACAATCATAACTTTGATATGTCGGCGTTAATAGTATTGTTACTTGCTTGGCCCAAAGTGGCGGCAACTTTTTTTTTTTTTGCATAAAATAGTTATTTATATGTCCTGTCAAATTACAATTTTATCTCCTGTTTAAAATTACGATCTTGCCCCCAGTTAGAAATTAAATTTATGCTTTGCTCCCAGTTTAAATTTATGATTTTGCCTTGGTTAAAAAAAAATTATACTTTTGTCCACCGCTACAATCCTGCCAAATTACAATTTGGTCCCTAGTTTCGCCACATGTTCAAAATAAAATTTTTATTTTGCTCCGCAGCTAAAAATTACGATTTTGCCCTCTGTAAAAATATTACGATTTTGCCCTCAATTCAAAATACAAAAATAGTTTTGCCCTTAGTTCAAAATATTATTTTACCTCCTTTTTAAAATTACGATTTTACCCAAGCTAAAAATTGCAATGTTGCCATAGTTTTTTTTGGGCAAAACTATGGTAGTGTTTTATTTTACTTGGTTTACTCAATTTAGTTTTTATTCGTGCCAAACAGCTGCCTAGCACTCGCTAATTGGTCCTGACAAATTATTGTTTTGCCCCAACTCTAAATTACACGCTTGCCATCATTTTAGTTATTTTTTATCATAACTATGATAGTGTTTTTCTTTATTTGGTTAACTCGATGCATCTTTTTTTATATCGTGTTATAAGTAGCATGTATAACTAACCAAAATAAATGCGTACATATTATTAAACTAAGAAATATTTGGTTTAGCGCCCCGCAACGCGGGCAGCACATAAATTTAAATTTGTGTTTTCTTGTAATTTTCTTTTTATTTTTTTGTTAGATTTAAAACTAAAGTTATTGGAATTCTTATTAAAGGAATATTTCAGCTATTTTATATTGGCTTGACCAAACCCATTTTTTTATTGGTTGAAGGTTAAAACGAGAAAAGTACACGGATTTTTGTGTACACAAAATTTTAATTTGTGTTTTCTTGTAATTTTCTTTATATTTTTTTGTTAGATTTTTGTTTGCACTTTATAACGTATTTAGTCCTTAACTTTTACCAAAAGTACATAGAAGGTTCTAGTGGTTTGCACTCTGTGACGCATTTGGTCCCCAACTTTTAGTAACTAAATGCATTACAAAGTGCAACCCACGGGACCATCTTTGAACTTTTGTCAAAAGTTGAGGACTAAATGTATTACAAAGTACAAACCAAAAGGACCATTAGTGTTTTTTTGGAAAGTGAAGGACTAAATCCACAATTTTGATTAACCACATGGACCATCCGTATACTTTACTCAAGACTAAATTACCCTCATGGCCTCATATGGGGTGCACGTTGGGGGTAAAAACGGAAAAAATTGATGGTGATAGGCAATTGGAGTGAAATAGTAACGTCAAAATGACAAGATCTAAGTAGCTGAATCAAAATGCCAAAACCGATCAAACCATGTAGACGAAAACAACACTTAACCCATTTTACGTATTTCGTACTTGGATGAAATTTAATGCATTTTGTTTTAGTATGTCACACGGAACGATGCATTTCGCACCACATAACGAGCCACTTTAGTGGAGTATAAAGTTTGTAACTAATGAAAGTAGATTATTTCACTAAACACATTATTCTAATGCGAAGATAAAGATATCCAAATTCTTTTGCAATTTTGTATTTTTTAGGTGCTCATACTATTGGAATCGCACATTGTCCATCGGTATCAAACCGTCTATACAATTTCACGGGTGTGGGAGATCGAGACCCCTCCCTTGATAGCGAATATGCAGACAATCTCAGAGCAACAAAATGCAGGACACAAAACGACAATACAACAATACTTGAGATGGATCCTGGGAGCCGTAAGACTTTTGATCTTAGTTACTACACGTTATTGCTAATGCGTAGGGGCTTGTTCGAGTCTGATTCGGCTTTGACTACAAACTCCAACACGTTGGCATACATAAACCAACTTCTTCAAGGATCGCTCAAGAATTTTTTCAGTGAGTTTGCATTGTCGATGGAGAAAATGGGTCAAATTGAGGTAAAAACCGGAACCTCTGGTGAAATTCGAAGGAATTGTGCCGTCGTAAATAGTTAAGGTTTCCTAAACGCTTGCTTGATTTGTTTTCTTCATTTTATTTTCAAATTTCATGTGGTTTGTAATATATAAAAAAAAGAGGTGATTGTGGGTTTATACTTTATTTATCGTATATGAAAATTGAAATGATGCTTGTGTGATGGAAGACAATGAACCGAATTTAAAGATATGAATATGACATTGTTTCTCTTTTATGTTTTAGTAGTTGCTATCAGAATAGAGTTTTTTACCAAAATGTTGCCATCTTTAGAAAGTTAATCACAACTAATGTCACTCTTAAAAATATTTCACAAATAATGTCATAGCCATTGTGAATGGCGATTTTGTTGTGGGTTGTAGCCTTGTCAGTCTAAATCAGGGAATGTGTAAGGATTTAATCGTTGGCCCAGGTACAAAAGCCATTGTTAATGGCGACTTCTGCAAATTTTGCCATTGTTAATGGAGAAATTTTAAATGTTCTTACAACATGTCCTGAAAAGCTGAACCAAAATCTGAAATTGCCATTCGTAATGGCGATTTCTGGTTATATTGCCATTCATAATGACGAAATTTGCACAAAAGCTGAAAAGTTCTTACAAAAAGTGATGTGTGTAAAATGCAACATATAAATTACATCAAATGAGGCATAAAACTAACCCTTTTTAGTACTAATATTGGAAAAAGAGTGTTTTTGTCTTCTTTTTGTATTTTCAGGATTAAATGAGCTCAAAAACGCAAAAGAAGCAAAAAGACAGCTAAATCCAACATAAATACAAGAAAAGGAACATTAGTGGACTGCCCGAACCCTCAACGGCACCTTCCAAAGCAAAATAGAGAAAACAGAAGGCTGAACACGCCCCGTGCTCAGCCAGCACGGGGCCGTGCCCAAGAAGCAGCAGAAAAGACAAACCTATAGAAGCTTCTATTGCCCATCACGGGGCCGTGCCCAGCGGACACGGGGGCGTGTCGAAAGTACAGCAGGCGCATTTATTGTAATTGCGAATTACAATTAATGAGGAGAGAGAGTGTCAGACGGACACGGGGCCGTGCCCAGCGGACACGGGGCCGTGTCCAGCTCTCTGTTCAGCCTATAAATAGGAGTGCTTGGATTCATTTCATCTCATCCCTTGGCACACCACCTCTCTCACACTTCATCCACCACCCACCACCATCACAACACCATCATCCACCACCATCATCCATTGTCCATCGTAGAGTGTGTGAGTCGTCTCGGGATCCAAGATTGATCGTAAGAGTTCTTGACAATCAAGGCCATGTTTGCCTAAGTCTCTTACATCACTTGGTGAAGACAAAGTGTCTAGTATAATACTTTTTATTTCTAATCTTTTGCACTTTTTATTTGGTTTTGTATTAATGACTTTAATAACTAGTTACTTATGTTGAAGGTGATCTTTCCTTATCGTTTGTCCGTGGTGTCTTGGCATTATTTTACTGTCTATATCTATACTACTTTAATAAGCATATATGAAGGACAAGATGGTAATTCAACAAGGTGTTGAAAAAACACTTCAAGCACAATGTACAAGTCTTAAGGCACAAGAAAACACAAACAAATTACCCTTTACCCGGATCATCTACAACCGTCCATGTTTTTCACCTTTTCACACGGATCATCATCTGGACCGTCCATTTGACTTCACACGGATCACCAATTGCTTTCTCTCTCATTCCTCACACATCTCACAAAATAACATCAGATCTTCTCTCTCTCTTCTCTCTCTCTCTCTCGGCGATCTAGGGTTTCATGAGATCTATCACCAGATCCGTTTGAATCTATCACCAGATCCGTTTGATGAGCAGATCTAGGGTTTCATGAGATCTATCACAAGCTTTATCTGGCAACTTGGTAAGAACTGATACCGTTTAATCTAGGGTTTCATGATGTTTGACGGTAGTTTCTATATGCTTTTCAGATGTCGAAGGCACCAAGGGATCCACAGATTTGAACAAGGGATCCACAGATTTGCTGGAGAATGGCCGGAATCAGGTGACTGTCTGTCCATGAATCTCTCTGGAATCATGTTTCAGATGAAGGTAAACACACAAATCGATCCAGTTTCAAGTTTATGTTACTCTGTTGAGATTATGAAATTCTTGAAATCTTTTGCATGTTTACTTTTATAGACTTCATTAAATGATTATTATGATTATGTTACTCTGTTGAGATTAGAACTTTTTTTTGTCTGATTTGTGTCCATGTACAGATTTCTATATAAAACATACCAGTTTGTGTCGATTTTGAAGTCAAAGCTTAACTCATTTGACGCTTAAAAAGTCAACTGTTGGACTCATTTGCATAGTTTTACTTAAGGTGATTATGAATCTGATTAGTGTTTTTTGTTTTAGTTAGATTTTGGTAAGCAACTATGACATCAACTTCAACTCAATTTGTAACATCAAGAAGGATGGGAATATACGACCCGTTACAACAAATTAGCATGTGGGAGGATGCATTTGGATCCAATGTTAGCCCGATCATGAGTTGTTCGTGTTAGGGTGCACCGGAATAACCAGATGTGGTATGTGTTCTGTAGTTTAGTTTTTTTTTCTTTAAAGAAGTTTGTATCTTTAATTTGAAGTTGATTATTCTGTTTATCTTGCAAGTATCATCTGGAATGAACAAGCTGGATAACCAGTCAATCTCTACAAAATTTCAGTAAGATATTGTTTGAGCCCTAGCTTTTTTATTGAGTGAACTCTGTTTATGAAGCTGTGATTGACTGATTTCATGTTGTTTCAATATCGGATGTGTTGTTGTAGCTGATGAAAGGATGACTAGATGAATAATAACTGTTTTGTTTGGTTAATTTGATTGTTTTGAATTGGATGTGTTGCTATAGTTGATAAAAGAAGAATTAAGTGAATAGTAACTGTTTTGTTAGGGTTTACGTTGTGAATAGTAAGTGAAATGTAATTTGTTTCTTAGCTTAAGATAAAAATAGACTTAAGTTTTATTTTACTTCCATTCAGTTGCTTTAAGTATTCTAAACATTAAACCATATTAAGTATATTTCATTTCCTGTGAATGTTTAATGTTTTCCTAACTTGATTTGGTGAATGTAATGTTTTTCAATTTCTATTCAGTTGTGGTATACATATACTGACTTTGGCATTGTTATTTTTTACTTTAAACAAAATGTTGAAAATAGTTTTTTAACCATTGAAGTATCTCATGAATCTTTTCGAACCTGCAACTCTGTTTCTAATTAATTTTTCCGGGATGTGCATAACTTGAGAAAATCGCGGGGTCCACCAAGGAGACGATGAAACTACGCTCAGTGACTCTATATCGCGAGGACTCCGAAGCAAACGGTGTGTCTAGCTGATATTTAACGGTGTCGTAAAGGTAATTGACAGTGTTAAGTTCTAGAGTTTTTGATGAAGTATTCAGTTGTTTTGAATCTTTTGACAGTGGGATAGCACGAAAATAAAAAAAAAGGTATTCGTTGCATCCAACATTTGCACACGGAAGTACTCTGGTCTTATACGAGGTCCTGACCGGAAAGCGTTACATGTGTGACATTATTACTGATTCTGTGGTTCTTGGTTTCTTCATTGAAGCCAAAAAGATACTCTCGGTGCTCGGAACCGATGATGCAATTGATGACTTTTTGTGGCAGGTATGTTATAAGTACACGTTCTGGATATAATTCATAACGTTATATGTTTGATAAGATACTAATTTAATATTTTCATAACAGGAAAGCTCAATCATACTCTCGAAACTCTTGGTCCCGCAGTCCCGCAAATCTTTGAGAAAATGGCGATGCATGACCTACGGATTCTTGTGGCAGAAAGATCAACTATGAACACATATATAAGCGGAGAGAGTTTTGATTTGCCTCAGATATGATCGGTCTGTTATTAGAAGGATTCATTAAAACGCAGGGTACGTTAGAACTTATTACTGCACCAGCTGCACTATTCCCGTCATATGGCTACCGCAGTTTCCGAGTGTCAGAAATAGTAGCAGGTACGAAAAAAACAGCCTTTTATTGTTTGAACTTTGAAACTACGTAAGGCGAATTATAATGTGTTTATTTTTTTGATAAGCCGGAAGCTTTTGTCACCATGCAACCTCGTACGTAGTTGAGACAAGGTCATGGGTGATGATGTTTGAGATTAGTGGATTTGAAGGAACAGGAACCCTTCAGAGGAGGGCGTCTTTGTTAATATCACATGGCGGGGCGGGGGATAACCCGTCCTCGGCCTGGGAACATAGCGGTCTAATGAGTTGGCAACAGGGCTCTTTTAAGGGAGAGTTTCTCTCATCTCCATACCGATGTTCAAGGAATTGAAACGAAGACGTTATCAATTATGGTTTTTCAATTTGTTTTTTGCAAGAAATATTAAAACTGTTCTGATTCCTTGAATGCAGAGTTGCACTTAGGGTTTTTCAATGCTTTTGTCCTGAAGATTTAGATTTCATCTCATCAGATGTGGGCTCCTCTGATGTTATCCTTTTTTTTGTGGGAGAAAGAGGGAGCTGGAGAGAAGAATGGGCAGAGGAGTGAGAAAATGGAAGATGGGAGCCGGCCAAGATGCCGATGCTGGATGGCATTAGTGTCGGAAGATGGATGGGTCGGTAACCATCGTAAACCCCGACGGCGGCGCTAGAGGTTCGCGATAACCACAGACTTCCGGCGAACACAATGGTGAAGACAGAGAGACGCTGACCTTTTAGAACCTTCGGCGGCTGCAGGTAAGTCTCGCGGTGACTACACCAACGAACGAAGGTACCGGATCTTGTGGATCTGGTGGTGACGGCATCTCGGGTTCCGCAATAGGCGGCAGAGACAGCTGCTATGTGGTTGTACTGACCTTACTAGAAAAGAACCGTCATGGTACTTGTGACGGTGGCATATGAACGGGGATTCAGGTCAGCAACATTTGTATCCATTATTGCTTTATTTATCTGTTTTTTTTTTAGGAATTTATTGTCTCTAAATTACAAAAATGAGTTCAGTTTGAGTTTTTTGGGTAGAAACATGGGTAATGTTGTTATGTATTATCAGTTGTTTTATATCAGGGAATTTGTTGGCAGATTGCAGGGAATTTGTTGGCAGTTTGCAAACTCATAAATCTTCCCTCTAAGCCTCTCTCTCCAGGTAAAGCTGGTGAGTCCATACGTTTATATTTTGATTAGTGCATAGAAGGGATTGTGTTTTGTTTTTTTTTCAACTCTATGCATATATTCGATACCAAATTTGATTGTTACAACTCATTTCTTTTCTTTTTTAAATAGACTTGGTATATATATTTTTTTTAATATTTGTGCTTTTTTTAGTAACTTATGTGCTTACAACACCAGGCAACTTCAGGTACTAAAGGTAGTTCAAGTCGTCGATTGGCAAGGACGAGTAGTTTCCTTGAATGCTGGCAGCAAGTCATGTGCTTCAGCATTTTTCTTACCTTTAGAGCGACTAAATATAATAGATATGTTATCCATATATCCCGCTTAGCATCGTCAAACTGTCTTCTGTAATGTCAAGTTTACTAAAAATCATTTTTGTTGACCTTACATGTGGCTGTGCTTTGAATTTCTTGCGGAAGGGAGGAGATCTTTTCAAGATAAATGGGAGGCTCCTACAATCCTCCACGTCTAGCTGAGCCAGTGCCTGAACCGGCTAAAGCGGAGGGGTGCGCTTCTGAACCACCAACAGAAAACAGTCAGGTTAAAACAACATAACTGATTACCTGCTCACACCTGGAGGATTTTCATGCCTTTATATGGCTCAAGCTTTAAAAAAATTTCCCATGAGGCGCCTTCTTTTCATCCATAAGTGGTTTGCCGGCCTGCGTTTCTTCCGCGCAACAACACATGCTTGACATAATTTTTTGTTTCTGTTTTTTCCTTTTTTTTTCTTTTTTTCGTTGGGCTTAAATTCTATTTGGTGCTTGACATATTTAGTTTTATACATTGTTTATATATAATTTAGAGATGGTATTAAACTTGTAATGGATATAGAAACAACGATGAATCTTGTTCATATTGTTTTGGGCATGTGACAGACCTGAGTATGAATCTCACAACTAATCTTTTTTAGCAAATATTCAGTGAAGTTAGGCTGAGAGAGGGAAGCACTTAAAGCCCACTTAATTTTTTTTTAAATTACAAAGAACCTGGCCGGTTGACCCTCTACATATTTATGAAATGCCTTCAAATATTTTTTACTTCCTACTAACAAAAATTAGGGATATATTTGCCAAAAAATAATTTGTCGCGCACTTTCACTTTGAGCCACTAAGTAAATATAAAACAAACTTAATGGGCAAAAATTGATGTAAGTGTAAGAATTAATAAACATTGCTGTCATAGAGTTAGAGGTTAGGGCCATTACTTAAAACTACAAAACATATTGAGATATATCTAAGTGTTAATAATAGTATTTACATTGAAGCCTTCGTCTCCATCTATATATATTAATTAAAAAACATATTTTTCTCTAAATTTTGTTAACTTTTATAAAACCTTCCCCATCTAACCCTCTATCTTACTCATAAAACTTATTTTATTATTAGTTTCTATAACCTATACACTCACATTAATAGCATAGAGAGTTGAATACAACCCTCTAAATACAAAATACAGAGGTGTACCTTTGGACTTCATAATTTTTTCTCTATTTTAGAGATTCCATGTATAGAGGCTCCATGGGAAAGCAAGCAAGTAATAAAATAACGAATTTAAGAGTTGACAAGCGATAACAAACTTATACACATTAGATTTAAGTGCTAAACAGCCTTTCAATGTCAAAAATGGCCGAAAAAAGAAGGTTTATAATATGACATTTGGAATGGGCCTTCGGATTTTTAGTTCACTTTAGGCTTTCAAAACTGCTGTTGAGCTACTTTATTTTAAGGCCTATCTTTTCTATTCGCATAGAACCTTTGCGAGTCATCGAATTCGTAGGGCCGGCCTTGACAGGGGCCCATGAGAATTCGTGTACCCTATTCGAGCTAAAAAAAACGTGCCCTTAGGCCTTAACGAAATTGGGTATTGGGCTGACTAAAGGTCTAAACCTAATGCTAATGGGCTAATAACTAATCAAAACCATAAATAGTTTTGTAAGTTGGCATATGTTGGTGTTTGTATGAGTATACCCTGTTAATTTTTTTTCCATATACATATCGGGTTTTTATAAAATAACGTGCCCTTCAAAAGACTTGATTTAACGAAAGTTGGTTTTGGCTGGTAAAAAAAGACTTGGACCTAAATCTCATTTTGGCTCACCATACTATGGCCAGGTAAAATTTCTTTTACTGACAGTTTTAACATTTTCAGTATCTAACTTGTGCTTAGTTTTACTTTCACACAAACAACTGTAATTTTTTAAATTAGGGCATAAAAGTTCACGCTTAATGCAAAATACTAAGTACTCTCCTCGAATGTTCACACTATTGTTTTTTCAAAAAGGGTAAAATATGTATAAAGGTAATTAAAGAATTCCTCATTAGGTACTTTATGGAAACAATACTTCCTGCGTAATAATACCACATTAATGTAAATTAACATAATAACCTTTAAGAAAATAAACAAAAAATATTATAAACTTTTGTATAATATTAAACAAATATGCATATTGGGTTTTGACATCACATCTAGCATATTTGTTGTTAAAACTTATTTCGAGAAGCTTACATACTTGTATTGAAATAAATGTTATTTACATAGTTGCCTTCGCCGCATCGCGCAGATGTTAGTGGTTTCTTTTTTTAAATGTTATTTACATAGTTACCCCCCCCCCCCCGGTCGAAAACGTCAAGCTTTGCCACTGTCGAAAGCCTCATTGTAAATGATGATGCAATTCATCATTCAAAACCGTTGATTTACCCACATCTTTAAAACCCCTCATAACATAACTAGAATCATACAATTTTCTTTGTTTTCTCCTGAAACCGGTAACCGGCCGTCACACAATAACCACCAAACGCCATCATAAAACCACCGATCACCGCACACCGCTGATTCTTCGCCGCTAAAGAAGGCCGCAACCGACCCTCACGTTCTGCTACACTGCCACTATCGTCGTCGCACGCCACATCGGAAACTACATCCTCGTACATAGCCTTAAACTCACCAACCTAAGTGATACGTTTCCCGCCGCATCGCGCGGGTAAACGACTAGTATAAAATAAAGGATTTTCACCATTCATATCTCCACGGTCTATATGGAGGTATGTTGGCTACCTGGTAGGGGGTTAAGGGAACGGTTTGGTAAAGGTCTTGCCATTGTTCAGCGTTTAGAGGTCCTGCAATGGACCTGGGTCAAATTTAGTAGGACCTCCTTCAATACTTCACGGTATTGGATGGCGGGGGTCCAAACTCTTTGATCCCCTCATAAGTTAACTACTATTAATACTATAACCCGGCTATTTAGGACTGTATCCCTGCTGACTCAGACTACTTAGCCGAGGGTAACGTCACCGCCAAAAGCGGGGCCTACCACAATACTGCATTAAGAACTTAATTCATTATCTTCCAATAATCCACCCCTTTAGGATTGTATCCCTGCTGACTCAAACTACTGGGGTGAGGGTAACGTCACCTTCAAAAGAGGGGCCTACTACAATAACTAAGATAATCTCTTAATTATGTGCAAAAGTGCGGAAATAATCAGAGGTTATACTAGATACGAGTCGGAACCAAGTGATTCATCTTGTCTATCTGTTTTTATTTTATTTTTATTTTCAGCATTTTAGTTAGTTTTATTTTTCTTAGTTTAAAACATTTTTCTAAACTTTTGTTTTAGTTAGACGTTGAGGATAAACCGGTACTAAAAGCTCTTGTGTCCTTGGACGACCTCGGTATCTTACCAACGCTATGCTACACTCAACGATGGGTGCACTTGCCCATATGTGTGTTTAGTGTTAGTGAAATATCGTGTTTTATAAATTTAAAACTTGGCTAAAATAAGTGTTAAAAAGGGCTTAAAATATACACCTAATATAAGTAACACTTCGCACGCATCAAGTTTTTGGCGCCGCTGCCGGGGACACAAGGATTTTAAGAAAGTTAGGAATCAACGGCCTAATCATCTTTTATTTTTCTTTTTATTTTTTAGGATTTTCTTAGTTTTTCAGCTTCTGCAGAGCTCAGCACGGGCCGTGCCCGCTGAACACGCCCCCGTGCTCAATCATTGGAACTGGCAATCCTGTTTTACATCAGACAGTAAGCTGAACACGGGGCCGTGTCCACTCAACACGCCCCCGTGCCCAAGTTTCAGTTACTGAAAACAGAACCGTTAGATCCCGACGGTTGGTAATTTCTGACATAAACATGAGTGATAGTAATTATTTTTACTTTCGGCACTCTTATGGTACGTGGTGTCAATTATGTGGTGGCGAACATGAAGAAGTAAAATGCTACTTCCTAAATTATAGGCCCCACTACATGAACCCACCATCTTCTCACAACCTTAAGAGGGGCGAAAGTAAAAATAAGCACTATTTCTCCCTCGAATGCGCCCAGCCAGATATTCTAGGGGAAATGCTCCTTAGCGAGTTAATTCAACTAGAAGAGCTAATTCTGAAATGGATAGAAGAGCTTGGGAAGGATTTTATTAATCCACCCCAAGACGATACCCATGAAGAAATGTTGGAACCGCATTCCGACAACCTCGTTGCTCCCGAAAATACCTTCGTACCTAGCAAAGACTTGGACGATAGTCGTCCCTGTGTCGATTGTGCCGTGAAGGACTCTCCATCGACTTCGTTCGGTGCATACATAGACCTGAGCGATTCGGCATATACCTTCTTTAACAAGAGCCCGGGAAAGGGTTGGACTTGTCCACCTAGAATGAAAATAGGAATTACCCTCACCGACAACCTCTTGCGTTCTCGCCTTAGTCTAGGACAATTAAGGTATATTAGGCACTTTGGGGTTGTTCCAACCAGTCAGGAGCCACCCGATACTAACAAGTTCCTTAAAAAACTAGACAACTTCATAAAACAGTCCCTAGACACGGGGCCGTGCCCAGCCAACACGCCCCCGTGTCCATCGAAAGATTCCACTCTGATCAATACGTCAGAATACGGACAAACTGTGTCAGAACTCCACCTGCACACGGGGCCGTGTCCACTAAACACGGGGCCGTGTCCAGGTTGCTGTCGTTTTCTATAAATGCAGCCAAGAATTCTGCACATTTGGACCAACTTGGGGCAGAGATTTGCAGGAATCTTCTCTCAAACCATCCTAGGTAAGTCTAAAAGAAGGTTCCAACAACCCATCTTGTCCTTTCCTCTTTTAGCCATTTCCTTCTTCTTCATCTTTCTCCAAGAGCTACCATTGAAAGTTTGGAATTCCTCCAACTCTATGGTAGGGATAAATGGGTTTTATTCAAAGAATCTTGGTAAAAACATGTTATGAAACATTGTTTTAAGTTATTAGTAGCCAAAAAGGCCCCACAACGTTCAGAAAATAACTTAAAAATCCAAGTTTCCTTGTTCCAAAACTCTGCAGAAAGATGAACACGGGGCCGTGCTCAGTGAGCACGGGGCCGTGTCCGGTTACTGTTTCATTAAATAAACTATTTTTAGTTTATTTTTCGTAGGATGACGAGTGAAAACAGCGAAACATCTCCTGTGCATTCGCCAAACAACCGTAGAGGAAGAAGACCCTCCATTGAAGCTACACTTGTACACTATGTGATAGCATTAAGGGAGGCTCTCGACGAAATGACTTCAGTAGAGGAGGTCCTAATCGACCGTATTAACGATCTAACGATGGGACTTGAAAGCAGCTTCCAAGAAATTAACCTCTTGCACCAGAGGTTAAATATTCTTGTAGCACCTCCAATGGAACCAGTCCTTCCTCAACAGGATTGGAACCTGGCACTCGGAATCAACAACCCTACCGGGTGGGAAGACTTTCCGGCGGAACCTCCCATGGAACACCAACAAGAGATCCCGGTGGAAGTTGAAACTCCTCAAACTAATGCCAATGAGCCTTCTTTTCTCCTTCCAAGGGAGGTAGAAGAATGGCTCGCCGACATTTGAGGAGAACCGCACTCGGAAGAAGGAGTTCAAAAAGGCCTTGTTTAACCAAGATTGATTACTTCTTGGAAATTTTGCTAAATTAAAATAAAGTAAAGGCTAGGACTCCATGGTTTGTTATTTCTTTGTTTTATCTAGTTTAATTTAGGATTATGTAAGTTCTCTCTATGATGAAATGAAATGATGGTTTTAAAGTTTGGATGGTTTATAATGAGTAAAACACACTCATGGTGGTAAAGGATGAAAAGGGGAACGAGAAAAATGATCCCATGCACAAGAACGAGGCAACCCGACAATTTTCTCCATTTCAGAAGGTTCAACACGGGCCGTGCCTAACTAACACGGCCCCGTGTCGAACCACCTGCAGAAAAACGCCCAGTACAGGTAACTGGACACGGGCCGTGTTCACTCAACACGCCCCCGTGTCCAGACTTCTGTTTCTCTTATTTCAATTTTGTTACTGGCACTTGAACACGGGGCCGTGCCCGGATAACACGGGGCCGTGTTCAGTGCCCAGTAACACAAATTTTTGCTTTTTAAACACTATTTTACACACCTAATCAACCTAAAAATTTATTTTTTGGGACACATTGAGGACAATGTGTAATTTAAGTGTGGGGGGGATGCTAAAACCTTGAATTTTGCAAGTCCTAAATACAAGCCTTACACAAAACTCTATTGGAACCGCTAACCACCCCAATTTTTTTTCAAAAATTTCAATTTTTACTTGTCTAGGTTTAACTCGGGAAATTCAAGTTCTCAAAAAGGTTATATTTTTACAAATTTACAACCGATAGCGTAGTGATAAAAAGAACCAACATAAGAAAATTATGAAAAGGCATGACAAACTTATTTAAAATTTGATTATATATACTTGATCACATAAAAACCCATTCCCACAAAAGTGAGTTTTGAGCCTTTATTGAGCACACAATTACATATCATTTGACTAAATGCTCATTTTTCGTTTCTTGTGTGAATAGCTGCTTGGTTCTTACGACTCTAGAACTTGCCATGACAATACATTCCCGGTCCTTATCAACTTAAACCCGAGTAAGTAAATGATGGAGGCATTAGGACTAACCTTTTTCATTTCTACACCATTATTTTTCTTTTTCTTTTACCACCTACCCAAAAATCCCCCTAGTTAGCCCCTTTGAGCCTAAACCTTTTCGTTTCATCACCCAAACAAAAACCCTTTCATCCACCAAAACCTTTTTCATTTTTAACCCTTTATTTTAGTAACAAGTTCGGTTCTTCGTAAAAATATATATATATATATATATATTTTTTTGATAATAATGAAGCAAAAAGAAAATAAACAAACAAAGTAATCAAAAATAACTTTGTTTGAATAAAAGCTTCATTAAAAATAAAAAGTTGCAAAAATACGAAAACCGACACTTGTTACGCTTTTAGCCTTTTTTTTCTACTAACCACTAACCCAACCACCTACCTTTAACCCTAGCCAACCCTTAACCCGCAAAGTCCTCTTGATATCTACAAAGGTATAAAAGTTAAAAAGGAGGAGGATTGATTTCTTGGCAAGCCTATGGTAGGAATAAGTTCCGTGCCGCTCTCGAGTGATTCACTAAAAATACACCTTCGGCCGAGTGTGAGTGATTTCCCCGCGAGGTATGTGAACTTGTATATAAATAGAATTTTAAAAAGGCATGTTATGCCCAAATAAGTAATTTCTTTTATGAACAGTTCTAAATAAATCATTACGAATAGGAGTGTAAATAAATAAAAATAAAACCCAAAAAGATCTTGGAAATCCCGACACTCTACGACAAGCCCAAAACCTTCTCTTCTACCTATTCCATTTGGGAGTGTAAGCCACATATTAAAGAGTTTTGCTTGAGGACAAGCAAAAGTTCAAGTGTGGGGGTATTTGATGTGTGTAAAATGCAACATATAAATTACATCAAATGAGGCATAAAACTAACCCTTTTTTAGTACTAATATTGGAAAAAGAGTGTTTTTGTCTTCCTTTTGTATTTTCAGGATTAAATGAGCTCAAAAACGCAAAAGAAGCAAAAAGACAGCTAAATCCAACATAAATACAAGAAAAGGAACATTAGTGGACTGCCCGAACCCTCAACGGCACCTTCCAAAGCAAAATAGAGAAAACAGAAGGCTGAACACGCCCCGTGCTCAGCCAGCACGGGGCCGTGCCCAAGAAGCAGCAGAAAAGACAAACCTATAGAAGCTTCTATTGCCCATCACAGGGCCGTGCCCAGCGGACACGGGGGCGTGTCGAAAGTACAGCAGGCGCATTTATTGTAATTGCGAATTACAATTAATGAGGAGAGAGAGTGTCAGACGGACACGGGGCCGTGCCCAGCGGACACGGGGCCGTGTCCAGCTCTCTGTTCAGCCTATAAATAGGAGTGCTTGGATTCATTTCATCTCATCCCTTGGCACACCACCTCTCTCACACTTCATCCACCACCCACCACCATCACAACACCATCATCCACCACCATCATCCATTGTCCATCGTAGAGTGTGTGAGTCGTCTCGGGATCCAAGATTGATCGTAAGAGTTCTTGACAATCAAGGCCATGTTTGCCTAAGTCTCTTACATCACTTGGTGAAGACAAAGTGTCTAGTATAATACTTTTTATTTCTAATCTTTTGCACTTTTTATTTGGTTTTGTATTAATGACTTTAATAACTAGTTACTTATGTTGAAGGTGATCTTTCCTTATCGTTTGTCCGTGGTGTCTTGGCATTATTTTACTGTCTATATCTATACTACTTTAATAAGCATATATGAAGGACAAGATGGTAATTCAACAAGGTGTTGAAAAAACACTTCAAGCACAATGTACAAGTCTTAAGGCACAAGAAAACACAAACAAATTACCCTTTACCCGGATCATCTACAACCGTCCATGTTTTTCACCTTTTCACACGGATCATCATCTGTTGGAGCATCATCGGCCTCAGATCTAACAGATTTTCACAGTGTTTAAACAAAATCTAAGTAAAAGTGGCACTTTTATACTAGATCCGGCGGAATTTTTTATGTTTCCGGCTCAAATCCGATGAACTTCACAGTTTACACTTGATTTCCGAACTTTTCTTCAACTTCTTATACGAAACATGGGTGAAATCAGACTCGAACAGACTTTCGACTCGTTTCTTAGTCAAAAGCCGGCTTGAGAACTAAACTTCACCGGAAAACGGACAGATTGACGAGTCCAAACATGAAACACACCGGAAACAGTTCGTTGGTTTGAGAAGGGGTGATTCCCAGCCGACCGACGAGCTGGGTTTGGTACGTTTCCGTTGTTTGACCCGTCATTACACAGTCTACGTTAACTCGAAACTTAGAAATTTCACGAAACTTCACTCACTGATCGTCTGTTGATGTGTTGCAAAACACACACTTTTATTCTATGTATTTTGTATAGTTTAGTAGTTAATTAGAGTCGTTTGTATTAGTTTTATTATATATTTTATTATTTTAGATTGTTACAGGTCCCGATGCGAAAAAGGAATCGAAACAAGCTTAAACAGATAAACAAATTAAGAATCGGGAGCTGATTAAACTCGAGGGACCAAAATGCAAAAGGCTTAAAGTCGTTTTAAAAATATATACTAAACTTGAAGGGACCAAAGCTGCTATATATGAAAAATGAAAAATTGATCATGAAAAGTATTGAATGATGAGGGACTTAGATGAAAGTTTTCAATTAAATCACACAATGCAACAAATAAAAAGAAAGAGTAAACTGCAATTTTACCCCCTGGGGTTTGGGGTCATTGGCATGTCTACCCCCCTAAGGAAATAATTGCAATTTTACCCCCCACTGTTTGGGGTTATGTCGCAACCTTACCCCCCGGCCTCAAATTTGTTAACAGATCTGTTAACTTTAATGTAAAATGACTATATTGCCCTTTCATATTACCCCCTGCCATCACTGCCACCGCCATTCACCACCACTGCCACCGCCATTCACCACCACAACCACCACTGCCACCTCCAGCCACCACAGCAGTTTGCCTACAACCACCGTTGTTCATGATTCTTACTGTAAATTTTTGCAAAATTAGTTGACCGAAAGAACATACAGCAACAAAGGGTTGAAAACCCCAAACACATCATCGAAATCAGAATTTGGAGGTTTGATATTACCCCTTGCCACCACTGCCACCGCCATTCACCATCACAACCACCACTGCCACCACCCTCAAGTCCTCACCAATGTAATTTTTGAACTAACTGAATCAAAGATATCAATCAATCAATGTTACATACGGAAAACACCCACCTGTGCCTATATTAATTAAATAAAAAGACACATTCATACACACCATATATGTCGGTGTGCAGCTGATCTGGCTGAAACAAATCAACAATATTACCCCCTTTTCAGCCTCTCACTCCCTCCTCACCCCAAACCCTTCTTCCCCTGCTGCTCATTTTTCCCCAATTTCAACCCCAAATCATGGAAACCAGCTCGGTTTCCAAATGGGTTTTGTTGTTCTTGCTCTTACTTCAAATGGGTGTTCAAAAGATTCAGTGTACTGTCACATATGACAACAAGGCCATTGTTATTAATGGTCAAAGAAGAATCTTGATTTTTGGTTCTATACATTATTTTCATTGCAGCTATATCTCTATTATTATTACTCAAATTCAAATTCAGATTTGAATTCAAATCAGATTGACCTAATTTCAAGCTATTCGAACTTTTGGAACCGTATAGAATCTCCTCATCATCGCTGGGGATTCTATCGGAGGAACGTACCGGCGGCGATTGCAGAGGAGGTGCAGACGACGTCGTTTGAAGCCGCTGGAGTACATCGGTGTATAGATCTCCGAACGCTGGATCATATTCTTCTTCATATTAGGGTTTTCTTTTTATTTAGGATCTAATAATGGAATCACTGTTGTTCATCTTCTTCAAACATTGCAATCACTGTTGTTCATCTTCTTCATATTAGGGTTTTCATCTTCTTCAAACATTGCGATGGGGATTGTGATGAACGGAATAACGGAATAATGGGTTTTCTTGTTATTTAGGATCTAATAATGGAATCACTGTTGTTTATCTTCTTCAAACATTGCAATCACTGTTGATGGTGCTTGGTAGTGGTTGACGGCAGTTGAAGTATGACGATGGGGATTGTGATGAACGGAGGTGGTGATGGAGACCAGCGGTGGCAGTGATAAACGATGAACAACAGTGATTGCAATGTTTGATTCTTCTGGAGATTATATAATAATAATAATAATAATAATATAATAATAATAAATATAGGGTAAGATTGCCAAAATACCCCTGCCTATAACAGTCAAATAACTGTTGACTGACGGCAGGGGGTAAAGTTGCGACATAACCCAAACAGTGGGGGGGGTAAAATTGCAATTATTTCCTTAGGGGGGGTAGACATGCCAATGACCCCAAACCCTAGGGGGTAAAATTGCAGTTTACTCAAAAAGAAATCAGTATGTTTCTTTGTTGATTTACGAGGCCATGGGTCCCACTTGACTAAAGAATTCACTGTTAACCGGAAAGGAAGCATGTTGACCGTCTTTATTTATTTATTTATTTGTGATTGGGTTGAGTAAAGTTGCAAAAAGAAGGCTGGCCCGTTTTATGGGAATTAAAATCAGTAAAGGGGCCGCCCTTAGCAGACAAGCCCAGCAGAATTTGCGCAGACTTGATGTTGTGGGCCTTTTAGAATGTTTATAAACATTGTTATTAAAACCTAGTCAACGAATGTATATTAAGGGGAGTCTCATAGAAGGGAAGAAGACATCAGACGCACGAAGGGAGCGAATTACGAACGGAGATCATCTTGGACGATTTTGAGAGCACGTTTTGAGCACTTTCGGAGATTTTGAAGCTTACGAATTAGTGGTACGAGTTCAGGACGAAGGATCGAAGACTATACGGGTTTTCTAGTTCTTTGTTTTTGATTTTTCTTACGAAACTCATTACCATGAATTCTTTGTTGAACATCTTTGATTTGTTTTCATTTATTGACATGCTTGGCTAAACTTTTAAGCCACCTAGACTTGATGAATGGATTGATATGAATATTTGACCTTTTTTGTTATTTGCATGAATATTATGGATTGATTGTGTTTAGTAAAGAGTTTGTTTTATTGATTTGATGCATATGCGTACTTTAATTTGGTTTATTATTGTTATTTGCTTCGTGTGATTCTTAGTGACGGTCTTTATCACAACATAGAGTCATGCTAGGGTTCTAGAGTTTGGTGAGTGTCTATATCACGTAATAAATCTTAACTCTTTAGGGAGAATTGGCCAATAACCACTAGAAGTAAGTGTTAGTAATTTACTAGGTTTTAGTGTTCTGCTAGTCCTAATACCTGGAAAGTGAGGGGCTATTGATAGGTCTTACCCGGCGAATTGCTTTAGACAGTCCTTGGAAAAGGTCGTGAATTTAGTTGCCCCATCGGTTTATTAGTTTATCAAGTCAAGTTAGATAATCCAAACTACCCTAGATCTATGATTGGAAAAGAGTAGGTCAACATTAGGGTACTTACACAATAATTAGACAACTGGAAAGACGTCTAATAACCGGTAGGATTAACGGCCTAGGTAATGCCATAAGTTTCACCTCGAGAAGGGTTGAGGGGCTTAGTTGGTGTTTAATAGGTTTAGTATATTAAGATCCCGGTTCCATAAATCATGCATTTAGCTTAATCGGTAATTCTTTAAAATCAATCCAGGATTCTTGTCTAGGTGGTCTCGTTCCTCATATAAGAAAAGCCTTAGTCTTCTTTCGTATTTAGTCTAGTTTTAGTTTAATTATTTATTTAAATAAATTTCTTTAGAATTTCCGTAACCCCCCCCCCCCTAAAAAAACAAATAAACATTTTAGTTGTGTCTGTCAGTGTCTGTTAGAGTCTAGTTTACGTGATACATAGAGTCTCGTGGTTCTATATCCGGACTTCCTAGGGTATACTACATTGATCGGTACACTTGCCGGTTGTGTGGTTTTAGGTCGAGTCTAGAATTAAAGCTTTTTCGTGTCTAGCTTAGAGAGTCTAAATTTGTTGATTTTTATAGTCTGTTTAGCACACATCATCTGTCCGGATGGCCATCCGATCGGATGACCATCCGTCCAGATGATCTGATTATTATGACACTTGTTTGTTTTACAGGACACTATGATCACAACACTTGAAACTTTATCAGTTCGCAAACACCCATTGTTCGAATGGCCATCCGTTCGAGTGGTCATCCGTCCGGATTACCATCCGTTCGGATGGAGTCCATCTGTTCGAATGGTTATCCGACCGGATGAACATCCATCCGGATGACCATCCGCTCAGGTATACTATCAGACACTTTTGCTGGATTTTCGCACTGTTCGACACTTTGTTCCCAACCGGGTCAGCTCGAGGACTTATGCTCTGTTCCCCGCATGCAGGCTGATCCAGCGCTCCCTTCGATCCAATTTAGCAGTGTTTGGTTAAAAGCACCCGTTGTGAGTATACTCGATCACTTTTTGTATTAAACACTTTTGGGATGCAACATGTATTCTATATCTAGACACTTGACACCTGAAACTTATTTGAAACATACTCTATCCTCGTTAAACATGAAACTTGAAACTTTTATGCTATGTGAACGTTTAATCCTTGTGTGTAGTTCCGCCTTAACAATGGTAGCGCTATAGGGGTAATGCACCTCCCAGTTAGTCTTTGGGGTATTGTTAGGATGAGACATTTAACCTCCCGTTAGTCTTTGGGAAAGGCATTTTAACGCATTGGAAACTTGGGCTATCACTTGGACTGCGTAAACTAGCTTGGTGAAACTTTTTATATGTTTACATGATGGACATGAGTTTTTAAACTATTATGCTACGTT